>OY998229.1:44961164-46161164 GCA_963922035.1 Amblyjoppa proteus
AACAAACATACATAGGCACGCAAGAACGAGGCCACGCACGCGCGCCTCCAACGCGACGACTGGGCTATCCGAGTCCTCTGACGTTTCTGTTGCCGCTGCTCAACTTTCACCTGCGTGTACGCTTCGTACTTGCGCGCTTGCATACCTCCGTCCCGTCCGACGAGACGAAGATGTACCGACGAGTCGAGAACGCTCCGCTATTTGTTTTTGGGATTTATTGACCGATGAGAAAATTTAAAAATACATTTTTATTCAAAGATTCGATGAATTATCGCATCTATCGACTATCCAATTTCTGGTTTAAGGCCGCCGGACGAATGTCACTCCGTTGAGGTGCCTGTTTGAACAGCGAGTATAAATTACGTGCGCTCAGTCGAGCGATAATCGAACGTCGACCCGGGAGAAACAATAAATAACAAAAATATATATATATATATATTACGACGAAAAAAATTGAAACGACGATCGCGCACGTGTGCCGCAACGAACGATTCGCACTCGACGCCGTGACGCTGGTAACCCGCTATCTTATCGCCGGTGAACGATCTCTTGTCCACCGGATAAATCAACGATACAAAGGAGCGAGAAAATACAGCGTTTTATTATTTTTTTTTTTTTTCCGTTGCCTGTAAACGATTTTTCTTATCGGGAAGATAACGAAAGAGCGAAGCGATGTGGGGGAGCAAAACGAAAGAGGCAATTTACGATTGGCCTGAAAATCGAGCTGTTTCAAAAAAAAAAAAAATCAACAGTAGCGTATTTATTAACTATCCAATTTCTCGTTCAAAGCCGCGTGACAAATAATAATGCGTTGAGACACCTGTTTGAACAGCGCGTATTATAAACTACGCGTATTAATCAACGATATAAAGTAGTGAGAAAACACAGCATTTTTTTTTTTTTCTGTGAACCGTAGACGATTTTTTAATTACATTTCTTATTACATTTCGTAACAATTTTCTCGTTATAAAACTACGCGGAACAAATATGATTGCGTTGAGACGGTTATTTGAACAACGAGTATAAACTACGAGTATTAATCAGTGTTACGAAGAAGTGAGAAAAATACAGCATTTTTTTTTTTTTTTTTTTTTTTTTTTTTTTTTTTTTTTTTCCTGTAAAACGTAATCGATTTTTCTTATCGGGGGGAAAAATAACGAAGGACCGAAACAATGTGCAAGAAGAAAGCGAAATTCCATTTACCGTTATCATGAAAATCGAGTTTTTTTGCAATTTCTTACGTAGGAATAGAAGTTACGATTAATAGAATATATATATATATATATATATATATAGAAGTGTATACGCGTGTGTGTATAGGAATCGTTGTGAACGATGCCAAAGCTCGTGCCAGCAGTTAGAAATCCGTCGGTGAAAGTGTTGGCTGAGGCACGGCAGCATCGAGTAAGCTAAGCGAGTGAGCGAACAGCAGCAGCAGCATTGTACGAGACCGGGTGTATATTTTATGCTTGTAGAAGAGAACCAGTAAATTATCGAGAATGTCCCGGTGGTGTGGAAGAGCTCCGTCGCGTATCCGACGCACGTATGCACTCTGACCACTCTATCCGCAATTGAGAAATAATATCATTCGCAGCCAGGGGAAAGTCTATGAAAAGTTTTTTTTTTTTTTTTCATTGTTTTTCAGAAAACGGTTCGGACACCGCAAGTGCGAAAGGTATCGGTGAAACGAGGTTTCACAAAATCGTGCCAAGTCCAATTGAAAGAATAAATAAATAAATAAATCATTGAATGATTAAACCAATAAATAATTGAATAATGAATTAAATAATTGAACAATTGAATAGTTAATTGAATAATTGAATAATTGAATAATTAATTGAATAATTGAATAATTAATTGAATAATTGAATAAATTCACAAATAAATAACCTATGCGAAAGAGAATGATAGATTGAGCAATTGAATGTAATTTTTTTTTTTTTTTTACGGGAACTAATTACTTTACATCTACGCGTTGCTCGGGTAACGGCGGGACGATAGTCGCGCTCGAGGAGAGCCTGAGTTAACGATCCGCAAACAAAATCGAGCGACAAAATGAAAGATAATTTTATTCCGGTATTATCGAGTGTGAGGAAAAATTTTCAGCGGTTATTCTAACCCCGTCATTCCCTTTCGGCTCGGCGAGCTTATTATGGACGAGCACGTACCGTCCCTTCGCTTCTCTTCAATTCCCCCCCCCCCCACCCCCTCCTCACCGTACGTCTATCCCCGCACTTGTCACGCGTGAAAAGAACCGTACGACTCGCTGGGCGCGTATACCAGAGAGTAATACCTGCCGTATATATATATAACAGTGCTGTGGCTGGCAGTCGGGACGATAATGAGAGAAAAAGCGAAAAAGCGACGGAGGGGTTGGAGGGCGGGGGGGGGGGGGGGGGGGGGGGGTGGAAAAAGGGCAGAGTCAGAGAACTAAAGAGAAACTGCGGCGAGGGGAAGGGTGCGAGGACAGTAAGGCTGGTTGGCACAAGCCCTAGCCATCTAACAGTCGAGCTTTCGTTCTCTGCGCTATATATATATATATATATGGGGCATTCGATGTCATATCAGCGGCCGATGTCCCTCACCCCAGTCGACTTTGTTCATTTCTTTGCATGATGTTTTTAGCGACCCTTAAGGGTTTCGGAATTTTTTTTTTTTTTTTATTCAAGTTATTTTACCACCAGTGAAATTTTTGGATCCTCAAAAACCAATTCCGAAAAGGCCGTTTAAAAAAAATCTGAAGGAATGGACACTATTTCAATGATTTAAAATACGATTTTTGAACATCACGCGATAATGGGATCTCAATATTTACTATTCTTTTGCAAGTTTTCAGTTTCTTTCATGTCGCAATTGGCATTTTTTTTTTAAATCGCTCATAGCTGTTTCAAATATCAATGGATTTCGATTTTTCTTAAGTTTATAAAAAAAATACCAGATACCAGTCTCGAATACGATTGGTATCATCTGAATAAAATAAAACAGTAAATATTGAGATCCCATTATCGGCAGGTGTTTAAAAATCGGATTTTCAATCATAGAATCGGTGTGAATTTTTTGAGATTTTTTTAAACAACGTTTTCGGAATTGGTTTTTCGAGGATTAAAAAAATGTTACTGGTGTAAAAAAACATTTGACAAAATCCCGAGAGCCTTGCGAGTCGGTGACAACGTCGTTCCGTAGAACGAACAAAATCGACGAGGGTGAGAGATATGGGCCCGCCGATTTGACGTGGAATGCCCCATATATATGTGTGTGTCCTGTGTAACACACGCACACACGGCTAACTATATAGCGACGAAAATCGTCGGAACAAACGGGAGTGCGAGAGTGCGTGGGCTCGTTAGCCACGAAGAATACCGTGGAAATACTTGACGAGAGCTGTATGGCCAGGCTCATACCGGCGGTGCGCCAGCGCCGGGGGTTTAATTCCGCACGGTACGATTACACCATTACCGCGTTGTTCACGCCGCTTCCGCGATTGCTCTCTTCTCTGTTGCTTTCGGCTGTGCGGGAGCAATGACCAAAACGCGGTTAACGAGAGAGCCTCATCGAGACACCCCTTCCCCAACCCCCGTCCCTCCAGATGAAAAAAAAACACGCTTTTTTTCCGTTTTTCCATCAAACTTTATTCCGATTTCCCCTGCGCCAAGCCGCCACTTCACTCCACAGGGACAATGAAATTTTATAGGGTAATCAATTGGTCGGCCGACAATCTCGATTGTTCGTGGGCGAGGAAAAATATATATACATATATATAATGTCCGAATATATTTTATTTGGATTGCAATGAAATTTTGAAGTGGGGAAAATTATCATGCAGGTTCAGGGAATGCCTTGAAATATTTGTCTCCGTAGTCCGCTTCGTTGAGATTGTATTCGCGTCGAGCTTTTGCAACGGTTCATCGCCGTCCGAAAATCCCTTTTGTTGTTTTTTTTTTTTGCAGAGAACTATTCTTTAATGCGCCGGGACGAGTAACAAAGAAAAATGGTAAATTTGTCTTCGGCAATTGTTACAACTGACTGAGTGACCTTGAATCGTTAAATGGTTATATCTCAATAATAAAAATAAAAAAGAAAGCATTTTGTTTCCGCCAACGAGACTGTGCAGTAACCAAGAAAAGTTTTGATCGAGGAAAAAAAAAGTAATTTTAAGGCAAATAGTAACCTAAATTCATCGTAGTAATTCCGACTCAGTGCATCATCGATTTGTTTGATCCATACGCGCGAAGGACCGTAACCCTCTGTATGTAAAAAAAAAATATAACATAACGACCAAGTAAAAAACCGAAATCCCCGAGAGCAGCGATTTTCATATGCTCGCTCTTACATGTGACGGGACGATTAATAAAAAAAAAAACGTAAATTTATCATCGATAATTATTACAAGCGAATCAGTGACCTTGAACCTTTAATTGTTTATAATTCAATAAAAAAAATAAAAATAAAAAATTTTAAATGTTTTAAATTATTTTGATCGTGACTTAAAAAAATGAAGAAACAATGAGGGGAAAAAAAAGTAAGCCAAATTCACGGTGTTAATTCCGACTCAGTGAATCATCGATTTGTATCCTTACGCGCGAAGGATCGTAACACGGTGTGTGTATATAACATAACGAGCGGGTAACAAGCCGAAAGCCCCGAGCGCAGCGATTTTCGTATGCTCGACCCTGTCCCACATTTGCACCGGTCGTAAGCCCAACAGCGAGCACGGGCGCGTTCGCCGCTGTGAGCCAACGCGGGGACACGAATATAAACGTGTACAGTCTCGGGCGGTCGACACGGGCGAATCGAGAGGGAGAGAGCGAGAGGGAGAGATGCCAAGCGAGTGTGTGCACGTTCACCGAACGGCGAGCTCGCAAGCGCGATCGTTCGAACGTCCGTGATTTTCTCCGGCGAGGCTCCGCACGGAGGTCAAACGTCGACCCAGTAAAGAGAACATGTTAAGCCTCCGGGCATCCGCCGAATCCTCCTGTATTATTCTCCGCGTCACTCCGACCCACGAAACATCACGTCGACGTTTACAATGAAAAACTAACAGACGAACAGAACCGGAGAATTTTCACTCCGCGGCTGGGGCGCCTCGTGAGATCCGGAACGCGGTACAGTTGCGGATGATATTATCGGAAGCGGCTCAAGGTCGCCTCGAGGAGTCCTCACGAGAGACGGCCACCGACTTTGTAACCGGTGAGGAAATTAACGCACCGTGACAACAGCAATAATCTCACAATTAAGAGAGTACCGATCTAGTTAATCAGAGAGAAAAAAAAAAATTATTGTTCGTATTCGTTTTAGAATACTCTAGGCAATTAATCGATGGACAGTAAAATGCGATTGACTGTGAAGTCAACGAGGGAAAAAAAATTCCTTTGAAATCAACCTAGACTGTTAAAATAGTTTACCAAAATTGTGACAGAAAAAAAAAACATGAGAACAAACATTTTATGAAATAAATAAAACGGTCATTTTTTGGTCGCCTGACCAAAAAATGCTAATCAGAGAAATATTAATTTCTTGTATTCGTTTTATAATAATTTTGGTAATTAATTGACGGAGAAAAATTTCTTCGAAATTAACCTGAACTGCTAAAAAAATTCACCACATTCGTGACCGAAAAAAAGGACGCTTAAATCCCATCCAGATAGATATTTTTTTGCTGTTTTGACAATATTTGTGATCCCGAACAAAAATGACTCATGGCACAACGATAAGTTTCTCGAATCAAAAAAGTCCGTCATTTTTTGTTCAATTGACGCTTTAAAAAAAAAAAATGACCTTCACGGCGCATCTCAAGTCCTGACAGCCGGTTTCATCGTTCGAAGTTGCGAGAAAAGAATGAATAAATATTTATGATAAAAAAAAGTGAAGTGTTAATTTAGGAATGAAAGACCAACAGTCGCACGGCCCGGGAGAATTTTTACTCCGAGGTTGGGACGCCTCGTGAGATCCGGAACACGGTACAGTTGTAGATAATATTATCGGAAGGGGCTCAAGGTCGCCGCCTCGAGGAGTTCTGCCAATCCGGTTCCAGCGTTCGAAGTTACGAGAAAAAAAAATTAATAAATATTTAGAAAAAAAAAAAATAAAAAATGACGTCGCCGTTCGAACGGCGCGTGGAAGTAAACGAAACAACGGGAGGGTGGGGATGAGAGCGAGTCTCGCGAGCGACTGGGTGAGTGAGTTCTTGGAAAGTTTGATTTCGAATATCGAGGTCGGGATCGACGCCGGATGAGGAGCGAGAAGAAAATGATCGTTTCACTTTTTCGAGATGGCGTCGCTCATAACACGAGCGTGAGAGAAACGAAAATAAACACGACAATCGATTCTTGCGTAGTGTGCGAAATAATGAACGAAGAAAGAAAAAAAAAAAAAAGGCACGTGTATGTGGGTAAAGGTCATCGCTGTCTCGAGATTGACGGTGCGGCTTAAATATCGATTATTTCGCCTTGTGCATTCGTTTCTTCCTACCACGAGTAACTTACTCGGTTCAAAGTTGTGTAGACAAATTTGTCAAGAAAAACAATTAAAAGCATTAAAGAACCTGTCCCTAATTACTGTTACTGCCATTGAACAAAAAAAAAAAAATCACTCCAACGCTATCGTATTACTTATCAGGGACTGTGAGAATTATCTTGTCTTTTTTTTCCCCTCAACGCACCGACGTCGCGAGTCCGTTCGAGTCAGCCGTCAAGAAAGTACAGCTGACTCGCGTTACGTTTGCCAACATTGCGGCACCGTGTCAGTCAGTTCGACCGATCACTCCCGACACGCCGGAAAGAGTAAACTTCCTCGGTTAAAAAATTGGTGGAACTTTTTTTTTGTAATTTACAAATCTTAATATGTTACAAAAGCAAAAAACTTTATTAAAAATCAAATTTAATTTAAAGATTTTTTTTTTATAAATACAATAACGAAGCCGGTACTGACATTGAAAATTAGAAAATACACTAAAACGCTATCGTTTTACTTGTCAACGTGCCGAAAAGGGTGAACGACTTCCTCGGTCCAAAAATATGTAGAACATTTTTTTTTCTCATTTACAGATTTTAATTATTTACAAATGCCAAAAACTTTATTGAAACCGAATCTGTATAAAGAACAAATTGAATTTAAAGTTTTCTTTCATATAAACAAAATAACGAACATGTTACTGACATTGAAAAAAAAGAAAGTACATTAAAACTCTATCGTCTTACTTATCGTCAGTGACTGAGAATTATCGTTTAAATTTTTTTTCCTCAACGCACCGACGTCGAGAGCCCGTTCGAGTCAGACGTCAAGAAAGTGCTATCGACTCGTCTTGCGTTTGCCAACATTACGGCACTGTGTCAGTCTGTCCGACCGATGACTCCCCGCAACGCCGGAAAGAGTAAACAACGAAAAAAAAGCTGTACAGCGAACGGAGGATTCTGCGGCAAATACGGTCACTGTCAGTGGCAAAACCTACAGTGAAATAAATAAATAATAATAGCGTGACTCAACGAGAGAATACAGCTAGTTGTATCTGCAACTAGGAACGCTGTTCCTCGGTCAGTCGGCCGTCCCTGTAGGCAAGCACGTTGGCTTCTCGTCAATTACGTGTTTGCACCAGCCTCTTCTCCCCCCCCTCCCTCCTTCTAGAGAGTGACGTCGGTTCGATCGATGAATCTCTCAACGAAGCGGACAAACGCAATAAAATGTTCTCGTCCGCGCGTCTCGAACACTCGACACGCAACGATATTCCATACGATGTACGAGTGTTATGCAAACAACTCGAAAGCTCGAGCGCACGTAAACTCGAAGAGATGCCGCGGAGTGTGGGCTCGAGAGGTAAAAAAAAATTTGCACATGCATGGAGCGTTGTACGAACTTATGCATTTTATGAATTTAGGCGTTGTACGAATTTATGCATTTTATGAATTTTGGCGTTGTACGAATTTAGACATTTTATAGATTTAGGCGTTGTACGAATTTAGACATTTTATAGATTTAGGCGTTGTACGAATTTATGCATTTTATAGATTTAGGCGTTGGACGAATTTAGGCATTTTATGAATTTAGGCATGTTATGAATTTCGGCGTTGTACGAATTTATGCATTTCATAAATTTAGGCGTTGTACGAATTTATGCATTTTATGAATTTAGGCGTTGTACGAATTTATGCATTTTATGAATTTAGGCGTTGTATAAATTTAGGCATTTTATGATTTTATGCATTTTATGAATTTAGGCGTTGTACGAATTTATGCATTTTATGAATTCAGGCGTTTTAGGAATTTTTATGTTGTACGAATTTAGGCATTGTACGAATTGTGGCGTTGTACGAATTTATTACAAATTTACCCTACACTGAGAAAAAAAATGTTGTTGGATCAACTAAAATTGGCGGTGACATACGTTCAAGGCTGTTTTTTGTTTGGTACAAATGCATTGATTTGTTACGATAAAGTATATTCATTTTTCATCACAATTGACCATTAAAATTTAATGCACCAGTGTTTGCATAAAAACTTGCAGTGCGGTACATTAAATTTGAAATTTTTTTTTATTGTGCCAACGGTGTGTTGTGTAGTCGCGAGTTCCTAAAAGCAAATAAACAAATCGTTTCGTCCGTACGTTTCGAACACTCGACACGCAACGATATTTCGTAGGGCTGCCCGCGTGTTATGCAAACAGCTCGAAAGCTCGAGCGCACGTAAAGTCGAAGAGACCTCGCGTAGTGAGGGTTCGAGAGGTAAAAAATATATACATATATTTGTGAACGCATGGACTGGGAACATTCACTGTAAAAAAAAATTAAAAAAAAATCGTATGAAATTTAATTTACCGGTACTGGAAGTTATGCATAAACTGGTGTATTAAGTTTCGTGTACAACTGTGATGAAAAATTAACGTGCAGTATATAAAAAAAACTTACGAAGTACTTTACTTTTCATAATTTACTTTAATTTTACTGTAAATTTTATTTAATTTTACTATAAAAGTACCTTACATTCAATAATTTACATTAATTCCACTGCAAAACTCCATTAATATTTCATCACAATTGTACCCTAAATTTAATGTACCAGTTTTTACATAAACATATTCAGTCCGGTCCATGAAATTCACAATTTTTTTTAACAGTGTTGCTCGCTCGAGCCAAAGGCGTTGTACGGAATTTGCTCCGTTCATTTGTGATTTTACGTAGCGCTCGAGACAGGATTGTGTCCAATGGTATTGTGGTAAGATCTTAGACGCGAAGATAGGGAGGGGGGTATATATATATATACGTCCGGGTATGCCAACGGTGTGTTGTGTAGTCGCGCGTTCCTAAAAACATCGTACACGCGATCGCTACTCGCTGAGCGACACACTGGCCTAGTGACTGGCCGACCCCAGCGAACGAGAAACAACAGCCGCGATTGGCGGAACGGAGACAGACCTCCGAACGGGCAACCTCGACACCTAGACCAGAGTAGAAACAGCCGGCGATCGCTCGGACACGGAAATTCCTCGAGGGATCGTATTGCTCGCGTCTCTCACACGTCCGCAAATGTTTGCGCGTTCATTATCGCGCGCACCCGGACATCGCTTGCAATACGCGCTACATCGGCGTTCTATACATATGCGCATAATTATCGGCCCCTTCGAACTTCCAGACTTTTAAATTTCAAAATTCTTCAAACATTTTTTTTTTTTTTTTTTTTATCATGGCCGTATAAAAAATAATAATATAAAATTATATACGCGTGTAATCGTGATTCTTGTAACCGTTTCATTGTTCGAGGGAAAATATCGTAAATTGATTTCTAGGAGGAAAAAAAAATGAGAAATATTACAACTTTGCATAATTTGAATTTGCTGTGGGACAAAAAAAATTTCTTGATCGTTTGTGTCGCTCACTTTCTTACACGGTCGCAAATGTTTGCTCCTTCATTGTCGCACGCACCCGGACATGGCTTGCAATATAATACACGCTGCAAGACGGTTTTTTTTTTTTTTTTTTTTTTTTACATATGTGCATAATTATCGGGCGCTTCGAACTTCGCGACTTTAAAATTTTGAAAATTATTCAAACATATTTTTTACGTTCATAAAATTATATGCACGCACGGAGATGTTCGACTAATTCTTATCGTGATTTTTGTAACCGTTCCACTGTTCGAGGGGAAAAAAATCGTAAACTGATTTTTTAGGGGAAAAAAAAAGTGAGAAATATTTTGAATTTGCTTGGACACAAAAATTTCTTGAGCATTTGTTGTGGTGTTTACTCTCTCACATGGCCGCAAATGTTTGCTCGTTCATTATCGCATGCACCCGAACATCGCTTGCTATATAATACATAGTACAAGTTGGCGTTGTACACATATAAGTACAAGTATCGACCGCTTTAAATTTCAGGATTGTAGGACCCTAACCCTATCGCTTTAAGTTTTTTTTTTTTTTTTTAGAATTATTTAAAGAATTTCTTTTTCTTGCCGCTATAAAATTATGTACATCTCGGGAAATGTCGTCTCTTGAATTCCATGATGTTGTTCGAGGGTAGAAAACATCTCAAATAGATTTTGAGGGGGAAAAGATGAGAAATGTTGTAAATTTGAATGCATTTTAATTTATCAAGTTCCGGCCGCGTTATCGAACAGTTGAGGCTTCGTATTGACAGTGTAAGTGAATTATCGACTCCAGACGGAGTCGCGAGTTTGTGGCACTGTAATGACGCTTTTCCGCGCGAGTCTATCGGTCACGAGATAAGCGTTAAAACGAAGAGAAAAAATATGTATACGAATCGTCGATTGCTTCTTATCCCCGAGATAACGGAAAAGCTTCTGCATATCTACCAAACGACTGTAAACGATTCACGGCATCGTACACTTAAACTTAATCAATTTCAGGAAAAAAAAAAAAAAATTAACCGCTACTTCCAAGCAACTAAAAAAAATAAAATAAAAATCTACCGGAAACCCCAGCATCGTCACGCAAATTACCATTTCGTCGGTTGACAAAATTTGCGATTTCGTCGGTCGTCATCGGAGCTGTCCTCCACGCCTCGACAAACTTTCGTCGCTGACCATAAATGTCGGAAAAATTAAATTACGATTAAAAAACATCTTTGTGTCGCGAAACGGTGTATCCATCGCACCGCGAAATGTTTACGGCAATCTTCCAGTATTTCCCGCTTCGAACGCATATGGCAACCACATGTTTTGAAGCGATTCATAATTACACACTATCAAAATATCGTAAAAAGAAAAAAAAAAATAAATTAATAAATTAAATGAGTGAAAAACTCACCTCGATAATGTGCCCTTGAGCAGTGGATTTCTGTCGTCATAATATCCCGTGGACGAGGGCATCTTCAAGTAATCCAAGATTTGAGCACGGGGCACTTGGCACTCACACTACGGCACTGCATCACTGTACGCGCGATCTCTCTCCTCGGTCTCTCCATTCACCGTCGTCGTACTGCCGCTGTTGCTGCTCTTCGTCCTCGTCCGATCGTTGTTGCGATACACATCGCGACTCGCGAACACGGCACACCACTCGCTCTCGCCCGATATATATATATATATATATATATATATATCTCTATATATGTGTGTTATACTTCGTTTTAAAATGCTTCGTTCCGTCCGAGCGACACCGGCGCGTGCACACGGACGAAAAACCGAGGAGAAATAAGAAAATAAAAAAAAATTAAAAATTAAAAATAAGACTATAAACCGCCGTCACTCGGATTCGCCGAAACTCGACTCTCAACGCGGTTCGAGAGTTTTAACCCGTCGACGCGAGAGTCAATTCGCTAACCCGTTATTAAAATCCACACTTCGATACGCACAGGCGACGCGCATGCGCGCGCGCTCTCGCACCAACTGCCGCGTTCAAACTCCAGCTGAACTCTGCCGCGTTGTTTGTCGCTAGTTTTAACAAACTTTCTGACCGGTGTGTCACTTGGCACTTGGACAACGCACTGACGATCTTGATTTTATCAATCGCGATGTGTTTTTTTTTTCCTCCACGGAAGTTGCGGCGCTCGAGACAGTTGACGAGGCGCGCCGTCCGTTCTGAAGACCTTCCCGAACTTCGTGGGTTTCGAGCTCCCCCTATTGTTTATCTTTCGGCCGCCGCTCACGCGTTCTCGTGCTCCGCCGGATCGTCGGTCGTTCACGATTCTGAAGCATACAAAAAAAATAATAACAATGAAGCAATGTTTGTTAAAAAAAAAAAAGAGGAAAATCGATTGCGAAATATCGATACGGAAAAACCCCCGCGGCGGCTGACATCATGCGACGCCATCGCGGGAGCTCGATTGTGTATCGGCATTGCTAGCCGGAAATTCGAGGTTACACGCCGATGTACATTCTTTGGATCGGCAATCCCCGACAGAAACCTCCATGTGCCGCGCGGTTCGATAACCCGTTATTAAAACCCACTTCGGCAAAAGAGTCGCACGCGCCTACACGAGCGCCCTCCCCCTCCCTCGGCCGGTTCCGGTCCGTTTGCGATTGAACAGCGTGACGCCTCTAAGGGGCCTCTAACGCGATCGTCGCTCCCCCTGACTCTACGCCTTTCGAACAGTGACACACACACACACACACACACACACACACTGTACAGCGTCTCCGAGTTTTTATTCTACCTACACTTCACTGGGTTTCCACGCTGTTGCGCCTTTTTTCGATTTAATCTCATACATCTGCAGATACATTATATTGTATTATAAATATAGTGCAGTCCGGACAAACTCGTAATCGATCCTCGTCGATCGAGAGTCACGAAACAGCTTAGCGCTGCGGGTCGGACGGACGTCTTCGGTAAAGATCGACTCTTGTCCCGAACCTAATAGAAATTTTATGTGTGTCAGTGTTGACTAAAGCGCCAACACTTTTTTTTACCCCCTCCGTTCGACCGGCCGAGTTTCCGTCTGCAAGGCGCTTGGAATAATAAACAACAAATTATCTTTATTCGATATAGCTAGCGGCTAGTCGTAAAACAAAGTGTCGACAGTTTCGTTGCGTTCGTACTTTCGACTTGCCGCATGTTATACTCGCATTCGATTTAGGTAACTCAATAACACACACCTCGTCTTTCAGAGCACTCTCGTAAACCCTGCGGACGAAAATACACTTGCGGTGCGGCGTTGGTTGGAGGCAAAAAAAAAAAACAAAATAAAAGATACTTCCACAAGGAAGTCCGCGAATGCAGAGGCGAATCCTTCGGTCGAGGCTGAATCGACAAGACGCGCGGGCGGCTCGTGGAGTATATATATATATGTATATATTGTTCGAAGATTAAAAAGGTACCCGCATCGCGCCACGACCACCTCTCTCCGGCGACTGACAGCGGCCCGGGTAGCGGCGGAACACGTGCGATCTCGGTTTCGAACATGGCTGCCACCGTCGATTCCCCCTCCCTCCACCGTTCCCTTCGCCGACCAACCAACAAACGCTGCGGCTTACTCTGCCTCTCGCACGACAACGACAGCCGCAAAGAACCGTTCTCCCCTCGGTTAAACGAGGCGAAATGAAAAAAAAAAAAAAAAAAAAAAAAAAACAAAAAAGAAACAACAACGCAATCTCTCCATCCTCTTTACACTTTTAAAGTCTTTCGTTTTCTCGAGGCTTGCCGAACCCTCGTTAGTTCGGATATTTTTACCGTACGTCATTCATCGAGGCGTCGCACGATCGGTTTCCCGTTCGAATATATTCTATATTGTTATATTATATATTGATATCGTTCGTTATATATATATATATATATATATATATATATATATATATATATATATATATATATATATATATATATATATATATATATATATATATATATATATATATATATATAAAAGTTGTTTCGAGCTACAGACGCGGCGTAATTATCGCTCGTCGCAAAAAATCAATTATTCTATCTTATTTTTTGCGATATCTTAATAGGATCTAATTACGATACAATCAAGACACTGTCATACTTTATTAGAATGTTCCTCGCGCAACATAAAATATAAACTATTTGTTTTTTTTTTGCTTCTTCTCGTATTGGCCTTCAAATGTGTTTGGAAACAAACAAAAAAAAAAAAAACAGGTAGAAACTTTTCGGACCAACGATTATAAATACGGGTGAAGTATGAGAGGAAGAGGAAAAAAGAAATATCGAGGTCAACACGGTGACAGGGATCCGGGCTGGCAGCACGTGCGACTTCGATCGTAGCAGCGTGTGTCATAACGAACGGAAAAAGACGTCCGTCGCTCTCTCATCCCTCTGACGGAAAAAAAATGTTTTTCCGCCACGACTCTCGTCGGTAGAATCAGGGGGGCTTGCAAGCGATAACGACCCCGAGGATGCCCCCGTTCAAGCCGGAAGATACAAGGGACTTCGTACGCGTTGCGTGCACACGAGGAAAAACTCCTTACGAGGGAGCGTCACGTGTCGCGCGTGAGGATATAGATATGTCACGAAACGAGTGGGAAGAGCATCAGCGCGCCAGGTGAGCTCTGAGGGGGCCCCTTGAGGCCCGTGACGTTTATTTATAAGTCAGCCGGAGACCGAAGGGGATGCAATTAACACCGAACAGAGATACAGTAGAGCCTCGATCATCCGAATTCTCGATCGTCCGAATTATCGATCGTTCGAATTATCGACCGTCCGAATTATCGATCGTCCGAATTATCGATCGTTCGAATTATCGATCGTCCGAATTATCGATCGTCCGAATTATCGATCGTCCGAATTATCGATCGTTCGAATTATCGACCGTCCGAATTATCGATCGTCCGAATTATCGATCGTCCGAATTATCGATCGTTCGAATTATCGATCGTCCGAATTATCGATCGTCCGAATTATCGATCGTCCGAATTATCGATCGTCCGAATTGTCGATCGTCCGAATTGTCGATCGTCCGAATTATCGATCGTCCGAATTATCGATTGTCCGAATTATCGATCGTCCGAATTATCGATCGTCCGAATTATCGATCGTCCGAATAGTCGATCGTCCGAATTATCGATCGTCCGAATTCTCGATCATCTCAACGATGACTTTGTTTATCCGATCGCTTGGTTATCCGAGAGATAGCAAGAAATATTGTACATTGTTGCTCGCCGCGGCCGGATCCGCGCGCGTGTTCAACGGTGTTGAACGCGGTTTTCCTTTCGCAGCTTCATTCCGCTCACACACCGGCTTTGCCGAGCAGTTTCATCCACCCTAGCAGAGTCGGAAAGCGCGTTTCGGAGCTTAGTTTTAAACCAAATCATTTGAATCAGAGCTAGGCGGAGTGCCAAAAAATCTTTCAAGTACAGAAAGTACAAAGTATCACAAGTACAAGCGTTCAACGTTATATAGAAGGGTACAAAGTAATTTGCACATAGGCTCCTCATTGTAAAAAAGGTCTAACGGAATTTTTGATAATTCGTCGTTTTGAAGCTTTTTTTAATGCATTAAAACAAAAAAAAAATTAATTCTCGCTAAAATTATATTTATTGAAAAGTTTAGACAGATAATAATTTATTAATAGAAACAGGATGTCATGTTACTTGAGTACTTGATGTCATGGCTATTCATCGAGTATCCGTAATGCGTATTCAAAAAGTACTTGAAGTAATAAGAAGTATTTGTGAACTTCAAGTTGTTACTAGAAGTACTAGCCAGCGTTCGAAATTAAAAGAAATTGATCACTTCCTTTCACAGAACCCTTGAAATAAGATTTCGATGTTTGAATATTGTTCAAAATATGTTTCGTATTTTAATATTATACTGTTATTTCATTCGTAAATGTCTTTTTTATGTACGTATTATAATGCCGCAAAAACGCGTTTCGACTATCCGAATTTTTAATTATCCGAACTAGACCCGCTCCCGACGAGTTCGTGATAATCGAGGTTCTACTGTACTGTTATTTAATTTATATATGTCTTATTTATGTACATGTCATAATGCCGTAAAAAAAAATAAATTGCCTTTCGATTATCCGCATTTTTTATTACCCGAACCAGAGCCCCGGCCTCGCCCGGTTCGGATAATCGATGTTCTACTGTAAATATCTCCGCGCCTCGGGTGTCCAGCGATTCTCCTTGCTGCGCGCTGCACGCGGAGCTCGATTTCGGATCGCCAGTTCGGGTGCATTGGCCACTCGATAAGACGAGAATTTCGTCCTCCTCCCCCCCCCCCGTCCCGAGCGATAACCCTGAGAGAGCAAAAACGCTCCGGCAGCCTAGCGCAATATTTTCGCACTGCGAAGATCAACCGGGTTACGAAATCTCTCTACGTCCATATGGCACGTTTAGAAACGCCTGGCTTTTCCGCTATCGTGGGAGGGTTAGCGAGAGAAGAGAGCGCAGGCGCCGGAGTTCGCCTCGCGTACGCTCGGCAAGTCGGCCCGAGCGAGAGAGAAGAGACAGAGAGAAAAGTCGGAAAGTAAGAGTGTTTCGCGCGACCCAAGGACGTTCGCGAAGCGGGAATCACGATCTTACGATAAGACCGTAGGTAACGCGAGTCCGCTAGGTGGCAAAGATCTCCCCCCCCCTGCCGTTCGGGCTCGCCGATCGCTCTCGAGGAACTGGTACTTCCCCCTCCCTCCCGCACGCCGGCCCGTACAGTTTCTCAATGGCGGAGGAGCATGAGGAACCGCGCCGAGAGCTCTCCGCCACTGCCGCCGAAGCCCGCCGCCGGTTCACGGTGGAAATAGCAGCCACGAACGGACGTGGCAACACGATCGTCTCCGCACGCTGGAAAATAATGGTACCGTAAGCGTTCCACTTCTCGATGAAAACGCTCCGGAATCCGCGTCTCGGAATGCGTGACTGCTTCGCCAGTCGCGAGACGAAACGCGCCAGCAGCACCGATTCAGAATCTTTTTTTTTTTTTCTTTGTCTGTGGTTTAAGACGATTGTTCGATTACACTTTGCTCGACGTCTAGTTGTCGACGAAGCTTACGGACGTTTTGTCGGAATGGAAGACTTTCGGGAGGAAGTTTTTTTTACATTGAAAACGAAATTGAACTTCGTAGGGAAGATTTTAAATCATCCGTTCGATTCTTTGTTAACGACTTGTGAGGTGCGCGACAGCTTTTCGATCTATGTGCACTGAACTGTCGACGGAGTGTCGACTTTCAAAATTTCGGGAGATGTTTAAAGTCTTCACTCCTTCGCTGTCACGTATGCGTATGAAACGTATACAGAAATACGTTTCTCTGAAAGTGAAGAGATTAATCGATATTATTATGTCTTGTTAGAATGATTCTTACCGCGATAAAAAAAAAAAATAATAATTCTTACTCAATAACTGTACGGGACGCTCTGAGCCAGCTGTTCGACCTATATTCACTGAACTCTCAGCGGACATTCGATTCATAAAATTTCCCAAAATTTTCGACATTTCAGTAGATTTTAAAAATGTTAACCGATTACCAAAATTTCAGACGATTTTCAAAATTTTTGTCGAGCTTTTAATTTATCGGTAAAAGCAGTTTTGTTTCACGCTTTTTTTTTTTAATTACACGCGGTTACTCTTAGTAAATTTTTGGGGCGATATTTTACGCAATTGAACGTTATCGCTGAGCTGTATCAACGAATCATCTTAGACGTGTTGCATGAAAGAAACTGTCGACGGGTTTTCAAAATTTATCGGTAAAAGCAATTTTTTTTGTCCGCTTTTTCTATTTTCATGCAGTCACTCGCAGTACATTATTAAGACGATACGTTACGTAATTAAACTTTATCGCTGAGCAATTATTTTAATGTTCGTTAACGCTAAATTGAGTTTTTCGCCGAAAACATATACATTACCCAGTAATGTATATGCAGTTAGAGATATTAGTTTTACCTCTAATTAATAACGATTAATTGCTCCCCAACTTTTGTTCTCGAGCGAATAATTTGTTTTTTAAAAGTCTCACGACATAATTTATGCTTTATTTGAAAAAAAAAAAAATATATTTTTTCTCAAATCGAATCTTTTAGTTGTAGAATCTTTAAAATTAAAATCGTTTTATTTAGATATAGAATTGTTGAAAAGAAATATGTCATTACCTGTTAATGTAATTTTCGTATCCTTTCCGTGACTCCGAGTCTGTCGAGAAAGAAATGGCGACCACTCCATCTATCGCCCTCTCGTCGAACCGTCCGTAATTCGTCGACTGACAGGGTTCCCTCGTCGAATCATCGCCGCCGTCCCGATCGGCCTCCGAGCGTCGATGCTATTTTGAATCTACGACCGAAAGTATTATCGTTGTTGACACGCAAAGAATATTGGGTCGAAACTCGAGACGGAATGTATAAAGAATGCGAGAGTCTCCGGGGCTCTACGATAAATGCGCGAATATATATATATATATATATATATATATATATATATATATTTTTTTTATTTTATACCTCAGAGCTACGAACTTCGACGGGCGCTCTCCGTTGCGACGTGCAGCGTTAATGATTTGTAATTTACTTCGATTATTCATAAACGATGCCGGGAGACCTCGAATAAGAAACACGAGGATAAGAATATAAGAGAGAGAAATCGAGCCTTATCAGTCGAAAGCGTAAATTATTGAAACGCATCGTCTGACGTACTGTTATGATTGTTCGAGCAACTTCGTTTCTCCCACTGCGCTAATGTCACTTCCCCTCTCGGTCGGACGACCCGGCCATTCCGACCGCAACTTCGCCGCCTCTTTCCGTCGCTCGATTATTTCCTTTCCCTCTGTAATTTACCAACTGCTTTTATCGACTTCGAGACGAGATATTTTCTAATTATTTTGTGTTTTTTTTTTTTTTTTTTTTTTAGATCCATCAAGCCGAGGCTACTCCCTTTCACACTTCTCCTGTTGCGTCCGTACAGCAACGCGCAAAGATGTTTACTAACGGACAAATACGAAAGTTGCAGAGGGCGCCACCGTTCCGGCTCGCTTCGCCAACGGCTCACGGCGCCGATTCAAAATTAATTCTCGCCAGGCAAAGGCCGCGGACGATAATTAGTAGAGATAAATTGTTCTATATAATTAAAAAAAGAAATATATATATATTTTCCTGACAGGCCGCTCTACATCGTAATCTCGAATACGGTAGCCGTATATTAAACTCCGTTAATCGAAAGAAGCAAATCAAATCTCTACTGAATGTTCACTTTACGTTAATACTGAATTCAACGGAAACTTTTACGGATGGAATTTTCAAGCACTTTTAATCGGAGTTTATCGGAACGACACATTTATGACAAGGAAAAAACTATTATTTATTTTCATAAAGCGGTCTGAATGGGACTGAAAATCGAAGAATCAAATGTGTGCTACTTCTGATTGACCAATATTTTCATCGACAGTTGCAATTTACTCAGCACGACAGAAAAGTTTGTTTTCCTCTCGGTCGGATGACCGTAACTTCATTTTTTTTCCTTGGCTCGATTCTGTCCTTTCCCTCTCCACTTACCAACGACTTGTATCGACTTCGTGACACGATATTTTCTAATTCTCTTGTTTCTTCACATCCATAAATCCGAGGCCTTTCACGCTTCTCTTGTTGCGTCCACACTGCATCGCGCAAACGTGTTTACTAACGGACGAGTACGAGAGTCGCAGAGGGCGCCACCGTCTCGGCCAGCTTCGTCAACGGCTCGCGGCGTCGATTCGAAATTAATCTCGTTAGGCTAAGGCCGCGGACGGTAATTAGTGAAGATAGATTGCTCTATATTTAAAAAGAATATTTTCCTGATGAACGTTCGCTCTACATTCGCTACTTAATCTCGAATATATTAGCCATATATTGAGCTCCGTTAAGAGCAGGTAAAATACCACGGTCGGTAATAAAACCTGTAATCAACTTTTCTCACGGACGTTGATATCTAAGGCTGAGAAGAGAAAAGAGTATCGCCGAAGACGGATTACATGTCAGCTTTCGATAACACTGTTCTCTTGACCGTGGATGCTCAAAAGTATCCGTGAAAGTTTATTAAAATTTTTGATACCGACTGGGCACGGATTGGTGGGAGGGAGGGATTTCACATGCTCTTAACAAAAAAAAAAAGGAATCAAATTTTTAGCGAATGATCACTTTACGTTACTACTAAATTTTTTTTTTTTTTTTTTTAATTTCACGGCCCCAGCATTTATATATCCAGAATATCGGAACGACAAATTTATGATTTTTTATTTATCTGTTATTTTTTTTTGTTTATAAAGCGATCTCGATAGTCCGTTAATAGATAAAAAAAAAAGGGAATCAAATTTCTACTGAACGATCACATTACGCGTTACTACTGAAATCAAAGGAAATTTCACGTTTGTCATTATTTATTTTCAAGATTATCGGATACGAAAAACAAAGCGATCAAAACAGGACTGAAAATCGAAAGATCAATGCCTCCTTGCCACTTCCGCTTGAAAAATTATTTTTTTTATTTATTTTTATCGACACGCGATTTGCGTCGCAACAAAAAAATGCTATTATCTTTGCTACTCCCGAGTCTCCTCGTTGCATAGGTCACCATTTAGAATCCGTGTTACTCCGTCGTCGCGCATTGCCGCGCAAAGGGAGCGCGCAAGCCTCCTTCGCTCGTCTCGCCGGCCTGTCGCGTTTTCATCGGCAAGGTTTCATTGCGCCGTACTTTATAACCTCTCGAGAAAACATCGCTTGCGCAACGAACGTAAATAAACGAAGACAGACAGCGAGAGCGAGAGGCAGTGAGAGGAAGGAGCGGGGAGGGGGGAGGGGGGGGGGGCGTCAGGCACGACTGCGATTATCCCATACTATAATGCAGCGAATTATCAATCGCCGACCAAAATAATTGAGACCCCTCTTGGGTAGATATACGTATATGTCGTTCGAACGAGATCTCTAAACAGCACCGCGTGGTAATCGTAGCCGAGCGAGATAATCTCTTTTGCGTATATTTCTTTCACCGCGTACGAGACAACGAAGCCAACCTAATTTTTTTCGAACGCCTTAAACGAAATAAACATGGCGTCGGGTTTCGTTCCCAATCAAGAGAATAGTCGAAGCTTACGACGAAAAAAAAAAACTCCTGCGAAATTTTCTTTCTGATCTCGTGTCTTTCGGAATGCTTATGACGCAATGCGAAGAAAATAAAAACATTGAGAGACAATAACAGGATCATTAAACATGTATGAAAGAAAAACAATGTGATATCTCATAAATACTCTGGACAAACGTGTTTCGATCTCGTTAAACAAGAAAAATATGGCGTCCGATTTCGTTCCAAGTCAAAAGAAAATCGAATCTTACGACGCAAAAGACTCCCGCGAAATGTTCTTCCCGATCTCGTGTTTTTCGTAACACAACGGACGCAACGCGAGGAAAAGACAAACGTCCGGGGACAATAACAGGGTCACTGAACATGTATGAAAAGAAAACAAAGTAATATCTCGTAAATACTCTGGACAAACGTACAAGGTCTGAGAGCTGTCGATCCGGAGACCTTGCGGCGCGTGACGTTGGCGCGTTTCGCCGGTTCTCTCGCATAGGTTACGATTAACATCGACGAGGCCTCAATGGCCGAGTGTCAACCGTCGTGTGTCTCGCTCGGCATGATAGAACGAGAGGAAAATCGCGGTGGTGATCGGGAGACGGTCACTGGTACAGGGACAGATGCGTACGTCGGTAACACTTGGGGGAAGCAAGTTTACGTCCGTCTCTCGCCCCTCGTGTACGCTACGGTTTGGTCACGTGGCTTTATACGTACAACTCTGTATACACACACTTCCTGTGTACTGAAAAACGTTTGACAACGCTGTTTCGTGTATATAGACACGAGTGGACAGCCGCGACGGGACTGATCGAGACGACCGAGCCACAGGTGTCATCAGTCGAGCGGCTTCCCCCCTCCCCGCCTCCCTCGTCTCTCGCATTGACCGAAGCACGCTCTCTCGCTCGTGCTGCTCGCGCACCCGAATCTGCGTTGCGCTCCGATCTAACCCTCCCTTTTTATCTTACGCAAACTCGCTTCGGCACTCGTTCGACTTGTTGCACCTCTCCCTTTTCTCCACTTCTTTGCAGATATCCCCCGGTAAAGAGCAAAGAGCCGTCTTGCCTCGTGTAATTTCTCTTTCTCGCGTACGAAACTATCGGATTAACTTCGTCTACGTGCCGCGCGACTCCGCCTCTGCCTGCGTCGAAGCGCCCACTTTCGTATCGTCGATTCATCGAAAATCACCACTTCGCGCGCTGCTTCTTTTCTTATTATGCTTTCACTCAATTTTCGGTACTTGTCGTAAATATTTAATTAATGTAGTCACTAATTTGTTTTCTTTCCCCCAAATGATGATCGCATTAGCGAGTTTACGACAAGGCTCTTCGCGCTCGGTCGACTCAGTGACTGAGTCGTTTACTTTAGTTTATTGGTGGGTCGTAGCACATTAACTCGACAACAGAGGCGTCACTTAATTCAAATAGATATTTATTCAAAAACCAGTGTATTTCGTGACAAAACATATAACGCGTATCGTAGATGCAGCGTATTTATAACGTGCACTTATTTTTAATTTTTTTTTTTTTTTTTTATTCCACTCACACATACACTTTTCTCGTCGTCATCAATGTTTATAATATAATATTTATTTATCTCTCTCTCTCTCTCTCTCTCTCTTTTTCTTTCTTGTCCCTCTCTCGGCAGATTCTCACCTTTTACAACTATCATTATAATTCGTATGGTAGAATGTGTAATTAATTATCTTCTGTTTTTTTTTTTTCATTTTTTCTTTAACTCTTTTCATTATTTATTCGCCTATCGTATTTATCTCTGGCTTGAACATCGCACGCGTCACAATCTATCGTCGTGTGTAACATAACACAACTGTGTCAATAGTTTTCCATAGGGGTACATGATATGGGCGAGCAGACGATAGCGGCAATTCTTTCGCTAATTATTCCTCTTGCTTGATTAATTTTTTTCTTTTTTTTTTTTCCTGTACGTCATTTAGTACTGTTCTCCCGCGTTCGGCGAGAGAAACCCGTGAAGCGGAAAGTAACGATGTTTTTCGGGAGTTTGGAGATGGAGAAACGATAATTCTGAATTTTCGTTCGAGCCCGTTCGAGTTGTTCGAGCCGGATAAGCCGAGCGAGGCTCGGAACGGAAAAAAAAAAAGCGAAATTTGTTAGCGACTGTGACGAGAAGAGCGTGTCAACCGTGTACGGTTGAGAAATTCTCACGTAAGCGAAGAGATCTCCACCGTTTCACGGCTCTTCGCTCAGTATGGAGAATTTTATTTCATTTTTTATCATTTAGCCGGTGAAATTAGTCGAGGCAATTAATTAACGGGCGATCGACAATGATAATGTACAATTCGCTTCGGTCGTTACATTCACCCGCAAACTTATTCTCGATTGTTAAATGTTTTTGTGACAATTTGTCACATTACACGTGCATTTTTTAAATCGCAATTTATTCAACGAAAAAAAAAATTAAAATTCTTTCAATGCGAGATGTACCGCTTACTTTTTTTTTTTTGGTAATTTAACGACGATAAATCTCCGTTTCCATGATCTATAACGAATTGAGAAAAAAAAAACGATTATTTTAGAACGTCTCGCAAAAAGGCTTAAACCTGTACGCCTATCTTACTCGTCTACTTCCTTCGCAGAATTAATTAAATCTATTACAAAGAAAAAAAAATAAAAGGTATATATATATGTAGGGGAAAGTTGCCATGAATCGTCCGGCGCGAGTGTCGACTTTGTCTCGATTTTTTGGGTTCTTCGCGTCCGAACTGTCGATCGCGATACGTCTTAGTCGAGCGAGTTACGGATTCGCAATCGATTCGATATCTGCACGAAACGAAATTGCATCAAGTTAAAACGGCTGTGTTTTGCATCGCACAACACTTCGCTCGGAGAAGTTCACTTAGAGAAAAAAAAACTTCTAACAGTGAACAATTTTTTTTTCTGAAGCAGTGCATTGCCAAAGAATTGCCAATGATGAATTTCGATGTCGTGCAGATATTTTCCAGCTCACAATTCGCACAGCTAAAATTCCGATTATTGATTTTTTGCGCGTACATCGTAGCTAGGACGAACGCGTGACCCAACACTTGATCTCATCGATATTTTCCCGAGCATAATTCATAATCAGTCAGACACGAGGGAGTCTCAGGCGCTAACATGATTGATAGATTCATCGAATCGCGAATTACGCACGACCCGGAATCGACACGATTTCAATTACTATTTCGGGCACTCGATGATGACTCACAGGAATGTTAATTTTACGACAATCGCGCTCGCGACCGAGAACATTACTTATCATGATCCAATAACAGTTTTCATTTTCTTTTTTCATCTTCTTGATGAGAAATCAGAAACAAAATTTTATATTCACGCGTTCACGCTCGACAAACTTAATTTTATTTTATTTTTACTTGATGTCAAACTTTTTATTTTAGTTAAAAGTAAATTTTTTTGGCTCCATTCATAGTAACGTTCCCGCACGAATATAAGATAAGCCTCGACACAGAGGAGATCTCTGCAAAAGGTACTGAATATGGGATGCGCATTAAGGAAGAAAGCCGAAATTAAAGAGAATTGTAGGCTTTTTTTCTTTTTTTTTCTTTGCGTCATGGTAACTACTCGAGTGGAGTAACCAGCGCGTATCTTTATTATAGAATCCATCACTCTAACAATCTCTCGTCGAGCAGTATCGTTAAGGCACATTCTCTCAAAACGCGCGCGGGCGCACGTGTCTCTCCGCGCCTCCTCGTTGAACCACGAAGCCCGACCGCGCGGAGTTTATTGTTTTCGCCTCTCGGACGACGAGCGAGTATTAGGGGGGAGGGCGAGGGGGGGGGCGATAATTGTCATTAAAAAGAAAAATAGTAGTTCTTGCTTCGCAGGAAAGTTCAATTTTTCAGCCACGTGCGTGTTTCGACGATGTTAATGTGTTATTTTAATTAAAATAATAAAACGTTAGATTGTCGCACGACGGCACTTATCGTTGCCCGTTAGCGATCGAAATTTGTTGAATCCCGAAAAAAAAAAATTCATTATAACGATCGTAGAGTGGAGAGCGGAAGTGGCAGCCTCCTCCGATTATCTTTTTATTTTCATTCCTCGCGACATCTTTCATTGTCGTTATGTCCAATTGTTCTTGTTTTTTTTTTTAATCTCTCTTTCGCTATGTTCTCCTATCAATTTATCCCTATGCACGTGTCTATTCGTCTCTTGTCCATAGGCGCCGGGTTTTGGGGGGGAAAACAACGTTAGGTATTGCAATAAATATTGATATAGCAAAAGCCCAGTTATCGGTCGGCCCCGGTTAGAACCTGGCCCTGATGTATACGGCCGAGGCGTCGTGTTCGCCGTATCCTAGACGCTTGGCGTGCTTGTAGACCTCGTTCGCCGCTGCCGCCAACGGTAGAGGCTGTTCGAGCTGATCGCTCATACCGAGCGACAGTCTGAGGTCTTTCTGCATGTGCTGGAGAGGCAATTGCGTTGGGAAACCTCCCTCGATAATTGCTGCGAAAAAAAAGCAAAGATAACAGACCCATTCGAAACATCGAGTTTATTTCATTTAAAAATTGTATTTTTATTTTTTGATTCGGAAATAAATGACCCACCTCGTCCCTTGTCGACGATCGCTGGACAAGCCAGCGAAGTCAGTTCCAAAACTTCGAGTACGTCCTTCTGCTGCAGTCCGGCACGATCGGCCAGCGCCATGCTCTCCGCCAGTCCCGCGAGTGTAACACCGGCCATAAGTTGCAACACGAGATTCATCTTTGACGCGTTGCCGACCTCGCCGAAATAAAAACTGTTCTTGCCCATCGCGTCAAAACACGAGGTGCACTCGTCGAACAGCGATCTGTCGCCCGCCGCGAGAATAACAAGGGTGCCCTCCTGGGCGTGAGTCTTGCTTCCTTGTACCTGGGCCTCAAGATAACGTCCACCTTTGGCGTTTATCGCCTCAGCTATGTCCTGCGATGTCTCGGCGTCGATTCCCGTCATCTCTACATATCCCTTGTCCGGCGAGATCTCCATCAGTACCCCACAGTTTCCAAAAACCATCTGTAATGTCGGTTCATTGTTATTGTTGTTATTATTATTATTATTATTATTATTATTATTATTATTAATTAATATTACAAAAAGTTGTGCTCTGTCGTTTAGGAAAACTCACGTGTTTCGCTGCTTGGGGATCGGCCACGCAGGAGAAGGTGATGTCAGCGGCGAGAACGACGTCCGAGGGTGTGAGACCCTGCTCCGCTCCCGCTTTCACGAAATCCGTGCACTAAAACGATATGAAGAAAAAAATCAATCCATCAAATATTATAGAAAATTACATCTTATATTTATTTTGGAAAATTGTTTGTTCCCAATTGTCAGGGAAACGCCCGAGCCACAACAACAAGTAATATATATATTTATAATAATATAATATATGATATATTATGCGCTAAAAAGAAATCAGGTTTATCATACTTTTATGAATAATTTTAATAAAATTTAATCAATTAAAAATCAATTAAAATGATAATAAAAATGTTATTTAGTTTGATTAAAAGAAATATGTAGCAATGTTATTCAATTGCTACATATTTCTGCTGAAAATATTGTAAAGTTAAAATTCGAATACGAATCCGTCGATAGTTATCGAAGGGAGCTTCGAATACTATATTACGGTTCACAGTTTATTATCCGTGCTCATTTTCGAAGCCTCGGGCGCCATCTACCGGAGAATACGGCGTTACGAAAGTAGTACCGAGTACTGCCGAGCGATGGCGCCAGGACGAATCTCGTGTCTCGCCATTCGTTTCCTTCGTCTTGTCACGTATATCGCTCGACCGCTGAGAGAGCCTTTACGGTACCGGGTCGTGCAACGGTCAAAACGTTCGCGGCGCATTTGCCACATCACCAATGGACGCCATTATTCGCCGCGGCGACTGCCTCTTTCGTCGCTATCCTTCCGAAATGTGCAGCAGTTCACTCTCCCCCCTCGGCTCGTTCCGCCACCCAAGCGAGTCGCTAATCGAGTCACATCAGCCTAGAGAGGGTTATGCACTCGGTCAGCGTCGGGCGGAAATAAAATTGCTCCGACGTACAGCTCGAGTCTGGAAATTTCGTAAGAGTCTTTGCCTGGCGCGGTTATCAAGATGGCCGACACCGAAACGCGGTCTCCAACGAGGCGAAACAAAGCAATGTCGTTAAAGCTCGGCATCCATCGTTGCGTCACTGTTCTCTAGTTTCGTAATACTATTTTCCTACTTCTATATATACGTATATATATATATATATATATACAATGCCATAAAAACAGCTGGAGTTGACGAACGAACGAGCGCGTCGTAATCGTGACGATGAAACTAATGGGATTCTCTCTATTCCACCGCCGCTCCCCGAAATTGTCGAGCGGATATTGGAGTGTCGACGTGAACGACCGACGTAATGCAGGTGTATGAAATATTCGCCGAGACGAACTATAATTCAACGGCGTTGAATTATTAGAGTAGCAATTATCGAGAATTCCAACGGGCAACGAAGCTCGCCGTCCGTAGAAACGAGGCCTGCAGCAATGATATACACATGCGGAGATACGAAGATTGCACGAGCGCTCTGGCGAGAACGAGATGCCGGGATAAACCGGCGTCGGGCGTGCTTATTAAAACCGATCCTACATCGCTGTTTCTCGAACGGATGTGAGGATAAATAGCGTGACGGAGGGCACAATACTCTCGGAAGACTTTCCCAAGTTTCCGAGCGCACGGAGACGCGACGCGCATGCGCGGGCTGTTGTAATTGCGAGAAAAGCATTAAAGCCTAGCTCGGCAATGCGAGAACCGAAACCGGAAGTAGGGAAGTCTCGAATTACGATCGGGTGAGCGAGAGAGGGAGAAAGAGCCGGAGCCCGATGATATACAACGTTACATCGGACGTTTGCTCGCTCGTGACGTATACGGATACGAGAAACGCCAAGTAACGATGGAACACACTCCCGGTGTCCGATAACAGGCGCCGTTGCCACATCCTCCTCCCAACGTCGCGGCGAGCGGATGGACGGCTCTCCAGACGAGTTCCTCTCTGCTGAGCTCGCGGTACGACATTTTCTGTAGACTTAAAATAAAATAGAATGTTGCAACGAGATAAGAAGAGATTGGTATCGGGTGCTCGATTCTACGACTGTTAGCATTTCGAGGCCAAACGGGGCCGCTCTGGCACCCAAAACCTAAAGGAAAATAATTATCTCGATCTATTTACATAAATTGATCTCAAGGACAATTTTCGCGTCGAGCCATATTCGACGTCTAGGAGCAATTACGCTCTTGGCTTGGAGACTCTGGCTGGCGCAATAAAAGAGCATAGGAAGACAGAAATTCCGGCCATTAATATCAACGTCCGGACCGGCTGGGTCGTAATTGACGCTAGCTCGGTCGAACACGAGCTCTCTTTCTCTCTCTCGAGTTTTTTGCCAAACGCACCATTTTATCGCTGCTTGCAAATTTAAAAAAAAAAAGACGACAATTGAACTAATATCTATCATATTTCATTCAATTACGAACGTTGCGTGGTACGAATGACCTGCATTAATCAGCGGATGGACTGGGAGATGTGTCGCGTGTATGGAAGTCCTCGGGGAGGGAGGGCGCTGTCGGCAGCGCTCCAGTGTCAATGCTCGTCCCGCCCGGCGTAATTGTTGATGGTCTCTTTGTGGCGTAACAAAGGACCGGGCAGCGAGGCTGGAGTAACCTATTCGCCAATGTCGGTTAGGAATGCGGCGAGCATTGAGCATGTCGCACAACACGAGCCTGCGGATTATAGCCAGATATCACGAGTTGAAAGAAGGACCTCGGTCCGAAAAGCTCTCTGTAAATTAAAGTATAATCTAGGGAACGGGTGTAATTCCGGCCGTTCGCAGCACTCCCTGTCTCATCTACCGAGGCACATTCGCAAGGGAAAAACAGTATGCTTCGATAATGAAATCAATACTGTTTAATGGCATACCAGTTGCCATATTTTTTTTCAGTTTTAGTTATACACTAGAGTGGCCCAAAAAAAACTTTTTTTTTTTACTTCACATCCCTACAAACCGTAGTTTATATCATACTATTAAAAGATGTAGAAGGGGAACCATGTGCGATTTTTTTTTGAGGTCGCGCAGTGGGTTTTTCGATTTTCCATTTAATTAACACGTAAGAAGTCGATGTCACCACTGTACACGGGATTGTTCATTTTAGTATAGAATGGACATGCATACAAATCGTTGCATCGTATAGCTTGTTCAATTATCTTCAAATCGGCGCGTCGCACAACATTTTTGGTCGTATAGTCTCCAAGATATTCAACTTTGAATACAAAGTAGTTTAGTAGCACCTTAAATAAATGTGCAAAATTTGCGTTTTTTTTGTTTGCTAATAACTCAGCTACAGTCAATCTTACGGCCATAATAGTTATTATCACTGTCAAAGAGAATAAGTTTATCTACAAAAATACAAAATAATCATTCTAGTGCAATCAAAATTAAAGGAGCTATCGTTCATTAAAGTTTGATTTCGTAGTGTAAGTCGTAAAGCGATTATGTTCCGTCGTATAACACATTTCTGGCTCACCTAATCACACAAATCAATCCGATATACATTAGTCCAATAGTTTTTAGTGTATGTTAAAAAAAAAAAGTTTTTTTTTGGGCCACTATTATACACTGTAAAAAAAACTGTATTTTGCTAAAAAAAGTAAATACGGATTTTACTTTGAAAAAACACAACGAAAACGTACTATCATGGAAATTTGCATTTATCTATTCTGATTAATATTTTCTCTTAGTTGCAATAATAAAAACGAACCCCCTTTACGGTCAATAAATGCATACAATTTTGGATAAACAATTGTAAAAATTTAGCACTCACTTTAGGTACCTGAAACGAAGGACCTCGGTTCGACTGTTCAGAGCGCTATCTCATCTATCGAGGCCCTTTCGTCAAGAAAAAAAAGTACGCTTCAATAATAAAAAAATCAATGCTATTTACCACGTCCATTTTTTTTATTCTAGCTATAGGCTCTGTCACAGATGGTAACAACTAATATACACGCCTCTTGATTGAATAACAAGACTGAGCGTTAACCAGTGTTCGAATTTTCGAGTAACCCACTCGAAGAGCTGTTTAATGGCACGTAGACCGTAATTTTTTTTTTTTTATTTTAGTTATAGGCTATGTCAGAGACAGTAAAAAATTATATACACCTTTCATGATTGAATAACAAGGCTGAACGTTAAACGGTGCTCGAACTTTCGAGTAACCCGCTCGGGGAGGAATGAGCTATACGGCTGATACTCGGGTTCCAACATAATGAATATGGCTTCCCTTCGACACAGTGGAAACTGTTACTTTGCGCGCTATAGGTGACATACTTGTTACGTAGTTCATGGCTTGGCCTTGGAGCGAAACAACATTTCCCGAGTCGTCGGGCTTCCTCCACGCTGCTGATCGTCTATTTTCGTGGTGTTGTTGGCGAAGGCGAGGGGAGAGGGCTCTCCCGACGAGTACCCGACGATGTACGACCTTTTGACCCTCGTCAGGCCATCCGGCTCAACGTGAATAATACATCGGCTCGATCGTTTGCATTATTGACAATAATATTCTTTGAGATAGCCGGGCATCGGCTTCCTCGGACATTTATTGTTTCGAATATTATCGAACAAAATTCAAGTGGACGTTTTAAAAATTTAGAAGCGTATGGGAGGGTCAATGCAGAGCGAGCTAAGCCGTTTGAAGAACCGTGCGAATCGGTCGTCGAGACAATATCGTCGAGCCGACCGAGAGGGTCCCGTTGATTACATATGTACGAAGTCCGAGAATACTTGGCCTCACTCGCGTTCGGAACGATCGCCGTCCGAACGCCTGGGTTATTATCGAATAACGCTACGCACAGCGTGCATGAGATAAATATTTAAGTAAGTTAGGTAAATATTTAGTCGATTTGAATAAATATTTATTTTTATTAAATGTATCTTTATATGTGGGGCGTCCGGAAAATAATGTTTTTCTGCGTGTAATGTACAATCCATCGGTATCGATGAACTGTCGATGCCGTCAGTGCTACGATTCGATTATATATTTATAAGAGTACAGAAATTATACGGAGCAGATTGTGAATTGTAAAAATCGTACGACAATGTCTGTCCGGATGAGCACAACGTACAATCGATCGGTCTCGATGCAGTGCCGATGCTTCTTTCAGCGCTGTCGAGGGGAGGGGGAATTCACAAGAAATTTCTCCACGTCGGAAAAACTAGAGTTGTCGCGAACGTCGTTCGTCCGTAAATACTTCCTCGGACTAAATATACGTCTAGTAGAGAAAATAATAAATCGGACGCTAAAACAATATATATATGTATATCAAACTGCAGACAAGTCGAGTCTGTGAATGGCGCGAGTAATTTCTTTTCGTCCTGGCGCCAACGCAGACGTCGAGACATCCGCGCGTTAACAAACTTCGAAGGCATTCCGAACAAAAAGAAAATAATGTATTTATAGCCAGAGCTGCGAGCGATAAGCTCCTGCCAAGCGACTCGCTGACTCCTCGCCGCAAATATTGTGTTCCGACTTTTCGAGTGGACTTTGTCGCGAAACTAATTCTCCTATCTCTCGCCTATCTCGCTGATCTCCCGTTCGTAATTCGAGAGTGTACCGTCGTTAATTGAGGCAGGCTTCTCGGCCGTCCATCAGGCGTGAATACGGAACACGAGAATGGACTGCGAATTAGCGCGGAGAAATTGCCCCGAGCGGCGCCCGGCAAAGTTTCGAGCTGGCGATGTACTTCGGGAATTACATTTTCGTCGGACGGATCGACGAAAATATCGGATCGATGGGAAGCGTACGGAGAGAAAGATAGATGCAACCGAACTAAGGGCGAAAGGAGAGGTGGAAGGACGGGAACAGTGTCTGCGCGTGCCACGGGCACACCCGACCTTCAACGACCCGATGGGAACGCGACCCTGAATTTCGCTGGTCTTCCAACCGACCTTACCACAAACGCGAAACGCCTGGCGAAATGCCACTGACATACCGACAAAATTTTCTACGCAAGAAAAATTAGCGTCGACTCATCGGCGACGATACACGTTCGCGATAGGATACGAGAGAAAGAATGAATGAACGAAGTGATTACTTGTACGATAGGACCAATGCAACTTACAGGAAAATAGAAAAACAGAAATAAAAAAAATAGACTTAAATCGAAATGAGCGCAACTAAAAGTTAATATAATAATATTGCCAATACTAATAAAAATAAAAAGCAAAGATGAAGAGGGGGGGGGACTATTTTTTATTTAAAACGTCGTGAGGATATATTCGTATTGGAACGAGGACCGTCGGTTGGATAAACCGCGATGAGACGAAAATAAGAATCCGTTGACATTTTCAAAGTAGCAATGGGAACGAGCTATTTGCATTACGATTTTGCTTCACTTTGATGACTGCGCAACAGTTGAACTTTCGACGATTCTCGTGCACAGAGATATTTTCAACGCGGTGAATATAACATATATATATACATATCGATCGAGACGTTTCAACCGAGTCGCGTATAATCTTGTTATCTGCCGTAAATACGCTGTAAATATTTTATTTTTTATTTTCGTTCGTATCCAGCCGAGCGCTGCCGGAGCAGTGCGAGACTTGGCCTTTGGGAGCGAAATGCAATGGTTTTCATTTGCGGAGGATAACACGAGGGAGGCTTTAACGTTTATTACGAGCGCGTCTCTCTATCTATGTGCGGGGCAAAAACTACGTGGGAGAGGTCGAGTGAAAGAGCCGTGCGACACACTCAGCGGGACGTTAAACTCCCTTCTCATTTTTCTTCATCTCCGCTTTCCGCGTGGTTAGTGCACAGGTCCGCTCTCTATCACTGGCCGGTTTACCAGCCGCGGTAACCAAATCCGCCCACGGGCGAAGCACGAAGGCGTGTGCAGTATAGATAAGCTCGCGCAATGCCCCGTTCTCTCTGTATCCAGTTCAAATTCCTAAGCTGTGTAAATAGAGAATTTCGTAAAGATATTCCGCTGCCGTATCGACTCGATCGGTGAGATTTAATCGACGAACAGAGAATTACCATTTGCCAGATGTCAACGAGTCGTTACGCTCGTAAGTCCTGCCGATCTACGATCAGCGAGTCCGCTCTCGTCCGCGAGAGGCGCGGGGGAACAAGAAGGAAGGAGGCTTGCCGAGAGGGCGGCGAAGAACGAGCGGAAGAAAGGGTCGAGTGAGGATTTTATTTATTTTTTTTTTTACCGAGAAAAAAAAAGAGTGCCGCCACGGATACACTACAGAGAGAATACGAGGAACAGCGCGGCAGCAGCCGGACGACGAGACCGAGCGAGGGCGAGGAAGAAAGGAACATAAAGAGGGACGAAGAGAGAAAGACCGTGCCAGGTTCCCGAGCGCGGCCTGTATTTCTCCCCGTACAATGTTGCCGGCTCGCAGTCGGTGACCCAGGCCCGCCTAGCGAGCCGGATCAATATTCTCCGAGCCGGCAACTGCGCATCCGTGCGCTCAGCTGATTCGAGGGACTCGTCGTCTCGCTACAAACCCGGCGACTGGTGTGTTCGCCTTCCTGGCGCTTCGCGTGCGTACAACACACGGCTTATTCGATGCAACGAGGAGAAATCCTCCGAGCTGTACGGAGTATTTCAGTCGCTGGCTGTGGCAACGACTTATCCGTCGATAGAGGGACAGGCGAGGCGGCGAACGGGGCTCGCTGTTCGGACACTCGCCTCTATTTCACTTTCGTTCGATCTATATCCAAAATTGCGCGGTAAATCGCCCAAAAAAGTCTTCGGAACAAAACTTTTTCGGCTCCCGATTTCTACTTATATGTTGGAGCGAAAAAAAAAATCGCCGAACATCGCCGACATTGAGGATGTTACACGACGGTGTTAATATTACCGTAAAGTCTTCAGCATCGAGGATGGCAGGCTCAAACTTCGTTCGTTCCTCGTCTCTCTCGACGTTCGCACGTTTGAATCCGTTCGAGACGATGACCTTCTCTCTCTCGCACGGTTTTTGTCTGGTATCCTTCACGAGTCGCTAATCTCCCCTCCTTTCGATACCGCCCACCCATTTTACCCCCACAATTTCGCTCGTTCTTCCAATCGGCGTTCGCTCGCCGACACATTTGACACGAAGTTTCTCTGCCTCTGGCTCTCGCGTTTCGTCTACTTTGCCAACAGAGAGAACACTTCGGGAACTATTCTCAGCTGGTTTCTCCATCTTATTCGCTCGGAGTTCCTGCCTTCCCCTTAGAGACTCTCTGGCTCCCACCGAAAGCACCGATCGCCCAGGGACTGAAACGCTCCTACGTTCCATCTCGCGCGCCTCGATCCCTCTAGCTATATTCCGACCCGCTAAGTACCGGTTCTCAATCTTTCTTTCGTCGAGATGCATCGCATTGTCTCCGGTCATCTCGATTTATCCATGCCGTGAGAAAGCTTTCACCCGCTCCCGCTGCATAATATCTTCATTTATTCGCGACCCGAATTTTCGCAGCTGATTTGGCTCGCTGCTAAAATATTCCCTAACGACTCTCCGCTTAATGCGCAATTAACCCCCTTCTACCTCCGAAATATATCATTGGCCTTCCTCGAAAATGTCGCCGTTAATAAACGTACCGCTTAAACCCTTCGGGAGCACACAAAAAAAAGTTTGAGTTATCGAAAGAAAGGTACCCGAAATCGGGCGTTGTTTTTCCCTGTAATTTTTTTGGTCCTAATGGGCCCCTTTTAATTGTTTATAAATAAATAGATACACTAATGGAAACGACCGATTGTACATTGTGCTGATTGAGACCGACAGTGTCGTACAATTGTTACCATCCATAATCTACTCTTTATAAATAATATAGACGAATCGCAGAGCGCTGACAGCATCCAGCCGTGCATCCAGGCCAATCGATTATACATTACACCCAGAAAAAAAAAAAGTGACGACCCACAAATAAATATACATTTAATTAAACTAAATATCTATTTAAATCGTATAAATATTGATTGTTGTTAAACAAATTATTATTTCCACATGCCCATTAAATAATTTTTTCTGGGCGTGAGGTCATCAATGGATCGGATGGTATCGTGCAGTTTTTGTTATCCGCAAGCTACTTTCTTCGCGACCGGCGCCTCGCCCGTTCCTCTTCCCTTCCAAAAATCACCTTCGAATCTTTTTCCGTCCCTTTCTCCCTGACCATGACCAACCGGCGACGGAAACGCGCTTTCGCGGCCTCGAGACGTGACCCGGAGCTCTGCCGTCGGAGGGCGAGGAGGACAAGCGGGCCGAAATTCGCTCTTGCGATAACGAGCGATAATCCATTTTATCGTTCTTTCACAACCGGTGACTCGCCCGTTCCTCTTCTCTTCCAAAAAACGCCTTCAACCTTTTTGTGTCCCTTTCTCCCTGACCATGACCAACCGACGACGGGAACGCGCTTCCGCGGCCTCGGGACGTGACCCGGAGCTGTACCGGTGGGAGACCGGAGGGACAAGAGGGTTGAAATTCGTTCTCGCGTATATATGTTAGAATCCACCTCTCGCACGAGCCGTCCTCCCCTCGACAATTCCCCCGGGGAAACCACGAGCACTCTACGAAGGCGTCTAGTCATGTTATACAGGAGAAGACTCCTTGAACGACCTTGACGAGTTCACGGAGTGAAGAAGAGGCTATAGCGCGCCACCGGCGGAGGTCGGGCCGGACGGAGAGACTTCTATATCCGAACGTAATGATTCTTCGTTAAATTGAAACTTTACGATCGGGCTTCGTTACATCGGCTTTCACGCGAAGGCCACGGTAGGAAAACTCTACCGGGCGATCGTGGGCAGTAAAAAATTGTAGGTGGAAATCTGCGCCGCACGGTGAGAGGGATTATAAAGCTCGTTCTTTATCCAATCTGCTGAGTGTCGGCTGATTACGCTCTCGCTGAAAGTCCCATTGATCGGCGGGCTCGCACGAGTAACGGCAAACATTGAAACCCACGCGGACTGATCCCACCGCGGTCACACTTTCCTACACAATCTCGCCGGAAGTCGCGTCGGACTAAGGTTGAGTCATTTGGAGAATTTCTTTTTTTTTTTTTTTTTTTTTAATATAACCAAAACGTGAAAACGCTATTATAAACAAATAAATAATAATAAGTAAATAATAATTGATAAATAATAGTAATTTAAAAAACCTGTTTAAAAACAATTTTTTATATATAAACATTTATTTTCCTAATCCATCGCAGCGAACACACGTCCCACATCCACAGAACCAGTGTGCCAAGTTCTGTCAAGAGACGTTGAGTACTTCCGGCAAACACCGGAGACAACGGAAACAGCAAAATCGGGGGCTCTCAGTAAAACGCTCTCGGGGACTCTCAGTAAATTTTTGCCATGACAGGCAGTCGGGAGTTATAAAAGATCAAATGTAAAAAATATATATGTTTATACATATATATTTTTAAATCCATTAGCGGTACGGCATTGAATTACCGCGAGTAGATGGCATATCGGACAAAGGTCGAACCATTTAGAAAATTGTTTTTTAAAGGATCGAATGTCAGAAAAAAAAAACAACGAAAACAATCCATTAGCGGCACGAGACTTCGTTACCTCGAGTATACACATAGATATCTTAGGTAAAAAAAAATAACAATAAATCTTGTATTCATGCAAATTATTATGCAATCGCAGTGCAGCAATTAGAGACCGTACAGTGGCTCGCACCAGGAAGCGCACGGAAAAACCGTTGCCACGTGGCGGAGGTTAATTTGCAAAGTGCGGAGAGGGTTTTTGCTCGCTCATTCGTACGCTGCGAGTCGATGTTTTCAGACTCGAAGGTGACTTGCCGCTGTACCCTCCCGAGCAGATAAATAATTCGTTCGCATGTCGTGTCAGAGTGGGGAGGACGAAGGAGAGCCAGATACTTGTGAAGTTGCGATAGCGGCGCGCGATTATCGCTGCTGTATCAACACTCGAGGGACTTCGCGAGCCGCTAATGTTCGCACGATTGTTGGCTCGCGGGACTAAAAAAAAAAAGATGCAACGATATTGGTCGTCGAGAGATTCTCGCGGTTGGGGAAAAAAAAACACCGAAGAGCGACTCTCTTCACTCTCGTGTGAGGACAGTGCAGTCTTGGTTGACAAGTCGGTCGGTCTCCGTTGTATTTATAGAAGGGACGAGGATCACAAAACGTATGTACAGCAACAGCCACGACCCACGCTGACTGACCGAGTTTGCAATCGATAGCCAATATCGAGGTTGTCCTTCTACGGTGCAAACGGGGGAGCGCTGAGCCGCGCTCACCTCTACGGAGAGTGGATCAGCGTGATTCACGACTGCGAATGTATCAGCTCGATTTGCCCACAATATCGTACAAGTTGCGACGGCGTGGTGTAAGAAAAAAAAATAATAGTAAGAAAAAAATAATGATAATAATAATAATTCTCACCAATATATCGCGCGGGGACGAAGAGAGAGGGTCACGAAAAAGTGAAAGCCCGTTTCGCTCGTAGAGGAAACAAATTCGTAACTCTCTGGCGAGCGTGCAGGCGACTCCCGACCATGCGGATCGATTTGTATATTGTTCCGTACGTGCGATATATATATATTTTTTTGTCCGAACCCTTCGCGAGTTTCGGGACACACCGGTCCGTCCTCGACCCGGAGAAGTAACAGCTGCTCACGCCGGGTGAGAGACGCGGTGAATTCTGCCGGAACAAAGCGACTCAGCGAAGAGGCAGAAACCCGAGGAACGGCGGAGGGGCAGAGAGACGGGGAGCTCGATTGCAGCTCCTTATACCTGCCGCGAATGAAAACCCTCGCCAGACCGAGAAGGAAACCAGACTCATGTTCTCGGAGGAATTCAGCAAGATTCACCGACCGCAATAAGCTAAGTTGACCCTTCCATCTTTCTCGAAACGAGAACGCTGCGATTACTGCCCGAAATTTTGTTTAGGATTTCTTTATTTTCCCAACGCTAATCCATTCAACCAAAAGGAATAAGAAAAAAATGATTTAATAAAAACTGTCCTGTCCTGTCTCTTATTAAAAAAATCCTAGCTAGACCGAGACGGAAACCAGTCGCGTTCCCGGAAGAATTTAGAAAGATCAACCGAACGCAATAGCCAAGTTCAACCCTTCCATCTTTCTCGAAACGAGAACGTTATAGCTCGAATTTTTTTTTACATTTTTTTTTTATTTCACAACGATAATCCATCGAACCAACACGAATAAGAAATAATTTATTCAATAAAAGCCGTCTTATCGATTCCTCGCGAACCTCCACTATAGTTCGACGTCATAAAATGCTATTTTTATTTTTCTATAAAAAGTAAAAAAGAAAGCGTAACACCGGTAGAAGACTTTTATTTCCGAGTCCTCAGCAGATGATTTGCATATTGAATAAGTTCGCCTCCGTGTTACGTGGCTCGCTGAATTTTCGTTGCAAAAGTCTCTCCCCGGACGCGACATAAGACAGAGACGTTCCGGCGAAAGAAAGCCCCGCGAGACATTCGTGTTCGGTCACGGGGTTCCCCGGATCGTTTTCCTCCTGCCGAGCCTCGAGCGCAGGTTAGACCTTTCTCGCATTTTCGATAACTCCTCCCTTCGTTCGGCCAGCCAGCCAGAGCTCGCGCGAAGTTCGGTGAGCAACCCGTGCCGGTGGCGGCCGTTCGCATTTGCGACGTTGCCATGCGCGTGCTTTCCTACAGCCCCGTCCCGTGTCCGTGTGCGCGTCCTTTCGTCTGTGTGCGCGCGCGCCTTCTCGCGAGGTTGCCACGTCGAGCCCGGGGGGGGGGGAGAAGCCACGAGGAGGCCGGGTTCCATTCGACGTTCGCCAGTCAGTTTTTGTGTCTGCTGCGTGCCAGATACGCTGGGAAGCATCGCGAACGGAGCCACACACGCCGGAGGCACCGCCGAAGAATATTATCGCAAAAATTCACTCGAGAGCTTCGGCCGCACTCACGGCGTCATGTGACACGCGTAAGAGAGCTCATTCGCGGCCCGAGGAACCTGGGAGATATTCACGTAACGCGGGGACAGGCACAGCTCGAGCGTTAATAAGGTTTGGCGCGCGCTTGTGCGCGAGGCCAAATGAGACGAGAAAACTCGGAAGGATAAACAGAAAGAAAATAAAGAGGAGAAAAATACATACAGTGTCCGCACGACGTTAGATCATCGGATAGTTCTATTCAAGAGTTTATCGTCGCTGATTAACGGTGTATACAGCCGTGATTTAGCGGGAATTACACAATCGCTATGTCGCCGTCAAAGGCGGGAGCCGGCACCAGTGAGTACGCTGGCCGATCGAGTGAATACATAGCGAACGGTTAATAAATCACCTCTCCCCCCCCCCTCCGCCGCCCATCGCCCCGTTTCTCATGGAATCAAAATTTACCGGCTAAAGAGGAGACCTCGGGTTTGTCGGAATTATCCGTTATAAATGAAAAGTGACTGAATGAAAAAATAAAAGAATGAATAATTAAAGTAGAATAGACGAAAAGTGAATATAAATAATTCCGAGCGTTTCGAGGATCGTGCCTCGATTCCAACAGTCAAGTTCGATCCTTTCGATAATATATTGTTATCGAATATATATCATCATAGGGTAATATTTTATTATCGTAAAATTGGGTGTTCGAGGGAGGCTTTTTTTTTTTTTTTTAAGTTTGGTCTCGCGAAGCTCGAGAACTAACCGACGGCTCTAGAGCCAGGAGATGGGAGGTAGCTCGCGCTACAACTCCATCGGACGATATAAAGTTGAATGTATCAGCCTCAGTGATGAGGGTAAGAGTGATACTCGGGGTGCCGCGATGCTTTATCCCGATCGCGTTGCAGCTCGTTCTGCTGGTCGGCCTTATACTGGACTTCAACGAGGTGGTTTCCTCATCGAGCCTGCCTCGGGAGGAAGTCGACGAGGTTATAAAGAATTGTCCGGCCGGTTGCCGTTGCGACGGTTGGAACTTTTACTGCGAGGAGAGAAGCTTCCTCGGTCTCGGCCTGCCGGCGGAGGCTCGGGACGTAGTTCTGCGGGAGGTTCGAGCGGCCACGCTGCCGGTAACGGCACTGGAGTTCGCCGGCAAATTGCGAAGTCTCGTTTGGATATCGAGCGACATAGAGCGGGTGGAAAACGGCGCATTTCAATCGACGCCGCTGCTGGAGAGCCTCAACTTAGGTGACAATCGTCTCACCGGATTGCCGATCGATGCGCTGAGGCCGCTCGCAAATCTGAGACATTTGAATCTCACAGGCAACCGTCTCGTCAGTCTGCCGCGCGCTTTGTTCCACGGACTGGAGAAACTCGAGGAGATCGTCGTGTCGAACAATCGCCTTAGCGTTCTGCCCTTTCAGGCCTTCACCGAAGCTAGGTCGCTCAATCGTCTGGACGTGTCGAAAAACTTTTTGGTCTCCCTGCCCGATCACACATTCAAGACCAATAAGGAACTGCTCGTTCTGAGGCTCTCCAAGAATCGTCTGACCAAACTGCCCGGACGATTGTTCTCGGGACTGCAGAAGATCCAGCGTATAGAGCTCGGCGACAACGAGATCGACAGTCTGCCGCGCGGTCTATTCAACGAGCTCGGCACACTCGAGTACCTCGACATATCGGGAAACCCCCTGACGAACCTTAGCAACGTCGCCTTTCAGGGCCTCGACAGTCTCGTCTGGCTCGACGTCGGAAGAACCAAACTCACGAGGCTCACCCGCGATATCTGGCGACCGGTCAAGAATCTTCGAAGCCTCAATTTATCAAAGACCCGAATCGAGATCCTCGGAAACTTCGACCTCGTCGGCCTGCGCCGATTGGAGAGCCTCACGATAACCGACAGTCCCCTGCGCGAGATCGGCACGAAGACCCTCGACGAGACGCCCTTTCTTAGGAATCTCGATCTTCGTGACAACGATCTGGCATTTTTGCCCGCGAACCTCGCGCATCTCGCCAGGATATCACAGCTGCAGTTGGGCGGAAATCCTTGGGCCTGCGACTGCCGGATGTTCTGGTTCGTCAAGTGGGCAGAGAGCCACGCTCATCGGACCGCCTTCGACAGCGGTCTCAGGTGCGGCCACGAAAAAGCCACCGTCGACACGCTCCAGGCTCTGAGGTACTTAAACTGCACAGCTCCCTATCTATCTTACGTTACCGGCGAGAACGAGCTTCATCCACTTCTCGGCACCGTTCTCCTCGAGTGCGAGTTCAACGGCAATCCGGCGCCGACCTTGACCTGGGTCACTCCCACCCTCGAGGTATTCCATTGGATTCCCGATCCGTCTTTTCCCGATGTCTTTCTCGATCATCCGAGCGCCCATCGGGACAACATCAAGTCGCCAGCCAATGCCGGCGACGAACGGAACGATTATCGCGCATCGGACAGAATTACCCTACTCGACAACGGATCCTTGCTCATCACCGGCCTCCTCCGGCACGACGTCGGCCGGTACAAATGCTACGCCGTAAATCCGATCGCCAACGCGACGGCTTACATCTATCTAAGGATGGATCCTGTTACTTATCATCGGATCAAGATATTCAGCATCGCGGTCGGGGCGGCGAGCGCCACGGGATTTCTTCTCCTTACGCTGTTCGTACAGTTCCTGCGCTATCTCATCGGCAGGTGAGTATCTCATGCGATGCGTCGCTCTCCGACGAGAAAAATCGTTGTCATTGTCGCATTCGTCTTTTTTTTTCGCAAAAAAAGTATCTTTACTTTTTTTTATATTCTTTTTTTTTTGTGAAATCAACTTTTTTATCTTGCTTGTTCGTCGGTGTTTCCGGTTACTTTTTGTTTTTGTACAATTAATCGATGTCATAATGATTACTATAATCGTATTGTCATTTACTGTCCATTGACTTTTATATATTTCTGTGTACTTTTTGAATGCTGCTCGCCGCATCGCGAAGATAGAGAACGAACTGAACGGAAATGAACAAAAACAAAAAAGACTGAAATTATATGAAAAGAACAAACGTTAATACACACGCAAACACTCAACGTTCTTCGTGGTTTTTTCCTCAACGTCGACAAAAATCTTTTGATCCCCCTTCGGAGTTCACGAATTGGAAGTTTGACGGAATAAAAAAAAAGTTACGGTCTCGAAAAGCAACAAAAAAAAAAAAAAATTAAATAAAAAAGCAAACATAGAAAAATCTCATTTAAATTCATCGCCGAAATTATCGTAGGTGCGGCTGTGGCAGATGGTGTTTATGCTGCAGACGCGTTGGGGTTACACCGCGAGCCAAGCAGATCTATCAGATGCTGGACAACATCGAGCACTACAAGAGTCAGCAGCTCGAGCGTCTTCGTGAGAATTATACACAACAGGTCCACAGGATTAAGGACAACTGCGCCGAGCAGGTCGAGTGGATACGCGACAGCTACGAGGGACAGATGAGGCACATTCGAGACATCAGAGACTACGGCACGAATCATCTCACTTCCCTCAGAGATCAGTATTACGATCAGGTAATCATTTGAGGTAGTTTATAGAGAATTAAACGAAAAAAAAAAATCAAAGCTCGTCGCGTTGTTTTCTACACCACGAGTTCCCCCTCCTTGGAAGACGCTAAAGATCTATCTAAGCACTGTACAAACATTCAGTTTGAGAATCGATGAACGGAAGCTTATTACATAAACCGTTTCGAAAATTTCTGTTAAAATTTTTATCTTGTAATAAAATTGTTTGTCACTTTCAGGCAAAATATTTGTAATTTTAATATCTGGTATTTTGATTTTACAAGAAAAAACGCGCACTGCAAGCAAATTTCAAGTTCCAGTACGTTAAATTTGCAATTTATTTTTACAGAGCCGATCGCAAAGACCTTTCGATTATTCGATTGAAAATCGTTCCTTATTTCGTTTCTTTTTTACTTCCATAAAACTCCGGGAGGTCTCGGATGTGCGGGGGGGGGGGGGGTGTACCGATGTAAAAAAAAACCAGGGGTAATCCTTCCATCATACGTTTGTCCCGACAGGTGAAGAGGGTGCGAGACTATTCGACCGGGCAGCTGAATTGGGTACGAGAGAACTACGTCTTCCAGCGGAACAAGATAAGAAAGTTCAGCGCCCACCAGGTTTTGCGTCTGCGAGAGTCTTACAAGTATCAGCAGCAGACGCTTAACAAAGTGCTGGAGAATCTGCCAAACTTGTATTTCGACAATTGCCGTAGCGGCTCGTGCGGCAAGAGCGACTCGGCGGTCTTCGATCCGAAGGACATGAGCTCGGCGGGTATGGACACTTATTTCAAGGCGAAGCTCCACGAGTTCGCCGCCTGCAACAACAGCATGGAGGATCTGAACAGCGAGTACTACACGCCGACGGATTTTTCCGGCACGAGCCCTCACGCCCTCGGATTCATCGACGGCATTCACATAAACTACATCGAAGACGGTCCGCCCCCTCCCCTGGACCCGCCGTTGGGACCGAACTGCGCCGTCCTGCAGAGGATCGAGGAATTCGGAAGCAATTTGTCCTTCGGTGAAATCGGCTCCGAGTACTCGGTGCGCGTCTATTGCGGCAACAGCGCCGATGCGCTCGCCCGGCAAGAGAACAGCGCACCGGAAGCGCTCGGGCTCCTCGGACCCAGCACCAGCTTACCGGACTTGCCTCATGAGACACGACTGTAATCTTTGGCCTAATGCAAGAGACACTGTTTTTGTTTTGTTTTTTTTTCTTCTCGTCTCGTCGTTGGGTCGAATAGAAAAAATAAAATAAGCGCGGAGTGATCATGACCAGCTGCGACTCTTAACTCTATTTTTTATCCCTCTCAAACAACGTGATTGTGAATGGTGAAAAGATAAAAAAAAAGAAATGAAAAAGATCGAATCTGTTTTTCTACTCTTCGTCGGGTGTAAAAAGCTGCGTTAGAATATCGACGTTTTATTTTCACTGGATCGCAAGCATTGAGCGGGGATCGTGCCTGAGGCGAGGTGGACCAGTGTCGGGCTGAGGAATCGGAAACTGGAGTGCCTTCGCGAATCAGAGGACTCGGATTTTGTTCGAAGTGTGAGAAACACGGAAATGGTTTTAAAACGGTGATTTTTTTCTGTTCTTCGAAGTAACGAACGTTTGAACATTATTGTGTCTGTTTCCCGAAATCCTGTCGACGCTGATGGACGAAGCTCTGGAGGGGAAGATTGAAAACTGCACGCGGGGGATTACGAAGATTTCCAACCGTAAACTCGCGATTTAAGAGAGAGCGAGAGCGAGAGAGAGAGAGAGAGAGAGAGGGTGAGAGTGAGTGAGAGAGCGAGAGAGATAAAAGTTTGTAATGCCTAGGCGCCAATTGAAGTAAGGTCAAAGATTCCTAATTATTTTCACTTGTAAATAAGAAACTCCGTGGGAGTTTGGAACTCGGTCGACGAGGTGCGAGAACGTTCGAATTAGTTTTCTCGGCTATTTTTTCTTTTTTTCTTTTACTTTTTTTATATATTTTTTTTTAAATCTCGTACGCCGGCTCGAGATTCGAGAAATTTACGATTCTTCGCGATTTTTCAAGTCGGGTGTTCGAAGTCGCTCTCGTACCTCTGCCGGACCACGAGCCGTTCCGAGGCGCGGAAAAAAATATTATAATAATCCATAAAGAAATCATGGGAAAAGAATGAAACCGAACGTTTTTGCGCGACGCAATCTGCGTCTCTTCGAACCATCGTCGTTGAATTATTAATCGTCGTCCGACTGTTTCGCGAAAACTCGTTGGGCTCTTTCCGACGATTGAACGGAAACCGGAAGTGAAAGTCGAGAGAGTTTAGCGAGGAGAGGGGGAAGAAACTTGAGAGAGAGCGAAAGATTCACCGACGAATTTTAACGTAATTTAGGGTAATGAAGCAAAACTCATGCGCTTACGCGGTGACGCGACTTAAAGCAAGATGTAAGTAGTGAGAAAATTCTGTGATCTCTTGGGCGAGTCGCATCGACATTAACGTGGCCCGATTAAATTTTCTCGTGATTGAAATAATGTTCTTTTTTTTTCTTTTCGTCTTTTATCGGTGTTTATTTTTTCTGTCTCGTGTTTGCAAACCCGAAGTGAGAAAAATGGGGAAACATTTTATTACCATGAAAACGGAGCGGGTAACCGTGTAGAGACCCGGTCTATGGATCGGGTTTACCGTGCAATTCTCTCATAGGATGTCTTATCGTTTCGTGACGGTGCAGTGTTAAAAAAAAAAAATTTTAAATAAAAAAAAAAAAAAAATGTATGAAATAAATGCTCAAAGAACGAAAGGCGGCGAACGACCGTATTCGATGCGACTAGCTCAGCAAAGATGACTGTAGCGATGGTGCAATTTTGTGATCGATCGGCCGCGTGCCTTGTACGGAGACGAACTTTTACGCAATAAAGCATGGCGTGGCTTCAATGGGGCTCTTTCGTTATTTTTTTCTATCATATTTAATTTCATATAAAAAATCGGTTATTTTATGTTTTTTCGAGAATAAATTCACGGTGAAAAAAATATTGAATCGTAATTAAAAATCCGCCGGATGCCCGTGGCAGTATCAATTAAATCTTCGAGTCAATAATGCACCGGGTGGAGTGTCGAATAAGCTACTAATACGAAATAATACCAGCCCTTCACGAGTACCTCTTATATTGTCATTTACTTTTCGCAGTCGAATTTTTAAAGGTAAATTTTTGTATCGATCCGCGGCTCTGCGCGGTCTCGCGAGATTTTAATACCGAAATAACAAAAATTCAAACTTTTTAACTGAAAAACATACGAAACTCAATGTAGTTTGCTGTATGGACGGTTTCTCGATTGGCAGGTGCTATAACTTTGCGAACCTCGAAGATTGTCATTGACAATTTGTCGTCGCGATCGGCAAAACGTATTCTTACACATTCGACGCTCAGTGTGTATATATATATATATATTACATATATCGACTATATGTAATTCAAAACTATTGGACGATGATCGATCTTCGCGATTCGCGATAAACACCTTCGAATCTCGATAACCGCGCCGAACAAAATCTTAATTTCTAATCGTAAAAAGAAACTCAATATACAGTGTTCTGCATTGTGCAATCGTCAATTCATCGACGTATGAATAAATTACTTCTTGGCGAAAGCTACGGAGGTGCAAAACTAAAAATTAAAAAAGTAACAATTTTCGTAGCTTTCACCGAGGTTGTCTACACCGTTCAATTTTACCGATTAATGAATGCACCCAATAAGTCGTCGGGGTGGAGCATCCGGATATGAGTGCAAAACAAAACTCCGTACCGTCGAGTAACAGTTACTCAATGGTAAAGATATTAATAGATGGCCAGTCGCGAGGGGCATGGTCGTGCGTAAAGACTGCTATAGACGAACTCTCAGTGTATGCAAACATTGCTGCCAGAGTTTATAGAAAAAATAACGCAACGCGCGGATATAGGGGGTTAAAAAAAAAATGTGTGTGATGGATCGCCGGCGCTGTAGTAGCGCGTCGGACGAATGTATCTCCTGTATTGTATCGACGTTGCAACGAGAGCTTCCGTCAAAAAATTTTAAAAAAATAAAATAAAATAAAAAAATAGATATAAATGATAAAAATAAAAAAAATTAAAACAAAAAGAGAAAAAGCGTAATCGTGCGGACATACTTGAAAAATCTAGCGACTATAGTTGTGTCAGATTAGATTAAAAAAAAAAAAGAATGCTTAGATAAATCACTTCCTCGCGACATTTTTTCTCGTAAAATTGTTGTGGAAAGAAAAAACAAAAATATATTATTGTGTCACTGTGCACGATACGCCAAAGTCGTGGAGCCGATTTTATCTCCGATAATTGTCATTTTTCGCGTATATTTTCATAAGAGAGTAAAAAGAAAAAAAAAGTTTTGAAACTGAAATATCAATTCATCGAATTAAAGATGAACGATATGATGCACGATCGATACTTCCGACTGTTATGTAAAATTAATAAACTGAATTAAAAAAAAGCTCCCCCAGCAATTATTGATTTTTCCAACATGAGCCTTTGCAGCTTTTCGAGGAAACGCGAGCCCGAAGTTTGGGTCGGTGGAGCGAGAACTTTTCACGGGAAGCCTCTGCCGAGTGACGAGCGCGCCCCGAGACGGGAGTCCAGCGCGAAGAGCCACCGTGAAAGCAGAGCGCCGTTCGTGACGTCACTGATGCGGAGGAAGAGCGTGGACTTACGTCTCGGGCTTGCGTAAGCCGTTCCACCGGCCCGACGAGCTCTCGTTGAGTCGCGCTCGAGGCTTGCTAAAATTTTCAGTCTCTCCGTACGCCGTAACTGGAAGCGTCTCGTAAGCTGATTCGCGACGCTTCGACAAAGGGCGTGGAGGAACAGAAAACGAACAAACGAGTAGCCGAGGCTCTTCGTTATTTCCGAGCGGATCGTCTTATCGCTCGTGCACGCTCGATCTCTTATCAGTTTCACGGGCTATCTTTGAATCGACTTTGGGCACGTCTGGACTATTTTTCGTCGTGGAGTTTCACGGCATAGAGAGGCCTAGCCGGTGGACGATCGGCTGCGTGTAACCGATGAAGTGAGTCGGCGAAGAGAACAGCTCAGTTTTTATTTGTCTGCCGCCGTTGCCGCGGATCGACGAGCTACTTCTTTACGGGAGACAGAGAGAGAGAGAGATAGAGCTTAGAAACATGAGGTTCGAGTTAAGAATTTTTTCATAAATTTTACCTGAATACGACCGAGCGAACATTGTTCGGAGCACGAGATTAATTCGATCGAAGGCTACACTGTCGATGTACCTTACGATGCACCGCCTTAGGCGTGCGGATTTCCCACTCTCTTTCTCGATCAAAATTCTCTGTTGATTTAGAGTAGTAGGCGTGTTGAAGGCTTGTTTTTTTTTTTTTTTTGACGTACCTTTTCTTGAGTCCTATTCCACACGATGACGCTGTGGCCGCTGTTGATGAGGTTCTTGACGATGCCGCTGCCCATTATTCCGAGTCCGAGGAACCCGAACTTGAGGGTCGACGGGAGGATGTTCTTCTCCTTGAGGGTCTCGGAGAGAGTCTCGACGTCCAGGGGCGGTGTTACCTTCGGCAGGGAAAAATAGTATCGTGCGTAAACGACTGGTAAATTAAATGTTCGCAAAATGTATCGATATCGTTAAATTATTTTGTTCAGTTCGAGGGCTGTTGGAGAAATTGATTTTTGGATGATTTTTTTACGGCGCATGATTATCGTTAATTTGGATTGTAAAAAGTTGGTCGTGTTTAACTTGATACTGTAACGTGTCTCATTGAAAAGAAAAATCATGCTTTAAAACAAAAGTGAACTTAAATAAATGATAAAAGGCTGGTTAGTGTGTCGAATCTATAACCGAGTTACCTTCGAAACGGAAAAATAATAATGTGCATAAACGACTCGTAAATGAAATATCTGTGAAAGTAATCGATATCGTTAAATTCATTTATTCCGTACGAAAGCTGTTGGCGAAATTGATTTTCGCCTGATTTTTTACCGCGCTGCATAATTAATGGTAATTTAGATTTTTTAAAAAGTTGGTCGCATTTGACGCGATATTGTAAGGAGTCTTATTGAAGAAAAATCATGCTTTACAACAGAAATGATTGCAAAGGAATCATATAAAGCTGGCTGGTGTGCCCAATTTACAAGCGAGTTACCTTCGGTAATTAAAAATAATATTGTGCCTTAACGACCGGTAAGTGAAATATCCGCGAAATTTATCGATATCGTTGAATTAATTTATTCCGTTCAAAAGCTGTTGGAGAAATTGATTTTTGCATGATTCTTTACTGCGCTACATAATTACCGCCAATTTGGGCTTTAATAAAAAGTTAGTTGCGATTAACGCGAAAGTGTAACGACTCTCATTGAAAAAAAAAAAACATGCTTTAGAACGAAAATGGGCTTATAGAAATGATAAAAAGCTCGCACAATTAACTATCGTCGTACTTGTGTTGGCACACAAGTACCAAATTTATAAGCGAAAAAATGCATTGATAACAGCGATATCAAAACGAAGGTCGGTAACTCGCGATCGCAAAATCTTTATCGAGCCGGAAACGGCATTATCGTCGTGATCGATTCGACCGGCGAACTCAACGGCGACGATCGATCGCGTCGAATGCAATCGGTAAAGAAATGTCGCGGCAGTGAACTCATCCGTCGGCGACACGGCAGATGAGAACCACTGCCGCCGCGAGAGATAGCATTGCCGGCCGCCGCGAGAGATAGCATTGCCGGCCGCCGGACGCCTCTCCCGGTACGTGAAATGTGAAGCATTACAACGCGGACGTGTCACGACGGACTCGTCGAAAAAAAAAAATTATCTGTTGTAGCGGATTCCATGAACAAATAGTAAAAAAAAAAAACATTGAAATTTATTTGCCGAAAAATGGTAATTGAATTGAGCCCGAATTGGGTCCCGCCAAGTGCAAGGCTTTAAATTGACTCTAAGACAAAACGAAAAAAAGTGAATACTATAAAAAATACAGATTCTTCTTTCGAGTCGAAGAGAAGATATCAAAGAGACGCGACAAATCTCTCGTCGGTCAAATCGAGTTTTTTTTGTCCAACAAATGTTAGATTTTAAATTGACTCGAAGATAAACAGACAAAAAAAATATATATACATTTTTTTTCGGGTCGAATAATGTCTCGTCGATCAAATGGGGATTTTTTTTGTAGCCTATTTAAAGGCTTACACGCCTTTAAATTGGCTCAAAGATAAAACAAACAAAAAAAAGTTTAAATACGTTATATAGATTGTTTTTTTTTTTTTTTTCGGAAAGGAGAAAAATATCGAAGACACGCGACGGATATCTCGTCGGTCAAATCGGGATTTGTTTTGTCCAACCGGTACTTACAGGTCTGGCTATATTGGCCGGTCTGTTGAGAAGCGTGGATCCGGATTTTCTCGGCGGAGTCGAGTTATTCATTGCTGGACTTATGCTACCGACCCGGTTGCTGTTGCTGGTGCTCGACTCCCGCCTCTGCTTTTTCGCGGGACGACGAGGCTCGCCACCTCCGCTGCTCTCAAGTCTCTTGGCCTTTGGAGTTTCCTGCGACCGTCAATTTTTCGTCTCAATTATTTACTTCGCGTCTCGCCGCCTCGCCGATCTTTCGCGCGCGAATGAAATTACTCGCGATGCAACGAATCGAGGAATCGAACGCTCGTCGTTCGCACTGACCTTGCGAGGCTTCGGAGTCTTCGGACTCTTCTTCTCGACGACCATCGAGTCCTCCTTGAGTCTGTCGAAGAGGGAGTCCGGGTCAAGTCCATCCTCAAACACCTGATACCAATAATATTTGTTTTTTTTTTTGTACAGTCAGATTTAATGCACTTTTTACAACGAAGATAGCGATAGAAATTTTTACCTCTCCTTTGGCGATGAAATCTTCGATAGCTTCGACCGCGTCTTTGAAAGCTCCCGACTTACTCGACTTTACCAGAGTGTCTTTGAACTCGTGGTACTGCTTTATATTCGACTCCTCTATCCATGCACTAGAAGAAATATTTTTTATTTATTTATCAACATTTGCCACAATCTGCGTAAAATCGTTTGACTGCATTTTTTTTGTCTTCCCTCGGACACTTACTAGTTGTTAGTCCCAAAGAAGAATATACATTGCACAGGGCCTTTCTTTGTATTCGACGGCTTCTTCAAGTCCTTCGAAGGGTGGGAGACCTTGGAATGCCAAGGATGCGTTAGCTTTCAATGTATTTTTTATTTCTTATTTTTCATTCGCACGATTCAACGCTTCTAACATGGTCTATAGGAATTAGCAACAGTTTGGAGATTCAAGATTTTTCATTACAGATTTCGCGAATTTATAGCTCCGATTACGGCCGATGGTCTTCGACAAAAAAAAAAAAAACATCTGTGCTTCGGCAAACAAACCAAGTGTACATAATTTTTTTTTTCTCTTTCATTTTATTACTTTTCTGGAGCAAAAGCCCGACGGCGAAACACCGAGCGCGAAACGAATTCGGTCAGGCGAGTTGACGCGGAGGGCAAACAAGAGCGAGAAATCCGGAGCGTATGTGAACGTTTGATTGATCGGAGTAAAAAATGTTTCCCGCGTACGCGCTCATCGCAACACGACGGGTGAGCGTTAAAATTTAGGTTATATTTTCGCTATGTGTGCGCGCGAATTCAAATTCAAACAACGGGTGTGGTGGGAGACGATCGTCGCGGTCGTAACACGCCCGAATGGTCGAAAGCGCGAGTGTTTTGAAAAAAATATATATATATTTCGAATGTTAACAGGGATCGCGCGGGTTCGACGTGCGGTGGTGAAAATCCCGCCAAAACGAACGGCGGGAGAAGTCGCCAGCCGATGGCGGGGACGGTGTACGTAAAGTGACGAATGAACCGTTAGCAGGCGCTCTCTCGTAACTTACCCGGCCGGGCCACGGCGAAAATCCCTTCATTTTCGCCCTGCAAAAATAGGACAAAAAAACAAACGATTAATTCGAAACTCACGAGGTCGATACACTCTTTTGAACGATGTACTTCGTCACGTAATCGATACACACCATACCAGATCGCCCAGTTTGAATACCTCGCGTGTCTCGGACATTTGTACGTAAGCTCGTTTCTCACTGACGATCGCCAAGCGACTGACTGACGAGGAGCGCTGACGAGCAAGCGTCGTTTGTGTACTACGGCGTGATCCAAAAGACTCGCTGCGGCCGCTCTTCGCTACTACGCTCGTCGTGCGGCTCTTCTTGCTCCACAAATTGTGAAGGGCGCTCCAATAATCTACGCAGCTCATAACTCATGAACGGTGGAGTCTTCTGATCGAGCGAAAAATCGCTGCCAGGCTAATTCTGCGAAAAATAGTTTTGGAGTTAACGTTAAGATATCACGGCCGTTGGCTTCCGGATGCGTTCAAAGCTCCGTGGTTACAGACGCGACGTTCCATTAGACGCCATCTTTAGTGACGCAATCTCCGCTCTGACGACACGAATTTTATGTATTAAAAAAAATGCTCCGTTCAATGGTCGAGCGGAAACTTTGAATTTTCAAGTTTTCGAAATTTTCTACATCGAGGAGATTTAATTCGGCACACGTATCGGATGTTGTGTACGGTATTTGAGGGGAAAAAAAATGGTTACCATACTTACGATAGAAAATGCGTCAATCTAAAAATGAATTGTTACTGAAAATCTCCCAGTCTATAAACAGAAACTCGTTCAACCACGTTTACTGAGAGTTTTTTTTACTATAAAAAAAAACTGCGCTACAATTGAAAATTACAACAACAAAAAAAAAAAACGAAATTATACGAGCGTGTAGCGCGCTGCGCGAAGACCGAGAGGGCGGGCATCGTGGCGTTTGGTCATGAGCTAGAGTCGACAAGGTAGAAATTTTCCGAAAAATATAAAGTAAAGCGGCGTGACTTTAGACACTCAGTGAGCCTCAACGTTGCAGCAATATTACCAGCTGTCAGCCATCGATTGTGCGTTAAAATTTTGCTGCATTGGCAGATCGAAATTTTTCGACGAACTACCGGGTAGTTCCTCGTAAATTGGAAGCTAATTACGAGGATAACGACACTACCATGGTACGTCATTCGTGCGAGTTAATTTTTTTGACTTCGTACAACTTAATAATTCCGACGCAACGTCACGCTCTTTCGGTTCTGCCAAAGTTTACACACCTCTCGCTCCGTCGTCTTCGATGTCTCCCACGGAGCTTCGCGATCGCTTGTTTACGTTGCAAAAAAATGTTGAAAATTATTTTCCGCGATAATCGCACGTAACTTCAAGACGATTATCGAACCTTACATTCCCACGCCTAATAAACTACCCATAATTAATGATGATGTTGATTACTGTACGGCCTTCGCTCGGTGTTATTGAAACTTCTACATTTTTATCTAAAGCACATTAATTTTCATAACATTCCGCACTAGATAGACAGGTCGGCTTACACGAGTCTCTCTGTCCCATGCGTATGCTTTTCGACAGTTCAATGGAAAGTGGTTCAGTTGAAAATTTACAAGGCGCCGGTGACTCATTGAAAGTTTTTTTTTTTTAGCTCAAACAAACAGCGACGAGCACAATGGCGAGCTTCCATCAATCTCTTATATTTACCGTACTGTCTGCAGCACAGCACTGAAGTATTATAAAACAATTTTTTTTTTAATTACATTTTTTAATTAAATACAAATTTCTATGCGAATCTAAAGATCTCGCATAATAAAATATTGGATCAAATATTTTCATTGGCATTGTGGATATAATGACCATAGCCAGTTGAAATCAGTCTGAAACTAGTCTACTAGTTCCAGCAGTTATTCGGAAGATGACCATGATACTTGGATATTAACAAATTGCAAACTAGTTTGGTTATTTTATCAATCTTACTAGCATTACAGATAAACTGTATTAATAACTGGTATAAACTGTACTGCTAATAATATAGCTAAACTTAACTAAACCAGTTTGTAATTTGTTAATATCAGAGTAATGTGATTTCCAAATCACTGCTGGAACTAGTCTGCTGGAGAAACTGTACTAATATCGGTATAAATAAACTATATTAATAACTGGTAAAACAACACTGCCAATAGTATAGATAAGTAAACTAGTTTGAAATTTGTTGATATCGGAGTAAGGCAATCGCCTTCAAAATCACTGCTGGAAGTAGTCAACTGGATAAACTATACTAATGGCAGTATAGTTAAATATACCTTTTATTTCCTGTGTCATTAATAATTTTACTTTGCACTTTTGTTTGTAAAACTAGAGTTGTGTGGTGCGATTGAAAAATGAACAAATCAAAAACTGTGGACGTTTGTGAACAATAAGTTGTAAAACGTGCAAATATTTTTTTTACTATGTATAGACATAGGACTTTGTGAATCTTCTACTGGGTCTCTACTACTTTCTAATATGATTTGCTTTGATTGTTCATATTACCGTATGACTCATCTCAGGTATTTCTCCCACAGTCCCAAACAAACAATGATACAAGCAACGCCTTGTCTGCACCAGCTATGGTACCGCAACTGACCGTTGCACTCCCGGCCATCGAAGACGATTTGCCCGGCCAGTCCGGAGCAGCAGCCGGTATGAATCAAGCCTCGACCGCACATCCAATGGTAATTATTTTCTCAACCCCGAAAGATATTCTACCGTCCCGTTCTCAATCTCGATCGACCGTTCAATTTCAGATAGGCGCGCCGGAATTACCGCCGCCCAAGCCGGATTTCTCAGCTCCGCCGCCGTACGAAGTAGCCACGAAGCTGCCCAGCTACGAGGAAGTACAACGCGAGAAAACTTTGCAAGGCGAGCCAATGCCACATCCACAGATTCATCTGGTAGTAGATAAATGATTTAATGACGATATATTTTCGCGCGATTTCTAATTTACAAACGTGCTATTTTAACGCCTCTATAGCCAGGAGGAATGAGAGGTCAACAGTCGACCATTCTAGCGATTGATACTGACCCGACCGAAGCCGATCCCGAGAGCGCTTTGCTCGGTACCGACTTCACCTTCTTTACCGCTTTTCTGCGTAAGACCAACCCTTTCGTTTATTATAAAACTGCGCGATTTGTCGCGATCAAGTTGTGTTTTTTTAATCTTTTCAAATCTTAAATATAAAGATTTTTAAGTACAAACATTCTTAAATATGAAGATCAGATTGATAGATATTAATTATTATTAGATTAGTTAATTCTATTAGATTAATGGAATTAGATTAAGCATAAAGATCTTACATCTTAAAACTTTGTTTTTTAATCCCACAGTCGCTTTCTTCTTCAACTGGATCGGATTTTTGCTGTTGATGTGCTTCTGCCACACGATCGCCTCGCGATACGGTGCTCTCGCTGGTTTTGGATTATCCCTCACCAAATGGACTTTAATAGTGAAACATTCCACGGATTTGGCTTCTCGCGAGAACTCGTGGCTGTGGTGGCTGATCATGGCGTTCGGTAACTATGTCGCTTTTTTATTGATGTTGTTTTTTTATTATATATATTATATCGATCGTAAATTCTTACCAAGAAAACTTGTTTTTTTCTCTCTATCTTTCAGGTGTCCTTATTTGCATACGCGCCATTATCCAATACTTGAACATCAAACGCGGCTGGAAACTCTTGTCCGGCAGTGCTCAAGAGCGTCTGCTCTTTTTTTATTGAGATTAATACTGGAAAAAAACAGAAACAACAGAAAAAAGAAACAAAATCCACTTTCGCTTTAGAGCGCCTGGCATTTCTATCGGGGATTTAAACTTGCACGATATAATAAGCAAACCACCCGTGAACAATGTTACTTTACGTAGATCATACTATAAACGGTTTCAACAAATGCAAAGGATAGGATCGAAGTCAGGACGAGAGCCGAGGCGCGACAAAGCAACCCCACGCGATCTCTCCCGGCAAGAGTTCGCTAAAATCATTTACTCAGCGGATACGAAGAGGAAAAAAAAAAAAATTAATAAAAAGACAAACGATAATCGCAAAATTCAAGAGTACCCCGCATGTTAAGCACTTCGTTCACAATTTTATTATAAATTATGCAACACGTTTCAATTGAACGATCCACACGATTCCTCGCGCGAGCGCGCAACACTGTCTTTGCTTATTGCTGTCGGGAAACAAACAAACAAACAAACAAAATTTGTCGCTTGATTCGACCCGTACGATGGGATTCGGTTACGGAGAAAATATTATCAAAAAAGGAGATGACTGGTTTTTAAACGCGTTGATTGCAAACGCGACGTGATTATTATTTTCCAACAAGTATTAATCTATTAAATTCGACGTTAGAAACGTATAAACTGTACGATAATCGGTAGGCGTGTGGCGAACACAACCTTTTTTCTCAGTTTTTTTTGTGTTTATCTTCTAGAAACAGAACTTATCGATACTTTACACCTTTCGATATACCGGATCGCATCTTTTTACAATTTAATTTATAAATGTATACAGAATTTATAAAAATTAAGTTACATTATTATAATATGAATATATATGTATATACATGTACGGAAACGAGCACATTATTGCGATGCGGTATGGTGTTTGCATAATATGTTTAATCTGTCGAAGGAATCCATTGTTACGTATAATTATGGGCAATGATGCGAAAAAAAACAAACTAGTTAACGATAAGTTAAAGTTTAAACGTCTGTGAAGTATCCTCCCGCATATTTTCGATACGATTCTCTTCTTCATTGAACAGAGAAAAACAACATCAACAACAAATGAAAAGTTTTACTCGAGACAACGATTGCGAAAAAACAATTGTGAAGTACAGATTGACGATGACAAAAAAAAAAAAAACAATCTGTCGGATCCCAGAATAATCATATTTATTCTGTTTACATCCGTCCGTTAATCTGTTCGCGGTATAATAATGGAATTACCGATCCAAGCTTTTGGTAATAATTGAGAGTGAAGCACGAGGCTTTTTTTTTAAATAATTGTCGCTTCCGGGACGGTCCGTATGCTATATTCGACTCAAATAGCAATGAAAGTTATCGAATGTATGAATACTTGTGTCGATGATTCTTCGCGGCTAATAAAAGAAATATGTGTAACAATTGATGTCTACTGTGTTTAAATTTTATTTAGCGTTTCATACAGACATCGTCATCACGTCCTGAAATTCGAATTCGCGCGAACTGCGTGAAACGCCAATGGGCGAGAGAGACCGCGCGCATGCGCAGACGCCTTTGCTAAATACTATTTATAATGCACGCGTTTCATGCAGCCGTGTTTCTGCTAAATGCGTCCCGGCAGCCAGACTAATGATGCCCTATATCATCCATAAAGTCTGAAATTCGCGGGTACCGCACCGCTCACTATTTTCCGATAATCTCTGCGAATGTCCAAATTGAAATTATGTCAAAAATTGTGAAAATCGACGGGAGTCTCGGCGAAGGCGTAAGTATAAAATTTTCCGTTCTCAAGTCCGCTGTCAGTTCACTATTTTTTTTTTGTATACATACTTTATTTCCTTTGGTTCGACGATCTAAATATGGTAACTAATTTGTGCGATTGTCGATAGACAGGGTGGTCAAGTTTTGCGAGTCGCTCTCAGCCTGAGCGCACTTTACGGAATACCCGTCGAAATCGACAATATTCGAGCTGGACGTCCTAAACCGGGTCTCGCTGCACAACATCTCAAAGGTACCGACTATCTTCATTTTTTTTTTTTGCATAGCTTTACCTTGGAAACATAAAGCACTTAATACAACTACTGAAATTTATTGTGAACTCGAATAATATTTCGTTGTGCGGGATTGGTGATTTAGTTATGATTTTTTTTTTCAGGCGTGGAGTTAGTTCAAGATTTGTGCAATGCGGAGGTGAAGGGAGGATACATAGGCTCGACGCGCTTGGAATTCCATCCTGGTACCTTCAAATATCAGAAGAGAGAATTCAAAGCCGATACGCAGACCGCAGGATGCATAGGCTTGCTGGCTCAAGTGGCTCTGCCTGTAGCGCTTTTCTCGCCGAGCGAAGATCCTGTTACATTGATCCTTAGAGGAGGCACCAATGTGCCTATGGGACCTCACATAGAGTATCTCTCCGAGGTCTTCAGACCTCATCTCAACAAATTTGGAGCGGACTTTGATTTTACAGTACTCAAAAGGTAGTTCCATATGCTATAAAAACAAAAATTCCGAAATTGTAGAATATAGATTGGTATTTTGCAATTTTGAAATCCATTCTATATGCTATAAAAACCAAAATACCGAAATTATCGCATAAGAGCTGTTTCATATTTGCCTCACAGTAAGAACCGATTATTTTATTATTATTATTTTACTATAAGGTAAAAGTGTTTTACCGTATCGTACTTCGTGCCAGTTATCGTGCAACTTTAAACTTGAATTTTATTGCTCGTTCAAGGGGATATTATCCTAAGGGTGGCGGGGAAGTACATTTGCGGATAAAACCCGTGAGAAATTTGAATGCAGTCGAGTTAACGAATCCTGGTGATCCGATCGGGATATCCGGCTGGTCTTACGTCGCTGGCTCGGTCAATATCAATGTACGTGAGATACGCTGATAATAACGGTAAAATTGATGATGTTCGACGACAACGTTAACATAAAAATTCATTGATCTGCTTTTATTTGCGAAGGAAGCGCACAGGATGGCCGATGACGCAAAGAGGACGATATCCGAGAGACTGGCGTCGAGCAGCATTCCTGTGCCCTCCATCAACATCGAGGCCTACCGAGAAGATCGAGGAATGGCAGTAGGCAATGGATCCGGGATCAAGTAAGCTTGTCTTACACGGCACGAAAATATTGCTCGCGTCGATAACGATCGGCAAATTATTATGGGATCGTTCTTTCGAATATCAGCATAGTTTGCCAGACGAGCAGCGGATGCGTCTATGGCGGTTCCGGTCTCGGCTCCAATCGGCGGGAGGAGAATCCTCCGGGTGTCGAAGCCGCGGATTTCATTCTTAGACCATTAATGAACGGCAGCTGCGTCGACGAGCATATTCAGGACCAGGTTGGTACATTTTTTTCGACCGAACGACCGCCACTTCCATTTTCAAAAGATATGGATCAGTTACGGAGCCACTTTATTTCGCGGAAATTTCAATTGGCCGAATCGTCGTACGGCCGAAAATCATGGGCCCGATCGTAATTCTTCCGTATCGTCGAACTTCCGAAAGTTTTATATTCCGAATCGCCAAATTGCTGAATCTGTATTTTTCTGCATTGTCAATTTTCCAAAACTTTATTATTCCGAATCTTCATTTAAACGAACGTTACTCTGGAAATAGAAATTGTCCGAACGTTGTTCCTCCGAATTGTCATTTAACCGAACGTTATTTCTCCAAATAATAATTTCACCGAACTTCGTTTCCACGAATCGTTAAACCTCTAAACGTGTCAAGTCGTCGAATCATCATTCTTCCGAATAGTATTTATCCTAATCGATTCGTAGTGAGCGTAAGATTTTTTGCAAACAGATATAATAGAAGACGGTCAGGCTGTTTACTCATATTATTTAGTTTCGTGATTCGGTCGATTGCCGATTCGGCAGAATAATTGATGTTCTAAGGTTTAACGATTCGGAGAAATGAAGTTCGGTGAAATTGTCACGCGGAGAATGGCGTTCGATCAACTAACGATTTGGAGGAATAACGTTCGACCACTTACCACTTCCGAAGAGTAATGTTTGCTAAAATGAAGATTCGGATAAATAAAGTTTTTGGAAATTTGACAATTGGGAAAAATATAGTTTCGGCGTTTACACGATTCGGAAAAAGAAATTTTCTGAAGTTTCATGATTCAGAAGAAATGCGCGTCCGGTAAAATAATGTTGCTCCATCAGTTATCATCGAGCCAAACACGAAACTTTTCCGATAGCTTTTTGAAAATTTTCATCCTACGTTTTTACTGTTGATACTTCACGAACAATCAATCACATTGAATACCCGTTAATTCATTTCCAATGTCCAGATAATACTGCTGATGGCCCTGGCGAAAGGACGTTCCCGAATTCTCGTCGGCGAAAGAAAATTAACGAGGCACACAGAGACGGCGATTCAGATCGCCGAGATAATGCTGGGTAACCGAGGACTTCGTTTCAGTCCCCGCGACACCGTCAACGGTGGCAACGTCGGACCCTACGTCCTCGAATGCGAAGGCTGCGGGCTCGTGAACGAAAAGATTTCCCCACGATCTTAATGGGCACGAGTCAGTTTTTGTGTTTCTAGTTTTACTAGTCGCTTCGCCACCGCGTAGAGACGCGAAGAATTCGCGTCGATTTTTCCACAAGATTCCAGAGAATTGATTTCGTAACTCTGCTATTCCGATTCTATTCCGATAATATTCCATTTGTCATTGATTGTATATCGATCGTCATGTAAGATTATTTCCACTTGTGAATAAATTTAATAATCGTAGTCATGTATTTACAACATTGGTGTGATTTGTCGCCTTCCGGCCTAACTTTCACCCATCATTCTAACTTCGGTCGGAAAAACGCTCCCGTCGCTCGGAGAAATTCCTTCTGAAACTGCTCGCACGAAAATCTACTCACCGAAGATCTGAAAGATAATTTTAGCGACGTTTAGGTTTTTACAAAATAACAATCGGATTATGTGAAAGAAATCAGCTGTTACCTGGCCGCCTGCCTGATAACGTTTCTGTCTTCCGGATGTATGTTTATGACGTAAGCGAGAATTCTCGCGTACTCCTCGGCTTCCTCGGCGAGAAATCCCGTTTGGCTGCCCGACTGCGTTTCAATTATATCGGCTCTGGGGGAGAAAAAAAAAATGATGTCGCCTTCGAGCCGTTGAAACGGACGATTTCAATGAGAATTTATTTTTGGCATTGTCTTACTTCGGTCCACCGGACGCGTGAGCAACCATGACCAATCCAGCGGCCATCCCCTCGACGATGCTGATGCCAAAATGTTCGTTCCACATCGCGTGCAGGCCAATCGTACCGCGCTGCAGCTCGTCCACCATTTCCGGATAAGGCATGTTCAACTTGAACTCGACGTTATCGTCTAAAGCGAGATGCTTTGCCAAGTCTTGCATGTCCTTCACCCGAGCCTCGTCGGCGGCGTCGCGGCAAGATCCGATCATAATTAGACGAACCTAGATTGAGAAAATCGTTCGTCGGTAGAAATTATATCATATAGAATTATTAATATCTTCTAGACTACTTTTTAAAAAATCAGATAGCAAATTAAAAAAAAATATAGCGGGAAAGATTTTGTACCGACTAGCAATCAGTCGTTAAATAATGCAACGGACAATTAAACGAACCTCGATTGAGAAAATCGTAAGTAGGTAGAAATTATGTCCAACGATAGCCTTATAAATATCGTCTCGACTATTTTTTTTATTAGATAGCAAATTAAAAAAAATATAACGAGAAAGATTTTATACAGACTCCCAATCGTCCGCATAATGCAATTTACCCTTTCCCAAACGTCGTCTCGCAAAAGCGACCGCAGTTCGTACATGGATCGCAGCATCAGAGGATGTCCCTTTTCGGGCCTGAACTGCGCGACCGAGACGATCGTGATAAATTCGCCTTTCTGATCGTCATCGAGTAGCGGCAATTTCGTCAAATGCTCGACGTCGCAAGGCGGATAGACTCGGTGCGTCTTCAACGGACACTTCCATATGGAGTTTATGTGATCTTCCGTCCACGATGAATTTACCATCACCGTTTCTGCGCATCTGCCGGTCCAACCATAGACCTGTAACAGACGCAGTCGACGATCTTCGCCGTTAGATCAACAATTTTCCTCGATCGTGCCCTCGAGACGTCCCGACGATGTTTCGTCCGTCGCACTCACCAAGGCGAATATTTTGTAGTAAACTATTTTGGCCGCTGAGAACAACGGATTTCTCGCTATAATTCGGCGATTGTTGTGCGAGACGGTTCTCTTGTAAACGTGCCTGAGCATGTCCGTCGATATCGTCGGATAGTGAGTGTATGTTCCAACACGACAACCACCGACGTACTTGAAGAGTGGATACGTGAATGCGTAGCCCATTGTGTCCAAGAAGATGTCTGGGGAAAAAATAAAATAGTAAAGTGTTGTTCGCAACATTTTTTCGCTTTTGATAAAATAATTCTCTTTCTCATGTTAGTCTCACTGTTTAAAAAAATCGTAAATTTAATGCACCGGACAGGAAGTTTGTATGCGAAAACTGCTACATTAAATTTAATGTACAATTGTGATGAAAAATGAATGGACAATGAGTGGATAGTGAAATTAAAGTACATTATCAGATTTGAAGTACTTCTATAGTGAAATTAAATATAATTATTAAAAGTAGGTATTCCTGAAGTTTTAAATATACCGTACATACATTTTTCACCACAATTGTACATGAAATATAATATACCAATTTATGCATAAAAACTTCCAGTACGGGTACATTAAATTTCATACAAATTTATTGCACCGTAGTGAAAATATTGACTATCGCATATTACCTGGCTGCAGAGCGTTGAGAGCTTCGAGGCCCATCCAAACAGAGCCGAGGCTCTGGCCCAACAGTGTGAAGTACGGATACATGCTAGCCTCCACCCATTTCCTTCTGTGCAAATATACAAATTCGATTGTCGGCTGGATCTTCAAGGCAAAGTTTCTCTCCACCCTCCTGAGGATCTGTTCTGGATCGACGCCCAGATCTCCGGTATAAATGGCTATGCTGATGTTGGAGTATCTGTAAAAATTCTTGATTCAATACACCAGCAATGCTTTACTGCGTTATTTGCTAATTTAAGAAAATTCATACTCTTTCTGCAGGGCTATGACCGCTTCCCAAAGAACTCTCTCGCCTCCTCCTCCGGCGTTGCAGTAAGGATGAAATATTCCTACTATTGTCTTGTTCCCGGTTCTCAGAGCTCTCCTCTTGGCGTATTTATGTCGCCAGTACAGTATCAGTATAGGAAGTATTATAGCGATACAGAAGATCTTGCAGGTAGCCAGGAAAAATATCATCTTGGCTGTGGCTATAATCGTACCACTGAAAAAATAATAATAATAATAATAATAATAATACAGATCGAAAAACTGTAATTGATTTGTCCGCAAGCACAAACCGTTGTTATTTATTGACAAAAGTTCGAACGATAAGCAAGCACGTCGCTACATCGACGATAAACAACCTCATAATTTTTTGCTCAATGTGAAGTGAGGCATTTTTTTTTTTTATGAACAATCCCAGATAGAAAAATGACGGCACGGCGACGGAGCGGTGGCGTTACCAATGGTATAATACCCATTTGACGGCACGTTTTTCTATCTGGGATCCTTACGGTAAGCAACAAATGGTCCACATCTTTGCGATCAGTTTCGTCAAGCTTTTTCGTCACTGATGCGAATAACAAACGATACACATGTCGACGTGGATTGTGCTCGAAAACACGGGTACAGTCGATCGCAAAAGTCAAACAAATCGGAGACTGAGTTGCGCCAGTTCGAAATTATATTAGTCCGTTAACTGTAATAAATTAATAATGCGTGTAAAAAAGCAACTACCGCATGAAACGAATCGTTCTTAACTGGCAGAGCAGTTTATTTATGAGTCAATTGATCGAACGGAACAGGTGCCTTTTTGAAGACTAGAACATACGTCAGCTGACGATCAGCTGGCGATGCTAGTGTTCTGTTAGTTGCAGGAGATTGCATCTGATATTTCCCAAGCTTCCGCGGCTCGCTCGAAAGAGCTTTAGAATTTCAGTCAAAGGCGTTCAAATGTTTAGTGTTGATTCTATTAATTTAGGTTTCGTCGCTATTTTTTTTGCCAGTAAAATTACCGGCTGCGTGACCAGCTATTTAAGTAAGATAAATCCAAGCCATGTCGCTTCCGTTAAGCATCAGCAAAGCCACGGTTCATCGTCAGCCTACGCATATCGACGTGCGTTCCTCAATCAGTAATCGGGTACACGACCGGAGAAAGTGTGGTCTCATAATATCTCGATGCCTTAGCTGTAGTCCGTGAGTGTCGGGTCATCGATAAATGCACACACCGTTGATCGGTGAATGAACGTGAGTAAACAACTCGTGCGGAAACCTTACATCGCATTGTCAACGCTATAATTTCGGAGTTAAAAAATCACTTGTTCGACCAGCGTCTTAACTTTCTCGTCTGCTTGACTTAAAAAAATGTTCAAACTTGTTTTCATCACGTACGAAACAGTCCCGTATCGTTGGCTGTAAAAATTCGGCGTTGACAATATTCTCATTGTCGTTTCGTCGAAGATAACGCAACGACCATGCAATTGAGGTTAGCTCTCGTATTTGTCATCGGGCATTAAATATTTTATCGGTCGTTTCCCGTGCTACATGGTTATTGATAATTTCATGACATAGCCGGTTGATGTTTGCAAAAAAAATATTGCATCACCCGTATTTATGTCAACGTTATAACGTAGGACTAAAAACACAAGAATTTTTCCCTCGATCGTCCAGCGTTCAGACTTTCCTGTGCGCTTGACGTTAAAATTTTGTTTTTACTGTTTTCGTCGCAGACGAGACCCGTATCGTTATCTAAAAATTATGATCCTGAAAATATCCTCACAAGACAAAACTTCATTAAGTTACAAAAGCGGTGTTTCGAATCTCACAAACTTCGCTCCTGGAAGTTCACTCGGTGAATAAAGTTCTACAAGCAAACAGTTTTGTTTTCTTCACAAAGCAGTGCGTTGACAGAGACTTGCCACAGATAACTTTTTATGCGGTCATGCGGTTATCTTCAGGGTCACTCAAAAAATTCGGCGTTGACAATATTCTCATTGTCGTTCCGTTCGCTGCGTCGAGAATAACGGAACGGTCATGCGTTTGAGGTTACCTTTCGTATTTGTCATCGGACGTTAAACACTTCGTCGGTCGTTCTCCGTGCCGCATGGTTGTCGATAATTTCATACCGTAGTCTATTTCTTCGACCGGAGACTGGTCGACGATTGTAAAAAAAAAAAGAATAACATTTATCGCATTTATCGTTTGTTGAGCAACGAATCTTCCTGGCGCGAACATTACTCTCGCACCTACGTTACCATCATCATCTTTCGTTCTCAGGTGACAATGGAAGTATGGAACAGCCATAACATTGAGTTGGGCAAGGAAAAGAATATCGGGGACCTTGATATCTACGCTGGTTCGTATGCTCGCATAACACTCATTTCTCATCAAACGTTATCCTTTGTTTCTGATCAAAGTCAAAGTGCGTGCAGCAATTTTTTTTTCTTTATCGGATGATTCATTCGCAGGCTTCGTAGGTGACGAACTTTGTCGCTTACTGCGAGCTTATCTCAGTTTCTCTCTGCTTTGGTATTATGTAAATGAGCTTGTAATTTAACGACTGTTATAATAATGTTCCGTATTTGCTGTTCATAATGAGGGACTACATTTATTTCTTAGTCCAACATTTGTTACAGTGTCGCTGCATCGTCGCTCTCATCGCCATATAAACTCTTTCATCTGTAATCGTTAACAGTAATGTGTTTAATTTTTTTTGTATTTCTTTGCAGGAAAGGAAGATGAAGACCGGTCCCAAAAATCTAGAAGTCACTCTCCTGAACAAGGGTGAGTGCTTGAAAATTCAAACTCACATACAATGTAGATCAGAGCTAGGCAAAGTATCAACCAAAACTTTAGGTACAAAGTATGAAGTATCACAAGGACTTGATGAAGTATCAAGTACTCTTTGTACTTAAATTATTTCTCAAGTACTTTTCACAACTAGGTATAGTGCACTAAGAATCATCTAGGCTTTAAAAAAAAGGTGCAAAGTAATTTGTACATAGATTTCCCATTGTTAAAAATCGCTATCTTACATTTTCGTAATTCGTCGTTTTGCGGGTATTTTCATCTATTCTTGTCTGTTCTTTTTTTTTTTTTCATAAAAAATTTCATTACAAGAAGCGAAAGGGCTCCTTTCTCGTTTTGTTTTTTGGAATCAAATGACAACAAAAATTCTCGTTAAAATTATATATAATGCAAATTTAGACAGATAATCATATATTCATATTAATCATATATTAATAAACACAGGAAGTCACGGATGAACAGGAAGAACGGTTTATTTTTGCGGTTGATTTTCGCGGTTGCGCTTGAGCGGGCTCGTTGCCGAACGGTTTTCCGGCGACAACATAGCATGCGATTTCTCTCTCTCTCTCTCTCTCATATGTTTTCGTTTATCTATTAATTAATAGACGACGTACGAGTGAGTGCTCCAAATTCTATCGTACGATGGTTCCAGAATTAACATTGTGATAGGCGAAATTACCGGAAAATCAACGAGTGAAAAACACTTTAAAAAATACACACTCATGTAAAATAATTTACACGAGTAAAGCATACATCAACCTGGATAACTGCAGCTACACTCTAATAATAATACGTATGAAATTTAATGAACCGGACCGGAAGTTTTGATGCAGGAACTGGTTTATCAAATTTCATGTACAGTTGTGATGAAAAATTAATGTTCAGTGCATTAAAAAAATTGAAAATACCTTATTTTTAATAATTTATTTTAAATACAATGAAAAAGTATATTAATTTTTCATCACAATTATACATTAAACTTAATGAACCAGTTCTTGTATAAACACTTCCAGTCCGGTACATTAAATTCACATTTTTACGGTGTACCTTGCGCAGTTCTCTATTAAATCGATTCAAGGTCTATAGAAAAAAAAAATAAGAATAACAACAGAGACAATTCAAACAAAAATAACGAAAGGAATTCTTAAGTAGAGGGTCGCCGCGGTCATCGTAGTCATTCACAACGATCGCCGCGTTCGCATATCTTGGCAACGGCCGCTTATCGGCGCGATGGGAATGGTTAATAAATAATTAGCCCGTGAAAACGTTGCGAGCGCTCTACTGATACCGGCAATCAGGGTACTTTCACTTTCGCCGTTGCATTCGAGCGGGCTCGTTGCCGAACGGTCTTCCACAGAATTTTTTTTGTTTTTTTTTAAGAAAAACAAAGAGTGCTCTGAATTCCATTGTACGACGATTCGAGGATTAAAATCGCCATAGACGAAATGACCAGAAAATTAAAGAGCGAAATTTTTTGTTTTTTTTTTTTTTCATCTATAATGCTATGTAAAATAATTTCGAATTGGTCGGAGATATTCAGTGAGTCATAAATCAACCTCGATAACTGCAGTTACCTTGCGCAGTTGTCTATTAAATCGATTCAAGGTCAAGTGAATCGAGGCGCGAGTGCATCGTTGAGAACGACATAGATTCGAGAACTTAAAGGCCAAGTGTTTACGCCGAGTGTTCACGCTTCGCGGTAGAACAATTCACCTCACTTCCGGTATCTCGATCCGGTTAAGCAGACCGTAAAATGTCTCACAATCCGAACTGACTTTTATTTTTATTTTTTCATCTTTCACTGAAGTATTTGTTAAAGAGGTCAAGATTTTTCTCCGTCCCAAACGTGAACGTGTCTAGTGTCGTTAGATTATTAAAAAACGAAATGAGGAAATTTGGTTTCAACCGGCGTTACAAACCGCTAAAAAATTTGTTCTTCAACTGGTGAGTTCAATATTATTTTTAATGCGAATTGTACGATGACACAGGCTCGGCTCGTGAACTTCGAAATTGAGGGGAAAACAAAAAAATTGAAATATTTTGGATTCTATCTCGTGGTTGAATCGAGCCATAAATGACGTAGAAAAAACTAAACAACAAATCGTCACTTGCAGTGTCAAACGATAAGGCATTAACGTGCGGGATCGTATCTTATCTTCTCGTCTGTAAGAGTGTATTTTTTTTTTCTTCATCATCCCGTAAGGTGTATTCGAGGAGAGAAAGTATTGTTTTCGGCTACTTTTCCTGCGAAATTAATTAATTTCCCAGGAATTACCAACTCATTTTGCATAGTTATTACATCATTGGAGCTTGAAATTAATTTCATTAAAAAACAATGTATATATTAGAAAGTATTTTGCAAAGCTAATCAAATTTCAAGTGTGCGATTTCAAATTTCGCTTGCGCTTAATCGAGACAATAGAAGTTTGCGCTCCGGAGTCTTCGGAACTTCCAGAATTTCCATCGACGACGTACTTGGAACTGAGACGACCAAGTCGCGTTCATTCGCAGTCTTCGTCTTTGCTTTGAATATCGCATTTCCGCTCGAAGGAGCCGCCGTTGCAGTATATAACACGTAAGAGTCGCCATTGAATGCAACGCTGAATTGATTCGGTGAAACTCGGTGTGAATGAGAGCATAAAGTGCCCCGATTTATCAAAGAACCGTTCTGTATTCGGCAGGATATTATTTAGTCTCCCGCGGCCGTGAGTAATCTCGTGGATTTTATGGAACAGTGACGTCGTCTTCGAAGGTTTCTTTTTCTTCTTAATCGGAAGAGGCGGCGTTCTACGAGTACGAAATTTGGAGAAGAATTTTCAAATCTAACGGCCCTGCTCAGGGCCAACATTTTTTTCAAAACGTCCAAACTCTTCGTTTCCAATCCTTGTTCATAGACTAGTCGACTGGACTACAACGACTGAACTTTTGGGTAGTGAGTGGAGGTCGACTGGATGTATAACAACTAAATCTGAGACGTATGGATCTAGTACAGTGGCCGAAAGTCAAAACGGTCTCCATTTTATGCATCAAAAAACGTATCTTTGGGATTTAAATGGAAAATATCGGACTGGGAGTTAAATAATTGTTATATTCGTGTTCAGCGGGAAAAAACCACATCGAATATAGCTTTGAAACCAAAAAAATCGAGCGAACAATAATTTTTCAATTTTTGAGTCACTTTTGGAAAACCGTCGATTTTCGTGATTTTCAAACGTCGACATCTCGGCTCCCAATGGAGCTAGGAAAAATTCGATTCGGTGCTCGTCGTGTTCTGCGGGAAAAAATACACAAGATAAGGTATTGTCCGAAGTTCTGGAAGCGTTTTATCGGGCAACTGCCACGTATTTCGACGTATTTTTTTCCGCTGAACACGAATCCGCTGGCTTTTTTGGGACTAGAGTACAGTGAGACATTGAAAATCTCGATTTTTTAAACGAAGAATTGTATTTTTGCGATTTAAATGGAAAATATTGGGTTGGGAGTAAAATGATTTTATGAGACAGACATTTTTTTACGTTACAAAAGAGGTGTAAGGTAATTTGCACATGGTTTCTTCGTTTATTACAATTTTGGTCATAGCTTCGTCAAAAAGGAAGTTATGCTCAAAATTGTACAAGTACTTTGGGCTTAGTACTCAATAATAGTACTTAAAGTACCGACAAGTACTTTGATACTTTAAGTACGTACTTTAAGTACCAAATAAGTACTCATGTACTTTAAGTACTGTCCAGCCCTGATACATACATATATACACGATTGTCCACAAAAAAAACTTTTATTTATTTTTGTGACTTCGCATAGAAGGAGAATGTTGTGCCATTTTTTTTTTTTAAAAGAGTTGGCACAATAGATTTTTTTTTGTCCCATGTGATTAACACATAAGAGGTTGATCTCTCCAGTTAACACGGAATTGCCAATTTTCGTATAGAATGGACGGATATAAAAATAGTGACATCGTGTACAGCTTCTTGAATTTTCTTAAAATCGGCGCGTCGCACAATATTTTCGGCCGCACAGTCTTCAAGATATTCAACTTTAAAGTTAGTTAAGTTAAGTAAGAAGTAAATTTTTATATATATATATGAATTGTGATCTCACTGTTAAAATGAACGATGAAGTCGCGCGTTCATTAAACTCACTAGCGCCGGGGAATTCTGAGCGCGCGAGCTAAATTGACTTTTAACGAGATATGTTGCGAGCCTCTCGTTAGCTCGTCAGTCGCTCGAGAATTGCCGTTCTGGGATTATCAGGAAAATTAATAGCGGGGATCTACGCGAGATCGTGCGAATCGATACTTTTGCATCAGTTCCGCGAACACGGCGTTTAACGTCGTCCAATCGAGAAATCACTTGTACATCGTTCGGTTTGTTAATAATTAATATACCTCGTCCGACGCTCCACCACAGTTATTAATTCTCAGGCCGTTGTGTCAATCGAATGCAACTTCCGTCCACCGTCCCAGTTCGAACGTCTCGTCGCGATGACTAGCACTGAAGACTTGCGATGCTCCGCGTATTATTCACATTAAAGAGGCTTCGACCAGCCACAAAAACGAGCAATTAAATTTATTAAAAATTGAGACTCAACGACTCGGCAAAATAAAAATTAATAAACTCCCTTTATTGACGAAAAAAACAAATATTAATAATAATAAAAGGATTTAGAAATTATTGATGATTGTAGTTTTTTTTTTTTTTTTAAGACTTTGAGAACAATCGTGAAGACGTTAGCGTTGTCGGTCTTCGGTTAAAATTCGTGGAACTGTGGGACATTGTTTGATAGAATTCGCAGTCACAGCCGTGAGCGATTCGTGCAGAAGGCTTCGATGAGATACAAAATCGAGCAAAGAAATTGATTTAAAATCGAAACTCAACAACTCGACAAATTGAACATTTATAAAGTCCCTTTTATTGATGGAGCAAAAAAAAAACAAAATTACCAATAATAAAGAAAAAAAAAAAAATTATCGAAATTTTTATTCAAAGTCTTTAAGTACAATCGTGACGATTAGCGTTGTCGGCAGTCGGTAAAAATTTATGGAACGCTGGTGCATCGTGTGATAGAATTCGCAGTCACGCTGCTCGACGTCACAAACGTGAGTGATTCGTGCAGGAGATAAAAAGCATCATAAGCGACCGCTACGAACGTGCGGCGGATCTCGTTGCGAATTGGAGCAGGCGCTCCTTTCTCTCTCGTCGGCTCGCTCAGAATTTTCTCAGTCTCCATACGAAGTCAGTCGGTCTCGGACAGCCTTCAAATTCGAACGCACCGAACCGAGAGATTTTCGACCGTGATTCGCAACGCTCTCCAGTAGTTTCACGGCCAAAAATTAATCTCGATAATAATCGGATTAAATGTATTAGAAAAAAAATAAATAAAAAAATTGAGAAATTGAAAATTAAAATTAGCGCAATGTCGTGTACGATCGTCGGTGATATCCGGATGTTTCGCTCGTTCGCGGAGACACTGCGAACCACGCAGTTGTGAAAGTTCTGGGAAAGTATGATAGCGCGCTGTATCGTGACGTTGATTCGTTTCCGAGTCTTGTGTGCGCCGACTGAAGATAAATCTTCAGACGATTGAGAAAAAGTCGTGTCTGTGCTTTTATTAATTTTACCAAAAGAGAACATAAAAATGACAAAATTTACTGGTCCACCGGCGCAAAAGATTCGTCAGTTGTACGACAGTTTTTCGAGAGTTGGATTACAAAAGTCGGGCGAGACGACCGGACGAGGCAGCAAATGTTCGTCGTCGCCGGAAGACATGCGTTTGCTCGGGTCAGTACTTTCTAATGATTATATCATTTTTAAACTTCATTTTAATTTCGTTATGATTACTTTCTGCGGGACCAATACGAGACGCATTTGTATAACTCGGTCACGTGTTTGATTCACGGAAATAAGAAAACCGATTCACTCGACGATTCATCGACAATTGGGCACATTTATATCTCTACCACTCACAACTCTACCAGATAACAAGTCTACCGGAAAGCATCTCTACCATATTACAACTCTACCGTATTAGAACTCTACCAAAATCTCTACCACTGAAGAAAAAACTCTCCCGGAATTGAAATAAAACTCTACCGGAATTTAAATAAAACTCTACCGGAATTTAAATAAAACTCTACCGGAATTGAAATAAAACTCTCCCGGAATTTAAGTAAGACTCTACCGGAGTTGTATTTCAATTCCGGGAGAGTTTTTTTCTTAAGTGGTAGAAATTTTGGTAGAGTTGTAATATGGTAGAGTTGTTATCCGGTAGAGTTGTTTTCTGGTAGAGTTGTTTGTGGAGAGATGTTTTCTGGTAGACTTGTTATCTGGTAGAGTTGTGAGTGGTAGAGATATAAATGTGCCGACAATTGGACGAACCCGCGTCACCGCAAAATTGCTTGTTACTTTAATGAAAGCGCGACGAGTTCAGAGAGTGTGACGATTCTTAGGTATCGATTCCGGTCGTCCGGAATCGCGTTTCAAGACCTCAAATTTTTTATCCAATTTTAAGACGGCAAATAAAAAGAAAACATTATAATTCTTGCACTTTATTGAGTAATTTTTAATCGTGTATTATTACTGTTGTGACAGACAACTAAATGAATAATTGTTGAGATTATTATTATTTTTTTTTTCAATCGAATCTCATTTCTATAATTCAATCACGTATGTGCATCAACGGAAATAAGAAAACGGTAACCGATTCTGTCGACATATTGATCCGCCCGACTGCAAAATCGCTGGTTCCATTGGACACGTTACTTTTATGAAAGCGCGACGAAGCGCAGAGAGTGTGACGATTTTTAGATATCTAACCGTCCGTCGGGAATCGCGTTTTAAGACCTCAAACTTTTTATCCAATTTTCAAAAGGTAAAAAAAAACAAACTCACGTAATTACGTAATTTACGTACGTAATTTTTAATCGTGTTGTGGCAGACAATTAAATGAATGATGATTGTAAAATTTGTTTTCTACGGAATTATCGATGGCTGAATTTATTGACCGTGAAACGGGTAAATGATCCGAGAAGCAAGTTCAAGCGATTGGGACGACCCGAGGAAACTGGAAAGGCATTTAATATCGTCACATATCGGATCAATAAAGTGCTCGAGATTAAATCGGAGGGTCCGCGATGACGGCTGAGAGGGACGAGGCGGGGGAGGATCGAGGGAATTGCACGATCAAAGAATCTCAGGAATGCGATGCGCCCTCGCCTACAATAGTTGTCGGTGAATAGGGGCAATGCGGGTCATTTAAGAGCAAACTCTGCACGTTCGCATCTCCGCCCAATCCGCAACTCTGTCAGAGAGCCAACGCTGCTAATTGCACCGAAATTTAAACAAACAAGGAAAAAACAAAGAAACTCTATCAGTCTCGAAATAAAGTTCTAACCAGAATAAAAATAAAATTCCGCCTGAATTATAAAATCGCGTAAAAATGCAAACAATGCAATGCAAAGAAAAAAAATAATAACTTCTATCAGAATTAAAATAAAACTTCGCAAAAATTACAAAACTCTACTAAAATACGACCTAAAAAAGAATTATTTAAGAGCTCAAAGTGCGCTGGTGCGTAAAAAAAAAAAAGAAATTGTTATCTATGGACTGAAATAATGGGCTAATAGCTGAGCTATTACTGATAAGGGCGCGCTGGAGAATACGCTCCAAAGGTAGTAACGGGCACTGCGGGAATACTAATAATACTAATGCGTCCCTGAAGTTCGATTACAATAGATTCGAAGCACGAAACTGGTGTAGATGAACTGTGCGGGCGCACCTGTTTGATATCCATTGGATATTCGACGCTGGCGTGTTCCGCCTGTCGACCAAAGAACTACGGTGAGACATCGGTTAAATAGTCTCTGATAAAAAAAAAAATAGTCAACATCACATTTTGCTATTGCACGCATCATCGTCGAATTACGACAGCGGAACAGGCGTCCGGTTTCAATGCATAACAAACATATATGTGCCGTACACTATTCAGCCAGCGATCGTCTGCGTTATACGGATTGCTCTTATCGACGACGTTTCACTAATCGCGCAGGCCTCCGGGAGCGCGTATCCACTCCGCGTGGTTGAATCGTGAAAAATAAAAAAATATTTTTAAAAATGTTAATTTTATAATGGACAAAAAGAACGTTTGTATTTGCGACCAGATTAAAAAAAAAAAAATTCTACTGTTCTTAGAAAATAGAAAGATGAAATTTTAAATTTGGCAATTTATTAATATAATTTTTAATCGTGAAAAGCAACAGAAACTTAAAAAGTCTAATAAATCACGTGACGTTCAATTTTCAGTGATGACAGAAAATTAAAAATCTTTCTAAAGTTTCGAAGATTTAGAAAAAAGATTCTGTTGATAAAAAATGGAAAGATGAAACTATAAATTTGACAATTTGTTAATGTAATTTGTTTCATATTAATTGTTCTATGATTAAAATTATTTATATTTGTATCATATCGTTTTTGCTTTTTAAAATTGGATGTTTTAAAATAGGATGAATGCTCTTATCGACGCATCGTCATTTCCGACCGGTTAAAGTTAAGCTTTGTGTATGTGTAAGCTTGTACGTCGTACGCGTGGTTACTATCACTGTAATCATCCGTAAGCGGTGTAAACGCTGGAATATAAGCCACGAGCCACAGTGATAAGCAGGCCGTAAGCAGAAGCAACATTGAACCGGACGTCGTGAGACGGCGATAACCGAAATTATCAGTCGGGGGAAGGTTTCGCCACTCGGAGATTTTAGTTCGATGTGAAAAATCATTAAAGACGTTTTGTTACATGTCCGTATAGAGATCACTGCTTGTCGAAACATCGGACATTGAAAAGCGTGCGGGAAATCAAGACCAATCGAACACATCGAAAGGATTCGAATTTAAACAAATGAACAGTTCACGTTTGTTGTGTTAACATTTTTTTTTTTACAAAAATAAAAATCGCCGGAATGGTTGATTTCTTATCGGTGATAGTTGCGGTGCGAGTTACATCGTAGACGGGATCGTATAACGAAAAATCGTAAAGCTGAGTGTTACGATAGAGCCATAATGTGGGGAGAAGATAGAAAGCCACTTATCTCGCGGAATTATGGATCTGTCGATGCTTATTGGTAAGAAAAAAAAACAATGAAAATAAAGTTGCAAAAAGTTCCGTCGATCCCTCCTAACAGAAAGATAGAATCGGAAGTCTCTTGCACTGAGTGTCGATTAACTCAGTGCAATTAAAATAAAATTTTCCTTTACGTACTGCGGCCTTGGAAAACCTACTTTGGCAATCCCGTTCTTCTTGATTTCATTGAAAGAATTCCAAAGCCGTAGTACGTAAAGGCAAAATTATCTCATCGGTCATAGTCTTCAACAACTATATTAAAAGAACATTTTTCTAATCAGAAATTAAATTCGACGAATCGGACGATTTCTTATCGGTGATAGTTGCGGTGCGAGTTACATCGTAAACGTGATCGTGGAACAAAAAAAAATCGTAGAAGCCACTTATCTCGCGAAATTATGGATTTATCGATGTTTATTAGTAAAGAAGAAACAATAAAAGAAAGTCACAAAAAAAGTTCCATCGATCCCGACTAACCGAAGGACAGAATCCGATTTAGAATCTCCATGGAATCCGAAGTCTTGCACTGAGTCGCAATTAATTCAGTGCAATTAAAAGAATATTTTTTTACGTGCTGCGTCTTTGGAACGGTTCACTTTGGGAATCTTCTTCTTGGTTTCACTCAAGAAATTCCAAAGCTGTGGCACGTAAGGAAGAAGTTATCTCATAGGTCGCAGCGTTCAAAAACTATATTGAGATTATGTTTTTTTTTGAAAGATGAAAATGTCTATCATGTTATTCATGGAATAATTTTTATTGTTGCAGGGATGGCGACGACGATCCCGATTTCGAGGGAACTACCCACCTGGTCAGGGTGCCAAGAATGCCGGGTGGGAGTGAAAAATCCGGCAAAATTTCGACGCTCAGGATAAACATCGAGGGAATGAGTTGTCAGAGCTGCGTTAAAAATATCCAGGGAACGATCGGCGCTCGTCCGGGTGTCGTCAATATTAGAGTAGTTCTTGAGGAAAAGGCTGGTTACATCGATTACAAGATCGACGAGACATCACCGAGTGAATTGGTCGAAGCCGTAAACGACATGGGTTTCGATGCTTCTGTTTCGGAAAATCGTACCGACAACTCTCACTCGAATGACGAAGAAATTCGGCCGGTTAATAGCACTTGTAGTATACACATAGACGGTATGACCTGTTCATCCTGCGTCAACAGTATTACAGGTGAGATTCACCGTCCACGAATGTTACTCTATGAACATTTTATTTTGCTCAGAAGCGTGACTGCGCATTAAAAAGTTAAACGATGTTTTTAATGGCCGAATTCGATTAAGCATTTCTGTAATCTAGATTACACATTACCGCGACGACTGGCAAGTTGTAACGTTTCATTCAGTCGATAACGAAGAAAAGAACGGCATTTTCGGAGCAATTAATATTTCGAGTCATCTAACTGTTCCTAGCGTTCATTCTTTTTTATTAATTTTTTTTTTCATCGAAGAATAGAAAATGATAACAATAGTAATAGAAAAATAATAATTTGAGGGCTGAAGTATAATTATCATAGGAAATAAAACTAGTTTAAGAAGATAACTGTATAAATATGAAGGATTGCCGATAAATCTCTTTTACTACTACTAATAATTTGTGATAGAAATATAGTAATTCATAGAATAAATAATAATTCCTCCAATTTCGACACAATGCAGGTCTAATATCAGAGAAGCCGGGTGTAAAAGAGATAAACGTGAGTCTCGACGCCAAAGAAGCCAAAGTGTCATACAGTAGTGGTGACGTGACTGCCGACCAAATTGCCATGTACATAGAGGAGATGGGTTTCGATGCGTTCGTAATGGAGGTCAATGGTCAAAATCTCCTTCCCGCCGAGAAGTCCTCGACCACCATGAAAAACGGTACCGTGGCCATTCCGATGAGCGGAGCTGGCGATGGCAACAAAGATAAACAAAGACTGTCAAAATGTTTCCTACACATAAAGGTACGCGCAGTCCTGAAAATTAACTACCTCGCATCGTGGTCAACATTCCTTCCCCTATGCTTAAGAAATTTTGATGGAATTTAAAAAACGTAGTTTCTCATTACAGGGTATGACTTGCGCATCCTGCGTAACGGCGATCGAAAAACATTGCAAGAAATTGTACGGAGTCGACAGTGTTCTCGTGGCGTTGATGCCCGGAAAAGCTGAGGTCAAATATGATTCCGAAAAAATTAGTCCCATCGACATAGCGCTGAGCGTCACGGATCTGGGATTCCCTACGACGCTGATCGAAGAGCCCGGCACAGGCGAAAAGGAGGAAGAACTGAAGGTATCACAGTTACTAGTTGTTCGTTCGCTAAAACGACCGTCGTACCACGAAGTATAATTTAACATCCTCGTATCTTCAGATTACAGGAATGACGTGTGCGTCCTGCGTCAATAAAATCGAGTCGACCGTTAAAAAGATGCCGGGCGTACGTTCAGCGGTCGTAGCTCTGGCGACCCAGCGCGGAAAGTTCAAGTACGATACGACGATGACGGGTATTCGTGACATAATAGAGAGGATAAACAAATTAGGGTTCGAGGCTACTTTGTTCAGTAACAAGGACAAGGAAAATCGAGGCTATCTGGACCAGAAGTAAGAAAAACAAAAAATAGATATATGGACTCATTAACTATAAAATTAATTTTACAAAAACTCTTCACGTGAAGTGCCGATGATAATCGTACTATTCGTTGTTCCAGAGAGGAAATACTAAAATGGAGATTGGCTTTTTTGATCTCGCTAGTCTTCGGTGTTCCGTGTATGATTATAATGACTTACTTCATGTTGGAGATGTCGATAGGAGGGAAAACTCACGAGGAAATGTGCTGTATAATACCCGGTTTGTCGTGGGAAAATTTATTGATATTTATCTTCTCCACGCCTGTGCAGGTAAGCCAATAATGTTTTTTTTATAGTTCACTTTATCCTTGGATCATTGTAAAATAATAATTATCATTGTGATTCCAGTTTTTCGGTGGGTGGCATTTCTACGTTCAAGCGTACAAGGCACTTAAACACGGCACAACGAACATGGATGTACTGATCTCAATGACAACGACAATATCTTACGTCTACTCGATCGGAGTTCTCGCCGCGGCGATTGCGATGCAAGAGCACACGAGTCCACAGACTTTCTTCGATACACCGCCAATGTTGTTAGTTTTCATAAGCTTAGGACGATGGCTCGAGCACGTGGCGAAGGTTTGTCGATATTATTTTTTCTCATCGATGATTTTATTAAGGTACACTATTCAAATGAATGCTAAATTTTTTAAAAATTTTATCCAAAATTGTATGCATTTTTTGTCAGTAAACGGGATTGATTTGTATTATTGCGTGTGTTTTCAACCAAGAAAAATATTAATCACAATGGTCTTGCAAGAACAACAATTGATAAATGCAAGTTTCCATGATTGTACGTTTTGTTGGTTTTTTTCAAAGTAAAATCAAATTTTTCCCCTATAAAACAAACTGGTGTCATTTGGAAACAGCCAAAACTATTTAAAAAATCTACTCGGTGAATTCGTAGAGCAACGTTTAAGGAACAAAATGCGCCACGTACATTAGAATTGTTTGAAAAATGAGGATTTTTCATTGGATTTGAAAAAACTCAACGAAAATGTATCGTCATCGAAATTTGTATGCATCGGTTTATGTATTTGCACGAGCATCTTTATCAATAGTTTCCTTGATTGAAGACCCATGCATTAATACGAATCGACTTCCGTCACTGTTAACGAATGCACAAAATGTTGGATAAACAGTTGTGAAAATGTAGCCCTCGTTTGACTGGTTTTCCGTCCATATCTACCTTGAACATATTCTACTTTGCTTGGTCATCCATAATTGATAATTTTTCCTTTTTCCATTACAGGGCAAAACTTCGGAAGCTCTCTCGAAGCTTCTGTCCCTAAACGCAACCGATGCAGTTCTTGTGACTCTGGGTGACAACAACGAGATACTCTCGGAACGTTTGATAAGCGTCGACCTCGTGCAGCGTGGAGACATCCTCAAGGTCGTGCAGGGTGCGAAAGTGCCGGTGGACGGTCGAGTCATATCGGGCCACTCGGCGTGCGACGAGAGTTTGATTACCGGCGAGAGTATGCCGGTGACGAAGACGAAGGGCTCCGTGGTCATCGGTGGTTCGATAAATCAGAACGGTCCCCTGTTGGTGACAGCGACGCACATCGGCGAGCACACGACGCTCGCGCAGATCGTGCGTCTGGTGGAGGAAGCTCAGACCAGCAAAGCTCCGATTCAACAATTGGCGGACAAAATCGCCGGCTACTTCATACCATTCGTTATCTTCGTTTCCCTGCTGACACTGATAACTTGGACGATCGTCGGATACGTCGACATAAGGCACTTGCCGATATCCCTGGACGATTGGGCGAACGAGTCTGAGATAAACAGAGAGGAAATAATCTTCCAGTTTGCATTTCGATGCGCTCTATCGGTGCTGGCGATCGCGTGTCCCTGCGCCCTGGGCCTGGCGACGCCGACGGCGGTGATGGTCGGTACCGGGGTCGGGGCACTGAACGGAATTCTCATAAAAGGAGCCGAGCCGCTCGAGAACGCGCACAAAGTGAAGTGCATAGTTTTCGACAAAACCGGCACTCTCACGAACGGCGTGCCGATGGTCTCGAAGATCGCTTACTTCGCGAACGAGAAAATATGCTCGATCATCAAGCTACTGGCGGTCGTCGGCACGGCGGAGGTCAGCAGCGAGCATCCGATAGCGTCGGCGATAGTTCGTTACGTCAAGGAAACCTTCGACACCGAGGTCAACGGACAATGCACGAATTTTCAAGCCGTCGCGGGATGCGGCTTGAAGTGCCGCGTCACCCACCTCGAGACTATGCTCTCGCACGCCGCGAAGTCGGAGAAAATCGTCAATTACTCGAATCAAACGAGAAACGAGTCGACCGGAAGTTTCAAGCTCAACAACGTACCGCTCGATATCGTTCCGCTGGCGGCGTTGAATTCGGAGAAGCAGAACCAGGAACTGGAGCTGCTGCTCAGTCCGGAGAGCCACGGCGATCAGGAAGTGGCTAACGATATATACGACGTTTGCATCGGCAATCGCGAGTGGATGAGAAGAAACGCTATACCGATACCGCAGGAGGTGGACATGCAGATGATGGACGAGGAAGATCTGGGAAACACGGCAATATTGGCTGCAGTGAATGGCACGCTCGTGGCCATGATCAGCGTCGCCGACACGGTGAAACCAGAAGCCCATCTGGCGATCTACACTCTGAAGAGAATGGGACTGGAAGTTATTCTGTTGACGGGCGATAACAGGAAGACCGCAGCGTCTATCGCTAGACAGGTAAATCATTCGTGACATGCAAGCAAAGGTCATTACGGTCGATAATGCAACTTGACGGTTTCGTTTTCCAGGTCGGTATAAGAAAAGTCTTCGCGGAAGTTTTGCCCTCTCACAAAGTCGCCAAGATACAGAGACTCCAGGAACAGGGCTTCAGGGTCGCCATGGTCGGCGACGGGGTGAACGACAGTCCGGCACTGGCCCAGTCGGACGTCGGCATAGCGATCTCCTCCGGCACGGACGTTGCCGTTGAAGCCGCCGACGTTGTTTTGATGAAGGTAAAAATGGAAAAAAATATGCACGGGAAAATATAAATTAATGTTCCTCGAGCATATCAATTGACTAGCGATTATGTTGGCTTCATGGCATGTGGAAATCCGTTCCATATGAAATAGAATTCGCTATTCCGAAATCCATTGTATATGATATGAAACCAAAATTTGCGATTAAGTAACGCGAATGAATTTGTTCCTTTCAGAACGATCTGCTCGACGTTATCGGGTGTCTGGATCTCTCGAGGAAAACGGTTTACAGAATAAGATTGAACTTCCTGTTCGCTAGCGTTTATAATCTTTTAGGCATTCCGATAGCCGCTGGGATATTCAGTCCCTTCGGTTTCTTCCTACAGCCATGGATGGCTTCCGCAGCTATGGCACTGAGTTCCGTTTCCGTTGTCGCTAGCTCGCTGATGTTAAAACTGTGAGTACTGAAGAAATTGCACTGTAAAAATTGTAAATTTAATGCACCGAACTCGTGGTTTTTATGCAAATACTGGTGCATGAAATTCAAAGTACAATTGTGATGAAAAATTAGTATAATTTTTTATTTAAAATAAAGTAAAGTCTTAAAAATAAATTACTTCCAATGTTTTTAATACACCGAACATTAACTTTTGACCACAATTGTACATTAAATTTAATATACCAGTTTTTCTCTAAAAACTTCCAGTCCGATAGATTAAATTTCATACGAATTTTTCTTTACAGTCTGACTTAATGTCGGAATCGTTATGTTCTCTATAAAACTTTTCTTTTCCTTTTTATTTTTAGATATCGCAAGCCAACGAGAGCGACGCTGGAGACGCCTGAGTATCTGCAGGCGATGCGAGCGTACTTCGCCACGAGATCGACGGACACCGACGCAATATCATTGCACCGCGGTCTCGACGACGGGCCCGAAGCCCCGCTTCATATCAGCGGCTCGACGATATCCAGGTACGGACAAACTAACATCGAGATACTGGACTCCCTTCCGCAGAATCACGATAACTCCGTTGCCTGAATGAAACAATTATTAACGCAAGATAGATATTCTTATCTATACATTTTTTTCTCGAATGCAACCCTGGATCTGCTTTCTCTTTGCATTTTCTAGTTTTAATGTCAGATAACTGCGAGCTTCTTACATTCGTTGTTCGCGCCAGATAACTATCGTACCTCCCTCTAACTACATCCCAGTAATATTTTTTGTAAATAAATCATCAACCAATTTGACTGATCCTAGTGGCTTGCATGTCGAACAAATGAGAGTTTTTTCTATGTATAGAAAAAAAATACTGCGTTATTGTATATTATAGTTTTGTAATATTATGTGCGTTCTTCCGGAATTGCCATTGTTGACTCGATCAACGTTTGTGTGTTCATCTTTTTTTTTTCAATGTACATTTCCCTAATGTACCGATTTGGCCGTCAATATTGCCATATGACTGAGGCAACGAATACTGCTGTTACTATTTATCGTTAGAACAAAAAAAAAGAATACTGCAATGTACAAGTTAGCTTGTATCGATCGAACTTGCCTGCCATGAAAATCGAATTGTATATTGATTTATATTTAAATTTAATCGAATTGCCAAACGCATCGTTGATATATTTTTTCCTGTAGGCGAGACAAATTGTCCGAAACCGGTGTTTAGAATCGACGAGTGTGTATAAATCGTAAGTTCTCGGATCGATGAAGTTTCGAAACTAATTGCCTACGTTTTCTGCAATGTATATTACATCCGAAAATTAATATATTCGTATAGTCATTATTGTTACGAGACTTACCTCATAAGTCGGAGTGTGATGTGACCTTTTTTTGGTGCTTTTCCTTTTTTCTATCTTCATATATATATATATCGATTATAAAACATGTTTATTAACAAATTTTATTCTTTCATTTCCTAGATAAAAAAGGAGAAAACAAGTAAAGCCTCGTCCAGGGCATGAGGCTTTACTTTTTTCTTCTTTCACTTTTTTTTTCCTCTCAGCATCCGAAATCCTCGCTAGAAACCCGCTTGAAACTTACAGTCTTCCGTCGATGCTGCAAGTAATCTTTAACATATTTGAACACATTACAGAAAATACCTTGAGGAATCGCTATCTCTGCTACGTTCGTTTTATTTCGTATCTCTTATTTTCCATTCTCGCAATGCCATAATCACTGTAATAGCATGTCCAGCACTCTTGTAGAAAGCGACGATACGTACTTTGAGAAGAAATCGGTGAAACGATCTCGGCTCCTGTACGGTGCATTGAAACTACCAGTGGGTACGACAAAAAATAACTATACTCATTAATGCATGGAATGACTTTTAACAACAATTCGATTAACTTTAATGTATTTGAAATTAGTAAAAGAAACTTAAAGGGTTTCATCAGTTTCAGGCTATTCGGAAGAACGAAGAACGAAGTGGAGGGACGACTTCTCGGCGACGACACGAGCGGCGTCGTCGCGATCGTGGATTTTTCCGACATCCGAAGAAAAGCCAAGAGCGATGCGGACACGTCTATCTTGTAAAACTTTTCGATACACGTAAATATACGTAATTTATTCGCTTCATTTCGAACGAAGACGAATGACGGTCATGTTTGACGCGGCATTAATACTTTTGCTATAACGACCAAATTCTCTTTTTATTGCGTAAAAAGAAAATCCGCGTGGGAACGCACACGCAATTCGACAAGCACAATTCTTTTTTTTTGTTTTTTTTTTGTACTTATTCAATCGACTCGCCAAGACGCTCCCACACCATTGGTGTGGAATATAAACTTCTATGTAAATATATTGTATCATAAGCGTGTAAATTTTTTTCAAAACTATCTATAGACTATACTCGTACGATTACGATGATATTTTTCTTCCGCTAGACTATTTTTTTATACTAACTTGATGTGACCGACGCGATTGTGCAAAACAATGAAAAACCAGCCGGTTTTTCATTTGTTTCTTTAATTTTGCATAAGAGCCTCGCGTCGCGGTAACGTGTATTTAACGGATATAAATAATTCATTCGAGAAATATTTCTAAGCCTTTATTTACTTGTTAAGAAGTAATGTCATTTGTACTTATCGTTTACTTGTAATTAAAATATCATATTTTCTACGCGTTAATACACTTCTGTTTTCTATTAATTTACGACAAGACTTTGGCTGGAGTATGAAAAAGCCTAATGACTGGGACTCTCAATTGTGTCCGGCGACATGTAAAATTTGGCAGTGAAAACATTGGATATACGTGGATTCACCTGCTCGAGAAACGTATTAAGGCACATTAATATACTCGTTAAAAATACGTAATTTTGTACGTACACTAAAACAAACGAGAGTTTCATATTTTCTACTGATCCAGAAACTTCTAATGGTTATCACAAGAGTGCCCTCACAGATAAAACAAATATAAATATTACACTTTGGCTTAAAAAAAAAAATAGCTGCGTGTTCGTCGTCTCGTGACGGAGCCCGGCAACGCAACCGGCGCGACTTCGGCCGATATCTTTCTGCGCGAACCCCGCAAATCGTCTCAATGTCGCGACATTGAGGCTGACGTGTCAATTATCTCTCTCTTATTATCGAAGTCATAAAAAACGGGAGCGGCGAGAACCATCGAGGAGTCGTTGACCTGAGAGTAATTGTAATCGCCGTCGAACAGCGGTCTGACTTCGTTCCTCACGTTCATCAGCAAGTTGGAAAATAATCCACCGTTCTGGGTCGACGAGACGATATTCTCGTCGTTGCGGTTAACATTCTCGTTGTAATTCTCGTACGTTATGTCGTCGTCGTAGGGACAAACGAACGGTGCGCTTGGATCGACAGTGTTGTCCTGAACGTTGCAAAAATGTTCTCTCGCTGCCTGCGCGCCACTGTTCAGTGCGAGATCGTCGCTGAGGTTCGTTATAACCGGAAAAGTGCCGATGCTCTGTTCGGCGGCGTAGTTCAGTCGACTCGAGGCATCATTGCCGCAGTTGCTGTTCGGAAAAAAGCAATTCCTGTTCGACTGTTGACTAGCCGACCAGGAATTAATCTGGTTGGTCGAATTGTCGATACCTCCCGTTCCAGACGCGTCGTAAGTTCCAGCTGGATTTTGCCCTCCGTACAATTTGCCGTAGGAGGAATCGCTCAGGGACGAGTAACTGTTGGGCAGAACTTTAACGCCGTTCCAGGACATGAAAGACGACGAGCGATACTCGCTCGTGTTGCCGCTGTTGCCGACGAGACCGCAACCGTTCGCCGGCGGCGCGTACATACGATTGTTAACGCTCTTGATCTCCGAATTGTAAACGATTATACTCGGCTGTAGAGCATTTATCGAATTCGCCGTCGGTCCGTTAATCGAGTTGCTCGAAATCGTCGTGGAGTTGTAAGCTGCAAGGGCGTCCGAGCCAATCTGTCCGGCATAGTTCCAGTTGCTCGACAAATTTCCCGCAGAGCTTTGGTTGTGAGGAGGAAATCCAGAATTCTGTGAGTTCAAACTCGTACCGTTGCTGTTGTATCGATCGTCGATCGTCAGCGAGCTCGGATTGCCGAGATTGCTGTATGGCACGTTGTTCAAGTCGCGGGAGAATCGATTCTCCACGCTTTCCTTGTACGGATTCTGCGAGGTATTGCCGGTAGGTATATAAAAACCGGAATTGCTCGAGCAGTTTTGTTTTTTCACAGAAGAGCTTGACTGTTCGGCTAAATGCCACGTGTTCGAAGTTGGACGAAGTTTGAGCTGAGCCGGCGCGACGGAGGAGAAAGCGCTGCTGCTGGATGGAATTCCGGGAAGATTTTGTGGACTGTTTGCTGTTAAAGGCTTTGGGAGCGCGTTGAAGTTTCTCAGGTTCTCCGTAAAACCGTTTCCTGGACCGGACGTTCTCTGTGTGTGCGACGCGGAGTCTTGCCACGTTTGACCGCGTTTCTTCGTCTTCTTTCCTTTCGAACTCGTGTCTTTGGCTGGCAAGAACGGTTTGCGGCTCGGGTTTGAGTCGAAAGTCGTCGAGCACGTGTCGGGCACAGGAGTCGAGAAAATAACGGCCGAAGGGTCGTTGCCGCCGTCGAGAAGAGTGTGTTCGTCGTTGTCGGTCTTCGGTGACATCATCGTCGCGGCCAATTCGCGCATCAAATATCTCTTCTGCTTATAGCATTCGATCTTCGTCGTGACGACCTTGCCGTCCGTCGTTCTGGATACGACGAGAGGCGCCGGCGATGTACTGGGATTCAAAAAATAGTGACGATCCCTGGTATATTTTTCGTATAGCTGCTGCAACTCTTCTCTCGTCAGCGGCGAACTACTGAAGGAACGTGACGGTTGCTCGCTCTCCGGTGACGATTTAGGCTTTTTTGCTGGCGTCGTTTTGGCCTTCGTGGTGGATTTTCGTGATGGCTTTTCGTCGATCTTCTTTCTGGATTTCGTTTCCGATCTCGTTACCCTCTTACTGCGGCTCGGAGCGCCCAGCGATTCGTTCGGCGGATGGTAATCCTCCTCCGAATTCATCTTCGAAATTCTGTGATGAAGAAACAGAGGAAAATTAATAATAATACGAAGTTAGAATACAGAAGAAATACAGGAGAGTTGTAACTATTGAGTGTTTCACTATCGGAGGAGAATAGGTGGAGGAAATCAATGCAATATAAGGAGACAACGAAAGAAGATGGATTTTCTATATTTAATCATTATTTAATTAATATTTTTTTAATATATTTAATTGAGTCACAGCTCCCTGAAAAATTGTTAATAGTTGATATTGATTAATATTGATTAACTTTGTAGAACATAAGGAAAAAAAAATTTGCAAGGTTTTATGCAAGTTCAAAAATTGAACTGATAATATGGATTTATCTATAGAATTTTTTTGTTTATTCAAGGGTGCAAGCGCAGTTATTATATTTCGTCGAAGAGTATGAGAGCCTGTGTTTGGTTTTCCAATCACATTGAACGATCGAAAATCTGGGGGATCGTTCTAAAATTTATTTATGCAGAAAAAAACGTCAAACAAAAATCAGGCACTATAATTCATCAATCGTCTTCAAGTATTCGTTGAAACGATGGATATAAAAATCGAAGTGCTGAAATAAATACTGCATCGAGGATATATTTACATACATAATTACTTCAGAATAATCATAGTGTGTGTCGAATAGTATTTCCAATGTACAAATATATCAATGACGATTGGATCAAAAGACAATGGTGTTTTAGTCATTTTATTTTTAAAAATATTTAAAAAAAACACTATCGTCTTGCGAACCAATTCTCATTAATACATTCGTATATCAGGAATATATTACTTGACGTACACTACGATTATTCTGAAGTAATTGAAGCATCCTTGATTCTGTATGTATTTCAGCACATAGATTTTATTTCTATCGTTGCTATAAACGCTTGGAGACAACCGATGAGTTACGATGATTGATTCGACTTTTTCTTTGCATACATAAATTCTAGAACAATCCCTTGAATCTTTGTTTGATCGTTGGATGTACTTGCAAAACTTGATCGAGGCTTAACTCTGCCACAAAATATAATAGCTGCGATTGTACTCTTCAATAAACAAAGAAACTATCATTCCATTTTATATTTTTGGAAATAAAAAATTAAATAAAAAAACGATGCAGCGATTCCCATTGGTTCGTACAATCGTCAATTAAAATAAATTACCGTAAATGGTTCAACTCGTGTAGTATTTTCTCTCACGGACAATTATCGTTTCCTCCAACGATCTTTACGACTGTTTTGTTTTACGGGAAGCTTGCGTAAATCGCCCCTTAATCACAATAACTAAAACATCGAAGCTTGAATTATCATAGCAATGATAAATGAAATTTCGACAGATAGTTAATTAGATAAAGTTCGACAGATAGATAATTAGAACCAGCGGTTATTCACGTTGTGTTGTTCTCAATAGTGATCTTTTTATTCCGTACAGATACGCAACGTATTCGATGTTGCATGCGCTACTGGCGTGTTTGGACGTGGCGTTCCCGAAAAATTGTATCTATCGTTCGCCGATCAGCGCGACAACAACACTTCTCTGAATACGAAGTCGAACATGAAATATAAACAAACCTCTCCCCGACGCCGGTACACGTGGTGAGTGTACGACCTTTCGACCGACGATTACGCGTGCCGGTTCATTTTTGAACGCGTTACCACTCCCACCTAGATCGATGTTTTTTCGTCGGTCCGATTGTCGAAAGCCGTTAGGAGTTTCGCGAAACAAACTTTGGTGAGTAGAAAATTCGTTCATTTAAGCACAAAGAGGCACAACTTTATTTTTTTAAAAATCTGATATATCAATGAAACTTTACATTAAATCGTGAACAAATTCTAGAAAGTAAAAAAATTGGTCGATCGACGCCGCGAGATAACGTTGCTTTACGACAAAACAATAAATAAATAACCTTAAAATATCACAATTGGCATAAATTAACGAACGAACGATGTTTCGGCGATCAACGATAACACGCCAGGCACTCGGTGTGCTCGCTGTCCTCGTATCTGAAAATAAATTCATTTTGCGTTACGCTCGTGAAAACCGCGTTAATTCATTTTGACGCTGCGAAAGGTGCACAGGCCACTTTACTCACACAATGAGAGAGCACTTGTCGCAAAAATATTCCAGGCACTTGGTGCACTCGTTCATGCAATCAGTGCACTTGTGATCGCTGCAGTAGAAGCATCGTGTGTAAGCCTCGACCGCCGTGGTCTTGCAAGCTTGGCAAGATTTTTGTTCCCACAGCTTTGGAGAAAGGAACACGATTAACGTCTCACGGTAAAGATATAGTTACTTATTTAACTCGGTGCAAAAATGGCAGTTTTGCGCATGCTTTGCGTGCATAAAACCCTCATTTTCACACCGTGTTAATTAAAATTTCATATGATACATATGCAAAAAAATTTTCTTAATATGCACTTGCATCAGAAAGTTTTTTTACATTATTATTGTAATGCACTATTACGATACTAATGCGATAAAACGTTTTTTGACAAGTGTGAGTTTGTATTACAGGCCTAAAGCCAGCGTTACAATCGCAAGAGTTAAGAAAAAGTTTTTCGGAAATGCAAAATCGACTTCGCAAGGTATGAAAATGAAGTTTTTACACATGCAAAGTGTGCGTAAAATTGCAATTTTTGCACAGAGTGAAGTAACTTAAATTAAACTATGCGACGAAGTAGCTCTAACTTCTATGTCTTTGTCGGAGGCTTGGAGTTGCAGTTTGCTGTTGAATATCATTTGTTTCAGAGCCGACTTGTGGTGGGAGTCCTCGGAGTTCTTCTCAGAGGAAAGAATTTTTTTCACGTCTCCCTGACACAGAGCCAATTTTTGTTGAAACTCTTTTCCACCCTTTTTCAACAGATCGAGAGTCCTTGCTGTTGGAAAGAAGAATAGAGTGAATTAATCTAGTATATTGACCGTGCTTTCGTACGGTAGCCGCCGATTCTGCCGATCCACTAGGCTTAACCTTCTTACCGTAAACTTTTTTCATTTCTTGTTCCTTGTTAATGCCGTTGCTGTATTGTCTCTGACCCACGTGTATCTTCAGTTGCGGCGATAGATCGTCGTCGAAAGGACACGCTCGTTTCGGCATTGTTTCTTTTTTTTTTAATAAGAAAGGAGAATTATCGTTGAAGCGAAACAAAAGAAAAAGTTGCAAAGAAAAATGTGTGTTTACGCGCTAAGCCAACATAAATCGTCCTGATGAGGCGAGTCTCATAGCTGGGCAGCTGACATCCTACTATTCGCTTGCGGAGGTTATTCTATTCGGATAAAGATGAAAACTGCTGCAATCGTACAGTGGAAGCATAGAACTCTGCACAGCTCCTGTCTTTATCGATCGCGGTTAACCCGAAAGTATTAACCGAGATCAATCGATTGGAATGATTCGAATAGAAATATTCTTATCAGTCCAATCGATATGGGCTTCATTCTAACAGAATAAACCAGAGTTGAACAGAGATTTGATGCGGCAAAGGTATGCGTCGTCCGTTTACTCGAACGTCCTTAGAGTTTTAGGGTGAATGCTAATGGGAATGCTAGTCGATTTAATTTTCCATGTTTTCGTGTTGGAGGCTGATGGGAGGACAATTAAGTTTTTTTTTTTCTGTTACGAACTGCCTATCGAAAGTGGGTCGACAAGAATAATAAGACTACGAGTTAGTAATGTTTCGTTTATTATTAATGTTGCATTATTAGTATCATCATTATTTTTATACATATTTGATATTGGCCATCAACAAATATGTTACAATTTTTCTTTTTTTTTTGTTTAATTCTCCCATCCATTACCTGTTCCTTTCGTTTGCAAGAAAACTGTTGATATATCATATAATAAATATATAATAATTAATAGTCATTGCCTGATAATTTATCATCAGTATTAATCGTAATCGTGATAACTGTACATCGTAGCTATATATATAATATATATATATCGTAAAATATACATAGCTATCGCTCGCGTTATATTAGTTTAATGGTGATGACGAATTAAATGAACGAATGAGAGTTATTTATTTGGGTCTCTTTTTTTTTTTCTTTTTTTTCCTTTTATTTACGAGAGAAAAAGAAAACGTTTATATATAAATCGATAACAAATCAATCCGAACCGCGTCGGCCACGCCAACTTCATCATTTCTCTTTACTACTAGCGATATTATACATATAAAAATTGTTATTACAAAGCGCTTTGACGATTAATCCACTCTCTAAACGAGTGTATTTAAGAATGCTGTATTACCACAAGTAACTGTTTTTTTTTTTTTTTTTGCCGATCTAAGCGGGACCGTGAATGATGGTTATTGAATCACATTACGCATTATTACACCGTACCGATAGTTCATTGGCTGTATGTGTGTCGATTTATCATCTGATTATTTTTTGTCTTTTTTTCAAGCATTCGCACGAACAACATCTCAGTTCGAAAATAATTGTTACTATTTCTTGTTTACTTTTTTTTTTCTTCTCTTTTAATGCTTTGTTTTAAATCTAGATATCTAGATTATAGGGACGGGGACGGTGGCCAATTCGTGAATGGCCTCGTTATCCATTCAGCACTGCGCGATTAATCGCATAATGTTTATAAGAGAAAAAAAAAAAAAAAAAAAAAAAACAAAGAAATATGCTTCATCGCCGGAACGTTCTACAAACGAACTTGCGAGTTTCAAAGTATATGCAATCGAATTTTTTTCTTTTTGTTTTTTTTTTTTTTTTTTTGTAATCTTTCAAGTTCACACGGATACGTCGATCGAAACATTTATGCCTTATCTCCCTCCGTCTTATCGCTCTCTAACTTTCCATCTAATAATTTCTTTCGTCTTTCGTTTTTTTTTTTCTCGATCTAATTTGGAGAACCTCCCTGCAACCACACTCGTTATTGTCAGTTGTCATGGACGTGTCACCAAATTTACGGCAATTGATTAATCGCAGACGTGCGCAACCGCATTTATGGATCATGTTTATTTTTTCTCCATTTTTTTTTTTCTTCCAGCCATGTGTTTTCGATCGTGTCAAGCGATAGAGTATTTGTGTATGTGTGTGGATGTGTGTGTGTGTGTGTCTGTGTGTTTTTGTTTGTTCAGTGTTTTCCCTTCTGCAGTCCTCGCTGCCCGGTTATCCGTCGTCAAATCGAATTATTCGTTGTTCGACCATTCTCCCCTACAAATATCTATGCCCCTAAAAATTTATTACATTCACTACGTTTACGCGCACGTTCTATAAGTTTAAAACTTTTTTTTTTTTTAATCATCAAACATTAAGAAACAAATTATACTATTATACAATTATTCTTATTTTTACAATTATACTTAAAAAATATTAAAAAATAAAGTACGTTATACTTTGCATCATATATGATTAAAAAAAAAAAAATCTTGAATTAACTTCCAACACTTTTCAAACGTTAAGCGTCGTAAAAAAAATGTATAGAATATTCATTTATTTTTGATGTCCCCGCAATATATGGAATTGGGTGAAACGATGAATTTTCCCGTCGTCAGCGAGCAATAATTGTGTCAATTAAACGCGCGTAAACGCAATGATTGGCTAAACGAAGCGAAAACACTAATTCAGTCGATCGAATAATCAGTTTATCAGTAATAATTAATGAACGATCAATGCTCGTGTCGGAGATTCTCATTCGTCTACGAAATATTGTGTGTTATGTGTGCTGCTGACTCACAGTCGTATACAAAATATATAGCGCGACTTGGTGTTGCGGATTTAATGCAAAATCTTTGTTTCTTTGTTTTTTGCTTTATTTTTTTTATTTTTTGGTATTCATTTGTTTTTCTTTGGTGTTTAGTTGCATGAAGAATCATCACTCCCCGGCGAGCGGTGCTGCGACAACTCGCGGAGAAAAATAGAGGCTGAAAACAACGGAGAAATAGGAGCCGACAGTTTCTAAAGTGAGGGACAAGCGTAAGGGAGTCGTACGATTTTTCGCGTGGATACCACCCGAGAATAACAGCCAGACCGAAGGTGAACTAAAATCGATGTCCCACTCACTGATAATAAAAAAAAAATCCTTCTTTTTTCCCCCGAAATTCACTTCCGGAAGTAGGAACAAAGTACGTTTTTGGGATCAAAGTAAGCAAAAAAAATTAATGAATTTCTGCAATTAAACACATGTTTATTTTTCCGAAAGTAGTAAAATGTTCAGAATATTTATCGAACTTACAGAGAATTAAATACTATTTTTTTTTCTTTGCAATGAAAAATAAATTTAAAAAAATGGTAATTTAAGGAATCGGACAATGACTGGGACATCGACCTTCAATTGTTACGCCGCGAAGAAAATATCGATTCCGAAGGATTAATTTTTTTTTTGTTTCTCTTCGCGATTACTTAATTGATTTAACTACAACGAGCAACGCAAGGCAATTACAAAGCACGCTGACTAAAAAATCTTGACTAACTAGTGGCCGTATGGGCGATCTCTTTGCGCTCGCGAATCTGCAACAGAAGCCACCTGCAGCCAAAGAAACAGTCGCGTTGAAATGATAATTTTTAAAGCCGAGCAGTAAAGAATGAACATTATCGATTTTTGCTCACTCCTAAAAATAATTATGAAAAATAATTTTTAAATTTAAAAATATTATTCCCTCGTCTTTATGTATAAGAGGGACTTGTGGGACGTCTGTGTCTTTGGCTACAACTATGTTCTGCCAGTTTCATTATCGTGCTATCATCGTCGCCCTCTCGTAATATCTCGGACACATTTTCATTAATTAAAAAAAACGGCCTGTCGTATTTCCTTATGGTGCACGTCGCCCCGACCGTTTTTTTTTTCTTCTATCGACCAGAAATCTATTACGATAATTATATAAATATATTAGATGCACAGTGATAAATTATTCAAACATCAAGCGAGAGATATATTACAGGTAGGCTCCGCGTTACAGCTTCGGTTGTGAGTGCGCGGCTACACACGTTCGCGCCTCGTATGCAGTTAATATACACACAGTTACGATTTCTTATTTTTTTTTTTCTTCCACTTTTCCCTCAGCGCGGTTGCGTGTTTTTTTTTTAAATATATTATAAAGAACACTGAGTGCACGCACCGGATGCACTCACGCATAAGAACATATGGTGCAGCCCGGACGCGAGAGAGCGCGCGCGTTTCGTCAACGTAACTTTTCCAACAATAAACATGCAATGAACCAATAAACGTCGCGACTCTTACTCTCCTTTCTTTCTTCTTCTTTTTTTTCTTCACATTTTATCGATTGGCGAATTGTATAAAAAATTCTCTACTACGCTACTTCGAAAGCCTTAACTAACGTTCTACAGGATTTCTTCGGTGATAAATGCATTGATAGACTTTACATGTCGCACGTGTCGAGCGCCGAGCCCGAAATTCGACGGCGTTTTGTTTTTTTTTATCGTAAAATATATATAGCATTTCTTCTTTTTATTCTCTCTCTTGCGTGGGAGAAAATCGTTACTACAAACAATAGTCGACGAACAAGCGAAAACGATATGGATATTACTAGAGTGAGTTATATAAATTGGCGAGCTAATTTTTTTTTTTTTTTCATTTCTTATTTTTCACAGAATCGTGCCAGACTCTGCCGTTGTGAGCGGAAGTAGCCGCGATCCGGTGAATAGTCGATCGAACAAATCTTTTTTTTTATACACACAGCGAAAGGATAGAATTTATCATTCCTACATGCCGTACAGAATATCTTCGTTATCTTTCATTTCAACACACAACGCGCTTCGCGTCGATACAAAACTCTAGCTTTTAAGTATGGCCGGTAATTTTTTTCATCTTTCATTTCTTCTCCAGATACAATTAATTGTTAATTCTTTTTTTTTATAATAATAATTTATTAAGTCTTAGCTAGGTTCCTCTTCCGAGTCGATTTTTGTTTTGTTTTAAAGATAATTCGCAATTACGCAAGTAGGTAACCGCACGATTAAATCATCTAATCACAATTCTTTCATTATCTCGCTTAGCGTTTATTATTTTTTTTTTTACTAAACACTCGCTGTTTCGTGCCGTTTCTATTCGCTCGATATTCACTTTCAAAATTCATCGCTAAATGCACACTCGCCATTTCGCGTAGCTCAGCTTTATCGATCGCTTTAATTCTTCCACTTACATTTATCTCGTATTGCCAAAAGCCCGATATTCCGAGTCATTTTAGGAACGACCACTCTCGCTTCAAACTTTTTATTTTTATTAAATGATATTCGATATTTTTTTCTTATCGCTCATTTCTCGATATTGCTGATATAATAATTCGTGATTGAAACATTTTGTTAACAGCCAGCGAATTATTTTCTCTGTGAGCGATTTTTCTTTTTCTTCCGTCAGTTTCTCCCTAACTCCTTCTCGTGCTGCTATTCGAGTCCTCGCTAGTCGCAATGCTTTTTCACACACGTCGGACTTAATAAACCCGTAGGAACGCGACGCCGTCAGCAGATATCTATTAAGTGAGCTACCCTATAAATACATAATAATAATATAATAATAATAATGGTAATAATGATGATGATAATAATAATGTTGATGATGATGATGATGATGATGATGATGATGATGATAATAATAATAATAATAATAATAATAATAATAACGTCAGCGATGCTCGCCGTGGTTTTGAAAAAAAAATTCTTTCTCGAGTTACACAAGTTCCAACTACGATGCGCGACTTTCGTTTACTTTTCTTTTTTTTTAACATCGTTCGCCTTGCGTTTACATATTTTTTTAGCACTGTCTACGCTTCGAGAGTCGGGCAAATTTTGAAGCTTGCGTTAATACGTTTTACATCAGCGGTTAGATATTTCGGAATGGTTTTTTTTTCATTTTATTTTTTTCAACGAAATACGAGACTCATAAATCACGTCCGGTCAAATGAATTTTCAAATCTTTATCTCGACCCCCTGCTGCGCGTTTGGCAGAGAATTACAATTAATTCGGTTTGACATTCTTTCTTTCGTCTTTAATCATTTTTTTCTTCCTTTATCTTTAAATAACGCTTTAACACGGATTCCTCTCTTGCTCGCTTTACGCTTCGTTCTGTCGTGAGATATGTCTGTTGAGAAAATATATCTTAAGTTTACATGCTATTAGTTAACACTAGCCCGCCGTTCAACGTCATATCTTTTACTCGACACCTCTCTCGGTTTAAGCACACGAGTTTTCGTCACAGTAATCGCGGTCCTAACGCGAACGACATATATTGCACATCGAAACTTGCACCATTTTTTTGTAGCATTTTTTTTATTAATCAGCCGTTATCGTTATCTCATCGATTTAATTTTTTTTTTTTTTTTAATTGCTCGCCGTCGAAGCGTGCTCCGGAATTTTTTGACGCTTCGTCATCGGCTTCGTCATCGCCTCATCGTCAGCACTCCATCGGACATCCTCATTAACTTGCTTCATTTTTTTTTTGTTCCAGGTATGATTCAGACAGTGGAAGTTATTTTTCGGTCCCAAGAACGATTTTTCCTTCGAACTTGGCTTCCTCAAAATTCAAGCTGACTTAAGACGCCACCTTTCGAATAAAAAAAAATCGAGGCGCCTCGTCCGATGGCCGGAAAGCGTCTTCCATCCGCCCGGCAATTTCGAACTTCGCAAAATATTTTTGCATTTTTTTTTGTTATTTTTTTTTTTCGTCGTTTTCGAAAAAAAACTTTCGCACCGTTCGTCCTGTCGTTGGTCGTTCATTTAACGCAGCGAGGGGATTCGAGGATCATCGTGCAGACCGCCGGAGAACGACTTACCAGAGAACGTCTTATCACCAGAATCGCTGAGCGCTCTCCCACATGTTCTTGAGGCTCGATCGAAACTCGAAGCGAAAGTTCTCATAGTATCACGCTATGTTGCTTCCGCTCATCGTGGTGACGCACTTCTTCTCCGGTGTGTTCTGACTCTCGGAGTTGCTGCGAACGGCGGCCTTCGGAGGACTCCCCGGTGTCGGCGTGACGTCGCCGGGCAGAGGGTTGTTGTTGTTCGTCGAGGTTGAGCTCCGCCTTCCGTTTTCCCTCGTCGGCGATTTCACGTCGAACGCCGAAGTGTCGGACTCGAGATCCGAGTCTATCTGTGTGATGAGAACGGAAGAAACGGTAAATCAACGGTCATCCTACGCACTCCCGATCGACGATCACATTCTCGACACGAACAAATGGAAGGGTGCGGATGAAAATGGCAAGTGAATGATTTTTTTTTTTACTAATTTTTGCTTCCTCGTAGAGAAAGATTTGTTTCCGTGAAAAAAATCTTTCAAGATTTTAATGAAAACGTTCAGAATGGTCCAAAACGTCGGAAAATCATATTATTTAAAAAAAATGTTTATGCGTGTGTGTCTCAGACCGGAAAAATTGAAACTCTTAAAACTTGGGAACGGCTTGAGCTGTCAAGTTGAAATTTCTGAGGTAGGCAGAGAGGTAAATCCTCGATGTTTGTTGAAATTTTTTGCAAAATGCTTTGAGTCATTGCCGTTTTATGCGGTTTTGAACTTTGTTAAAAAAAAGTCTTCGCGTACGCTAGCTCTTACAATTTTTGAGCTATCGGGCTACAAAGTTGATCTCTATTTAATTTGGCGAGGATCGATCGAACCGTTTAAATTTTGTATGGTTTTGAAGTTTTGAATTTTTCGAAAATTTAGTATTTTCTTTCCGACGCGTGTTCCCATATTCAATATTGACTTGAGAGTAAAATAAGTGATATATTCGTGATCAGTGGGCAAAATTAAATCGGAAATGTCCCCGAAACGACGAAAAACTATAATTTTTTAATACATTTCTTTTTTTAAGTGCTGTACGACGGCGATGAAAAGATGTTGCGATACCTTATTGAAACACACTACCTGTCTGGTAGCGGGATGCGGATTGAGAAAAAGCCTCTCGCTCGTGTCGCTACCGCAGCTCGAGCTCTCGCTCATTTCCGTGGTGAATTTCCTGGAGGCTCTCGGACTCGAAGGCGCCGCTCTGCTCTGATTGCCGAGAGCGAGACCGGCGTTTCTCGAGCACACCTGGGACTGTATGTGCTCGCAGACCCTTCGAAATCTTCGTATGTTACCTGCGGAAAGAGGAAAAAAAAATCATGGAAAATCATTTCATCTTTTTTTCCCTCGAAAATTCGACAAATATTGTCGGAACGTATGTATACATATATACGTTTTCGTCGTGCAATATCGAAAACGACGTCCGTACGGCGTATAGATTTCCGATGAAATTCTAGCCAGCGCCGAGCCCGCTGTTGCCGCCGCACGTTGAGGTGCAGACGTGTGTATTGGAGTAAAAAAAATAAAAGGCCAACTCGCACGGCCACATAGACTTCTTTTGGGCTCTTGTTCGAAAGTATAGATAAGTCATAGACTGTAGAGCGAAACGTGCCAAGGTAACATCGATCTAGTTGCGCTTGGATGGGTGCCAAACGCCAAATAGCAAACGAGAAACTGCACCGAGTCGCCGCGGCGAGTTTACTACCCGGTTCGGTCTAAACCGTTGCCCGTGAGGAAGGCACACGATCGAGAGGAGAGTGCACGAGAGCACGAGGAGACTCCCCAATCCCGCTGTATTACTGTTTCTGTCGTCGCGAACGACACAGCGGAGACCGGGGAGAACGTCGAGGCTGATAAGTCAACCGTACGGAATTTCCTTAATAGCATCGACACTCCCCGACGTTAATCTCGTGTACGCTTCTCTACAAATGTTCGGCAGCTTTCATCAATTTCTCCCTTGCACTCTCTCACAGTTTCGCACACTCGAACCTAATTAAACGCTAAGGAAGACCGTCGGCTTTGACGCGCACTCCGGCGTGCTCCGAATTTCACTTCGTTTGCACTTTCAATTAACGGCTCTTATTTTTCTTTACGATTAATTCAATTATCGCGGATAAGAGGCGACTCGTTAGACGCACTCAGAATTCACGATCACGACTCGCGGATTCGCTGCTTTTTTGAATATTAAATTCGGTCTGAATTTTGTTCGATCTTGAAGACATCTGCATTTTATGACTAAATTTCATCGAGTTATTAACCGCTGTGTTTTGCGTCGCACAAAAAATTCTACGAGCAAGGAATTTGTTTTCTTCCTAAAGTGGCGCACTGACAGACTCGACAGAGATGAAATTTGATGTCATGCAGATATCTTCGGGGACGTGAATTTTTAGACGTTTAAACTGTTGCCGCGAAGCCTGTAAACCTTCGAGAGGGACTGATTTCATTTTTAGGCTAAAAAACGTGCTTTATCTATATCCCTTGGTAATGAAAATGTTGATTAAACGTTAATTAGGCGATGGGAAATCTTCCACGATTCCAAAAACCATCACTTTTAAATGTTTACACCTAAATAATTTTTTAAAATTACGTTCGTATTTCGTGCATTGGGCATTAAACGGTTGCAACACTTTAGAAGACTTACCGCTCAGCAGCGTGAAGGTTATCGCGAAGAGGGGTTCACTTGGTTGTTTCGAAATGGCACTGATGTCCACTTGAAACCGTACTTGTCGTTGAAACATCGCTGGTGCTGTGCTGCCCCGCTTGTACTCGACCCTGAACGACATGGGTGAGCTCACGCTGTGAGACAACTCGGCTATCTGCAATCACGGAGATTAATAAGCCCGTGTAGTACGCGTCGCTGCTTACTCCCGACTGAAAAATCACCACCCCTCGTGGAAAGATCTCTTATGATGCATTACATGCCGAGCGGAGGTCGACGTTATCGCTTACCATAAATCGATCTGTTCTTACCGATAAGAAAGCATGAATGAGGTCAGCTTTAACGTTCGCCAGAAGTTTACCCTTAACCAGAACCGTAAATGTCTCGTCCTTCTCAGTTGTCATCAGACTGCCGAACCATGATTTCTTCGTCAACTCCGGCGAAGAGTCCGGCGTCAAGTGAACCTGAATAGTCATTACAGTTTAGTAAAAATTGAGCAAAAAAAAAAGAAATTAAAGACAATTATAATTATATCATATAATTATAATAATATATATATATATAATATATATTATAATATATTGTAACGAATATGGAGATGAGGATTGTCCAAGACACAAGATGTTACGTGACCGGTATAGCTCAGTATGACAAATGACAAACGTACAGTTTATCGATTGACCAGATAAAAACAGTCTTGATTGGACTTTCAGAGAGAACAGACGTTCGACAGTTCATGCTCGTGATATTTTGCTGCGATTGTACTAATAATATTCGCCCGAAAACTAATACGCGCGTTATTTATTTCACGAGAACGTAACAATATTATAATATTTCGATATTCATTTTATAATTATATTTTTGGTAATTACTCAATAATTATATTTTTGATAATTATTCAATAATTATATTTTTCATATTTATGCTATAATTATATTATATGATTGATAATAAAAATGGATATTACCTCCTCGGTACTGGTGAGCAATTTGCGCCGATGAAATCTCGGACTTCCCAGGAAAGAATTCTTTATCGTGGTGAGCCTCGATCTCCAGTGGTGCGCCCCCGAACCGGCGCCCGTGTGCGGCGAGCCTGGCGGTGTAACACCAACTGCAACCACTTGAAAATCCCAAACGACTCTCGTGAATTCTCAGTTGCGAGAGTAACGCGGAGCTTTAAACTTCCATATACTCGTGACCTTCCAACCCTACCCTCTAGCCCCACCCCGCGTCGCTTTCGCGTACTTCGGGCTTAAATAAGTTAAAGGGATTTCAGCGTGCCGAGTTTACTAACAGCGGTTTACTAGTTTCGTCATAAATGCGCGTGCCTCGCGGAGGACGATGAAACTTTGTGAAATTTCTGGGAAAATGGAAGAAAAAAAAAAAAAGCTATTCAGCTTTCAGCTCTTCTTCGTATCGAGCTTAACGAGTTCGGGCCTTCATAAACTTGTATTAAAGAAAAATCTTCACCGAACTCGTAACAAATTCGTTGGTATAAAAATTTGTAAGCAAACGGCTTATGTGTCACTGATATAAAAGTATGAATAATTTTGTCGGACAATCGCGCTCTGGAACGTTTCGAAGATGTGCAAAAAAATGTTTAATAAAAAAATTGCCATTTCCGCCAACGTCATAAAGGATCAAAGATAGACCCACAATTTTTGTTGCAGAAATGGAATACGTCTAAAAAAAAAGCTATTCCGTTTTCAGCTCTTCTTTCGTGTCGAGCTTAACGAGCTTTGGTCGTTATAAACTGGTATAAAAATTCGTGAAAACGGCTTCTATGTGACTGTAATAAAAAGTATGAATGAATTTACCGGGTAATAGCGGCTCTGGAGCGTTTCGAAGATGGTAATGGGAAAACAATAGATTGCAAAAAAAATTGTAATTTCCGCCACTGCGATAAAAGAGTAAATATAGCCTTACATTTTTTTTTTTCTTGTAACAATAAAATGCTTCCAATAAAACGGACCATATAATTCAGTGAATTCCGTCGCGCTGAATACGAATTCTGCATTTTTTGCGTACGGTCAATTGGCATCTTGGTAATTTTTAAAAACATTTGAAATTTTTTTTTATTCCAACGCGAATCGAGCTCTTTGCCAAAGGCGTATCAGCTTCGGGTGTTTATCGGCGCAGATAGGGGGCCAAAAATGTTTGTCTCTGTACGACAGAACCGTGTTTGTGAAGGTTTTCCCTTAATTAGGCGATTCGTAGGCAAACATGGGGTTAGGGTACAAATATCGATTGCTACGCAGGCCATCGGCTTTCTTCTTTCCGCTGGGTTCAATTGTCTCGAATCTCGAGGTGCAACGACAAACAGACGTGAACACTTAGCGTAATTCGATATACGGGCAGTGGGCGACGAGCGTGTCCTTTGAGAGGAGTTTACCGTCTCCAGTGATAGATCAACGTCAGGTTGTCCCTTGTCGGGGGATCACTTCTAAGGGTTTAACATGTGTGATATCCTCTGCAGCGTTACGTCATCCTCATATATATTTACAAGGGTGATCGGCTATCCCGGAATAGCACAGTGCATTTGTCTCGAACGAGTGGAAACGTACGAGAAATTTATACACGAAGCATTTTATATTTTTTTTTTCTTTTATGAATTAAAATAGTTACGAGTTTCGTGTACTGCGGACTTAATAAAAAAATATAAAATAGAATATTAGTTTGGACGAAACGGGGAAAAGAAAAATTGAAAAAAAAAAAAGCTTGAAGACGAGTTACGAGTATTTGATGAAGTTGGATGTATTTCGGAACGTTTTATGATCGGTAAAAAATCGGTAAAGTCGCGTTGTAACTATTGGAAAAGTTTTATTCGAAATCACAGGTTTTGTAAAGATCGATAAAACGATTAAAAAACAGTTTTAAAGTCACTTTCGGGCATTTGTCCCAGACGAGTGAAAACGTTCGAGGAGTTAATACACGGATTATTTTAGATTTTTACGAGTTACCAGTTGCATGTACTCCAACGAAAATTAAAAACAATATTTCATTAGGCGGAACGGAGGAGAGAAAGATTGAAAAAAAGGTTGCAGACAAGTCACGCGTCTTTGATGAAGTCGTAAATCGTTCGGAACGTCTTATGATCGATGAAAAGTCGCATAATATATATTACTGGAAAAGTTGTCTTTAATGTTACGGTTTTTGTATCATTGGTGAATCGATTAAAAAAACAGCTTTAAAGTAATTATCGTTATTATTAATTAGTGGTGCATAGGGTTAAGTGACCTTTAGACGGCCGATAAGCTCGATAATATCCGGGGTGAAAGAGAGTCTTCTTAAAATATGTAATTGCATAAAGGGTTTTTTTTTTAAATTTTTATTTTCAACTCACCGGGCTGAATCTCGCTGAGCTCGATGCCGACGTTCGAGGGTGGCGGCGTCGGGGCTGGAGCGCCCGGAGTCGGGCCAGCGCCGTTACCCCCGACGCTAGCACTGATCGCCGACAGACGGTGGGGACTTCCGGTTTGGCCGTGATGCGAGCTCGGAGGCGCTCTTCTCGGGCTCAAAAGGCCGGCGACGTTGGGCCCGTGAAGTGGCGAACTTCCGGGTGTCGAGGCATGGGAATGGGACGCGTGGCTGTGAGATCCGGTGCTCGGCGAACGTCGCGGATGATGTCTTGCGCTATTTGATGAAAAAAAAAAAATATATATATATATATTATATACACTTCTTTATGAGTTTAATGAATAATTGATTATTCATAGTAATGATTCTGAGATGTTTGCAACCAATTTTTTTTTCTGCATCTCTGACGCGATAACAAACTGACTATTTTTCGCATTTTGCCAAACGGACAGCTTAAATTTTGCGGAAAGGCGATCAATAAAAGAAAGATTATGCACTTCGTCACAAGTTTGATCGATGATCGATTATTCCACCCTTAACGTCCAGTTTGCTTCATAGCGATGATTCAGAGATGTTTGCAGCAGATTTTTCTTTCCGCTCCACTAACATGATAACAGATCGACTATTTCTCTGATTTTACCAAACGGGCGCCCCAAATTTTGCGGTAGGCCGAGCAATAAACAAAAATGAAATATCTAAAAAGTAAAATATCTAAAAAATAAAATTCGTAGCCCTCGATGCACGAAGAGAAAAGTCAATGGTTTCGAAGGTCAATCCCGCGGGTTTTCTTGTACGCGCGTAATCAATGATCGCGCTCGGTTAATACTTCAAAGGGTGTACGATAAGGAACGAGGGGGAAAAAAAAAACGAGAGTGAAAATGGCCGAGAGGGTAAGAAAGCGATTGCGTGCGATTGTTGGCAAAATGCGAGCCACGCGAGCGTTTTGCCGAGTTCCGCGTCGGTTCACTTTCGCGGACGTTGGTGTGCTTGTTCGGCTTTGTACATGCGCCACTGAGGGAATCGGTGTATGGAAGGTATAAAACGAGGAATAAGTGTCGGGCACGTGTCCAGCACCTTGCTACTCTTATCCGCGTTCACACGCGTAAAGAGAAAGAGAGAGAGAGAGCCCGAGTGGGCAGCTCGTAACTCGACGAATCGTTACGATCGATACGCAAAAGCCCATAACAATTTCGTCCGTGTATCAGAATCGGTAAGCGCGAAAGAGTCTACGGCACGCGAGCGGTCGTTACAGCGTAACTCTAGCCCATTAAGTAGCTGAACTATGAACGATGCGAGGCTTTAATTTCGAATGATATTATTAACTGGCTGATTAATAGTCTCTCGCGCAAACAGCAGAGTACCGGCGTGAAAGTCATGTAGAACGAGTTTAATGATGCTCGAAAAAATTTAAGGGATTAAGCAATAGTGGGATTGAAAAAAAATTACCCTGAATAATTAATAACCGAACAATAATTATGTTGTAAAAGTTGTGGTGGTTTAAAAAAAATTAGTTTGAGTAATAACGGAAAATAGTTTGAATTAGACGGAAAAGTATTGGCGAAGGCCAAGAGCGATCCATTTTATCCGTAGAAAAAAGCATAGGATAACGTATATTGTAAAATATTTGTGTACTACATAGAAAATATCTTTGCCGAAGGATTTTGTATTTCGGACATGTACTTTGGAATATTTCTACAAACATACGTCATCGAGTGTAAAGTCTAAGTAAAGTAAAGTAAAATAAAATAAAATAAAATAAAATAAAGTAAAGTAAAATAAAATAAAGTAAGCGAGAAAAATTCCCAGGCTCGAACTATAACGAAGTGCAGAACTTTATTTTTTGCTTCACATTTCCTATAAAAAAATTTAACTCTTGCAATTTTTGATATTCGCACTCGAGGATTTTTTTTAGATAATCCCAAAACCATCGCGAACACATCGAATTTTTTTAATACAATTATTTATAAATGTTTACTGTTAAAAAAAGAAACAAAACGTAAGAAATGAAACACGCCTTTTCGCCTGAATTTATCGAGTTCGCCTCAACGGAAAATCCAATTTCTTCTACCGAGCTAATTTATTACCTCGACTGTCTTCTGGGCGTCAGCGGCGATCCGTGCGAAATCTGTCCGAGGTTCAGAGCTGCGCTGCCGTTGACCCTACAAGTGTCGACCCTCTTTCTCGGCGGGTCCGCCTCGGATAGTCCGCCCGTGCCTCTGATGCTGCTTCTCATAACTTCGAGCTCGTCCTCGCAGGCGGGTCTTCTCCGTTTTCGCTCCAACAGCAGGAAATAGATGACTTTCTCGGTGTTGTGACTGAAATGTTCGACGAAAATGTCGATTTACGCTCGAAATCGAGGTTTCCCTGACACGCGGACAATAAAAATGATTCTCAGACTCAGCGTTCGATTCTCCGCTTATATAGCTTACTTAGGACTGAGCAATTCCTGGATGAGCTTCGCTCGTTCCTTGAAGCATCCGAGGCTTGCGATTGCTTGGAGCACGTCCGGATCGATCGCATCCACGGACGGAATAACGTGAGTCTGAACTACGTCCATCATCGACAATTCCAGCTCTAGTTCACCCTTGCCGGCCGCGGTGACCCAGATATGCCTGTTGATCTCCGCCAGCTGTGAACACGAATCCAATTGAGTCAAAAAAAAAAAAATTGATGAAATCCCCTCGAATTGAAGTCTTTCGCTCGGAAACTCGGGGTCTGTAATCGCATACAGGAAACTGGTGATATTCGAGCTCGAATTTTGTGGAGCATAAAATTTGGCATTTGATTTCTCATGTGTGAAATCGGTTTTTTTATTTTTATTTTATATTTTTCGACACAAACCGATGGACTCACCGTAAGCCTCTTGTCGGGGTTGACCTCGATCATTCCGCGCAGCAGATTCTGACAGTCGGGCGGGACGAAGTGGGGTATGTGAAACACACCGCGTTTGACTTTCTCCAAAAGTTGACGAAGATTGTCGTCGTCGAACGGCAAAGCCCCGACGAGAAGGGCGTAAAGAATAACACCGCATGACCACACGTCGGCTTTCCTGCCGTCGTACTTCTCGCCCTGTTGGAGTTGTCGTGTTTTCAATTATTGCGCAATTCTTACATAGAGAGGATAAAAATTACTGAGAGAAATTTAATTATGTGAACAAAAATCTTTAGCCAAAGTTCTAAAGAAGAAGAAGAAGTGTAAGAAGTGTCCTCGAAAGACGTTGCGATGGCGAGTGTCGGGGAAACTTGGAAAACTTGGAAAAGTTGGGGAATGTTTAATTCTTCCGAGAAATCAGGTAAATCTCATGAAATTTTTTCATCAGCTTTAGTAATTTCTAAATCGTGTGTATATAATTATTTTTTGATTTAATTTTACAGATAGGACTTGCAATAATCAGTTTCCGGGAAAGGAGTTCCAAGATTGCCGAAGATATTTTCACAAACGATTATTTTTAAAAACTTTTCAATTCTAACCGACAATTTGTTTAATTGACTGTAAAAGGGTTAAATTCAACGAGTCCCAAGGCATTACTTTCGATCAAAAACGTGCTCAATGAGAAATATCTTCGATCGTGACACCGAGTGCGCGGGAGCGAGTCGCGGCCTTCTCGGGAGGACTCGGGAATTAATGGTGGCCTCGGTGCAGCTTTGTGCATGCTGGTCGCGATTGATAAAGCACGACGCCCGACTCTCTCCGCGTACAATGGATATCAGGGCCGGCGAGGACAACGACGACGAGAAGAGATTTAATCGGTCGATCTCTCCGCGGCAATAATATCCCGCGGTGAAATTTCATTAGCGAAGCGGATGTATTATATAGATCGCATCAAGCGATCCTCACGGTCGCGGAGTCCTCGAGCGAGGGAGAGAGCGGAGAGAAAACCAGCGGGGGTTTCGGACAGTCATCCACATTCCGGCAAGTGGTATACGGGAAAACGATGCTTCTACGTAGGTACAGATTGTTCCTGAAATTGCTCGTTACACCGAGGCGTAATACCGGCCGGGAGGACCTTCCGGCTTCGGCACACAGATTCCATACCAGATTCGCTGCACGGTCTGAAAGCGGGCTCTTCTACTCCCGGAGTCCCTGGGTGTTTGCGCTGTTCGGTTGTTTCCTGTCCGGCTTGTTCACGATAACGAGAATGTCGTCACGAACCACTTGAGCGACTGTCGAGAGCTTAGGTATATACGTAGGGAGAGAAAGGCAGAACGAACGGGAGCAATCGCGGCAAGTTCGATTCACTGCGACACGAACTATCGCATTTTAGTTCGAGCCTTAACGACTTTGGTATTAGTGGAACTACCAAGTCTCCTTGGGACGAACGAATATTAGGGGAAATTCGAGTTATGGGCATGACACTTTTGACATTTATATCAGCAAAATTTTCAAAGAATTTACCGTCGCGTTTCTGAAATGTTATAATAAAAATAAAGAAAACTGTTCTATATCAGAGCTGGGCAGTACTTAAAGTACATGAGTACTTATTTCGATACTTAAAGTATCAAAGTACGTATCGGTACTTTAAGTACTATTACTGACTACTAAGACCAAAGTACTTGTGCAATTTTAAGGATAGTTTCCTTAAAGAGGAAGCTATTCTCAAAATTGTAATGAATGAGGAAACTATGTGCAAATTACTTTGCACCTCTTCCGTAACGTAAAAAAATGTCTGTCTCATAAAATGATTTTACTCCCAGCCCAATATTTTCCATTTAAATCTCAAAAATACGATTTTTCGTCCATAAAATCGAGAGCTTTCTCACTTTCGGCCATAGTACTAAATGCATACGTCCCAAATTTAGTTGTTATACATCTCGTCGACTTCCACTTACTACCTTAAGGTCCACTCGTCGTAGTCCAGTCGATTAGTCTGTTACCAAGGAATGAAAACGAAGAGTTTGGACGTTTTGAAAAAATGTTGGCCCTGAATAGGGCCGTTTGGTTTGAAAATTCTTATCCAAATTTGGTCCTCGTGGAACTCCGCCTCTTCTGATTAAGAAGAAATAGTACTTTGTACTTTGTATTTTATAAAAGTACTTTAATTACGGAAAATGCTTTGTAATTAAAGTACTTGCGGTACCTAATACTTAGTACTTGAAGTACTTTTCGGTACTTTGCCCAGCTCTGTTCTATATTGATGTTTATCTCGTAAACAAATTTCATGTCACATTTATTGACTTTTTGAAGGAGAGCCTGTGATTGAGTTGTGTGAATATGTCAATTTTTCAAACTGTTTGAAAAATTGATTAAAAGAAAGGAATTGAAAGTAGGATAAGAAAAATAACGGGATAAGAGATATGGGATTAGTATAAGAGAAGTAGATAAGGGGAAAGATTAAGTGCACCAAATATTAATCGAATACGTAAGGAAAAATATGTAAAGTATGCAGAAATAAATGTCTATCAATCTATATAGACTTTTTGACGGTTAAAATTTCAAACTGCACATCTTCGACATGGAAAAGAACTATCGTTATTCAAAAATAATTACGTTCCGTGAAAAGATAAAATATAAAATGTAGTCATATAGAATTGTAGTTTATGTCTGTCGCAACGATATAGGGCCGAGAGTTTTTAGTGAATAGTGTTTTTCGAGCTAAAATGGTAGTCGACTGTAGGATAAAAAAAATCAAATTTTATAGTCACAAAAATCAAATTTATCTCTGTCGCAACGGTAAATTTACCTTTCACGCGAGAGCTTTCAGTGAGTAGCATAAAAGACAAATGCCTTTGGGCTATGCTCTCGCGGTATGCACCTGCGTGCTGTATTGCCGGTCATCGACCTCGCGCCCAAGCCCCCCTTTTGCCTTTCTTCTCTTAATTTATCGTCATCGCGTTTTCGTACACTATACGGAGGCTCGTTTTCGCTATTATGCCCTTACCCTAATGACTTCGGGACAGGCGTAGTGAGGCGAGCCGCAACTCGTTTCCAGCATCGAACCAGCGGGCTGCAACGACGCCATACCAAAATCCGCTATCTTTATGTTGTTCTTCTCGTCCAGTAACAAATTTTCAGGCTTCAGATCTCTATGACTGCGAACAAAAAAATAATTACAAACATTTTTATCGTATACTCAAAGTCATATATAAAAATGAAATTTTGTCCAGTAAATTTGTGCAATAATTTTCAAACTGATACTTTTTGTAACATCAAATCTATATGTGGATATAACGTTGGAATTCATCACGTATAAAAAAATGTATAGAGAAGAGCGAGGCAAAATAGGCCAATGCGGCAAAACTCAATTTTCCAATAATTTTTGGATGCCCCATTTTGTCCCAACGATGCATCCGAATTTTCAACCTCGTTTTGCCCCACTCACCACCACTGCCACCATCCAAAAGGTATTGGAAAATTGCGTTTTGCCTTATTATCTCGTTTTGCCCCACTGTCCCACATGTATATATGTACGTATCTATGTATGTATATATAATTTGGGTTAGCCCATTGCGTTATTCAGCATTCAAGGTACGTTGGTCGAATTTGGCAAATCCGGTTTGCAGTCCACGCGAGTGAAACCCGTGAATAATTGATAGGATTTCCCCGGTGCCGAAAACTCGGAAACTATAATGAATCGACCGATCGGCCACTCGTCGGCCGTGCGTATTTTCGAAACCGCTGCGAGATTCGCCAAGTAGGCCCACACTGTAAAAAATTACTATATATTTGCTGTACTGGAACTCGAAATTAATTTCTATTATTTACATTAATTGAACATTAATGTAGTTTTTCTAAAATTAAATACCTGATATAAAAATCACAAAGCTTTTGCCTGAAATTTACAAAAATTTTACTGTAAAATTGCAACGTACACGTGTTTCAAATATCAGCAACAGTTTATGTAAAAAAAAGCTTCCAATACCGTTGATTGCTTTCGAAACAAAATTTTTTTACAGTGTAGTCATGACTCGAAACTTCGTGAAGTAATCTTCTTCATTTCCTCATCGCGTCCTGCCGAGCTCTCTCTCTCTCTCTCTCTCGGTCCATTGTTTCTACTTTCTTGGCCAAGAGAGTGGAACAAGTGGCGAGAAGACGACAAAGATGCTTTGACCTCATTTCCTCGCCAGGGAATATGCGAGAAAATTTTTATTTGTTTCTTCTATTTATTAATTTTTTATATTTATTTTATACGCTCAACAGGAACGGGCAATTCTATGAATAATTCATTTTTTTTTTTGTGACAGAATACTCACCATATACTATGACTGTGGCAAAAGTCTAGCGCGGAAATGATTTGTCGAAAGAATCTCCGAGCTTCCTTGGGCGTCAGTCGTGCCTTCTTCACGAGGTAGTCGAAGAGTTCACCACCCGATACGTGCTCCAGTACGAGGTAACTGTAAAACGAGGCGATAAAACATTTTCCCAAGGGTTGCTTTATGTCCATTAAAAAAACCGTCGCTCCAGTTTATGATGTTATTTTAGGTTTGTACGTGGGATTTGCGTAGAGAAACTCGAGTCTGAGCACACATGGAATTCGCTACTTATTGCTGTCGGGACAGCGTACAATAATGGTGTCTGCTCGGTACGGGCTGATTCTACTTTTAGTGTTCGATAAATAGAATTCTAATTTTGGCAGGACGAGGCGAGCGAATAACCTCTCGAAAGTTTGTAGGTCGATAAGTCAACTTTCTTAAGAGGGCTTCGCGTATAAATTCCCAAGCGAAAGTTTTTATTTCGTTAGAATTTTCGCACTTCCCGAAACAACAAAAATCAGAAAGATATCGAAAGCATCAAAGACGCGCAAAGACGCTAGTAGCACAGACTTTGCACAATCATAATACCAAAAAGTTACAAGCGCATTGATGAAAAATAAGAAGATAATCGTTTGACAAATAATCAGGAAAAAATAAATGCATATAAAATAAATTTGTTGATTTTATTTAACACAAGTATTTCTTCAGGATTTTCTTATTTACAAAATAAATGAAAGATTTCCTCGATTATTTATTAAAAAATTATAGTGTTTTTTAAATCAATTTTCAATATTTTTAGTGTTATGCAAAATCAACGATCGCAACACCTCCCCAAAGGACGATTCTCTTTACATTTTTCTCCCATCGGGAAGTATACGAAATTCTTGTCCGAGTCCTCGAACCTTTAGGCTCCTCGTCGAAGGTTCGCTAATAGTCGAGATCAATAATTCAAAAATATAAAATTGGCTTACAGATATTTCTTGTTTTCGTAAACGTCCGAAAGTCCGAGTACGTGAGGATGGTCGATGAGTTTCATGATAGCGATTTCCCGTTCGACCTTCATCAACACGGACTCCGACAGCTTCTCCCGGTTGATGATCTTGATGGCGACCTTTTTACCCAACACGCAGTGAACCCCGAGTTTGACCAGACCTGCGAGCAGTACAAAAAAAAAAAAAAAACAGAGAATGAGTAAAGAGAAGAAAGTTCGTTGGAATGGCTAAACGAATAAAAGAGAACAGGAGAGAAAAAGCGGAAGATTGTAAAAAAAAGGATAGCAACAGCCGTTGGTACTCTCGTCGGTGACACGACGATACGGGGGAAGAAGAATTATACGCAATTACGGGAAGACGGGATCTCCTGAAATTAAATTGTCGAGCCTGGAGCGAAGTCGAGTAAAGTACGAAGGCTAGAACACGGTACCGGTGTACATTATAGTATGTACAGCGAACGCAGAAGGGAAGAAATAATTATTTGCTTGAAATAAGGAGAGGGGCTCCTTCCGGCGTTACATGAGAAATACTTTTTATATCAATTTTCTATGTCGCCGTGCTTCCCCGGAGAACTCGATCGCTCATAGTCCAATAACGACCGCGATCTCCGGTTACCTGTTAGGATGTGACGGTGTACAGTCGGACGGAAGAAAAATGAAAAAAAATAATGTACAAGAGGAAATGTAAATAAAGAATGGGAAGAAAGTAGATTGGACGCGTTCGGATTACAGACGCGCTACTTTCTCGAAGCACTCGTCCGCAACTGCGCAGAACAAAACTCCCGAAGACAAATATCTCTTTTATCATTATCTTTGTAATGTTTTTCGGATTGTTTCTTTGCGATGAAAATAACAATAATTCATTAACTGGATGGTCGTCAAAGTCGACACTTGTACGTTCTTCTTATCTTCAAAATACGATAGACTTAATACAATATATATTTTTTGTTGTTGCTTTTTGTAAAGAAAACTTTATCTTTGATATTACTTGATTCGTGACGATAATTACTTATTTTTTCATACTTTTCATAACATGTTTTGTATTGTTTCTTTGCGATAAAAATAACGATAACAATTCATTAACTGGATGGTCGCGAAAGTAGACACTTATACGTCCTTCATATCATCGGATATGATAGTCTTGACATAATATACAATTTTATTTTTTTTATTTCTCGTGAAAAAAAACTTTATTCTTGATATTATTTGCAAAAGAGCATAACGACCCTCCAGCAGTCCGACGCGATGAAAAAAAAACTGCATAGTTCAATCTTCTTAAGGTTCACTAGCATTCTACAAAAATGCGAGCTCGCTTGGTTTTATATTCACTTCAAAGAATTCTCTTTAGAAACATAAAAAACCAATTTCGCCTCGCGGGCGATACATCGAAATAAAAAAAAAGAAGGAAACCAGCGTTTGACACCCCCACGCGTCGACGCCCCCCTCCCCCCCCCCCCCGCCGTGTGTGCGATCGATCTAAAAATATCAGCAAGCCGGAACGAAGCAGCTTCATTTTTTTTACCTTCGAAAAAAAAAAAAAAAAAAAAAAAAAAAAATGCCGCAAAGCTTTGCGAAACGTTTTTAAAAGGCAATTGTCGAGGAATCGTTCCGAGTTCTTCGGGTCGTAAATTTTTCGAGTTAAGGGCACAAGTGTGTTAGGGTGAATTGCCTCGCGCACGTAGACTATCCAGGCTGTAGAGTTGTAACGTACGTCGGGGATGCGAGAGGGCGGGATGCGAGGTCCGCCATGCAACGCTCGGCTTTTCCTAATACGCGGGTTGGAGGGTAAATTCGGACGTAAATAGCATCGCATGATTTAGGACCGGTACGCGGGGAACGGTTTACCAGGGGATGGTATACGACTGTAGTCAGACACAGGAGGAACTCTCCCGCTCGGGCTCGACTTTCCGAGGCGAGAACACAGGGGCATGCGATAGAGGGAGAGAACGGCCGACGTCCGGGCAGAACCCTAAGGGCGGAAAGGTGGGCGTCGTGAAACATGCGGGGAAACTCTCGATGAACGAGGGAACGTATTTAGAGCACCTGATTTGTGTGAAGTACGCGGACGAGGACGGCATCGTAAATGCCGTGCTGACTAAAGGAGACATTATGTCGCGGCCTAACTTTCGCGTGTATGCCAGCCTATTATGCTCCTGCAAAGGGATTTGGCGAGCTTTCGAATGCTCGAAGGTGCCAAAAAAAAAAAAAAAAATAAAAGAAAAACGAGAAAAATAGGACATTCCTCCCCTGTTGGAGGAATCAAGGGTATTAATATAAAAGCTCGGTTTATTTCTACGGCCCGGTGTTGAAATGCCCCAACGCACAAAGCTAGTGTTTGGTAATTGTTTTTTTTTTTTTTCTAGTTTTTTTTATACACGCAGTATAGAACAACGAACGGTGGAGTGGAAGAATGTGCGGTACGCTCGAAAGGGTGCACGGTTTTCACTCGTAAAATTGAATTTTTTTTTTTTAACTCTGCCTGAAATATGCGTAGATGTGTTTACGTTTGCGGTTCAGAACGCAAATGGAGAACGACGAATCATTTTTTTGTTTACTTAATTTTGTGCACGGTAAAAGTGGATACAATGGTCCGATTTAACGTGGAACAGCCACTCAAAAAACGGTGTTTCATATTCAGCTTTTCTTTTTGCCTATTTTAATACTGCGATTGTTTACTTATTTTCGTCCGAGAAACAATTAATTTTTTTCCACAGTTTTACATACTATAGGGAAAGCCCGTGAAAGTTGAGTGACAGGAAATTCGTGTGTGCGAACTGTAGAGTAGCAAAAAAATTGTACTTTTTTTTTTGCCGAATGGTAGGTTGGACAGGTTCTCTTTTGCCTCACGCGTCACGGAGAAAGTGATAAAGGAAGGGAACGATATACAGTGGCGGCTGCTACTCCACGATGATGAATAGAGATCGCAAAGCGGCTTAGGACAATAAAAAAAAAGAAGAGGAGCCGAGAAGAAAAGAGCTAGAGTGCTGGAGCGAGCGAGGGTGATTGGAGACGGACCGACAGAACAAAAAAAAGCAAACAGAAATTTCATAGAGCCATGGTCGTTCGCGTACAGCAGTCCGAGTCGCACAATACCTAGAGAAGAAAGGGGAAAAAAGAGAAAAAGAGAGTTCTCTCTGTCGCGTTTAAATGCAAGGTACACCTATGACGTGATTGGAAATATAGCGGCACTAAAATCGGAATGACGTATTTCCTTTGTGTAAGCATATAAGAATGCGGTTTTTGGGTTTTAGTCGCGTAATTAAAAAAAAAAAAAAAAAAACGATTCGTATTCGCTGACTAAAGTGCGCGAGACTTGTTTCGAAGAATCTCTAAGCGGCTACAAGCGGCTAAAAAGGGTTTGTACATCTATCACAAACATTACTCGTCCACGAACGTCGACAATTTCATATTCTTGCCGACTTTCATAATTTTTTCGTTAAAAACACGGTTAGTCAATAAAAAAGAAAAAAATTGTGAAGTCAACAAGGAAAAAAGGCGTGTACATTTGCAAACGAGAAACGTTTATCGAAGGTACAATCCGGTTTTTTACTGAGTAGCTTCCGTTATTTATTTTGGACCGTCAAATTTTTATCCCCCCGCACTGAATCAATCTTGAAGTAGCCAGAAAACAAAAATACAGTCTGGCAGAGATGTTTTTCGTGCCCGTATTCCGGTAGAGTTGGTTTCCGGTTCTATTATGTTCCATTCTGTAGAGTTGTATCCCGTTACAGTGTGCAGAGGCGTTCATTCCGGTAGAGTTTCCTAGTTATGTAAGTTATACGTGGTACAGATGTGTCTCCAACACTCCGATCCGATACTGGACGCTTCTCGAAGTAGATACCGGCAGTGGAGATTAGAAACCAGTCAGTAGCTTTCGACAATTCGAGACGGTCGTTATCTTCTGGTCTCGGCAAAGTTCCCGACAATCGTTTTACTGTAGTTTGTCGAGTATCGTCATTGACATAGTTCAGACAGGATAGATATCAATTCCGCGTACGTATAAGCTGGATCAGCGAAGGATAGGATGCGGCTAATTTCCAGGACGAATATCAGCTACGAATAGCGTGATACCGGCAGTGAAGATTGAAAAGCAGTCAGAATCTTTCGACAATTCCAGACAGTTGTGTTAGATTTTGGACTCGGCAAAGTTCCCGACTAACGTTTCACTATAGTCTATCCGGATTCGTCATTGACACAGTCTAGCATGTACGTACATCAATTCCGCGTAAGTATATGTTGGAGCAGCGAAGGATAGGATGCGGCTGATTCTCAGGACGAATACCAGCTGGAAATAGCGTGATACCGGCAGTGAAGATAGAAAACAGTCAGAATATTTCGACAATTCGAGGCAGTTGTGTTAGATTTTAGACGCGACAAAGTTCCCGACTATCGTTTCACTATAGTCCATCCAGATTCGTCATTGACAGAGTCCAGAGAGGATAGATGTCAATTCCTCGTAGGTATAAGTTGGATCAGCGTGATATCGGCAGTGAAGATCAGAAGTCGGTCAGAAACCTTCGACAATTGGAGACGTTTGTTATATTCTGTACTCGGCAAAGTTCTCGACTATCGTTTCACTATAGTTTATCCAGATTCGTCATTGGCACAGTCCAGACTGGACGAACATCAATTCCGCTTAGGTATGCGTTGGATCAGTGAAGGATAGGATGCGGCTGACTCCCACGACGAATATCAGCCGGGAATAGCGTGATACCGGAGGGGGCCGCTATCGGTCGATTCCCAACGAGCAATCAGCCGACGACGACCGCTTGTCTCTGAGGTCCCTGGTGCGCGTATGCCAACGTAAATATACCGTTGCCGCACGCAAATTAGCATTCGGCTAATACCGCACACAGTCCGACCCGTCCGTCTCTATCTGCGCTGCGCCAGCATTGCACAGGATACTATATCGAAACCGATAGTGGGTACACCCGCAGAGATAGTGAGGAAGGAAGGGCGTTTGCCCGCGCGGTTTAATTATCCCGAAGCTTCGATTCACCCCTCCTCATCGAGAAGCTAATCCCTTCTTTTTGTCGCCCGACTCAAAGCCGCGACCGATCGCTAATGAGCAATTGAATTCTTTTCGATCGTCGCGACTGTTCCAATACCGAATCGCCGAATCGAATTACAATCGGAAGAAAAGACGAAAGAATGATGGTGAACAAAAACCCAAAGGCCGAGTGGATGAAAGAAGAGAATGAAAAACGTCCGCGAGAGGATAAAACGAAATTCTGGAGCGAGGACGGACCTTGCCCGTTGATGGCTCCGGCGCTTTCGCGAAATTGGCTTAAACCGTCGCAAAGGTACGCCGAGCGGTCCGCCCGAGACACGGCGGGCGTCTTTATCCACTTAAAGCCCCGGCTCGGGCCTCAAGTTACCTGGCTCAATCCCCCTTCGTACTTTCTTTCGCACTTTCTCCACGGTTTCTTCGACTCCAATTTCCTTCGGTACATCCCCTAAAGTCCTACACAATGGTGACGCAGAGGCAATAAGCTATTGTGATGAAGAGCTCAGGGAAAAAAGTTTCATAAAAATGCTCACTGAAATAAATGGTTTGTTTGAGCAGCGTAAACAACGAATACAAATTTTTACACTTGTGGATGCTTCGCGTGTACTGATGTGGGATTATTATGCGAAATCAATGTTCCTTCTACCTCCAATACGGTTGACTTTTCTTTAGATTGCTATCCCATCGGGAAATAATAAATAATAAATTCTCACCGCATCAGATTCGGCTGGGAATGCAATATATGATAAATCCTTAAGTAACTCGAGTTACAAAAAAAAAAAAAAAAACGAATGCAATCTTCTCTTCTCGGAATTCGTATATCGTGCGTGCTGTATGTGGGATACACATTCTTCGAGACAGTGCAGAATAGAACGGTTGTACTGTGTGTTTATATCATTGGTTGGAGCGAAGTTTACATAAGAGCAATATGAAACGTGTGTAAGAGTACATTCAGTGGGTCGACTACGATGCTGGTTTCAGATGTACATTTTTCCAGATTTCTATCTCGTTCGGAAGGAAGAAAATGCTCACACTGAGAAAAATAAATGGTTGGTTTAATCAAAGAGGGACGACATACCTTCGAAGGTGTTATTTGATTGTTCGGTACAAGAAAAACGTTTATTTGAATCGACAAATTTTTAATCCATTGAAACAAATAATCGTTCAATGAAACACTTCACTTTATACTTTATTTGTATAATCTTTTGGATAATCCAACCATTTTGTTTCGCAGCGCACTGGATCATTGGTCAGGAACCAATGTATTGTGAAAATAACTGAAACCGAGCTCAAGCTGATAGTTTCTAGTTTCCAAAACACACCGATTAACTACAAAAAGATACATATTTTTTAATTACCGAAGAAAATAATGGACGCCGTTTTTCGGCACTTTATATTCGGGCACTTCCAATGTTTCGGACAATCATAGACTTCGAGAATTCTGATGTACGAACCCAACTATTTCATGTCAACTAAAAGAATTTCTTTGCCATTCATTAATTAAATCGATGAAACAAATTATATTTACGTGAAACAATAGTGAAGATAAGCTACGCAGAAAGCTGGCCAAGCGAACTTCTTCGACCTATTCGATTATTGGTTCGCGTATCTAATAACGCTTGTACCAATTTCCGGACGCTATATCGTCCGACTTGTAACAAAATGCATCGACAAAGAATAATTTAGTCTTAAACCTCGCATAACGTTATTCTATACATCAAATAATGTTTAGGGTAAAAGTGGGGAATATCGACCGGTCCATATTTCATTGATTTACGTGTTAATCGGGGTGGTCCATGTTCACCACGTTTACCCTATAGACACGATTACGAGTGTAACATTGGATTCCCAATACTTAAATTCGTGATAATTCATATCTGCATAGGAGTGTCCGACGACTGGGACGTGTCCAAAAATTCGTGCCGTTACCTCACCATTCTCGTGGTTCACGTATCCCGCGTGCAATATCTATGACGTGCACTTCGGGACAATACTTTGGCGTGCAGAGTAGAATGGTTGTACGTAGAGTGTACACCATCGGTTGGAGTGAAGTTTACACAAGAGAAAGACGAAGCGTGTGCCTGTGTACACGCGGCGGGTCGAGTACGATGCAGGCTTCGGACGTACATGAAAACGCATGTGTGTGGGTGTGTGTGTACGTGTATCGTAACATAGCTCGAGGGAGGCTCGGGAAGCCCCGTGGCGTCCACGATGCACTAGCAAGTATGTAGCTCCGACATGTGTTCGAGGGTGGTCTTAAAGTTTAACCCGCGAGAAAAGTGTGTCAACAGTCTTCCCTTCCGTATTCTCCCTGGCTCCGGATCTCTCTCTCTCCCTTTGGCGCACTAAGTCGCCGGAGACTTCAAGGTTGGTTTTGTAATAAAGTATAGAGGTATAGAAAAGCCGATCGTGAAAGAGAGAATTCACCAAGTAGAGACATATATCTTTATATATAGTGAGGTGATACATTATGTAAGATAAATATACGTTGTAAATGTGAAGTATGTGCTACGGTAATAGAGTGCGAGGAGTCTAGAGACATCGACAAAGGAAACTGTGGACCAATATTCTCTCTCTCTCTTTCTCTCGTCGTTCCTTCGTTCCACCCTTTCTCGACGGGGTCGAATATTTGCTCGGTTTGTTTTTTTTCCATTTTCTTTTTTCTTTTTTTTTTTTGTCATTTAAAACAAAAGCTCCGATTCGATATATTTTTCCGCACGACTGATGTCCCGATGGAATTATCGTTTCCATCCATATTTTCCATTATTTTACTTTTTATATCACTCCATCGGAACGAGCGTGCGAGGGCAACGATTTAATTTATTTCTTTTTTTTTGTTTTGATGAAATTCGTGCAGTGGCTGGTTCTCGTCCGACCAGGCTTTCCGTCACTCTTTCGGGTTTATAAAGTATGCAGTGCGGCACAGTTGACTGGCACACGTTAATGGAGACCCGCACGTCCGAGCCGTCGGTGCTGGGGAGCGTTCGTTGGAACGCCATGCAAATATTCCAAACCCCCTTTCACATTTTTTTTTCAGTTTTTTTTTTTTTAACCCGCGCCTAATAAGCACGGCGATAGAGGGGGACGGTTTTTCACGGTTTCGAATAAATATGAGGACAGCAGGAACGGGTGAAGTTATTACTCGGCTCATTCGGAATGTATAAAATTCTCTGCGGAATATTTGGGATGAGACTTTCTGTTTTTATTTCCCGCGAATAAAAATTGGCAAATGCGGTCTGTTTTGCCCCGCTCTTCCCTTCTTCGCCGGTTCGACCACACCCCCGCGCGCTCCGCGGTACGGAATGAAAAATCATCAATTTTCATGCGGCATTATGGAAATTTTTTTTAGTAATTTGCAACGAACGTTGAAAAACAGCCACCTCCGACTTTTCACTATTTTCCCCACATTTCGCCCTCACCCTCGTTCAGTGAGCGTGCGCGTCCCACGTTCTTCCATCTCCGTGGGTACCACCTGGGCTAAGCCGGCCTTCGACGAGCTGCGACCTGGCCTCATGCAAATATGTTTATGCAATTTTTCATCACCTTCAGTCATCCCACATTTTTATTTATTTTTCTCGTCGCGAAACCGAAGTCGAATTACCTTTCGGACAGTATTTTCTTTCTCACGGGGAAGCAATTATAATCGTTGTTTTTTGCTCGATGCTTTTTTGCTCGTTGTTTTTTGCCCGATGCTTTAACAAATTTCGTTCAATTTTTTTTTCTATCAAGAAAATCGCAGGTAAAACTGAAAATTGATTTTAAGAAAATCTTCGCGGTGATGAACCACTCTGCAAATGCGACATCGAATCAGTGACGAAATTTTTTATTCCGTCCAAATTTAAAAACTTCGGAAGTTTTCCGATCTGTTTGTTGATAGCAAAATTACAAAAACGTACATTTTTAGCTTCAACAATTGTTTCCGTTAATGAATGGGGATGAGCTTATCGACCGAGAATATCTGGGGGTAGAACGGACTGTCTTTAAAAAATGAATCCAGATGTTTTTTTTCTGAAGTCTCATCGCCAATGGAGGTGGTGAGGACGGTGGTTCGTTTCGCCCCACTCTCCCTCTATAGCTCGACTGTGTGCTTTATCGACCGGGATGGACACTCTGGTTTTCAGACCGAGAGATCAAGTTATGCATTCTCGTTCTCCCTCTCGCGTATGCACTGAAGTGAGTAGTGCGAGATGGGTGTACCGAGTATAGGGCAACCGCACGGCGAATTGGGCAATCCACTCGGCCTAACGGAAAATTAGGCCCGGCCATCTCGTTGGACACGAGAGATTAATTAATCGTAACGACACTATGTCTCTCGCTTCGGTTCTTCGATCCGACAAATTTCGTGCACCATACGTACGAACGGGTCACGCCCAATCGTTCGTCCTCTGTGCCGCGAGTCTCTCGATCGTTCCTGCACGACTTATATATAGGTAGATGGACAGAAATAAATTTATTTTGCTTTGGGACACAGTTCCCTAAAAGCATTTAATGAATACGAAGTGATGTATAGCTAATATTTATGTTACATGCAGTTTCATATAGCAGAGGTGGGCTGTACTTGAAGCGCACAAGTACCTTTTAGTACTCGAAGTGGTTTTTAGTACTTCAAGTACTTTTTAGTATTCCAACTACTTTTTAGTACTCCAAGCATTTTTTTTACGATTTCAAGCAGGAAGTCCAAATAGTTCTTAATACTTCGAGTACTTTTTAGTATTCCAAATACTTTTCACTACTCCAAGTAGTTTTTGGTATTCCAACTTCTTTTTAGTACTCCAAGGACTTTTTTTACGAGTTCAGGTAGGAAGAGCCAACTAATTTTTCAATAGGACTTACTTCCGGTGGGAAAATTTAATTTTTCGACCGGCAGTGACGTATTTCCGCTATGACCTCACTTCCGGTCGATAAATCAGATTTTTAAACTGGAAGTGACATTTCCCCTGGATGACGTCTACTTCGCCGCTATCAGTTAGCCATTTTTCGCAATAAATGTTGTGGTAACTTTTGAACGTTTCGATTTTATGAGATGTTGACATTTTTTGATGATACAAAAATAGGTGCAGAGTAATTTGCGCATGGCTTCTTCATTTATTGTCATTTTGTGCGTGGCTTTCTCTGTGAAGAAAGCGCAATTCATCGACGAATTTTCTCATGGAGAAAGCTATGCGCAAAATTGTAATAAATGCGGAAGCCGTGTGTAAATTACTTTGGACCTTTTTTTTTTTTTTTAAAGATAACGCTTAACGCTACGAATCTAATTGTAAAAAGTATTTTGAAAAAGTGCTTGCGAAAGAGATCAAGTACAAGAAGTACCGTCTACTCCAAGTACTTGTTGATGCTTCGTACTTTGTACTTGAAGTATTTTTTGGTATTTTATCCAGCTCTGATATTGCAGTTGGCAGGAATTTATAACAAGTTGTTATGATGTTCATAAAAGTGTAAGAGTCTTTGTCTATTGGTCCCTCGTTATCGCGTTCATGCGCTCATATTGCAGTAGCTGTTCGTACAAAGTTTTTTTGGAAAATGCCAGCGTCTATATATACATATATACAGTCGTCTCGGACTTTTCACACACGAAGTCAATACAAAAAGAATCTTGACCGATCGTAAATTTTAATTCCCTCGCAACCGGGCGCTATTATCATGATACCTCGCAGTAATTACATGAAATATAGTCTCCGGGAAGTAATAAAATAGGACCGGAATATTCTCTGATAAATTTGATAAATTATATGTAAAAAAAAATATAAATAAATATTCATAATTTAATATTTGTTTTATATGCAAAAGACATTGTTATTGTTTATTATATTTACATTGAAAAAATTCTTATCTCGTGAAATGATTTTATGTGTAAATTCAGAAACGACAAGAGCCCCGTTCAGTTAATTCTGCGTCGCTGTGCGTTGAATTATACACACCGAATGATATATAGAAATCCGATAAAACCCCGGAACTCTCGTGTGGCCGTCGGAGTAATCCCGGTACGCACATGCACAATAGAGAGATCGGAATAAAAAGGAAATTTCATGAAAGCCCAGACACTCGTAACGAAACGACGAGCCCTGCATCAGTTACGAAACGAAGCGGGAGACTCTCGTTGTGTCTCTCCGTCTCTTTGCGAGACATCAAAAAGGTGAATATAAAATCGCATTGCTCAGGGCAAACAAAGGGCAATTTCACTGGTTTCTCGAGTGTCGCCTCGTGCATAATCGGTAGTAAGTACGCGAAACGAGTGGCAATTAATGAACCGTGAAACTTTCCCTTTAATACCAATTCGGAGTTACGGAGCCAGCGGGAGATCGAGCGAAAAATGTTCTCCCATCGATTCTACCTCGAAAAGCCCACTACGAATAACTCGCCGCTACATCTCATTAAAACATCGAGCAATTAGAAAAGTTTGATGTACCGGAAAAGTTTTTGCACGGTGAAGAGAAACGATAGGTAATTTTTTCCAACTTCACGGAACTTCAGGTCTAGTTACATTTTTTTAAAAATTATTTTACTTCTCACACGCCTTTGCTGTCATTGAATTTTTGTGGGCCGTAAAAATTTTGCAGCTTACGGTCTATACTTTTTCATTGAGCTGATAGGAAAGTTACGAGCTTGAGGAATCGAGTTTACGAACTTAAAATTAATTTATCAAATTGATAAGAGATCAGAAACGTAATATCCGAATCGATTTTTGTTTACCAAGAGATCGCCGGCATGGAAAATCGTATTACACTTACTTAACATTTCAACTAACGAACTAAAATTCGTTGGTGTTAATACGATTTACAAGACCGTCCATCTCGTATGAAAATAATAATCGATCTGGATATTCTGATTTTTAATCGACGAAAATTTGCACTCGCTTTGATCAGCCTCCCCTGTTCGACGATAATACAGCTCTACACATTTAAAAAATCCGAATTTCACCGCGTGCCTCCATATGGAAAAAGTACGTGGAGTATAGAAAAATATGTAATTGACATATTAACTGTATTTTCCATTTAAAGAATCATATATTCCCGATCTATCTTCAATTACTTTTTTTTTTGTCACATATGTTAGATTATCGTGGATTTCATTCTAGCTCATATTTTTCTGTTTCCTGTGAGGGAGCTACTTTTATTTCGTCGTAAGTAGCTTTCCGATCTCGAAACACCGAACGAAAATATAGAGGGAAGGAACGACGGACCGGAAATAAAAAAATGACAATATAGTACCGGGATTGGAACAAATATATCTAAAAAAAAGAAGAAAAAAAAAAACCCACCAGTTTGTCCCTTTCCCAGAGTCTTCTCGAGCCTGTACGGCCCGACGTACTGATGGGTCTCCTGGGTGTTGGACCCGACGGGGCTCTCCTTGCCCTGCATCGCCGCCGACTCGGCTTTCGTTTCCGCCAGGATTGCACGTTATCACTGGGCAGGCGGAAAAATCGCGCCCGCACCTTTCACGAACACACTTGCACAAACGGCCACTCACCAACGCGCACCCACACCCTCCGCAGCACACACACACACACACACACTTCCACCTCAGATCTTGTGCTTTCCGTTTCTTCTCATTATTTTTCTTCTCTCGTCTACGTGCGGCAGCGTCGATAGCGTCGGGAGCTGCCCTCGAGTCCTGGTCATAATACCTCGCTCCCGAGTAATAATTCCCTACAGCTCTCTTCGCAGCCAACCCGCTCAGCGCCAATTCAAAGGAAGTAAAAAATCTCTTTGGCCGGACGAGCTTTCTTCAGTTATTTTGACAAAAAGCAAAAAAAGAATCAAACAAACAAAGAAAAATTTCCTCGAACGAGATATAGATATATTTTCTGTTGATTGTGTGTTATTGTTGTTGTTGTTGTTGTTGTTGTTTTTTTCTTTCGAAACGACCAACGCTTCGTCGTCAGACTCTCGATCTGTCCTTTCGCCTCCACTCGGAACGCCTCTTCCGGATTTTCATGTTGCACCGTCGCCGTCCACAGAGTCGAGGTGCGCTGTTTTGCCCCCACGATTAACGATTCTCCAATCGCTGATTCGCGACGACTCCCTGTCGCACGGTTCCCTGGTCTCACCGGTTCTCGTCTCTATCAAAAGACGATCGGATTCTCGTTCTCTGCTCGACGGCTCGATTGCCAGAATAAGACGCTCCTCGCTTTCAGCGTACGATTATCGTACAGTCGATCGGTTCTCGCATACTCGATATCACCGTCCACCGATACGAGCACCTCCGCCCGCCGTTCACCACCCTCATAACTCCCCTTCGACCCTTTGATTTTAATACACGCGGCGTTTCGCGCGTGTGCCCTTTTGGGCGTGTGCGCGCGCGGCTGTTGAGCCGATCCTACGCGCCTCCCAACGCTCTACTATTTCACCGATAATCCGAGCCTCGATTATCAAAGATTGAGCAACTAATGCGAGCGACTGCTGGTTGTACGAGGCTGCTGCCCACGTTAGGCGCCATTGCGCGTACGAACCACCGCTAACTTCCCCCCCACGCCGACGTAGAAGAGGAAGCAGCAGCAATCCGAGTCACACACGACACGAGCTCTCTATGCACGGCGAGCAGCAACCCCTGCACTTTGCGCGATCAAACAACTATCTTTTAGTTTTTATTTATTTTGTTTTTTTTGTTTTGTTTTTCAGAAACGATTTTTTTGTTCGTTTGCAAAGACAGTTAATTCGTTTCGCTAGTTGTTTCTATTTTATATTTTGTTGCTTCTGGCACGAAGCTCTATCTATAACGGCGACAATTTTGTTATTCGCTGGGTGGAGAGCCGCTCTAGGATTTGCGGGTGCACCGACTCACGCGACTCTATTCTCAACGCACGGTCCACCTCGATGACGAAATTGTTGAGCGACGAGCGGTTTTATTTCCATATTTATTCGCTCAGTTTTCCCCGCTAGCTCCGTCAAATCGGCAAGAGACAAACTGGCGCGCGCCAGTTACATCACACACGGACACCCGACGAACGCTCTTCACGGTTTACATTTATTTTTGTTTCTCCCTTCGTCTTCCCTTCACTGTGATTTTTCGTCTCGGACTTTCTTTCCGACGCTTTAAATTATTATTATTTTTTTTTTAAAGATAGATCCGTTCTTGGATCTTAGTTTTATTTCTTCGGGACTTTTTGTTTTGCTTTCGTTTTGTTTTTTTTTTTACACTTATTTATGTACAATCCATTCGGTATAGAACGATCGGGCGACCTTGCCTTTCTTTCTCGGATACACCACGTAGCGAACGAGCGAGCGGACGACGGTGCTGACGGCGAACCGCGGCGCTCCCAGTTCGATTATGTGGTCGAGGGGTCTGCGCGCGCAGACCGAGAATCATCCCCTAACGCGGACTCCGTTCCCTCGTATACGTGCAGGCGGTGCTCCTGGCGGTGGCGCTTCGGCCGGTGGTAACGGCTGCGCCAGACTAGGCTCGGCTGCCCCTCGACGCGAGCCATGAAGCTCGCTCTGATGGGGGTGTACCGGGGCCGGTATGCACCACTCACTGTGCTGCCGCTGGATAAGGGTAAAGGGATACTTCCCCCGAGCGATAAGCGCGAGTACGAACTCCACGAATCGGGGTTCGTGTCCGGGCTAAAAGCGCCGAGAGCGCGTCCAGAGGCCTCTAAATGCGTATCCGTCCGACTATTAGCGGAGGATTACCACTGCGCTCTTGAAACAGGGCCGGTACGTACTCTCGGCTCGTGTTTCGTTAACGCGTGGAAGAGAAAAAAAGAGTGCTTTGCAAGAGTGCAAGCACAAATATTAAGCTTCGTGAAAGCGAAGCCGGTCTGGCTATGGAAATTTTATTCTCGGCAGTTTTTGCTTCCTCATGGGGGATGCTTTGTTTTGGTGAAGAGATGTTTTTTTTTTTTTTTTTTTTTTTTTTTTTTAACGAAGAGTCGCCAAGGCTTCGTCTGTGAGGGGGCTAAACGTAGGGAACATGCTTTCCCGCAGAGGAAGCTTCGCGAACAAAGGGATGTTATGAGAAAGCGATAAGAAAATTTCAATTTTCAATCTTTTTGTCTGTTGCTATTGGTCTTTATGGTTATACACTTTAAATTTGGCACATTTACTCTACCAGATGACAACTCTACCGTATTAGAACTGTACCAAAATCTCTGGCAGACTATAAAAAGTCTACCCCGACTTGAAATAAAACTCTACCATAATTATAATGAAACTCTACCGGAATTGAAATACAAATCTACCGGAATTGAAATACAAATCTACTGGAATTTAAATAAAACTCTAACACAATTACAATGAAACGCTACCGGAATACAGGGCTACCTTACATTTCGGTAGTTTTATATCCATTCCTATAGAGTTTTATTACAATTCTGGTAGATTTTCATTTTAACTTCGGTACTGTTTTATTTAAACTCCGGTCGAGTTTTATTTTGACTTTGGTAGAGTTCTAATACGGCAGAGTTGTGAGTGTTAGAGATGTAAATGTGCCTAAAACATTATGTTTTAAGCCTCTATATATATATATATATGTAATCCTATAAGTGTACGCTCTGTAGAAACTTGATGATTGCAACGGTATTTTAAATAATTAGTGGTCTACAAATTATTATTTTTAAATCGATCGACCACTAAAGCTTTTCCATGCGTGGGCATTCGGATTAAAGTACGTCGAGAATACGTCGATCCTGGGTCCGATGAGAGGAAGGGTTGAACCGGGCTTTAAGGGTTCACTCGTACGTCTTTCTGCTGCGGTATGCTCGGATCAGGGCAAGATCCTCGGGATTTCCCACCTATCTCTCCTCTCCACTGGTGCTCCTCTCCACTGAATGCCTGGCTCGTCTGAATCATCGTGGAATGACGCACCCACCCTTGTGCTTCTCGGTCTGTCCCAGGCTGGCAGGGGCAACCTGGGCCAAGCGACGGAACGACCGAGCAATCGGAGAAGCGTGCCTCGGTCTTCACGACGGACGGAGCAATGTGTATCTATGCGAGCGTTACACCAACGTACTGCACACACTTATTCGCTTTCCGTATTGTGCGCAGCAGCGTGACGCGTTCGCGTCGCAGGGGGCTTCGTGTGCTCATTTAGTTAGGATATAAGGCTCGCCGGGGCTTGGGGATTCGCGTCTGCGCTAAATCGAATGACACCGGTCAAGACGTACGCATTCGATCCACATATTGGTCAATGGAGTAGGAGACCACCGATAGCACGTGCTAATATTTACGAGCATATTCGAAGATCATGCGGAATACGATTTTATCGACCGTTTGAGTCGGTCAGATAAATTTGCATTAGCAGCGCCGTTTGACACTTCGTAGTCACACTGGGTCAGACAATGTTCGGTCAATTACTTCAGAACTGTTCATCGGATTTGGACAAAAAAAAATTACGCTACGTACTTAGGATATTCTAGAATATGTCTTTGCAGTCATCGTTGGAAAAAATCGATGACGTCGTGTCGAAAAAAAAATGGTGTGTTAAAAAAACATTTTTTTTTTTTTGAGTCCGGGTGAATCCGACGAGCGGTGACTACGAGGGATTAATCAAATGTTCGATTGTTCGATTAATCGATAAAAGGGACAAGTGAATATTCGAAATAGTTCACAGGACGGATTCGACAAAGTCGGGTAGTCAAGTGCGTGGAACAATGCATTATCATTCGGCGGTTCTACGTGTTAGTTTCGTTGATGGATTTCGGTGAAGCCACCGGAGAACGTTGTTGTAATAGGATAGACGGTGGCAGAGACAGGATCCGGAATAACCGATGGCCCCCATTTATTATTCAGAGAGGACAGAAAATCAGACTACAGTTGCGCTAGACGTTCGACCTGAGAATCCAAGTTTTAATTATTAATCGCATCTATCTTATTATTAAACAATCGAATTGGCTCCTCCGGCTACCGAAATTGAAAGCGCTCATTTATCGCGCGATGTAGTGCAAGTCCTGGAAAAATTAAACCATACGACGCCAATGTTGATCGCTATTATTTTACGGTCCATAACGATATCGCTTTCCCTCGGTATGATAAGTGCATTTTTTATTTCGTTACTGTTTATATCCCACGACGTTATTGATCACTTTTTCGGAAGGTCGAAGAACTCGTGAAGACATGAAAATCCGCGAGTCTCGTCCATTTTTTATTTCTTCCCTTCTATCCTTCGTTTTCCGGGCTCAGCTTTTCCCAATTTAATCTCGATTAAAGACGTATGCTAACAGCGACTGTAATTCCGCTGCGTTTTACTAATTTGATTGAATCGCTCGTTCAACAGACTCCGACAACTCATCTTTCCCGTCCGGTATCTTGATCTCTCGCGTCTCAAGGTACAGATTGAATTTTTAAAAAAGTAAATTCAAGCCGAATACACGAATGAGACAGTCTTAAAAGTGATTTCAGCTACTGCAATTTCGACGGCTTAAGCGAGTGCTCAGAGAAAAAAAAAGTTCTCCTCAAAGGATCGAACCTCTTCGAGACGAGACATCGCGAGGAAAATATACAGCCACAATGGAGGAGGGGTTCTTCTTGAAACTTCCAATATTGGCGTATCTAGTGATCTTTCGAATAACGCTAATGAAAAAAAAAGTTTTGATTGTACGAACGAGAAGGATTACTGACTATTGCTTCGTCGCCGATTTCTCGAACAAAGAAGTAAAACAAAAAACGAAATAAAATAAATAGAACTATTCAAGTAAGTGCACAAACTTCAATTTTCATCATCAAGCACGGTTGCAAAAAAAGACGGCGGATTGGTGTTTCTATAGAATTTTTTGTAAAAAAAAAAAAAAAAAAAAAAAAAATTTAACAAAATTGAATATTTATAAGATAAGGTAAACCGGGAGCACGGTGTAAATTTGAGGACACCCGGTATAAGGATACGAATGCAATATAGATCGAGAGTGAGGGAGAGGTAAAACGCGAGTAGTTGGTGGCACGCGGAGCAAGTAGGAGGGTAGGGACCGAGGGATCGATATACTATAGAAGCAGAAAGGAACACAGGAAGCGTCTGACACGGGAAAGCTCCTAGGGATGGCGGGCCGGCTTTCGCCTTCGCTATGCTTTCGACGCAAAACCGCTTTTCCGTTTCCTTCTTACCGCGTAGGCCTTCTCCTTCTTTGCCTCTATCCATCTCTCTCTGCTCATAATAGCTCCGTCTAGATGCCTTACGTGCTTCTCCTACGTAAATTTCTCGACACGATTTATCCCGCCACCTAGCATATACCAATTCTATCGGTAGAATATCGGTAGATGCATTAATCAGCATCGGCGAACCTCGTGACTGCGTACGACATTTTTTCTCCTCTACATGTATTCCTTTCTCTTTTTATTCAAACATTTTATTGTTAACAAGCAAGAGCAGCTTTGGTAGATAATCAGTGCTTTGAATTCATTGCGTTCTTCATCAATCGCGGATGCACTTTTTCTTTGTGCTGCAATGCTGCAATAAGCGACGAGTCTAATTAATTTATTGTAAGTAGCTCGAATTTTGTAAATCAAATCGATGGTCTAACGCAGAACGGTATATGGTCAGTTACTTACACACAGCTTATGGAATTCCGCCGTCGATATAGAAACGCGTTTCTTTTTTTCTTTTACATATAATTTAAAACCCACCTTGTTAGTTCCACATGCGGAGCCCGGTAGAGGTGGCAACTTGGTTCGAACACATTTGCAGGATCCTTTGGCCTGGCAACCCTTCGCTGCACATGGCGACAACTTCTTGAGCTGCTCGATTCATCAGTAATAAAATTGTTAATCTCGTTATTACAGATTTATAGCGAGCGATTGTTAATCATTGACGTACTTTGCACGCTTTTGCGTAACCTTCGTTGTGGCATTGTCCATCAACCGTCAACCACCTACCAGGTAACACCTTGCCGTCTTGTTGTATCCACAGTGGTTTATTCCGAAGACATACGGATTTGTCGGATCTGAGATTTCGTTCGATAAAGTAAATATTTAAGTTCATATAAATCCGTCGCTAATAATCTAAATGCAAGTGTATATTCGTACGAGAAGTAGCGAGAAAAATCTCTTCGACTGCAGCTGGATCAATGCATCTTCTGATTCTCAAGGCTAACCGATTTGGATATAATGTAACCGTGTTCAAAAGTGCAGTCTGGAAGTAACCTTACGCCATAGCCGGTCCTGACACCGAATCTGAAGATTTAAAAACCAATTGCATCACACACAAATCTCTGAGAGGTAACAAAAAAATATAATTTGAATATCCTACTCACAGGCGTGCAGTTATCTTAGTCGCCGTGTGTACTCCGCTGTATTGCCACCAATAACGGACGATCCCCGTATTCTCAATACTTTTCGTTTTGGATGCTTCCGATGTCGAAGAACAAGCATGTGCGTTGGGAGCATTGTATCCTGATGTATTAAACGCAATTTTTTAAGTGCACGATTTAACTCTTTGACACGCATACACTAGGATCTCAATTTCGTTCATAGCGGCGGGACCAGCTTCGCATCACACTTAATAAAATCGAGGTTACGCATGCCCTGTCCGTACTAACTGTCGAGCATGGCCCATAGCTTGCTGCGCGGATCGATATTCACTCCGTGGTGGGGACGATTGAGGAAATTGAGGGCGCAAAAATCAAGGTCCTAGTGTATTCATAATCACGACACCTATGGGGACTCGCCCCTTATGTGACTGAGAGGATTAACCTGTTTAGAACTCCTAAGAATACATGCATTTTCGGAAACTAGTAAACTCACCGTTCACAGGAAGGATGTAACCATGGTCGTCTAAGTACAATTCCATTCTGTAGCGTTAAAAAAAAATAGCACTAGTCTATTCGGTATGCGCACTACCTATATAAGCGCACCGGGTGAGAGTGTTTTGCGTGCAAAACATGCAAAGTGCAGGGCGTACAGGTTGGGACTCAATCGGCCGTTAGACGGCGCTGATGAAATGCACGCACCGTGCGTTAGACGCTCAACCGGTAGCTCTATGTAGGTCTTGCGCACAGCGAACACGAGGTGTTTAAAAAAACTATTAATTGACAATGACAAACGTACCTAGTCATTGCGATAATTATGTCGTATCGGTTCATGGGGAATCGGACTCGTTCTTTGTAAAAATATTTTCCCATTTCTGAAAGTACATTGTTCACATAAACCTTGGATTGTAATACAACATCTTCAGCCATGTAGGGCGTTGTCAAGGAATCCTGTTATAATGGGAAAAACGCATTGAAAATATTGAATAATAAAGTATCCATTGAATTACGAATACGCTTACCGCAGCAATGATTATACCGGCAATGTTGAGATAAACTTTTGGCTCGTCAAGTGTCCTGAAGATCATATCTACTCCGTTCCAGAAAGTCAACGTAAATCTCAGAACTTGAGTAAAACTAATATATTTCCTAAAAGTATCATACAAACGTGTTTTTGGATTAAATACACCAATATATTGCCAACTTTTTTCTACTTGGGATTGTTTACATGGACTTGTGGTCGAGAACGATCAAAATTTTTGGGTAAACTGCTTTCGGAACCTTTTGCTTCCTTTTTGTATCTCTCGCGCGTTCCTCTCTTCGAAGATTATCCGGATCAACTGCACATAGATCGATCACATAATGAATTCTCATTGTCTAATTGTCCAAAAATGTTTAATGGCGGTAATAAAAACAAAACAAATGTACAGCTCACCGAGACTACGGCTTTGAACGTCTTTTGACGCGTTTGGAATTTTGAAAACTACGAAGTAACCTTTGTCTTCTTCGATGTCAGAGATAACCGATCGCTTGTACCGTACCGTTCCTTCGAGAAAGTAATCCTCTTCTTCTTTCTTCAGAAACTCTCCGATTAAACGTTTCGGCAATGATTTTATTCCATAATTTGGGAAGACAATTCCTTCCTGAGAATATTTAATTATTTTGTTGCAGCATTTCAAAGAAATTAAACAAAATCGAAATACCCACAATAATGCTTTCTTCGCCAATACTCTCGTAAACGGTTATAGCAGCTTTGTTCTCAACGTCGTGATACATTTTGAATTGACCGATAAGACTCATGGCCTACAAATACATTAAATTTTCTTTTATCAAACGAATCCGTCGGTTTCGATCGTTAAAACTGACCGTTGGTAGTGGATCGTAACGAATATTTTCGTACGCGTGTTCGTCGCTCTGTGCTGACCATACTGGTGTGTATTTCGTCGCCAAGTACGGCGGGATGGGTTTAAAATCAAATGTAATGTTCCTGCCATCGATTTCAAGTTTCAAGCTTATGTTCTTGTCGGCCTTGCGTCTGTGTCTGGCTCGGGGCAGCAACACAGAAGATACTTCATACTCGGGGACTCAATAACAAATATTTTTCCCCCATAATTTTACCATTACATCTTGTATGATCTTTTAAGTTCGCATATTTATCCGACTTACCCGAATCCTCTGAACCAAAAACCGCAAATCTCTCGGCCCTTGTCATCTTCTCGTGGATATTTGAGGTGGAAGCCATCGAAGAATGTACAGCGATGGACAATCCAACGAGTATGGAATACACACAGGTTCTACCCATTTTTTAGTTATATTCGTCGACCTTAGTTTTAGTTTCGATCACACTATTTTCAATATTGTGCGAAGAAGAAGAACTTCACCGTTGATATACTTCTCGGCGTGGTTTTTTTTTGCACGCAATAGTAACTGAAATTGTGCAGTAGTCGTTTTCGGGAAATAGATAACGGGTATCGTCGCTAAATTATCGGGCCGGATTTAATATACAAAGCACGATGTTCGCTTACAGACATAAAAAATATGCTAGTAAAAAACACGTGTCTAGGAAGTCGATTTTTCTGTATCTATTGTCACAGTCGTTCGAGACATTGCTCGAACGTGATAATAGGATTCGGCCAGTTTTAAGACTTTCTCGTGGCCGTGGGATATTTGTATGATAATGGTAAAAAAAAAAAAATTCAACTGGCATACTATCAGGTTAATGAAACGCGGATCTTGCTTTCAAACTTGCGTGTTACGGAAGTCGATTTTTCTTGATTTTGCTTGATTTTTCTTGAACAGTAGTGTTACAGTCGTTTCGGCGTTTTTTTTGTTTTTTTTTTTTGGTTCGCAATAGGAAGCGAAATCCTAAATATCGGTGTTAAATTTTCTTGAAGCCGAAAACAGTTTTCGCCGCTAAATTATCGGGATATATTTAATATACAAAGCACGATGTTCGCCTAAAGACGCAAAAAATATGTTAATAAAACGGACACGTGTCGCGGAAGTAGATTTTCTTTATCCATTGTTAGAGTCGTTTGCCACATTGCCCGAACGCGATAGTAGAAAATGACCGGTTTTAAGACATCCTCGTGGCCTTGCGCAACATTTTCCGCAAAAATAATGCAGGCCTCCCGCAACACTGTACCCAAGAATTCTGTCTAAGAAACCTGTCTTTAGAAATCAAATAATGAATTAGTTGAAGAAGAAAACGAAACTCGTGGATATTTTTTTGCGATATTTGAGTGATAGCCGTCGAAAAAAAAAAAAAAAGTTCAACTATCATAATATCAGCATAACGAAAGGCGGATCTCGCCTTCGAACACATCGCATGCAGTTTTGTCACGATGCATTAAAGCAGGCGAATTACATTTTTTCGTACATTTTTTCCCCAGACTCGTGAGATCGCCAAACTCAAAGGTGACCGATTCTATCTCGGTCTTTATTGCGAAGCTTTAACGGCCTGCAGGCTTCGTCCTATTACCCAGCGTTGATGCTTTTCGATCCGGACACGAAATTGGCCCAATCCGCTTATGCGCATCGGTCCGGTCTCGAAATTTGTCGGGAACGTGGTCTCCACGTCCCGCCTAGCCGTGCGGCGTTCGCGTTTTTAGTGGTTTGTAGGGTTCGGAAAACAAATCGAAGGGAAAACAGCGAGACGCCCGAGGGCTATCAGGCAGAGTCAAAGGGGCCAACAGTGAAAGTGGCAAAGAGCGAGAGCTAGCCAGAGGGAGCACGCGACGAGACCGAGCAAATACAACCGCAACCGCATGCAAACACGGTCTCTCGCAAGCGTGCCATCCGCACGAGACTCCGCTCGGATCGCTCACTCTCTGTATCACAAAGCCGACCGAACGAGCGTACAAAATAATACGGAAACGCGAGCCGACACATACACACATGCGGGAGGACCGCACAGTTGATTATACATAGCGGTACATAAGGAGAGCGCGGACAGTCAAAAGCTCGAGTCGCAGTAATTCGAAACTCCCTGCCTCGGGGATATTTAAAAAAAATATATATATATAAAAAATACTTGGCAAGGGACGCAGGTAGCCGGAAAATTTAAAGCTCCGGCTCGTTTCCTCTTTGAGGGCGCGGAGGTTACGCAGTGAGTAGGAATATATGTGTATATATATATATATATGTGTGTATACATATATATATAAAGGAAAAAGCACTCCGAGGAAACGAATTCCCTGGATTTTTTTTCGCTATATAAATTAGGCTCTTCACGCACGCAATCTCTTTCCATTGAGATTACAGTTTAATGAATGTGCGAAGTATGGAGGAAGTAAGGGAGCAGAGAACAGTGACGAGGAGGAGCCCTGGGCCGGAAAGAAATGAGGGGGAAAGATAGATTAAGCTAAGCATTGCAAAAATTTTCTTGCTGGCTGCGGTAGAAAGAATTTTGATGTACGGCCGAGAGCTGGGCCAAATTTTTCGCAACTACCGCGCAGGCCAGACGTGAAAATGTGATCAGGAATTCTAATTTAAAAAATTGCTTTTGAAAGACAAATAATGAATTAGATTAAAAAAAAAAAGAATCACAGATTTTTCTTTTCGGAAAATTAAAGACCAGCTTTTGATTGGATCATAACAATTTCAGGGTAGTTTTACGATCGTCATATCTGACAATTCGGATATTGATTTTGTAGAAACTTATATGTTTACTTCACTCGGTGCAAAAATGACAGTTTTACGCATAGTTTATGCAGTTTTATGCATGAGATCTCCATTTTCACACCCTGTGATGTAAATTTCTGTCCGACACGCGTGCGAAAAACTTTCTTAACTCGTGCGATTGCGACACTCGTATTCGGCTCGTTCTGCAAGCTCACGCGACAGAAAAAGTTTCATCGCGCTAGTATCGTAAATGACTATTTGTTCGCATTCCACTGAAGCTGCAGTGGTAACGACTCGAATCAAACAGACGCATGTTTCCTCCCTGTGTTCCGACTTTTTGGAGGAACTCTCACAGGCTTCAAACGAAATTTCGTTTGTTCTTTTTTTTTTCTTTATTTTCTCAATTTCAGTCCAGCCTCTCTTTGCGCTGCAAACAGGTACACAGAACACGTACATGGTGTGCTTGATTTCTCGAGCCCTCCGACGTTCGCTCTCCAATCGAGAGTGAATTTCTGACAAAATAAAAGTTCAACGAGACGAACACATACACGCAATGTCATCGTGGTTAATGTCTTCTTGGTATTGGTGAGGTGTACACTCTGTGCCGGATTCGCTCGAGAGACAGAGAGAGAGAGAGAGAGAGAGAGAGAGAGAGAGAGAGAGAGAGGGGAGAAGAGAAGGAAAACTGGCCCGCTGGCTCGCCGCTTGCGCAGTAGTAAAGGCTGAAGCTTGCCAGACCGTGCAAAAACTCGTTACGTTGTGCCGCGATCGGAGGGCGAGAGAGGGTACAAAACTGTATATAATGCCCACAAACACACACACATACACGCTTTATTTCCCTTTTCACCTTTTCTGTAATACCTTCTCTCGGTCATATGAAATCTGCACATGCATTCATGCCAAACGCAACTTTTGCCGCATAGCATTAGGGATTTTTCCGCTATAGTCACACAACTATACGAATCCGGCTGTGCGAGCACGGGATATAAGGAAAAGACAAGTGAACGTGATCGGTTCGGATCTTTCCGCAATTTGCTACGAGTGGTTTACAAGGGTGAGACAAAATGGGTCTCTAACGTTCACTTCGAATCGACGATAAAAGATGTATGAATCTGGAGACCACAGCGGCGCGCTATAGGCGAACGATTAATTTTCATTTTGTCCAATCATCCGCCATCCCCGTATCGTCTCCTACATTTTTCTCCGAGCTTATCGGCGATTCTTGGCGGGGGAGGAAAGCTCTCGAGAATTTTTCCCGACGAATCGAAAAAAATCGACGCTCAATCATGATTCGCGTCGTCCCCCTGGCTGCTCCCGCGGCAGCGGCTACGGCGGAGACCGCAGGCCTCTTATATGGGCCACCGGCAATTCGATTGATTTACGACCTGGCCAATAATCGTGATACTACCGCTCGAGAGTCACGGCTGGGGAAAATGTGTAGGCAGGGAACGTTTTCTTTTCTTTTTGTTTTTTTTTTTTTTGTGCTTTCTCGGTATTTCTTTCATCCCTGGTTGCACCCTCGTAGTTCGGGAGAGTGAGTGGAAGCGAGAGGGAAAAAAAGGAAATCGCGAAAACACGGAAAGTTAATTCCCGAAGAGTCAAGGGTCGACGACCGGCAACTATACCGGTGCCACACTCCAGGAATGAAAGCTCGATGCGGTGCACAGAGAATTGCATACTTAGAGCAGGCTGGAGAGGGGGATAATGCGGCTGTCTGGAGGTGAAGTTTTCTTTTTATTATTTCCGTCTCGAATGATTTATTTTCAGTCGGTGGGACGCTTTTCATATTCCTCCGATAAAATAATGCCCTCGAGTTAGGTTAGCTTTCTTGGATTCGAACAAAAATTGTCATGTCTTTAAAAATAGATTTTTGACATTTCGTGTGTCAGAAAACTGAATGTAAAAAAAAGACGTTGAGTAGCGTTTCATCGGTTGACGAGCCGTCGGTATGAAAGTTTTTATCTGCGAATAACTTCGGGTTCCTCTGTGACGCGTACGACCCGTATTGCCCCAATCGCAAAAGATGTGTTTCACGAAGTCTAGCGAGCTGACGTGCACAAGAGCTTTTTTTTTACTCTCTCTACTTTTAAAATAGTATGTTATGCCACAAGGGAGGAATGTGCGGTTTTTTCACCGAGTGTGAAGTTTGATGCCCGAACGAAACGAGGGCACAAATTCACACGAGGTAAAAAAGCACTTCCTCCCTTGTGGTATACGATATTTTTTTTCCGACTTCGTTAAAATAACCACATTTCTTGCGTCGCAAAATCGTCATATTCGCCAATGACCATTACTGACTCGGGAATAACAGAGCTTCGAGAGGGAGTAATAAGCCCTATCACTCCCTAGGGAGTAATGGAATTGTACTGCGCATGCGCACATGTTAATAATGATCATCGGTCAATAATTGACTATTTTCTGCCCGCATTGCACGCAAGTAATGTGATTATTTTAGCGCAAACGGGAAAAAAAATCGATTTTTCTCATTTAGTTTGTCAGAGAACAAAATGTAAAAAAAAAAGTTGACTGGCGTTTCGTTCGCCGACGATGAGCCGGTATGAAAGTTTTAATCTACCAATAACTTCGGGATCGTCTGTGACGAGTATGAGCCGTATTGCCCCAATCGCTAAATATGTGTTTCACGAAGTCTAGTGAGCTGACATGCGCAAGAGCTTTTTTGACTTTCCCTACTTTTAAAAATAGATTTTTCCCATTTTGTCTGTCCGAGAAGAAAATGTAAAAAGAAGACGTTGTCTAGCGCTTCGTTGGCCGACAACGAGCCAGTACGAAAGTTTTAATCTGCCAATAACATCGGAATCCTCTGTGACGAATACGACCCCTATAGTCCCAATCGCTAAATATGTGTTTCACGAAGTCTAGCGAGCTGACACGCGCAAGAGCTTTTTTTTAACTTTGCCCACGATCCGCCCGAAGTGCATGCTGTAGGAAGCAGATACACCGCAGTGCCGAAGTGTACGGACGATGCCGCTATTCTCTCCGGTTGTACCATTGAATTTTGCGTGAAACCCATCGGTGAAAAGCTCACAGGGCCCATTATGCAAGCGTGCACACGTTCACAGGCGGAGATTCGAGTGAGAGAGAGAGAGAGAGAGAGAGAGAGAGAGAGCGAGCCTCGTTCGCGTAAATAATATTCTCGCTCGAGTTCACACAGTTATTCATGAGCGAAGTAGTCGGCGGCAGGGGAGGATGACGAAGGAAGGAATAAAACCAGCGCAGAATAACCGACGAGGAAACCGCGGAACTGAATCAAAACGGCGCGGAGAAGAGAGGAGACGACGCAGAGACGCGAGAGAGGCTTTGCCTAACGCTCCATGCATATGGACAAAGTTCGCCTTCGACGCTGGTTCTCTCGACGCTTCCGCTTATCCGCCCCGGGCGACGAACAGTGTCTCATTCATAAAACGGTCTCTCATTCGTACTCCACGCTGATATAGACTTTTTAACGGGGCATTTATCGGGACTCTATTCCATCGAAGAAAGGACTACGTTACCGTAAAAACTCTATCGTCATGCCACATTTTGTGAATTTTCTGAAAGTGTATTTAAATTGTCATTGGTTTTTGAGAACATTTTTTTTTGCTTCGTAGAGGAAACTTGTTTTTTTTTCATAAATATGAAAAAATTGTGCAAAGTAATTCGCACACGGCGTCCTCATTTATTACAATTTCGCGTATAGCTTCCTGCCAAAAATCGATCGGCGAACTTTCTCATAGAGGAAGCTATGAAAAACAATGAGAAAATTATGAAGCCATTTGAAAATTACTTTGCAACGTTAAAAATAAAAAAAAATAGAAAAAAAATGAAAAAAATAAGGCAGCCATGTGCAAATTACTTTGCACCTTTATTCAGTACGTCGCTTCGCGGGTGTTTTCTCACCGACTAACGTTGATGGCCCGCGTGTACTCGAAAATACAGTCGTTTCTCTGTATTTTCATGTTTTCATTGAGAACGCGTCTTCCTCCATTGAATTTATCGTCACGCCCATTGTCGCCCGGTTTTCAGTCCCCGAAAACTTCGAGGCCGAGAGTCCAAATATTTATCGTCGGATACACAACGCCGTGAGAGCGCCGTTGAACGGAAGCAGATGCGGCGTACTGGAAACGGAAGAGGAAGAGGAAGAGCCCGCGAGGTTCTGAAAATGCCTCTCAAAGCCTTGAAAATCACCGCGGCTGAACGAACGTCCCGATAATTTATGAATATTGAAATTTTCTCCGTGAAACTCTCCTATCACTTTTCTCCCCCGGTCTCGCTTGTCACCCGGACTATTTCCGTGCCAAAACGTAACGCAGTGTGATATCATTCTTTGTCTGATCGCACCGCCCCTCCCTACTTCGCCCGCCTCGCGACCCGGCACCAAGCCTCGCGCGTTGTATTGTCGCCGAGAACTTGTCTCCGCTGCATTCGCCGACCGTGCACATACATTCAGGTCCGGGAAAGAAAACAGCGAGACAAAGTTACAGACGGCACGCAGAAGCGTTATCCATCCGACAGGCCGCAGCTACTTGACAAAGTCTCGCGGCTCCCGAGTATCTTTCTTCCCCGCTCCTCCGTCCGCAAGATATTATTCCCCTCGGGACCCGCGCTCCGACAGACTCCCCACGGATTGACGCCGAGTTATGCACGAAAATAGACTCGTCGACTCGCTTATTACGTATTCATAAACGCATAATGCAATTGTGTATTCGAGAAGAGTCGACGAATTGAATTATGTATTAATTGAAGGGCCACACTTCGGGACTCCTCGCGCATTTGCCTGCGCCTCTCTCGGATTAATATTCATCCGTCCCTCACCAAACGAAATAATTATCACTCTCCCGGCGAACTCGCGCAAAGCCTCCGTGTACAAACTTCGTCAATAATTAACCCCCTTCGACGGGGAAGTAGCGACACGGAACTAAAACTTGAAGCCTTCGGAAATATCAATGTATCAAATATTCTCTTAATTTATGTCACTCGGTCGGAAAATGACGGTTTTTCGCACGCTTACGCAAAACCCGGATTTTCCGTTTTTTTTTTTTTTTTTTTAACTCGCGTGATTGCAACACTCGCCTCCGCCTCGCGCCGCAAACGCGCGCTCGTCAGAAACAATTTTTTTGCACTAGTATCGTAATGTACTATAAAATACATAATATAACATAAATACACATAATATTAAACATTGATATACATAATATTAAATATAAAATATAAAAAAAAAAAAAATTAAATATATATTTTCGAAATTCGATCTCATCGAGTATTAGAAAACAGTTTCGGAAAATAATGTCGAAAGCCCAAAGAGAAGATATTCAAAAAGCAGGTAGGTCTGATCGTCGTGAAAAAAAAAAAAAAAACCTCCCACTTGGCTCAAACCTCTCTTGATAGTCCCTTTTTTTCGCCCAAGCGGGTCTCAGTGGCCACATTCGGTGGAGTCTCCATCGTCGCGAGCCATGTAACTTTTTTCATTTTGGGCGACACAGCGCGACGATGAGTGAGAGGCGAGAAGGCGACGTAGTCTGGAAACGCCGACGGGTCGTACACTTGCGCTGAGCCGAGCGAGGGAGAGTCTTCAGGGGTAACAGAGAGAGAGAGAGAGAGAGAGAGAGAGAGAGAGAGAGAGAGAGAGAGAGAGATTGTGCAAGCTCTCGTACAGAGACTCGTACTCGCGGCGCGCAACACCAGCGCTGACTTTATGAGTCAGTCGGAGCAAGTTGTTCGTACGAAAGTTTTCGAGTGCACCCGTTCGGCGCTCTTGCACATAGCGGGGCCAGTACATAGGAGCGAAGAGGGTGGTAATACGTAAAAGGGAGGCGTGAAGTGTTAGCATAGGCCTCGGGAGCAGCAAGCAGATACTCGAGGCAACCCTACGCCGGCGTAAGTATATCCTCCGTTTCTACGTTCCACCACCCCGCCGGTCCACTATACAGCCGGAGCCTCCTCGTCGTCATTCCACAACCCTCAGCCTCTTTCTGGCCTTTTGATGCAACCCTCAACATCGGCTTTGCGTCCGCTCGTCGCTTCGCGCGTTCCCTCAACCGTCGAGTCTCTATGTCACATTCATACACCAATACCACTTGCTGTCACCACTACTGATAATATACTACTCGTTATAGATGGTGGATTGAGCCTCAATTTTTTTTCACCCTCATTCGCACTTTCTTTTGACGGGGTTTACTGTTCGTCTCGAATTGTCTGTTCTGCAACGGAAGTTAGAACTGTGCGCTTGGAGGACGTCCAAGAAAGCTCGGTTGTCATAGCCATTTTTGCATCTGACGAGAAATCATTCAAATGGTTGATGCGTTTGATTAATTGGTTCGTAGATCAACTAATTTGTTGACCCAACCGATACATCTGTTTGGCCCGACAATTTTATCATCTGGCTCTGCGAACTCTAAGAAGCCGGTTTGAACAAGCCTGTCAATTTTTTCAATATGACAGAGCTGGGCAGCACTTAAAGTACATGAGTACTCACTTGGTACTCAAAGTATCAATGTACTTTTCGGTACTTTAAGTACTATTATTGAGTACTCAGCCCAAAGAACTTATGCAATTTTGAGCATGGCTCAAAATTGCTATGCTCAAAATTGTAACTAAACGAATATACCGAAAATTATTTTACACCCAGCCCAATATTTTCCATTTAAATCTCAAAAATACGATTTTTTATAAATAAAATCATAAAATCATAAAATCGAGATCTTTCACACTTTCGGCCACTGTACTAGATCCATACATCCCAGATTTAGTTGTCATACATCCAGTCGACCTCCACTCACTTGCCCAAGGTCCAGCCGTCGTACTCCAGTTGATTAGTCTGTTACCAAGGATTGAAAACGCAGAGTTTTGACGTTTTGGAAAAATGTCGGCCCTGAACAGAGCCGTTTGATTTGAAAATTCCTCTCTAAATTTCGTTTTCGTGAAACTTCGCCTTTTTCGCTTAACACGAAAAAGTATCTTGCACTTTGTATTTTATAAAAGTACTTTAAGTACGGAAATTACTTTGTACTTAAAGTACTTGCCGTACTTGGTACTTAGTACTTTCACTACTTTTCGGTATTTTTCCCAGCTCTGCAAAAAAACATCGCTTTCGTAAATGCACGATCAGGTTCGCCGCTGCTAGGGAAAGTCCGTAAATTCCCCGAAATTTTAAGTACGTCGGCGAAAGCCGGGAAATGTCGGGAATTCTTTGCCATCAGATTTAGTGGCCATCCCGATGCTGCTGGGATGATTCTCCGATTGCCCGTAGAACGAACGTAGTGGAGCACACGGAGCGCGTGATGTGGCTATAACTGGCACGCTGCGACGCTTTTCTTCATCGATCCGCTATATGTCAAATAGCCCGCTGGATACTCATAAGCCGTGACGAGAGTAGTAGCAACCCCAATAGCAGCAGCAGCTGTAGAAACCTTTCTCGTTTCTCCATCTGAATGTATCCGAGGAGTCGCCTTCTCGCCTATACATTTTCGCTCTTGCAGAGTTTCTCAATCATCTGCACTTGATGAACCATCGGATCCAGGTGTCTCGTATCTCCGGCTTCATCGTTCTCCTTCGCGACTCGTGAGTCAGTTCAAGGCGATTCCATAGTTCAATTATACGCTGCTCCAATATTTCTACGAACACCGGATCGTACTGATCCGGAAATACGTGCGAGTCTTCTCGCCCATCCTTAATCAGTCGTCAGTCGAAAATGTCCAATTTACCCACCTATAGCAGTATAGAAATGTTTTAACAGGACTTTACACAATTTTTTTAAAAATGATTACCAAATAATTTTTAAGTGATTTCTACGAAGTATTCTGCTACATTGCTGAAGGTGGTCAAATTATGTGACAAAAATATTGGTAAATCGTCTCAGTTTTTAGGAAAGCCACTTTGAATGTGATCGATCGCTTTCTCTTTCCCGAGAAACTTACATTTTGCCTTTTACTTCTCAGGTTCCCTCGACTCGGTTAAATTTTCCTTTATCACGAACTCCATATGGATTTTTTTTTATAGTCACTCGTATCGTTGGTTCACGTCCAGTGCTCTCGGGGGGATTCGATGCCGTAGAGCTCGGAGTAAACTCTTCCTCTTCTGTGCTTTCTTTTACGGTGTATTTCCGCCATTCGCCCGGTCGTTCCGACTCGTACGACACGTCGTTGCGCACTTTATCTGACGCAATATCTCGATCCCACCGAGTGCTCGAGAAACATTCTGTTTCCCCTCCGTTCTCCCCAAAAAAGGAGCCGGCAACTGGAGTAGATGTTACATATTTTTTTCGACGCCAGTTTCCATACGGATTTTCCCAGGGCTTTTCGGCATTAAAAAAAAGTATAAAAGATAACAGGTAAACAATAGAAGAAAAAAAAAAAAAAAAAACGTTGTGCTTGACCTTTAGGCGAAACGACCGTCCGATTACGGTTCAATGCGAAAAAATACATAGAACAAATATACGAACGTCGCGCTTGATTCCTGGTCGAAGCTGATGTCGAATCTGCACATTTTTTATTGTTTTTTTTTTTAACTTTCGATTTTTACTGCAGAAATCAAAATCATGCCGATTTTTCTAGCTTTGCCAACCTCGTCGTATCCATTATCTTGTATATTTCGTCCCGTAGAACATCATGGTATGCACCACGATTTTTCCGCAATGTCATCGGAAAGCTTTTGGAAAATACGCAAAATCACTTAATCTTGCAGTATATCAGCTATAAAAATTCCCGACAAACTTTTTTCGTTAGTTGTTTTTCAGTGACTATGTTTAATGTACTTTTTCACGCTGATCACGAATCTACAACTTATTTTATTTACAGATGAATATTTAAGTCGAAAACTTTCGTCGAATATCAAGTTTGAATTTTTCATGAAATAAAGAAAAAAAATTCAAAACGTTTCACCCCAAATTTAATAGGGATCATCGGACGATCGTGTCACATCGGCGTACACACTTTTGATTCAAAAAATCACAAGAGCGCTGACAGCGCTGACAGACAAGAAAAACAGCTGGAAATTTTTTAATGAAAATTTCGTATAAACATTGACTGTTAAACTCACATACTGTGTGTGAAATTTAAGCTTGAGATCTCGACTTATCTGAATTTTTCCCGTCGAATTCATACACACACACACACACACACACACACACACACACGCGCGCGCACACACACACACACACACACACACACACACACACACACACACACACACACACACGCACACGCACACACGCACACACACACACACATACACACATACATCCAGACATTTTTTCCAAATATGATTTTTCAATGTTTTCGAACATTCTGAACACGTTGTCATAAAAATATCGAATATCTATTATTTTCATAAAGTAAAAAAAAAAAAAAGGAGAAAAATTACAGAATCTACCGTGATAACTTGACGGAGAAGAGACCGGATCGTTTTGAGTACGAGAACTATGTCGCGCGATACCTCGGGGGAAATCCTAATATTTTAACCATCGGGAAGAAATGAAAGGACGTGAACGAGCACGAAAAGGGAAAAGGGTGTGCGGAGCGTGCGCCGCGGGGTATGAAGACAGAGTAACAAGGGGTTTCGAGCAAGGGTAGTGTAGCCCGGACAGAATCATCCCAACGGGTCTTTTATAACCGGGAGCGTCGCGCTTGCGGTACACCCCGAGGGAAGTACTTGAAATTAACGCGGTAAGACTGTACGTCTCGGTGCGGTTGAAGGGAGTTACGCGCAGCAGAAACGAAGGGTAGCGGTGCAAGGAGAAGAACGAGAAAGCCGATGGACGGCCGTGCTGGAGGGGGCGGCGGGGGGAGGGGGGGGTGGGAGGGTGAGGGAAGGAAAGGGATGAAAAGGGAACGCAGCAAAGCGACCGCGGCCCTGGAACCGTTGGAGAACGAGGCGGAATGCCTCGAGTTCGGTTATTTGTCAGGGGATAACGCGCCTCGGGTTGAATTTCGCGTTCGTGCGGCTGCCGGAAGTGCACGAGTGCAATCTCCCCGCAGAAGGAGCGAGAATGAATGAGCGGAAAGGCAATACAGTTCGAAGAGCCGTAAGTCGCGACCCGGGACAATTTTTTTTATTCTCCAACTTTTCACATCGAATCGGCGGTCTTGCAGATGCGTTTTAACCGGAAGTGATCATGAGATTTTCCTACGTTTTAGAAGACGGGAAGAAAAATCTCAAGATCACTTCCGGGTGAGACGCATCTGCAGGACTTCCGGTTCGATGTGAAATGTTGGGGGAAAAAAAATTGTCCCGCGAGGCAACTTACGGGTGTCCGAACTGTATTGCCTTTTCGCTCATTCTATCTCACTCGATATGTTTCTTAATCCTTATGTTTCTGAATCGATATGTTTCTGAATCGATATGTTTCTGAATCGATATGTTTCTTAATCGATATGTTTCTGAATCGATATGTTTCTGAATCGATATGTTTCTGAATCGATATGTTTCTGAATCGATATGTTTCTGAACCGATATGTTTCTGAATCGACATGTTTCTTAACCGATATGTTTCCGAATCGATGTGTTTCTTAATCGATATGCTTCCGAATCGATGTGTTTCTTAATCGATATGTTTCCGAATCGATGTGTTGCTTAATCGATATGTTTCTGAATCGACGTGTTTCTTAATCGATATGTTTCTGAATGGACGTGTTTCTTAATCGATATGTTCCCGAATCGATGAGTTTCTTAATCGATATGTTCCCGAATCGATGCGTTTCTTAATCGATATGTTTCTGAATCGATATTTCCTTTCCGTTTGCAATTGCGAAACTGATCTGCCCGAGTTATGAGGGGAAAAAAAAAATGTTTAGGCGAGCCGCCACTGTAGTTGAGGAAACCGACCCTCCGACGATCGCTGGGGGGAGGGGGGGGGGATGATCGCTCATCGTCTCATCGCTGTACCCAACGTGCGATGCGCCGAGGCCAGGGCGATTCTCCAAAGAAGCGTAAATATTCAGTCGTCTACTCGCGTATCGTTAAATATAAATCAAGCGATGAAGTTTTCGCGCGCACTCCACATACTTGTGTTCCAACTGTACGGAGGGTTCCTCCTTAGGTGCTATTGCGGCTTCCATTAGATATCAATCCTGGGTGATTTTGACCCGCGCGCCCCCCCTCCCCCCGCTCGGGTTACACATTACACTGATATACACTGGGGAGGCTTATAAATATGATGGACGTTTTCTACCCTCTCGCGCTTACCCTCGTCTCCATACAATAATGGTATCAGCCTCTCCCCGCACTATTACGACTCAGATAAGGGACGTCTGTCCTATCTTCCCACTTCTGCAAGGTGTTTCGCGGGTGTTGTAGCAAACCCGAAACATTTATTATAAATATTCATTTGGCCTCCACTCAGAGGCGCGTGTTTCGGTTTTACTTCATCTCCCTCTCGCGCAGGCACCGAGTAGAAACGAGAGTGCGTGTAACTTTCGGTGCCCCGTTCAATTTACACCTCGAAGGGTCTCCTTACGACGCAGCTCGTTCAGACTCCCTAATAATGTTTGTAGGGTAAAGTTTTTTTTTTTTTTTTTGAAAAACTCTTTCCACGATGCAGTGAAAGGGTAAAATGGTAATTTCTCTATTATTTTTCAACGGTAAATAACAGTCGCGTTATTTAGCCACTTGGATCAATGAGAATAACCATAAAATAGCGACGATTCAACCGATAAGTGTCTTATATATTTGTCAGTAAAATGATTTTTCTCACATGCACGAAAAAAAAAAAAAAAAAAAATCTATTAGTTATTTCAATAATTATCGAAATTCCGTCTTATATCGATAACTTAATAACAGTTATATATCGATAATTATTGAAATTCCGTCCTGCAATGTGAGAACAGAAATGTCTAATTTTAAATTTGTGAAAAATAAAGTTAATGGAGAGACGACAAAATTTTTTTTAAGAGAAAAATTAGCATCTTTCGCGCGCATGTCTTGGTGCTAGATGACCTATCGTATAAATCAAAGTATCATCTACTTACGCTGGCGACTAATTTTTTCCATGCCCCGAAGTATCGATTTTCCTATCGATAGATTGTCGGAGGCAATTTTTAATTTTTCTTTTTTTTTTTGTTATTTTCAAGATATTCAATATCGGTCGCCGTCGTTCCCTGTACGCAACTCCTCGATGTAAATCCGAGGTTCTACATCGAGCATCGGATATATACGTGAGCGCGTGTGTTCCGGCCCTACCGTCGGCGAGCGAGCAGCTCGTTTCTCTATTACCCCCCGAGGAAGTGCTCGTAATTAACGGAAGGCAGTCAGTGAGACTTCGCGAAGGGGTGCAGATCGCCCCCTCGTGCAGAAGCGTGTTGAGGAGTGCGTGCTTGTCTCCCCGCACGGAATATGCATACTACCCACCGGAATGCCCTCGCGGAGTTTGTTTCAGCATTCAGGACCCACCCTGAGTCACTTGCCGTCTCCCGTTCTGCACCGTTTGCGGCACCATAACGGCCGCCCTTTACTCGGTTTAATTCCTGTCTCTGCAGACTCGAATTCTATCCCCGAATCCATCCGCCTCGTCACTTTCTCCGTTCGCGTCTTCGGATGAGTCACCGCTGATTCAATATCCAAGGGGACGGATATCGACGGCTGCGAAGCAAAAGGACGCAAACCGGAAGCTTCGACACGCACGATTGCGCCCTTTAGTCTTTCGGCGGTCGCTATAAATTTGCTTCAGCTCCCGAAGAGCTTGTAGGCTGATCCTTACAAGCGAACGGGCTCTTGTGACGCTGAGGTGACGTTGCTTGGCTGATAAGAAAAATTGCAATCAATCGCGGAGAGCCGAAGATGAAGAAAATTGTCTCTCTCTGGATCTGGAGATTCTCCGGGAAAGAGAACTTTCTCTTTCACCGGCTAATTGTTGTTGGAAAATGGCATTAATTAGAGCTTTCGTTACCGACTGCGGCACTTCGCATACATTTTTAGAAATTAGCTTCTCAATAAATTGCAACCTTCAGGCGTTCATGATTCAAAACGGTAAATCAAATCTTGTTACCCTTGAATTTAGTGTGTACGGATCTGACTTTACATTTCTGCAAGAACTTTGCAACACCGATGAAATAAATTACCTCCTTCCTGCCGACAATCGAACCGTCAATTCTCTTTCACGCCCGTTTGCAAATTTAACGATGTATATACGACCTCTAATAAAGTACATTACTATTGCATAAGCCACGATTTTCTCGGCGTTTCAATCAACCGAGAAACATACTACAGCTCTCGAGGAGATCCGTCAATGCCACCGGGGAAAGACAATTCTCAATGTTAAAAATACTTTTTCGAAATTAGCTTCCCACTAAATTGCAACTTTCATGGATTCATGTTTTTTTTTTTTTTTTTTTGTAAATCAAATCTTCATACCATTGAATTTAATATCTGTGGAGCTCCCTTAATACTTTTGACAGCTCAGTTGTCGTTAATTTATTTATGCAAGAATTTCGCAACTCCGATAAAAAAATAAATTACCTTTTTCCTACCGACAGTCGAATCGTTAATTCTCTTTCACGCCCGTTTTAAAATTTAACGATGCATGTACGGCCGGTAATAAATTCCATTACTATTGCACGATCGGGCGCTGCGATACCGTCGACATCGGTGGCTCGATCGTTCAAGCGATTTTCTCGACGTTTCAATCAACCGGCAAATACACAGATAACAAAGAGTCATATCGAATGCAATAACGCGGGGACACTGATGATCCTCGAGTTTCGCACGAATGAAACTCGACGCGTGTCGTCGACGCTTGTACTCTCGTCACGAACCGCGCCGTGAGAGTTTCAGTACCGTCGGATTTTCACGCATCCAACATTATTCGCCGGTCCGCAACCCACATATAAATTCCCATTAATAAAACTCGGTTAGCTCGATGGAAATAATAAAATGACGTGGACCATGGTGAGCATCGTGTACGGCAACTTCTCGATTTTCTGCACCGTTCCCATCCCAGCTGGAGCTTCTGTCGCTCTAGTTCCACATCCCTTCCGTGCATTATTTATTCGCTGTCACTCCCAGTACGCCGCCCGGCACGTCCAATTTGATTGAATTTCAGGAGAACACGTAGCTTAAGCGAAACGTATTACGTGTTTTACAAGCTCCGAGCCATTGCATAGGGGAGAGCGGTGCAAAATGGCACAGCGGGGAAAAATGGCACAGCGGGGAAAAATGGCACAGCGGGGAAAAATGGCACAGCGGTGCAAAATGGCACAGCGGGGCAAAATGGCACAGCGGGAAAAAATGGCACAGCGGGAAAAAATGGCACAGCGGTGCAAAATGGCACAGCGGGCCAAAATGGCACAGCGGAAAAAAATGGCACAGCGGTGCAAAATGGCACAGCGGGGCAAAATGGCGCAGCGGGCCAAAATGACACAGCGGGGCAAAATGGCACAGCGGGAAAAAATGGCACAGCGGTGCAAAATTGCACAGCGGGGCAAAATGGCACAGCGGTACAAAATGGCACAGCGGGAAGAATGGCACAGCGGTGCAAAATGGCACAGCGGTGCAAAATGGCACAGCGGGGCAAAATGGCACAGCGGGGCAAAATGGCACAGCGGGGCAAAACGGGATAATGAGACAAGACGCAGTTTCCCAATAACTTTTGGATGGTGGCGACGGTGGTAAGTGGGGCAAGACGGGTTTAAAAAACCGGATGTATCGTTGGGACGAAATGGTGCATCCAAAAATTATTGTAAGATTGAGTTTTGCCCTCAATGTCCCGGTTTGCCCCGCTGTGCCATTTTCTCTCCGGTTTCTCCTACGTCATTATCTTAAAATACTTTAAGGCACTAGCACAAGCTTTTGGTCCAATAAAACAGGTCGGTTTTCAACATTTTTTTTTTTACTCAGAGTTAGTACAGGATGTTGTGAAGATTGAGTTTTTTTTTTTTTTTCTTGAAAAATATCTATCAACAACGTACTCATTAAAATGAACCTTTATCAAATAACAATTAACATCGGACATCGTATCTCAAAAATCTATTCGTTCGATTTAATTGAAATTTTGTTAGATCCTTGATTATAATATTTTTCTATGATGAATGATTTTTAAAAATCTTCGTTAATTTGTTAATAACAGACGATTAAGGTAGTTTTTTTTTTCGTTTCAACGAACTGTGTGTAAAAACCCGACCGTGTCTGTCTGATATGCGCGTTGGAGGAAAGTTGAAAGTCGACCTGTTTTTTTTTTTTTTTTTTCAAATGCTTATGCTAGTCTTAAGGCAGTCTGCTAGCCCAAATTTTTGAAAAAAAAAAAAAAAAACGAAACAAAAAATGTTCACTTTCGTGTAGTACAAGAGCATATTTGTCTAAAATATTATACCAATATGTGCAATATTTGAAATATTTATTTATATCACATGCGACGTTGAAATATTCAATAGTACCGATATTATTTTTCAAACCCCGAGAATAATTCCCGTTTGAACTGTAAGACTCCCTTAAGAAATTCTCGTAATAAATATCGTCGAGCAGTAATGCGTCATGAAATAAGATTTCGACCAGAGTTTCAATGCCTAAAAAAAAAAAAAAAAAAAAAAAAAAATTGAGTCTGATAATTAAGAAAATGAATTAACCAAGTTTTTTTTTTATTAATTTTGTACGGCGCATGCAAAAAGAGCATACGTGTTTAATTCTCGAGGCATCCAGGCAATCGATAAATCGGCGTTATCAAGCGATCAGGCTGATTGGATCTTGCATCAGCGATCGAGCCGGACGGGAGTGCGTTTTTCCACCGCAGCGCCAAATTCAGAAATACCGAAGAGGCGAGCCGGACGTTTCACACATGCGCGCGCACACACACACACACACACACACGAGTTCACCAGAATCTATCGGGTACACCGCATTCAGCGGCCAAATGTTGGGATGCGATGACGACGAGGACGACCCTCGCCCTTTATATTTTCGCAGAGTTGGGCATTTCCACGAGCCATGCTATGACGTCATACGCGCGAGTATTCACGGCCCATTGGAGCCGAGAAGAGAGAGAAATGCAACCCCGACGATTTCCTCTCCCCACTTCCTCCCCCGACGCTGTACTTATTTTCTCCCCATTCGCTTGATCCTTCGTACTTTCTTCGTCGGTTCCCCCTTGGTCAACCCTCCTCGCTGATGCGGATGAGACCCCGTATCGAGGATAGAATAGACAACATAATTCCGATGTTAGTAGATCCAGCTTCAGACCGGACAGTTGAAGAACTGGATTATGTTGTTTTCGCTCCGAACTTCATCAAAGCGGAAATGATCTTTTATTAAAAAAAAAAAAAAACAGTCCTAGCAAAGAATTCAATTGCAACGGTCGTGTGGCTTAAAAAATTTACTTTTCATATTTTTTAGAGACTTTCCCCTTCTGCTATCTATCACTTTGCAAAGTGATAGATAGAAGAGTCGGAAATGCCGGACAAAAATCTGACAATTTTTTTTACTTTCAAAGCCACAGAACTGTTGCAATCGAGCTCTTTACCAGGACTTTTTTTCTAACAAGTCGTCAATTCGGCGTTCATGAACTTCGAGCGAAAACAACATAACACGGCTGCTTCGACTGTCCGGTCTGAAGCAGGATATATCAACAATGCAGTTATCTTTAATTTAAATGAAGCGGGCATTTAAATAAAAAATTTGAGATTTTCTTGGATAAAAATGTAGTTTTTTTTTGCAATGTACACTTGCCGTGAGTAGAAATTCGGCTCGGCCTGGTGTACAAAGATTGTCACTGAAAAATGAAGTTTTATTTAATCTTATTAATTACTAATATGATTTTTTATTTTGTTATTAGGTAATTGTAATTGGTACATATTTCAAACGATCGTACAATGATTATCCCTCCATTCGGTTTCTGATTTACCTCGGGGATAATGTACTTCGTCGTAATTATCATAATTGCTGCTGAGAGGATTCGAGATGCGAGACATGAAATAGGGGCGATGCTCGTGCCTGGCTGCGGAGAATGTTGATGAATCGGGTACAGGCGACGAGCGTAAAATAGAGACGCACTCGTATGTTACAACGAGCGAGAGATGGACACTTGGCTCAGTCATTAATTAAATTCGTTACGATCGTTATTGCAGCGAGCCCCTTAGAAATATCGTTTGCAAGTATGTGGAGCACTGCGAGTATGTGGAACACTGCCGACCTCAAAGGGGACACACTCGGCTCGTAAGTTTACTTTCTGAGTACATAAAAAAAAGAAAAAAAAAAAAAAAATGTACGATAACATAAATCTCAATTATTCAACGAGAGAAAAGTAAATTTCCAATACGATTTATGACGGTTTTGTTCGTCAGTTAGAAATATTGTATTAATATGGCCGTCTAGACAGAAATTATAATTTTAATATCATTGTTCGATGATAATGTGAAAGGGAATATATATTTATCGTATTTTTGATAAGCATTTTTTTTTTTTTTCATTATTTGTTAAATATTGTATCAATAAAAAAAAAAAATAAAAAATAAAAAAAAATAAAAAACTATCGTTTGACGCAAACGTATTTGGTCGAATGAAACAAATCGTTTGACCGAGCCAAGAAAAGGTCGCTATAAAGTATAAAGCACCGCGCATGTGTCTACATACACGAAGTTGTCGATGAATACATAGACCCCGCCCGGGTGTAAGAGAGAACCGCGACGGGTTGGGCCACTTGTCTCGGAGACCGTGCAACAACTATACACAACATTCCTTTCATTCTGAATCCTTTCACTTTTTAACCCAGATTCATTGTTGGAGAATTGTGTAGAACGCGAGGTCTCGGCTCGTTGCCACAGCTGTAATACTCCCTGTCGCGTTCGCGGACGAACGATTCTAATTAGCCACCTGAGAAGCCTAGGATTGTTGTGGAAAAAAAAAAAAAAAAAAAATGAAATAAAAGAAAAGAAGAATATCGCCCGGACGAGCGATCCGTACATCGTACAATATTTCCTTTCTCTCGTCGCGAGAGTTTTTTTTTCTATCGCTCTCCGTCGATCTCTCTCTCTCTGCCTCTCGCATGAGTGTATGGCTTATATATATATGTATTTTGGAAAAATGTGGGCGTGTTCGTTTGCTTGTTCGTATGTTTGTCCCACCCGCGGCCCCGTTTCGGTGAAACCCGATAGTGCACACGGTGGAATAGTGCATTGCCCTTTTGTGCACACGGCGTTATTAGCGAGCAGCCTTTTTGTGAAAATGCGTCACTGTCGGTCGAATTAACGTCACTTCCGGTTGAGAAAAATATGTTTTTCAAACCGAAAGTGACGTGAAAATGGGAATTTCAACAAGGAAGTGACGTATCTCCGTCACTTCCGGTCTGACAATGAGATTTTTCAAACCGGACGTAACGTATTTCCGGTGTGATGTCACTTCCGGTCGAGAGATGCGATTTTCAGCCCGGAAGTGACGCATTTCCGTCACTTACGGTCGAAAAATTTGATTTTTAAATCGCACGTGACGTATTTTCGGTATGCACGTCGCTCCAGTAAAAAAAAAAAAAAATTAGATTTTTAAACCGGAAATGATTACTATTTTCGACACATCACGAAAAAAATGTAAATTTCTGGTTTCTAAATGCCATAGTCGATAGCGGGGGCGTGAAGCGTTCGAGTCACACCAACCTGCTACTATATTTGTCGAATCGGATTTAACTGTGTTGCGCGTACCCTCGTGTTTGCGCGGCACAGCAAAAACTTTCTTTTTTTTTTTTTTTCTCGCTTCCCCGGAAAGCCCCTCAGCCAGGCGCGAAAGCTCGTGTAAATCCCGGACCGAATTCATCGGCACCGTGAAATCCTGCGTCCTTGCTCCTCCTAATGAGAGTGCGACATATAACTCTAATGAGCTCCCCCGAGTTGAATCGGAGCCTCGCCGAGGAAGGGTTTTATTATGCATGCTCGCGCCACCTTGAAAGTGTGTTTCACGGGTATCCGAGCAAATCTCCAAGACGATTCCTATTTGTTGCTCTACATATCTCAGAGGTAAAAAAGAAGATATATATATATATATATATAATTGTAACGACTATGGGAATGAATAACTCGCATATTAGGTTGTGGGGCGGATATTATTGGTATAATCACGGCTATGTATCTCGAGTATCAAATGCCAAACGTCTCGCGTCTCTGAAAGTCTGATCCAATCTGTTTATATGACGATCGATCTTGCATCGATCGTCCGTTCGTTTGTCTATTGTCAAACCTAAAACGAATATCGTGTGTCCTAACGAATAGTCAGGTACATATTCGTTACACTGTACATATATATATAGTGTAACATACATATATGCATATGCACTACATACACATATAGTACGTACATATGTGTACATACTATATACACTACATACATATATATGTAGTGTAGTTTGCAGTGTATAGTATATATATATATATGGAGGAGGATGATCAAGATCGAATGTGGGTTAACGTAATCGTTAACCCACATTCGATCTTGATCGTAATATAAATATTAATATAAATCCTTGGCAAGCCCTTGAAGGTAAAAGCGACTTTGCGCGAAAGGCACCGTGCCTCTCTTTTGCCGGCTTTTGCGTCGAGATTTCTACTACGAGCGTGCGTATAGGAATCGCAGCGTCTCTGCTTTGCCCACTTGCCTCGATGGATTGTGGGCGACTTTCACGTGTCCGTGTGGGTCAAATCTACCTGTACGGCATTCTGTGCCCCTCGTGTGTAGGTAGAGTACACTTTTATCGCGAGAACCTGCCGTGTCCACGATAGACTCATACAACTCTCGTCGACTACAAACGGCCGACCGAGAGAAATCCTTCACGACCAATCCCGCATCGAGCCCGTCGGAAGATTGCTCCGGGTTTAAAGGAACAATGCTCCTCTTACTCCCTGAAAACGTATAAAAACCGCACAGCGAGGAAAACGAAAAGCTCTTTCGCTCCGAGAACACGCCTTAGCTGCTAGCTCGTGAGATTGCAGAATTTTCTGTTCTTTTCACCCTTTTTCTTCAGACTCTCTTATTTTTCTTTTTTTTTTTACACTTCACCCACTGATACTCCGATCTTAAGACGTCGAATCGAAACTATCGTACAGAAAAATGAAGTGGGCCATTTTTATTTGCTAATAATAAGCAATAAAGTCATATTGAAACTCCTCAGAAATCTATTATTGTGAAGATATTTTTATGAAGATATATTTATGAAGATATTTTTATGAAGATATTTTTATGAAGATATTTTTATGAAGATATTTTTATGAAGATATTTTTATGAAGATATTTTTATGAAGATATTTTTATGAAGATATTTTTATGAAGATATTTTTATGAAGATATTTTTATGAAGATATTTTTATGGAGATATTTTTATGAAGATATTTTTATGAAGATATTTTCATGAAGATATTTTTACGAAGATATTTTTATGAAGATACTTTTATGAACATATTTTTATGGAGATATTTCTAAAAAAATATTTTCGTTCTGTTTTAATGTGTCTTATAATGCATGTTTAACAAATGTTTCCGGAAGGATTAACATTTCGAAAATTTTGGCCCGCGTCGATCCTGCACTAAGATTGACAGCGCAGCAAGAAAAAAAAAAAAAGCTACTTCCGGTCTTCCTCCCCGAAAGGTTCCGCAAACGAGCTCGCCTCCCGCTCTTGCTATTCGCGCTTCTTTTTTTTCCACCTTTCCCTCTTGGTCGTTTCCACGCGAGTCGAAGATCGTGGAGTTCCTATTAAACGCACAGGTAGGCACATGCACGGTGTCTCCGCGTGTCGACGGTGCCCGTCGACTCGTGCATTCGATATATCCTCCTCGTCAGTGCGAAGTCACGATCCCGCGAAATAACATTAACCGTCGTACTCTCGACTTTCCCTCGGTCAGAGTTTCAACCGGTGTCTCTCCCGACGATTCGTCACAGTAAACAGTGCCATTCGAAACTTCGTCGCGCAAAGTCAGCGCGAGTCGAAGTGTGCGCGCGCGTGTTGGATTCACCGGAGTGCCGCGATTACTTTTTTTTTTTTTTTTTTTTTTTTAAATAAATAAATATATATATATATATATATATATATATAATAAAGAAAAATTTGAAAAAGTCGGAAAAATGAAGTTTCGCGCGATTCTCGTCCTCGCGCTCGTCTGCGTTATTTCCGAGGTTCACGGAAAACCAACTATCTATAAACGAAACGAGGATAACATCTTCGAGCCCGGTAATTCATTCAATGTCAAGGAAGGAAGCTTCGGGATTAAAGTTCTTTTTTTTTTTTTTTCTTCAACTATTTTATCCAACGGCCTAGTTCGCCACAGAAAACGATTTCCCTCGTTCTCCGATATACTCGCCTGGAACTTGCTGCACAGTGCTATAACTCTCTCTCTATATATATATATATATATATATATATATATTGCTCTGTAAGATGCGAGATATAATTAAAGTCCCGGCAATTTATTATATGGATTGAAAAGTCCCTGAGAGGAAGAAGCTATATATTTAATTTTTTTTTCGAAAAACAACTAAACTCTTGCGCTCGGTGTGAGAAACGCGTGGGCCGTTCTTACGTTTGTCAAGGCAGAGAGAGAGAGAGAGAGATGACGAAAAAAATCGAAAGTTTAGAGCCGGAGAATTTCACTTCCTAAAACTGCGCGAAACGCCGCCGGTTTCATTTCTTTTTTTTTGTTTTTTTTTTTTTTTCGTTCTCGCGAGACGAACCGGCTCGTGCTGAAAGTCTGGAAACTCCGTTGGGAACGTCTCGACGAAAGACAAAAAAAATACTTTCTCCTTGATCGTCGCTCGCGCTAATTAGCACGGGAAACTGCGTTGCGGCGGACTGCACGTCCCCGCTCCGAAACCTGCTACGGATAGTGCGTCGACGATGTTACACCGACAGTAATAATATTCGAGCCGAGGCTCTGCATATTGACAAACGGAATAACGTCATCGACGATTTTCTCTGAGCAAGGACGTGCTACGCCTATTATTAGTCATTGTCGACAAGTTTCTCGGAATTCGACATTCTATCGTGAGAAAAATCATACAGAAAAATGACAAATTTATTACACGATGAAATATCATTGTTTTTACTGCAGTAGATAATTTATTTATTTTTATCTAGACCATTATTAATTGAACTGCAGATCTTGAATCCTCTCGATCTATCCCTTTTTCCTTCTTCAAAATTCAATGCAATGGCAAATACCGAAGGTATCTCGAAACTTGCTACGGATAGTTCGAAGACAAATCATTTTTACTGCAGTACAGTAGATCATTTCTTTTCTTTTTTTTTTTTTTTTTTACCTAGACCATATTAATTGGACTGCAGATCCTTGATTCTCTCAATCTACCCCTTTCTCGTTTTCTTCAAAATTGAATGCAATGTCAAATACCCAAGGTATCTCGAAACTTGCTACGGATAGTTCGAAGACAAATCATTGTCTTTGCTGCAGTACAGTGGATCATTTATTTTTTATCTAGACCATATTAATTGGACTGCAGATCTTTGATCCGCTCGAACTATCCCTTCTTTCGTTATTCTTCATAATTGAATGCAATGTTAAATACCGACGGTATTTAACTTGCTACGGATCATTCGAACACATATAGTTGTTTTTACTGCAGTACAGTAGATAATTTCTTCTGTTTTTAATCCCATCTTAATTAGACTGCAGGTCCTTAATCCTCTTCAATTTTATCGTTTCTCTTCAAAATTAAATGCAACATTAAATACCGACTGTGAGATCGTACGACCGATACTAAATAAGGAGGACCTCTCGTTGATCTCAAAAAGTGAATTGGCTTAGCTCCCCGGCGACAGGTGGGATTAACGGAACGATGATGTCACTCGAGAGCGTGGGTTAAGATTATAGCAAGACGCGATCTCGTCCCTTCGACCGTGCCCGATGCCGTTTGCGCGCGCGAAGTTTTCTCGTCATCCTTCGAGTTTCTCGCCCGAGGCTGGTCGCACCGTAGAATGAAAATAAATTAAAAAAAAAAAAAAAAAAACGGAGGAAAGAAGCAAATTAAACGTATAACTCGCTGAGCCTATTCACGAAAAATATTGGTTTTTCGTTGAAACGGAACATTGAATCTTCCACGCTGATTGTTTCTGCAGACCGGAAGTTCCTACATTTTTGTCGCCCGAATTTTCTGTAACAAAAGCCACCGTTCACATTGTCGAAAGGGGATAATGAAAAACTTCACCGCGGGCGACAAATCGGTGACTGGGAAAATTTAATCTTCCCTCCCTCTCTCAGCGCCAGCCACTCGTTAATTACGGGATGATTGAAGTGGATCGTGCATTATTCACGTTAGTTAAATCAATCGATCGACAGCGAGCCCGAGTTTTCGAAACTCATTAGGCACCTCGAACATCCAGTCACACGAGTCAATAGACCGAGCTCGTCCCGTCGAGTGACTCGATACGCAATTAAAAGTACTCGTATCTCCAATTAATCACGCTGTACGATCGAAGGGGCAGTGGGACTAACGAATTTGATTTTGCGTTCATTACTCGATCGTGTCGGGGTCACAATGAACTCGGTTAACAATCAATTGACTTATAAATACATTGAATTATAAATACAGAAGAGACTGAATTGTGGCTGTAACCTTTTTCGGTCTAAAATGAACTTGGTTAAAAATCAATTGAATTCATTGAATTATAAATACGGAGGTGTCTGAATTGTGACTGTAACTTTTCTGTTACATGAATCTTCCGTGCAGTTATGATACCGGTATCGTCAACGGTGATACCACTTCCGGTTTACAAGGTCGGCTACGGATTCGGCTTCACCTCCAAGGAGAAGAAATATCACTCGTCGTACAAACCGGATGGTGTGGTCAAACTGATCACCGGTGAGAGGATGCATTTTTTTTGTTTACTCGGGCGCGGAACAATTCGAGTGGAAAATATCTTTGCCATTGCGCGAATGGAAAAATGTCGCTATTAGTAGATTTAAAAAAAACTGTTGCTAATTATTAACGATTAAGAAATGCACTTATTGATCTCTACAATTGAAAAATTTGAAAAAATTCTGAAATGTCTTGTGTCGTATATTTAAAAATGTTAGATTTCAGCCGCAGTGGGCCGTCCTCAGCTTAATTTTTTAATATTTTTTTCGAAAAAAAGAGAAAAAGATTGGAAGAAAAAATAAATCGATTATAGAATACCGCTTGTCCATTTTTTATATGAAATACTGCATTTTTGAAATTATTTTCAGATCTTTTCGAAGTTATTTTCAACTTAAAAAAAATCTGCCCCATGCGGTTTTCGAGTCGATTAGTAATTAGTAGCTAATAATACACGATAATAGTTTTTACAGCCAAGAAGGAACTGGAAAATAAGGCGTAAGGGAAACGAAGATTCAGACGTGACCAGTTACCATCCAATTGGCATGGAGACGCGACAGAGAAGATGGGTCAGCTGAAGGCATAAATAAACCCGCGAATCGTCCGCAGGTGCCGATCCAGCGGACGAAATAACGAAACTGCATGAGTCGAAGGAGGACTGAAGAAAATATTATGTCCCTCCGATGGAAGGAAGACCGGACGCAACGAAATAACTAATCAATCTAATCAATACCCAATCTTCATATTTCAATGAGTTGATATCCAATCGTTCGCGATTGCTACCAAGCTTAGAAATAAGAGCTTCACACCAAAAACTAATTTATCCCAGTCTCGAATTTGACGAGACGAAAAGTTTACCCGTCGTCTGCAATTATCAAACTTAGAAGTATATTGTTTTCTATTTTCTTTTATGTTTATTTTTTTTTTTACACTTTATTGTATAAACAATTGTGGCGAATTCGTTTCGTTAAGGATGTGAAAATTTTTGAACATCCGGCGTGACTAACTGTCAATTAACGATTGGATCGAGCAAGGAACGAAAAATTCGTGAAAAAATGTTTCATAATCGCGATGGAATATTTGTATCGTGCTCATTCGGAGGTATCATCGTTGAAGTTACACAAGAGCCGCTTTCTTATTACTACGCGACTTCCATCGGTTGATCGGCTGTAAAAAAGAAATTGTTTTAATCGTTGTAAACGATTTGTTGTGAATAAAATGAATTCAATAACGGATCCAGTTTTTTTCTCCAGCCCGAAGAAGATACTCACGCAGTTCGTTGAACAAGAATTCATCCTGGTATTCCTTCAAGAATTGCGTCGATCGATTTTCGTCCAGAAACAAAGAGTAGACCCGTTTAACGTCATCAATGCTCACCTGCAAATTCGGTTCGATTCATGAACGATGTGAGAAAAAAAATGTATTGATAAAAAAAAAGGCTTGATTTTACTCACCTCTGTACTCTTTCTTTTGCGACTAACGAGCGATGCAGTCGTGATCAGTTGGATCGCGTATCTTAGAGAAGTTTCCGATGCGATTCTCGTCAGCACCGTCAAAGCGTCATCGGCCATTTCGCAGTCCTCCTCCTCGCATCGTATCTTCAAGATTTCTTTCAGATCTTTCTCCTGATAGGGAGTCGTCGGGACGATAATCATACGATCGAGAAGATCGATCGGTATTCCGTGAGGACTTTTGTAATTTGTACCTCTGATCCTCGTGATGCCTGGTCGAGTAATTGAAAAAAAAAAAAAAAAAAAAAAAAAAAAAAAAAAAAAAAAAAAAAAAAAAAAAACAAAATCAGTCAAGTGCTTAAATGCTATAATAATTTTATCCACGCTTTGCCTGCGTAAAACTCCCATGTTCACAACTCGTGAAGTAAAGTTTGGTCGTACGAAAACGAACGAAAATTTGGTCGTACGATAGTCGTGCGAAAAACTTTTCGAGAACTCGTGTGATTGCAGACTCACATTCGTCAGAAAAGGTGTTTTTGCACCAGTGTCGTAATGTACTATTTCCTAACGCATGCATAAGATACGTGAACGAAATGGTGTAAAATCACCACTCCGTTTCTGTAGCACAGAAAATACGCAGAAAAATTCTTTTTCGCGTCACGTGCGGGAAAAATAATGCGCATGCGCACAAACGCAACATGGACTTTTTTCTCGTACTAGTGCAAGAAAGTGCTTTTCTGCGCATACTTCCCAAAAACAAAGAGTCGCGATTTTCGTCAATTCGTTAGGAAAAATTATGTGAATTCAAATAGCTATTCCAATTAACGAGTAAAGCTCACCCCTGTTCGTTGCCATGATAACAACAGGCGCCATTTCGTTCTCCAAGGCTCGATTCAAAAACGAGAAGCACTCGACGTCGAGCATGTGCACCTCGTCGATAAACAGAACACCAGGTACGATCTCCGCTTTGCCCTCCTCTCGCCACTCGCCGACCTTCGCGTTTATCTGATCTCGAACCTCGGCTTTAATTTCACCGGTGTCGCCGGAGAAAAGTGCCAAAAATCCGTGAGTTCTGCTGTTAATAACGTCGATTTCGTGAAGCGAAACCGTGTGAACGACCTCTTTCCGTTTCTGAAGTTCGCCCTCCGGGCATTGTACGAATCTTGTCTGCGATCCCGTAGCGTCGTAGTCGCGAGCTCGCGTGAACGAACGTCCGAGACGATTTATCTTTCCCGTCGCTTTGTCGATCGTTATAACGTCGCCGGCTTGAACTTTCTCCTTCATCAGACTGTCTATCATCTTGTTGCCCAACTCGTAGATCGTTTCCATTTCCGTCGTTTTCAGGGTCAATTTTCCGACCTTCGCCCCGACGCCGGTCGCCGGCCGGTCCACCTGAACCTCCACCACCTCGCCCTCGATTATTTCCGTTTCCTCCTTTATCCTAACGCCAATGGACTTTCTTATGGCCTGGGTCAGAGCCTCGGTTTTACTCATCTCCAGCGAATATATTTCGGAGCCGGCCATTGCCGTGAACGGTGTGTCCTGGCCCAGCGCCTGAGCCAAGCCCATCGCTATGGCGGTTTTGCCGGTACCTGGCTGGCCCGCCAATAGAACCGCTCTACCCGCTATCTTGCCATCCTTTATCATCTCCAGGACCACTCCTGTGGCTCTGCGAGCGGCGAGCTGACCCACCATGCCCTGAGATACCTGCATTAAATTTTCATGAATCATTACCGTTTTTTTTTTATCATAAAACATTGCTTTGGAATTTTTTTTCTTCCTTTTCTCCATTTCGTTAGCTCTTACATTGCGTGGCTCGAGACTGTCTGTAAGACCCAATCCTCTGATGTGAGAATGTGCGCCGATACGCTCAATCCTTGTGATCTCTCGCACTTCTTGAACTTTTGCTGCTGCAACGGCCTGAAACAATCGTCATCAATCTATTCACTCGTCAATCTTCGATACTGTCATAACTGTGCACAAACGGTCTTGAAAAAAATCTAAATACTTTGTCAGTCGGTTATGGCAATTTCAATACATTATTTGTATGCTGGTTGTTCTTTATTCAATAGATGTATATATATAGATATTAATTTTTTTCTTGAAAAAAAAATAGCTCTTTTATTATGTATGTGTTTACCGCATATAATTTTTGTGTAAAGGAGTTTTTCAGTAAATTAAATTACTAATTAAAATGATAAATTATCTTGGGAATTGCAGAATTTCCTCAAACTCTGATATAATAAAGCATCGCTCGCTATTGTCAGCGTCATCATTAATTGGTATTGAGAAATCATTCCTTCCACGATATTAATTAGACTAATCTGTAAAAAAAATGTCTCTACGAAAACGTCCAAATTATTTAACATTAACGATTAAAACGGTGTATTGAACAAACAGCGGAGATGAAAGTTTCATCAGAGTTCCGTTGCTATGGCAACCGTTCTCAATCGGATCTAACGAAATTGCCGAATTACGGATTCGTGCCAAAAAAGTTTATATTGCGGATATCACTATTTTCTACGCGTCTCTGCCGTTAATAATAAAATATATTTGGAAAATCGTGGATCTTCAAATATTTTAGGTTAGTCGGATTGACTTCCGAAGACCGGCATACGATTATGGTTTCGATCAATGATTCGATTCGTTTCATTCATTAAAAAATCCAATAAATACAAGGCTTCGATCGGGGACCGATGAAAAGATTATAAACAATGATAATCGGACTAAGATTGTAATTAGTAAATCTTACCGCCATGATCCACACTTGTGTTTAACTGCAACACGCGTCGTGCCCGCGTACTAGTCCAAATTGTGGTAGGGTAACATTTACGCCACATTCATTTCAGAGAAGATGTAGAAGAGATGTAGGTTGAAGAAAGACAATGAATCCGAATCTTATGTACCATAGGTGGCGCTGCAAGGCTATTTTAAACTACATTTAGCTTTTATCGAATAGTTTGAAAACAAAAAAGTGTCTAAATAAAGAAAAAAGTTTGCGGCTGATGTTCATTTGTAGGCTTGCTAAAACAAAATATATTGCGTAAACTATTTGACAAAAGTTACATTCGGTCGAAAGCAGCCTTACAGCGTCTTACATAGTATATAAAATTCGAATACACCGTGGTTCTTCGATCCTTTTACTTTTTAGCGAAAACCAGTTTTGGTTAAAAGAAATTTGTCGTAGACGATTCTGTGAAAGCTTTGAAATACACATCAATGTTTCAAAGGATCTTCTTCTTCCGTGTGATTTTATGCCGCTTGGCCATGTACCTGGTTCCAAAGATCAAATGAACCCCACTATACGAAGAGTCGCTGAAGTACTCGAAATTTTGGAGTTACGAGCCATCTACCGACAACAAACTAAACCATCCTTGAAACATCTGATTATCGACTGATTCGTTATTGAACTAATTTTTTCGAACATAGTACAACTCATCGTCTTGCGTTAAAAACTCGTTATCTTGTAATTTCTCGATGACCTACATTTGCCTACGTCATAAACGAATCACGAATGGAACTTAATCTCACGAACGAATAATAAACTTCCATTAATAATCGTTGTACTGGGCCTCGCGCGCCATCTGCGTCCCTCGCGAGATGAACGAACTACCGAGAGCGAGCGCGTATGAGAAAATCCGATGATGTTCGTGCGGAAGGCGCAGTCTCTTTCAAGGCTCAAGAGCCGAAAGAATCGTGCCGGTTTGACCTTTCGTAGGCCGTGGTGACCTTCAGTCCGAACCTGGCAGTGAAATTCGTGTGGTCTCGCTACAGTTTTCCCCAGAGAGCTCGTAAATTTTTTACTTGAACGTCGCCCGTGCGGAGGTGAGTTTCACTGTTATTATTCAAAAGGAAAGATTATTCGATACGGCGTTCGATGCGGAACCGCCGATGGTGCTGTGGAATTTTGTAATCCGATCTACGGACTTATATTGTGACAAGAGATTTATGAATGAAACGTCTCGATGTTTTCATTGTGAATGCGAGACGAATATACTCGTCGTCTAATCCATCTCCTTCGAACGTACCCGAGCTCGTTATGTCTCCTCGGATTAATTATATTTCTTTTTTTTTTTTCGTACGCGGGATCGCGGAATCGTGGATCTTCGATCTATCGAACAAAATTTATTTCATTCATCGAAGCATATGAAATTGCAAAGACGATCGTTACGATTATCGAAGCGTTAACTTTTATCGAAAATTTTATCTCATCGTCGATCTATTATTAGCGATTATTTACCCGGAAAACTTCGATGACGATTAATCGTTGTTTTTCGATAAACGGAGCGAATAATAAATCCGCGATCAGCGATTGAATAACAAATCTTTCCCATCCATATATTTTTTTTCTTTTTTATCTAATCAATGATTCGGGCTAAAGGTTATTACATAAAAAAAAAGAAGTCTCTGTGATAGCACTTGACACAGTTTTCTGTTATCGATTTTTCGGAGACACAATTTTGTTTGTCTGAATTATGCGTTCATTTTCAGATAGTTGCAAAAATGTCGAAGGAACGAGCATCGAAGAGATTTTATAGGGTGGACAGCTGTGCTGACTTTGCTGAGATGGACAGAGGGCAGGTTGCACAACAGGAAAACAGATGGAATTTTGAAGTTGCGTGGGAAGTTGCAAACAAAGGTATCAGTTGAATAAAAAATGGTGACGAAAATTTATTCAATAATGATTGATAATTTACCGTATTTGATCATTTGATCATTTACCGCAAGAAATTTTTGTTTTTCAGTTGGTGGAATTTACACTGTTATAAGATCCAAGGCCTATGTATCGACAGAAGAAATGGGTGATCAATATTGCATGGTCGGTCCTTACAAGGAGCTCTGTGCAAGAACTGAAGTGGAGGAGGCTGATTATCCAACTCACAGTCCACTGTACAAAGCTGTCCAAGTCATGAGGGACCAGGGTTTCAAAGTATGCACATTAAAAAACTAAACATTTTTTAATGAAATTTTGAAGAAACATTTACTATTAACCACCTCCCGGTTTCAATTTTTAGCCTCTGAGCCACACATACATACATTCGGAAATTTTTTCACAATGTCACTTTGACGTTTTCGAACATTCTGAACACGATTTCATTAAAATATCGATTTTTTTTGTTTTTTTTTTTCACGAAAATGAAGTTTCCTCTATGAGGAAGCAAAATACACAACTTTAGAATCACTTGGGAATCTAATCACATTTAGTGTCTAATCACTTGTTTGCAAACATACTGTATGCCAAACATACTGTTTGGCCACCATCCAGACCTTGAGACAAATTTGAGCGGAGGTCACGTACACCGCTGTGATGCGATATACGCGATTGCCACGTGCACTCGCACACGCGGTTTTCCGCATGTAGCCGATTATAAATAAAAAAATAAAAAAATTTGACAGCCGCTAAAGACCGGTAAAGTCTCGTTATTTTTTGGATTTTATGTAACAGCAATATGAAGCGATATGAAAGTTTCAATTTTCATCTTTTATGAGGAAGCGATATGAAAATTTCAATTTTCAAGTTTTTCCAATGACAATGTCGTGTTCCACTTGCAAAAATGTAATAACACATTGAACAGCGCAGCGTTAATTGATAGGCATATAAAAATTTCAGATAATTACGGGAACGTGGCTGGTCGACGGAAATCCTCAGGTGGTACTCTTCGATATCGGCAGCGGGGCATGGAAATTGGACGAGTACAAGCAAGAGCTTTGGAACACCTGCAGCCTTGGTATTCCGCATTTGGACGTCGAAGCCAACGACGCAATAATCCTCGGCTATCTTCTCTGCCAATTCATAACAGAATTCAGGTAACGTCCCTTTGACTTGGCCCTCTAGGAATACTGTTGTCCTTGATGCGGCGGTAGTCGATCGAAAGCTACGATTAATTTCTTTTTTTCTCGTCAACAGAAAGGCCGCTGAGAGCTATTCACCGGCGCCGCCGCGCGTTCTCGTTCACTGCCACGAGTGGCAAGCAGGGGTAGGTCTGATCGCCTTGCGAACGAGACACGTCGACGTGGCTACAGTTTTCACCACGCACGCCACTCTCCTCGGAAGATATCTCTGCGCTGGAAAGACTGACTTTTATAACAATCTCGACAAGGTAAGATACAAAAAAAACTGAAATTCAAACCCAATGTATGGTATTGGGTTTGAAATTAACTTTTTTTTACAAGCGAAGATGTATTAAGGTTTTCTTTTCATTTTCTTTTTGCAGTTCAACGTGGACGAAGAGGCCGGAAAGCGGCAGATCTATCACAGATACTGCATGGAACGTGCTGCGTCGCATCTTGCTCACGTGTTCACAACCGTCTCGGACATCACCGGTTACGAGGCGGAACATTTGCTCAAACGTAAACCCGACGTAATAACACCGAACGGACTGAACGTCAAGAAATTTTCGGCTCTCCACGAGTTTCAAAATCTTCACGCAGTCAGCAAGGAGAAAATACACGAGTTCGTGCGCGGTCACTTCTACGGGTAAGCATTCTGCCGAATGAAAAAAAAATTCGACGAGGTGAAGTTAACAAAAAATCACGTCAGAAAGTAGATGCAAATTCTTCGTAACATTAAAAAAATTCGCAAAATCTCATTAAATAGGGATTATTGGTTGCTAATAGTCCCTTTGTGTAGAACTTCTTAGCGCAATGGTTAAAAAATTGTAAGAGTAGCGTGCGCACAGGCTTTTTTAGCGAAGATCAAAAGCGTGTAAAGTTTTTATGACTGAAAGCGTTTTTCTAAAAATTTACCCAGATATTGAGGATTGACTCCTCTACGGGCCTTAGAAATTTCAGCTTGATAGCTCAAATCGTTCTCAAGTTAAAAGAGTTTCAATTTTTCGGATTTGAGACACACACGCACACACACACGGATCCAGACATTTTTTTAAATATGATTTTCCAATCTTTTTTGAACATTCTAAACACGTTTTCATTCAATAATCGAAAAAAGAAAATTTCATGACAACAAAGTTTTGTCTGTGAGGAAGCAAAATTAACGAATTACTTAAAAAATGTTATCGTTCACTGATTGCAGACACTATGACTTCGATTTGGACAAAACCCTGTATTTCTTCACCGCCGGACGTTACGAGTTTGGGAACAAAGGCGCCGATATCTTCATCGAGGCTCTGGCGCGGTTGAATCATTATCTGAAAACTTCGAAGCCCGATGTCACAGTCGTTGCATTCCTTATCTTTCCGGCGCGTACGAACAATTTTAACGTCGAGTCACTGCGTGGACATGCGGTACGTTCGTGAAATACGCAAAATTCGGTCAAACTAGATTCGAGGAAATATTCCACATCTACATGTAAATCCATATCTCCGCAGGTCACCAAGTCACTAAGGGACACGATAAACGAGATCCAATCGAAAATGGGCAAGCGAATGTACGAGATGTGTCTAGCAGGAAGATTACCCGAAGGTCAGGATATGTTGCTGAAAGAAGAAGTGATAAAAATTAAAAGGTATCGCCTGCCTCCCATCTAAATATGAAATTCGAATAAAAAATCGAAAGCAACAATTTTATTATAACGATCGACATCTTTTGGATCAACGAATTTTTTGCATATCCGTTATAATTTCCAAGTGTTTTAACACCTTATAAAGAAACAGTCTGAAAAGCAAATATGACCGAAATTCGTTATTCCAAAGAATAACGCATTTTTTACATATCTGTACTAATTTTCAGGTGTTTCTATGCTTTGCAACGAAACAGTCTGAAAAGCAAAATGTCTGAAACAAAAAAAAACTCAAAAACGACAATTTTATTATAACGGTCGAAATCTTTTGCAACAAGGAATTTTTGCATACTTGTACTAATTTTCAGGTGTCTGTACGCCTTGCAACGAAACAGTCTTCCTCCGGTTACGACTCACAATGTCGTCGACGATTGGAACGACCCCGTCTTGGCCGCCATCAGAAGGTGTAACTTGTTCAACACTGTTCACGACCGCGTGAAGGTAACAGGACACTTCCGGTTGACATGAATGAAATGCGGTCGAGTGACTCTGCTATGATATTGTTAAGTGGATTTTCATTCCTGGCAGATCGTCTTCCATCCTGAGTTTCTTTGCTCGACCAATCCACTGTTCGGTCTGGACTACGAGGAGTTCGTGCGCGGATGTCACTTGGGTGTATTTCCGTCTTACTACGAGCCCTGGGGCTACACACCAGCGGAGTGCACCGTAATGGGTATACCGAGCATCACAACGAATCTTTCTGGCTTTGGTTGTTTCATGCAAGAACACATCGCCGATCCCATGAGCTACGGTATCTACATCGTCGATCGGCGACACATCGACATCGAGGCCAGTGTCCAGCAATTGGCCCAATACATGTTCGATTTTGCACGGCTCAATCGACGACAGCGTATCATTCAGAGAAACCGAACCGAGCGGCTCAGCGACTTGCTCGACTGGAGAAATCTCGGAGTCGTGAGTTTTCGGATACATAAAAAAATAAACAAAATTACATAAAATTTAAATAGTTCTATCGATGCTTCCCAAATTTAATAGGGATCATCGGGCGATCATACACTGGCCGTGTACAAATTTATGCCCCGATAGCTAACAAATTGTAAACCCTGCACAGACATTTAGGATAAAATTAAAAACCGTGTACAAAAAAACGCTTCCTCTATGAGGAAGCAAAAAAAAAAATATGCAGCATTAATTATGTAATAATTAGATGTACGTTTTCGATTAACAATACTTATATATATATTTGTTCACAGTACTATCGCGAGGCCAGAATAAAAGCTTTAACTGCCGTCTATCCGGAGCTTGCTTCGGAAATATCCGAGGGTCGTTACAATCGAACTTTCAACTATCCGAGACCGCTGAGCGAGCCTCCTTCACCGTCTTCCTCTCGCATCACGACTCCTGCTGCCTCCGTTCACGGATCCGACGACGAGGACGACGAAGTCGATGACGAGAAAGAGGTGACTGCATTTTTCTCAACGGGTTAACAGATTTGGCAGTCTTCGAACATGTACTGTCTGATCGAAGAGGCTTTGGTAACTCTGTTAAATCGTATTCGTTTGTTACAGCTCGAAGAATTGAGACAAGAGAACGGTAGATAAGTCGGTTGTAGTCCCGATAAGTATTGTCCTCGGAAATCACGCAATCATCGTACATCGAGTAACGTCATAGAAGCTGTGCCAAATTTCGCAGCAATAAGCGATAAAGTCTGAGAGAAGCCGACGAGGCCAAGTTGTGTCCGTCATGATTCTACCCGATAACTTTTTGTACTCGCACAATTTGTTTAAGATCTTTAAAACAATAATTCTAATTCGCTAATTAATAACTCGCACACGATTTCTCGATAATTTTACTGGGCCGTGATCGATTGTAAACGGATAACTAGTTATCACCGACCAATTATCGTTACATTTCATAGTATTACGCACTAACTCACTGTTAGATCTCACTCCGCCGTTCGTAATCATGTTTCTTTTTTTTTTTTTTTCATTTCATCGATATTATATACGAAATTGTGTGGAATCGCGAGACAAGCGGATAAGCAGTTGTGTAAAGTGAGCGCACTGGACTGTCCAAATACCTATTTGAAAAAAATCTAAAAACCGTCGTCATTTCGATCGTGTTGTTATATCTAAATAATTATATTGATATTGTTAATGAAACCGCGTGAAATATTTTAATGTTATTATACTCTATATAGAGACAGAGAGTCAATTATATTTTTTACCGTTAATCGGTACCGCAAATAAAGTTTTTATCGCTTTTAGTTATTAAAAAAAATAAAAAATAAATCAATTTCGTCATTGCAGTCGTCTCTTGAAAGGGTCCTGGTCGATGGGAGAACAATGCGAAAGTACATTAAGATATACGTTCATGTGAAGTATTATATATTAATTATCAACATAATATACAAAACGGGACACTAAAAAGTTATACATGGTTTTTTTTTACGAAGGAAACGTTACATCTGGCAATCTACATAACTGAGTTACGTCTCAATCGTTGAAACGCAACGTGTTTTGATATATACAAATTAGAACGAAAACAAAACGATTAGCATATTAATTATTAATTTCTACGACTTAAACGTAACATTCGTAACAATATACAAAGCGACTGAAATACTATAATGAAGGTCTGAAGCGGCCAAACTCATCAAACGTTTAATCCTAGAAATCGAAATAAAGAAAAGAAAAAAAGAGACAAAATTGTAGCGACGATTTGGAATGGATGGGTCTTTACACAAATGCGATTAGATACGTACTACAGGCCTAATGAGATTCGATATTATAATGATGTTTTTTCTTCTTCTAAACTGCCCTTAACTTGGTGTCAATTCTAATCTACGGTACATCGTTATGATTTATATTAAAAAATCGTTGATACCCAATTACAAAATACATCATTCGCCGGTCCACATATTAATTTATATACCACAGTAAATGTGTATTATTAAAGAAGAATAATCAGTGTGTAAAATATAGACTCTCTGCTGTCAATTAAGTTGAACGCTCAACTATCTTTACAAATAAAAAATGATTTTCTTCTTCTACTCGGTACAACGATAAAGTGAATACGAACACGAGCCAACGAACATTGGAACAATTTGATTCGTTATTTTAATATATACTACGAAACGATAAAGTCGAAACTATCTCACGGTTGAGTTCGAGACTTCGGTAGTTATGCGAGACGAAAGAATAAGCGGGATTTTACATACGTTACAAACGATGCTTACATCGCCGACAATCGACACGTTACAACTGAATTTTTTGTTTACACTAAATGGCACAAGTGAGATGTTACAATATTGCGAAGGTTTCAAAGCAAATTGTAAGATACTGTACAACAATAATGGAGGGAACGAAGGAAAAAAAAACATCGCAACGCACAGTTGACGAGACTACGAACGTTAATAATACACATTTCTAATACTTCGATGCCACATTGTTCATACACGCAATTTGTTTTCGTTTTTTTTTTGTCTTTCTAAAAATTCTCGGGTAAATCGTCCTGATTACTTGTTAATTGAGCACAATGATAATTGAAAACGGAAACGTACGGAAACCCTTGGAGATGCGAAAATTGCATATTCTCTCATTCGTATTTTTTTTTTTTGTTTCTTCCTCTCTTTTTCATTTTTAGTATTGATTTACCTACAATTACGTGGCTCACGTGGAAAAATATGTTGGTATACGTCAATTCCTATGACAAAATACATAGTTGCTATTGCAAGGTAACACTTCCCTTATTTTAGGCTGGTGCAGATATTAGTTTGTTTTTTTTTAGTTTTTAATTTGCGATATCGCGCGGTTCGTATGAGTGACGATTCGGTTCGTCAATGTTAATTTTTCGTTTATGTTTAAAGCCGCTCTAGTTAAGCCCAATAATTTATTGATTTTTTCAACACAACTGTTTAACAACTAGACGGGCTCCTTTTTTTCTTTTCTCTATGTATTGGCAAGTTTTATACCGCATACTCAACAACGAATTCATCAATGCTCAAGTCTCATGCGAAGGAAGAGAATTTTACCTCTTTATAGTTTTATAGACCACAAGGTTCGTACAGCCTTTGGTTGTATTATATTTAAAAAAAAAACACTATTCAATAACGTTTTTCGTTAATACCACTCAACAATTTTTTGTTTCTGACAAATACGCATCTCAATAATTAATCTAGCCTACTAGTCTTTAGTAATTGGCATTTTCACGGCGTATGGCCTTAATGTCGTAGTATTTAAGTTCGACACAAATTTTTATCTTTTTTTTTTCTCAATAAATACGACAAGGTTTTCGAGATACTCAATAGTCATCACACGACAAATTGTTTTCAACTCCGTAAACTTATTACCTAAAATCAATGTAGAGTTCTTCACATTTTTCGTATTCGTGACCAAATCCTGCGCAAAAGTCATATCCAAGAATTGCATGTGCATCAATACAACAGCCCTCAGGGCATTTCGGAAACTTCCCTCTTCTCCTCGAAAGCCCCCGTCAATTTCATCCCGACAAAGGCTGCAGCGAATCGGTCGTTGCGCCAATGAATTTAATACCTCGGTAGGGAGAGTCGGATTTTTCTCTCGACATCGACAATCCTCGCTTCTTACTATAATAAACGTGGTGCGTTATTTAAGTAATGACTTGTACAACGTTAGAGTATGACTGCTCTGCAACCCTTATCAACGTCTACTCTTGCTATGGCTCAAAAAATAGCTGCTTATTAATGAAAAAAAAAATAAAAATAAAAAAAACGCGTTCGCTCGTTTTCTCTTATCGATCAAATCGAGCAGGTACGAACGATAATTCTTCGCTGGGGGAAAAAATGTATCCTCGGCCACAGGATGACGCGTTATTGAGAAACGAACGAGCGATTTTTTTCTAGGACATTACGCGCAGGCTCGTGGCAATTAAAATATCTTTCTGAGGTACGTTGTTTCAATATCTTTTTTTTTTTTGTTTCTGCGTAGATCCTCGACTGGACGGATTTCCTAGGTGTGATTTGATTGAGTACCGGTCATTCTTTGCTGCATCATCGTCAGCAGCAGTTCGGAGTACTGTTGCATCATGTTCACGACCTTTCCCTGATCCTGACCGGCAAGCAATTCCTGAAACTTGGCCGTAGCATCGTTGGCACTTACACCATCCGCATCGCCGCCGCCGCCGCCACCGCCGGTGTCTTCCTGATCGGCCCCGGCCGCTACCACCAACCGAAGCGTTCGCATGGCTTCGTTCACCGACGATTCCAGTCCTCGCAGCATCGTGTCACGGTCAAGCGCCTCGCCCGCAGGATCGCCACCGCTGTCGATCGTTAATCTCTTGTACAGCTGCACCACGTTGTCCGCCGTACGAGTCAGCTCGTCCGCAATCGTGTTACACAACTGTGTGGATACTGCGAATTAAGAAATATTTCATTTAATATCGTCGCGAATAGTTTTTTGCCATCATCGCTGGACGGCGCAGCTGCGAGAACAGCTGCGGATAAGTTTGTACATGTTTTCAAAAGCTCTACGCTATATACGAATAACTTTCTCATAAACATTGCGTTTTTCTCAAATTTAATTTTTTTTTTTACATTATCGTAATTTTTTTAATGAAAGATAATTCCACTCTGTTTTTTTGGCATAGCGGATTAGGTGTGGGTGTCAAACTTTTCATCTTGATATGCGGATAAACTTCAGCTGAAGTTTACAACCATTTTATTGTCGATTTTGTCGACCAACAAAGAGAAGAGCTGCGGATAAGTGTCTACATTGTTCTAAACACAACTTTCCATCTTATATACAGATAAGCTTCAGCTGAAGTTTACGTTAAGTTATTTTGAAAACAATCTTTAAAAAAAAGACTGTCGCGAGGTCTATGAGAAAGCTAATAAAGCTGACTATCCGAAAGACACTCACAGACAAAAAGAAAAGTAACGATCGTCAACAATTAAATATTATAACGGTCGAACGACAACACAGCGTGCATATCATGCAAAACGAATTTTTTGTTTCGTGAAAAATCCGTATGAGACCATGCTATTTATGATTCGGTAGACTGGAATCAACAATGACTCGTACAATTCTATGCCAGGATCAGAAAACCAAAAACCAAAAAAAAGACTTTGTCAAACTTTCCAACAATAGCAAAGTGTAACAAATGATGAACTAAGTGGGTCGATTTATTCTGAATAAAAAATGCGTGATGCCTGTGTTAGTTCGAACTCAATAGTAACTTGATGAAAAAAAAAAAAAACTGCAAAGTTTGGCAAAGAATATTTTTAAAAAATTATAATTGTGTACAAAGACATTCCCAATATCTTTTTTTCTTATAATACGACCAATCATATGGAAACGATCCTGGTCTCTATCATTTCATTATTCATATTCCGTTAATGATAGAAAAATCATGTAGCATGTAATATATGTACAGCAAAAAAACTACAGACTGATTATATTCTAGTCTGTACTATTTCTCGTCTACAATTTGACTTTTCATATAAAATTATCAATCATAGCATGATCACTTACAAATTTCTTTCAACATATCTGTTATTATTACTTTTCACATGACAGCATTCTCAATAGGCGTCTTTAGTTTACCTAATCTGTTATCCGTGTCTACTGTAATATTCAAGCATGGGGTTAAAAAACGATTTATCGTGAGTCAACGGATGTTGTTGATTAGCACAGTTTATGTTTACAAACGATCCACTCCATAAGTTCATCACACACAGGTACGAAAATTGCGTGGAGGCGATGGTAAAAATAACAACAAAAAAAAAAAAACGTTAATTTATGATTTACTCACACTCGGCACTGGCAACGTCGATTGCACGATCAGTGTCTTTAACGGGAAGCTCTTGTGGACTCGGCTCCAGTTGATTACGACTCGCTACTGATAGCCTAGCGGTACCTTGCCCGATTACACCGCCCGTTCGCCCATTCGTAATGACTGTGCTCGATCCCGATCTTCTCATCGTTGCACCAGCGATACTCAAGCTAAGGATGCAGTAAATAATCGTTAGGCGAGATTAAATTTATGAGAATCTTGGCTCTCTAGATTTCGACGATAACTATCATGCCTTCGGTAAATGTAGACTATTGATTAAGAATGTAAATCGTACGAACAATGAACGATATTAATTAGCTTTTGAGGAAAACAAAATAAAAAGAGTACCTCGTTGACGAATGATCGATGCTGATGCTCCTGGGTCTCGGTGGAAGCGCCGGCTTTCCACCGTTGCCGTTCGAGGACGTGTCCTCTGAACTCGAATCTTCTTGATTTCCCACTTGACTTAGATTCACTGAAACAATCCAAGGAAGTAAAAATAAATTATACATTTAATGTACTGGAACTTGAAATTTGCTTACACCACTGACATTAATCGAACATTAATGTACGTAATGATTTTTTTTTTGTAAAATCAAAATACCAAATATTGAAATTTCAAATCTTTTACCTGAAATGTACAAAAATGTTCATTAAAGATAAACATTTGATGGTAAAATTGCAACGCGCACTTGTTTGAAATTTCAGAAAGAATTTATAAGAAGCCTCCAATATCGTTCATTAATATTCGAAAAACATTTTTTTTACAGTGTACAGATAAATTGCGTCCAATAGATCTGTCGCGAGGCAGGTTAATAAAAACCGGACGTACCACTTGAATAAGCTCCTTGCATTCCCCGCCTTCTCAACACCAGATGAAGATTATTGCTCGACGATGAGTTAGGCTTTATTTGGTGATTCATTTTGTTCTGCGAACTTATCGTCGGCCTCATCAATCCGCTCATTCGGTTGTTCGCGACTTGATTGTTCCAACTTCTTCCGCCGACTGCCACTCCGGCATCGGATTCGGAATCGCTCTGCTGCAAAGAAAAATATTAATAGTTTGTATTTTTTAAATTTTAATTTATTTACTGGTGGTCTGGTAATCTGGCGTTAAGTTTTAGTTTACACTCGACTGAGATTTACCTGATTGAGTACGCCGACGCTGCTACTTCGAGTCATGTGAGAGGAATGACTCTTGGCGGAGGAGTGCCTCGATTGAACGTTGACGTTACCACTTCCGGTGCCGCTCCTCGACGACGCGTTAACATTTTTATTTCCTAATTTGCCTGTAACTGTCGGACAACGATTAACTTTTGCAATCAATGGACAGAATCGTCTTCGAGACATTCAAGAGATTTTCTATAGCGTACACGCGAATAATCGTGAAACAATGAAAAAACAAGAAAAAAAATTAAATCGCAACAAGGAGGAAAGAGCTCTATCAAATGTCAGTAATAAATCTTTGCGCGGCCGTTTAAGCGGTTACAAATTGCAAAGCTAATCGAAGCTAAATTTTCGTGAATAAACGGTAAAATTTCGTTTAAAAAAACTATCGGAACTGAATATTTTGAAAATTGCATCGAATCTTTGCAACGTCGTGATTTTTATAGTTGAATAAAATAAAAAAATAAAAAAAATGCAAAGTGCGCAGGAAGCTTTAGGGTACCTTGTACTGGGCCATGCAGTAACCGGTTGGGTGGGCTGACGGAAAGGTCGCTCAGCGAGCAGGCGCGTCTCATGCCAGCCCCTTCTTCTTCGCTGTCGACAACTTTTGACGACAGTCTCCCCCCATTACTGGCAACTGTTGACAACACGCACACTCATGCACTACAAGGGTACTATTTTTTTTTGATTGCATAACTCTCGCAGGTTACATAAATAAATAAAATGGTCCGTTGAACTCGCAACGTCGTATTAAAGAAAAATCCTCAATCAAGGTGCGAGTCCACCCTTGCCGCACATAGCATGGAAATACTTTTTTGAAATACTGACAATACTTTACCAATATTCAAAAAATATTTATGCAATGTTTTTAAAATATTTTGAAAATATTTTTTTGAACTTTAAAGATTGACAAAGGATGTCTTATAATGAAAGTGGAAAATCTGTCCCTCGAATTTAATACAATTGCAAGTGCAACGGACGAACGTTTTTGTTAACTGCGAAACAGATAAAATATATTAATATTGTATTAAGGTGAAAGAATAGTAAAAAATAACGTTACCGGGAGTTGGGAGGACAATAATGAGGAGGACGGTGATTGTCGTCGGGAAAACAGTAAAGGATTCATGCGGTGGCTCGTGAATCATGCCAAACGAAAAATATCTGTCAAGCCACATCTATGCCTAAAATCGCATCCAAACTGAGAAGTAACTGCTGCCTTTCGGTTTTTCAAAGTAATACAATGAAAAATTAATACGATCATTGTTTGGCTTGTGACGAACCCGCTTGTTTCATCGGCGGTCTTTCGCTCACGAATCGACGATGACAACGATATAACAATGTAATGAAAGTGAAATAACGAAGCCCCGAGTCTTCACATAACGTGCCACGACGAATCTCTTCTACGTACATCGAACAATTTGTTTTACAACTCGACTACTGTACAGAAATGGTAAAAAAAAAGAGGCGAACACTGTACGAAAATTCGTATGAAATTTAAGGCACCGGACTGTAAGTTTGTATGCAAAAACTGGTATATTAAATTTCATGTACAATTGTGATGATAAATTAATGTTTCGTGTATTAAAAACATTAAAAATACTTTATATTTAATAATTTACTTTAATTTAATTGAAAGTCTATTAATTTTTCACCACGATTGACATAATCTTTAATGTACCAGTTTATGCACAAAAAATTTTCAGTCCGTTACATTAAATTTGCAATTGTTTTTTTACAGTGAAAAAATCGACTCGTAACACTTGCGAGTACCTGCGAAGTGATGCTTCGAGGGTAGAATATCTTGACTGATAGTCGGCAGTGTCTTAATCCACTTCATTTGGCATCGCGACGCCGGTGGCCACATCCGTTTCGGGGAATTAGCGCAGCTGGAGGCGGGTGTCGAGGATCCGCTCTCCATAAAAGACTTGTCGATTGCGGACAGATCCGCGCAATCGCTATCCTCGCCTCCGGAATTAACGCGAAATTCTTTCCTCGAAACCGAGCATCTCGTGTCCCGTTCGGCTTCGAGCTTCGCAAAATTTTCGTTCGTGTCGCGACACTGGGTCAACCGGAAGTGTTTCTCCTTCATGAAGTATTGCTCGCGTCTGACTAAGTTCTCGAATTCCTTCGACAGCAATTTTACGGTTCCCTCGATAGCTCGTGTGATTCTTATGTCGACGCTTGTGTCGGCGTTGTATTTTGCCGTCTGTTGTATCTGCGTGCTGGAATTTTCCACGCAAGTCTGAAGCGTCGAGGAATCGCTCGAAGGGGCGCCGTTCGGCTCGAGGGAGTCGTACGTCTCGAAGGTGTCCTTCGTCGGTATCTCGAAGCAGTTTCTCTCGCACGAAGAGTCGAGCTTGACGCCGAACGAGTCCTGGCTCTGAGTCGCCTCGGAACCGTAAGCCGAATCGCTCTGCGAGCACGGAGTTCCGTGCATCGGCGTGTTGTAAAACGCTTTTCTCGAAACCTGATCGTCGACCGTCCGCACGGGAGATTTAGGCGGAAATTGTTCTGGAACTTTAGATTCTTCGGATTCATCCTTTCTCTCCTGCTCGACTTCGACTTTCTCCTCGGTGGATCTGTACTCCATGTGGGCAGAATTAATCGTCGCGTTGTCGTCCGAGCAGGGGAGATTCTTCAGGCAAAGCGTTTGCTGGGACGGTGTGTCGACGTTGTATTTGTTCCAAGCCGGTCTCGCCCTGTTGCGCATGCTCTGGGTTCGGGAAAAATTCCTCTTCGGCTTCGGCGGCTTGTGAGCGACGAAGTCATTCAGTATTAGCATCGACTGAGGCTCCTTGGACACTTTCAAGCTGCCGCTTCGAGATATCGTTTCAGACTTTTGCGCGCTTCTCTGCGACGATCCCTTGTGGCTGGTCGCGTCGTCGACGTTGAATTCGTAGTAGATGCACGTACGGTTCGGCCGGAAATTCTCCTCCGTGTAGCTTATGCGATCCTTGACCTCGCTGAGTCTCGTGTCCTGGAGAGACTTAGATCTGAACACCGCTCGATTCAACGGCGGATTGTCGACCGATTGCTGAATGTCCGAGATCTCGTTGCCGTCGGCATTCTTCGGATTGCCGCCGTACGTCTCCGAGTTCTGTCTTTTTCTCTTGTAATGGGAATCGAAGAGCATCTCGAGTGGCGCGGATTTTACCATGGAATCGGAGTCGTCGGTCAGGACGCTCTCGGTGCTTCGATGATCGGCGTTCTCTCGCAACGGAAACATTTGATAATCGGACTCGTCGGTCAGTATGCTCTCCTGGCTTCGACCAGCCTGCATCTTGCGACGGGACAAGAAAAAACTCGCGCTCGAGTGCCTGTCGTTCTCGTAATTCACGCAATCGAGAATTTCGGCGCTACCTTTGCAAAAGGATTCCACAGACGCGTCCGACAGGATGCTTTCCTGGGAGTGAGTCAAGATTTTCTTCTGAAGGCTCGAGTAGTAAGGATAATTCTTTTGCTCGACCAGGGCGTTCATGTCGGCGTGTATGTTTATGTGATACTCGCTGACGCATCTTCGAGGAGGATTTTTGAAGTCGCCCTCGAGCGAATCGTCGCTGAAGTTGCCGTTTCCCTCCTCGGCGTCGTCCGAGAGTTCGCGCAAATTTTCGGCGTTTCGCTCGTTCATCGCCGGCAGGCTCTCGAACGATTTGGCAATATTGTCGATCTCTTCGTTGTCGTCGAGACCGATGAAGTAACTGCACGATCTTCGTTTCTGGGCGAATCTCGCGAAACGATTGGCGTTCTTCTTGCAAGCCTCCTTCAGAGCCTTCAATTCCTCGCAGACCGGTGACTCCGGCAACGATTGATTAGCCTTGTTCAAGGACAGCTTGTACTTTTCAGTTTTTTTTAGCGTCAGCGTTAACGGACGAGCCGGACATTTCGGCCTCGTGCGTTCGCTTATACACGACATTGTTTGACTTTTTGGCAAACTATTTTCATTTGGTACATCGAGCTTTGTAAAAGCATTCCCAACACCCGTTACGCTGTTAGTATATTTTTGTTGAGGTCGAATTTTGGGTTTCAGGGTTGTCATGGGTTTGCAGGGATTAGTCGGTTTCGCGTATTGTACTGTTTGCGATGTTCTGTTGTTGTTACCTGTCCCGATCCTGTTCTGACGATGATGCTTCTCCGGTATGTGACTGCTGAGATCCGATATACTCTGACTCGATTTTAACGACGATCTGTAGCCGACCTGCGGAATTCAATAACGGTTCGTCATAATTTATCGATTACTGTCTTCCGATACCGCCCAAGTATGTATGAACTCGCATTATTCTTACACTCTGCAATTTTCTTCTGGTTTCCTCTATTCGCCTCTGAAGCTCTTCCCGTTTTTTCGTCACGTCCGAATCGCCTCTCGAGTGCTTTGTTGCATTTACCACGGCTGTGTTTCGAGTCTTTCCTTGATTATCTCCACCGGGGACGCCGCCGCTTGTTCTGAAAGATCAAACAAAGTCGATATAGAAATTCAAGATAGAACGAGGATTAAAAGAGTTCGTCCAAATTGAAAGAATATACAAGAATACCGACAGAAAAATTTATAAGGAGATTGAAAGAAGAATTTATAAGAAGACTGACGGAAGAATTTGTAACTCACCGGCCATGGAATTGAGAGCTTATACTCGTGTTCTTTCGGTTCGTAGGCTCGTCGGCACCACTGAGAGATTCGAAAGCGTTCTTGAGATATTTCTCCCTCTGACTAGCGACCTGGTCGAAACCTTCGGAGCTCGCCTCCGACAGTATCGACAACGGATTCCTCTCGGCGCTCGGTGTCGATGCACCGCCCTCCGAGTCCGAATCGTCCTGGCTGCCGGACGCGGTCATCTCGCTCGTTCGACTGTTCTCACCTCTCGGCTTCTTACTTCGCCTCTGAGATCTGGTTTTCAATAACACACAAAATGCCGCATAAAACATATAATTTCAAGCTATCGTGCATAAATCGATCTTGATATTGGGATTTTTCGAACAAACCTTCGAAGTTCCTCCACGTCCATAGCGTTAACTTTGAATTGATTCGAGATTGTGTCCTCCGGTGGTGGATAATACATGAGACGATGATGCGATTTCTCCGAGCCGGTAGTTCCATTTTCACCCTCGGAATAGTCCTCGACATCGCCGTCGTGCTCGGTGCTCTCGTGATCCTAAATTCGTCGATCGGGGGGAGAAGAAAACGCTCGTGTGGAGTCGGATGAATGATATTTTACAGTGCAATGAGAAAAAAAAATCTTATTCGTAATAACAATGACTTGACAAATTCAATAAAAATATATAAATCGAAAAGAAAATTAGCGAGATTAATGTGAATGCCTGAGGAATCTTTTTTTTATGTGCAGCGAAGTGACGAGTACCTCGAACTTGAAACTGCCAAGACTGCTGTCGTCGGTGTGATGTCGACTCCTCGATTGACGGGTCAATTCCGTGATATTGCTACCTCTAGTTATTGTCACGTTACCACCCATCACCTACGTGAGCGAATCGTGTGCGATGAATAAAACAAATCATTCAAAAGTTGAGAGAAAAATAAATAAAAATCAAATCGCTATGCGCGTTAAGGCGTCCGAGTGAAAAGAGGAAAACGATAGTTGCGTTGCCAAGCGAGCGGAGTGACGCATGCAACGGCGATTGAGGCTTGTACACATGGAAAAGTATGTAAGGAAAATACGTGAAATTTTTTTTTTAAGATTTCGTAGTCTTTGTATGCGATAATAAATTTTTAATCGATTTTTCGTTAACTCTACACGTACGGAATCCTCGCCGAGTGAGGAGCTCGATTCCGAACGGTTCGGTCGAGATGATCGCTCAACGAGTACAGTGCGCGCTATAAAAATCATTGAATCTGGAAAATATTCACCATATCGAAAATCGGAAAAAATCCTCTCTGACGAGTAACGTTCACGATATTATATTTGTGTAAAATAATATTTTTATCGTCAATATATAAATGTGCTATTGTTTATCGTGATTTGTATATGCATTTCAGATTCGACAAAGTCGCGGAGCTCCCGTACGTGAAGTTTTAATATCTTCATTTACATTATTCTTCCATGTGGCTTTTTTTTGTCGATTAATATGTTACGTGATCTGTTAGTACCTCTTTCGATTCGTCAAGCAATTCCCTGTAACTATCTGCGCATGGTTGAAAAACTTCTTCCTCCTCCTAAAAAAAAAATGTTATCAGCGTTATTACTGGTGCGGTGTAGCAGTTGTTAGTGGCAAGTGAGATTTCCCAGGTGAATTGGCTATAGCGTGACGATTGGCAATTGCGAAAGGACGGACAAACGTCGGAAAAAAAGCAACGTGATTACAGAGTGGCTTTCGTAAAATAAATTAGTGATATCTCGTAATTATTCTTGGCTACATCGATTACAAATAAATAGCTCTTGAGTTAATAATAAATACACAGCGGTGTAAGATAAATAGATAAATAAAATTGCGAGTGATTAAACCAACTGAGCGATCGCTGGCTTAACGTCGAGACTGACCCTTTTAATGAGAATGCCGTCCCGCCGATAGTCGCTGCTGCACTTAGTCTCAGTGCCGCTGTCGATTGAACTGTCTTTCGATCCTCCGCCGCCGCCGCCACCGTCCGAGTCGTTTCCACTTCTCGGCGGGGGAAACGGTATTATCTCGTCGCTGTCGTAAACGGATTTCACGGTAATTCCATCGCCTTGCTGAACGCGCTGTGCCCAACGACCTTTCGGCAGATCGACGCTCAGCGATCTCACGCCGGAACTCAACGGCGGTGAGTCGTTCGTACTCGCTGTTGTGTTTATTTGTTTCTTCGCCCACAGCGGCAACTGTCCGACGCTGAAACGATAATCGACGCCGACGCTCTGCGGCGAGGGATTCGCGTTTGGATCCAAGAACTCGGGAGACGGCGAGCCGAACGTCTCGTTGTCCAACTGGATACTGACGCCCGTGCCGTTCACTTGCGACGATGGCCTTCTACAGATGGGCGGGGAAAATTATTTTTATTTTTTCCAACTAACTTAAAACTATGGGCGACATTTTTTTATTGTTGGATTTTAGCTCGTAGAATAGATTTTATTCCATTCTATGGACAACATTTTTTAATGGCTGAATTTTAGTTCATGGATTGGACTTTATTCCATTATGTGAGCAACATTTTGTAACGACTGAAGATAGTTCTAAGTAACTATCTTGCTACAGTACCAAGGCAATTTTTCGTCGCTTGTTTGCGTAACATTTTTTGTTACACGCAATAAAATTTAAAAAATATACCGAAATAGAAGAAGAGTTTTCGAAGGAAATAGCTGCAGGGGCGAAGGGATTAATCGGGAGAACGAGTACTCACTTTCCAGCGCGCATGGCTTGCTGAGCAAGTCGAGCTTGCATAGTGACGACCATGTCGTGGGGAACGCGCCAGACGAAGACGCATCCGTCGCCGCTCGCCGAGACGAGATGACGACAATCGGGACTGAAACGGAGGCCGGTCACGAGCTCCGAGTGTCCCAGCATCGTTGCCATACATTCGCCGCTGTAGTAGTCGTAGACACACAAAGTTTTGTCCGTGCACGAGGTAGCGACGTATATTCCGGAAGCATCTGTTAATCGATTGAAACATTATATATGTATATATATATAACGAATGAAAGATACATTATACAAAAGTACAGAGCTATCTATATGCTGCGCACCTAAAACGACTTTGATAAGCGAACCGTCCTCGCCGACCGAGCCCTTGAACGTTTTGCTGTGTTTGCCAGTCATTACGTTGTACACCCTGATGTTGCGGTCTTGGCATGCTGTCAGAACATGCTTTTGGCCCGAATCTACCTCCATGTCGTAGAGCGTTGTCTTTCCTTGGGCGTTGTGACCACGGGCGAACTGCGGCGAGCCTCCTGGTACCTATAATTGTACAAATCGTAAAAAACGAATTTTTTTTCCTCTACAGTTGACCTACTCAGTGCCAACCGAATGCATATAACAATTTCGTAAAAACAGGACATCAACGTAAACCACTTAAAGTTTGTTATAACAAGAAATAAAAAAGGACATTCATGTAACTTTAAACAATGTTGTAAGAGAAACAAAAAGTTTTTCAATCGTAAAATCTAAGAGCGTTATGTTTGTGATTTTTTCTTGGTTTGTGTATATTTGTTTATAGAATGATCTAAATTAATATCGATGTATTAGAGCGAAAACATACCGATTGAAGCTGTCTGAAAATGATACTCTTGTCGGCACCGCACGAGACCATCTGTATCTGATCAGCTTGATTGTTCTGACTGAAGAATCTCACGGCGGTGATCGAGGAGCTGTGATCGTCGAGAGTCTGCAAAAAGTTGTATCCCTGATCGACGCTGAATACGTGAATGAGTCGATCTCGTGAAGCGCTCGCCAACAGTCTCGGTGAATCCATGCAGTATCGAGAGAATCTCGAGTACTCGAGGCAGAGGACTTCGGCATCATGTGCTTCGACGAGACAGACTTCTTCCAGGGAGTTGACGTCGTGGATTCGTATATTTCCAGATCTATGGCGGAAACGAAAATTTGTCGTGTCAAGTAAATGGCAGGAAGACAAGCTCGTGCGAGGCTGCGACGGAGGGGAAAAAGATTACCTGTCGCCGGAAGCAAGATGCTTGCCATCGGGACTGACCCTTATCGACCTGACACCGTTGCGTCCGTCATAAGAGGCGTCGCTCTTCTCCGTAGTGCCAGCCGCAGCGAGATCGAGGTCTTTCAAGTAGGTTAAATCAGGATCCACGTACAAGACTTTAAGTAATTCCTGCAATATAATGTAACGGTACATTGATTAATGAAAGTTCTCGAACGTGAGTCGCACTGTCGGTGAGATACATTTGTTGCTGCAATAATTTAAGCCTGTCGTTCTATTTACCGGACTCGTAAATCTATAAATCTATGAGCAATTTTTTTAATCCTATAAATCTGTATCGACTTCAGCTCAGAAAACCGATCGCCACATTTTCTTCGTTTATGATCGATCCGAGATTGCGAATTTAAATTATAGAATTCTTTATTAAATTTATCGACGCTCGATTAACTATTTTTTTCGTCTACTCGATTTGTTTTTCTCAGTCTTTTAGAAATACTAAACGTCCGACGGACCGCTATGATTATCTCTGCTCAGACAATGTATTTGTTTTCTTTTCTTTTTTCTTCGAAGACAGATACATTTGTTGCGGCAATAATGTAACCGTGGCGTTCTATTTACCGAAGTCGTCAATCTATAAATCTATCAGCAATTTTTTTCTTTTATCCTACAAATCTATATCTACTTCAGTTCGGAAAACCAATCGCCACATTTCCTTCGTTCATGAACGATTCGATGCGTTTTTCTCAGACTTTGAAAGATTGCCAATGTCCATCGGACTGCTATGATTATTTATGCTTAGACAAACTGTTTTTTTAAATATCTTTTCTTTGGACTTTAACGAGGCTAGACCTTACGTTGCTGTAAATGTTTCTCTTGTAGAGTGTGTCGTCGGGAGCCAGGTCCTGCTGGAGATTCCACACGCGTATCGTGTCGTCGCTGGAGCAAGTGATGAAACTATCAGGTGGCATGGCGTTCGCCGAGTCCTGTCCGGTTGGATACATTTCAACGCCCCATATGCAGGCCGAATGGTACAGGAACGAATGAGACTTTCCAACTCTTCTTATGTCCCTCACGTCCCAGACGTAGATACTGTGATCGTTGTAAACGCAGGTGAGCTTGTTATTGCGCTCGTCAAATGCTAGGGCTATGGCGTCTGGGTATCTCGCATTTGTAGGATGCTGCGACATATGACTGAAACAGAAAATTCGAGAGGCACGTGATAGTTTGAACACGGACGAACCGCCTCGGCCAAGGAAAATGTCCACTAGAAAGAAAAGTTTGTGCTTCTTTCACTCAATTTAGATCTCCAATTTTTTTTACTCATGGATAGGTAGCTAGAAAATGGAGAAGGTGGATAGATAAATTGCCACAAAAAAGAAAAGTTTATCATTCTTCCCCTTAATTCAAAGACGTAATGTTGTTTTTTGCTCTTCGACAGGTGGCTTGAGAATGTAGCAGGGAGATAGAAAAATTGCCACTAAGAAGAGAAGTTTGTACTTCTTTCTCGCAATTTAAATTCCCAATTTTGTTTGGCTCATCGACAGGTAATTCCTTGGTGTTTTTCCACCTACTTTATGGACAATCCTTGGGCCACGTCCACGCCCAAGTAGTGAGTTCGCGGTAGCGTCGTAACGAATTGCAGGCTCGCTGGGCTGAAACACCTGACGATTCCCTCAGCACAGCCGATGAAGATGTACTTGTCACCCACGGATATGCAATTGGCGCTGCTCGTCTACAAAAATAATAAATAAGTGCACATTTTACACATGAAAAATGCTTTCAACAGTTATTTCGTTGGAAAGTTCGTCCGAGAGGCGAAACGGTGCAGTTAAACTTACTCGAAGTTCGACCCACTTGTCTAGTAGTCTCCTGTTATTGAATTCGCATAGAAGCCCAGTTTTGGTGATGGCGTATGTGGAATCTGCCATCTCGCCTCTGCCGCAGGCAACGTCGACGAAATCGTTGTTCCTTTGCTCGCCTAGTATGGCCGATCGGCCCATCAAAGGCACTGGTTCCTTGTACTGTAAAAGTAAATGGTCACTACTTCGTCGTGTCGCCGATCTCGGGGCGCTATCTCGAAACGCTTTAGCCGTGAGGCTTCAGGCTCGAACGAGATTTCTCTACGGCAGGTCAACGAATGCAGACCTCGGAGAGCGAGTGGGATGGAGGAGAGAAAAAAAACCGATCGATCAATCGAGGGGAAGCAATCAGAGTCTGTGCACGTGTCTCTCTGACAGTTTTTTTTTCAATTCGATCGTCGATCAAGCCCATTACGTATTATTATTTCTTGCAACTTTTCATCGATCGGAAAATTCGGCAAATCGACAAAAATATTTTTCTGGTCAGTTTGGAGTCTGAGAAATAATCTTTTTTTTTTATAATCGATTAATCGAGGGGGAGCAATCGGAGTCTGCACGCGTCACTTTGATAGATTTTTTTCAATCTGGTCGTGGATCAAGCCCATTACGAATTATTTTTCTTGAAACTTTTAACCGATCGAAATTCAGCGAAACAAAAATATTTTTCTAATCAATTTTGAAGTCCGAGAATGAATATATTCTTTTAAATTATCGATCAAATCTTTATTATCTTGACGCTTGTGATGGAAATTTATAATGAATAAATGCGCTCGCGGAGAAACGGAAGTAATTACCTTGGCACTGCGCGAGTACTCGAGGTACCAAAACTTGACGTGCCTGTTGCCGACAGTGACGAAGTAATTTCCATTCTCGGCGAAGGAGACAGCCTTCACTTTGCTCGATACTTTGTTGGAGGCGACTTTGACGTTGTTTCTCCAGTCCCACACGTTGACGATCATGTCGTGCTGCGAGCCCACCGAAACGACGTACTTGTTGCTCGGCGAGAATGCCTGTAAAATAAAAAATTTAATAAAAAAAAAGCTCATCGTTAGTTTTGTTGACCGGTTTAATTATTCGTATCAAGGAAAAATGTTGCCATACCGGCGGAATCAGAGTCACGGGAGTCGCGGAGGCTCGGTGCTACTTTCGAAAGAGCGGTTTGACCACTCGTGGGCTAATATCGGTACACGAAGTACCGTTGGAGCGACGTGATTTAGTGTGCTAAGATCCCGGTCAATTCATCGCCCGAGTGCGAGCGACCGTGTATCTACCGGGCGTCGCGCCCTGTCCGCTGCAATCGCCGAGGTGCACGCGATCTGAATATTTTTAAGTCGATAAAAGCCCCCCCTCGGTGGCTGCCCGAAGGAGCTTATTAATCGCTCGCGATCGTTAAAGATTATTCGAATCTTCGTTTTCTGCTGACTTTTTTTTTCTTTCATCCTTTAAGTTCCGTTAATACGACGGGGTCAGCCTTCCTCATCGTTCGTTTATGTGAATGTCACGAAAGTTAACTCGCAGAATAAATTGTCGAAGAAACAACAGAAATATCTATAACAATTCGTCGACTTGATGATTTAATTGAACTAGCTTTTTGGGTTTTAATTCTTTTTTTTATTTAAATTTTTTTTGTTTAAGCGGTACGGAACTTGGCTGAAATCTAAAACAGAAAGTGACCGGTACATCGAAAGTGCGTTGCACAAAGAGCAAAGTTTATTGCCCTCCGGTCTGGATCGGTAGTGATCCGATCGTCCGCCTCTCTATGTAAGGCCGTCGACGACACGGAGACCCGTAACTGTTCGGCTTTCGCGATCACCGCGGTTGGGATAGGACGGGTCCGTGGAATCTCGCCGAGAATTCAGTTGCTCAATGGGACGGAGCGGTTCTTGAAATCGCGACCTTAAATGTACAGCGTGAGGCTGACGAGAAACGAGATTAATTTTTTTTTTCTGCCATACTCGAAATTCTTTTGAGTGAATCAATTCCCAGCCATGGAATAAAGTATTGGCCTTTGGTACTGGGATTTTTTTATTCACTAAAATACAAAATCCCGCTCATCGAGACAATAAAAGTTGCAATTTCGAGGAACTTTAAAATCCGTTTTCGGACGAACCGATCGAAATATCGTCAAGATTCTCAACGAGCACCGAGAATGAATTCGGGGTAAAAAAAAAAAGTCGTACCACGCAATTGATGCCATATTTGTGTCCGGTAAACTCGGCGATCTGGACTGCGTTATGCGGATCGGAGATGTCCCAGACCCGAACGTTCGGCATGTGTCCGCATTCCCCGGTGACCAGAAGTCTTCCATCGCCTGCGAGAGCGAGGGACGTAACAGTCTTCCTGCATCCGTTCAGCACGTGGGACTGTGTGTTCTTGCGTGGATTGAACAGAACGACCGTGCAACTGCAAAACAGAGCGAAACAAAAAAAAAAATCATTAACATACATACATATATATATATATATAATTTTTTTTTTTTCAACCGCGTGATATAATACGGAACATTGTATGCATCGCGCATATTTTTAATATCCTTAACGAGCCCGTTCCGATGGGCCATTCCAGCGACCGACGAGCATCTCCGTCGAGCGGCGAAGTAATGAGCAATAAAAACCGGGCACAGGCTTAATTACGGCCGATTGAAAGTTCGAAGAAGAATACCCGACGGTGGGATAATGCGACATAGAGAATCATGCTTCCTGCCCGGAGAGCTGCTCGGGCTCATCTCGCACCGGCAAATCCCGGAACGAGCTGCAAAGCCCTCTCTTCCGGCGGAAGTGCGTGAATAGTTTGTAAAAATAAAAAAGGAGCAGAATAATAATTCTCCTCGTGGCATTCGTTTCTCGGCGCGAGGCCTTCATCTATCCGGCGTCTAGAGAAGACTTTTTCGCGTAGACCGTGCAGCAGCGAGATTGCGCTCGGCTTTCTCCGTGAGACCGACGTCGCGCGTCTCGTCACGGTAGTCGGCCAGGAAACCGACGGACGAGAGGGACACTGAAAAGAGAACCACCGGCAGCGACTGCGGCTCGAGCAGTGCCACGGAAATTGCAGTGTATGTTTAAATTATTTTCAATTTTTATTTCAGTGAAATTCAAATTTCAATCAGGATGTAATATTTGTAATTTATATCCAATTTCTTCGATTTCGCTGGGACGATTGTGGTTTCCGCAGATCGTCGGTGGGTCATGGAAGTCGCGTGGCTGCGAACGAATCGCCATGTGACTGCCTCGTTCTCTTCTCTCGCTGGGACGATCACGACCGTGACTCCCGCCGGCGAACGTTCAGCGTTTCCACGACTGTCGCGCTCTTCCTGCCTGCGTCTTCTTCTTCCATTTAACGTTTTTTTTTTTTTTTTTTTTTTTTTTTTTTTTTTTTTTTTTTTTGCTACTCAATCATGCTTTAATCAAATTTGGCCTCGACGACCTTGGAGAAATCGGCACATGAGGAAATAAGAAATTTATCATATTTGCGAAGCCTCGATGAACTCGAACGACCTCGCGAATAAAATAAAACTATCAGTTTTGCGGCACGTCTGCATCTCTAACACTCAGAACTCTACCGGATAACCACTCTACCGGAAAATATCTCTCCTCAAACAACTCTACCGGATGATAACTCTATCAAAAAAGCAACTCTGACAACTCTACCGGAAAACAGCTCTACCGTATTAGAACTCCACCAAAATATATTTCAGAGACCAAAGAAACTCTACCAGAATCAAAATAAAACTCGACTGGAATTTAAATAAAACTCTACCGGAATACAAGGCTATTGTCTAGCCTTGTATTCCGGTAGAATTTTATTTTCATTCCGATAGGGTTTTATTTCAATTACGGTAGAGATTTAGTTCAATTTCGGTAGAGTTTCATTTCAAGTCCGGTAGAATTTAATTTTGATTCTGGTCGTTTTTTTTTTTTTTACTTTCTGGTCGAGATTTTGGTAGAGTTATTATCCGGTAGGGTGGTAGACATGTAGATGTGCCAATTTTGCTATTGAAAAAAAAAGTATCGATTGTTTTTAAATCTACGAAGATAGAATGGAGGTTGATTTTCACGCGAACAAAAAAAATAAAGAAGTCTTCTAGCTCTTAACCTTTTTTTAAAATTCAATTGCGATTCGATCAAATTTGGTCTTAACGTGGAGAAATCGTATCGTGAAGAAATAAGAAATGTATCATTTTTCCTCACGAATAATTTGACACTATCAACTTTGCCATGCCAAAAAACAAATATAAAAGTGTCGACGCTTTTTGAATGTTTGAAAAAAAAAAAAAAAAAAAAAAAAAAAAATGTAAACTCGTGAGAATCGAAATTCCTTTTCGAGACGCGAACGAAGATTGAGTCTCACGCGAAAAAAAAAAGAAAATAAAACATCTTTCGAACTGGAAGAAATAAAAATAGGATCGTACGAACGGCGACTGGAAGCAGCGACGGTCGCTCTTACGTATTTAATAGCCTGTATTCCCGTACACACAGCGAGACTACCATTTACGTCCGCGAACTTCCGGTTACTTCACTTTCAGGCGTGTGGGGAGGACACGCGGTGACATTGAAAACGCGCGCGACGTCGAGCACCCGGGTCAACGAACCTTTGGCTTCGCGAACGCGCTTTCCGTTCATTCACGACGTATCGACATTTCTGCACGATGCTGATAAATTTTCACGCGAGCAACGGGGAAGCTATACGAGTCGTAATAAAAAAAATATATATATATATAAAAAAAAGCAAAATCAACATTTAGTACGAGTGTGTCAGCGTATCGCGCAGCGAGCCAGTGAAAAACGAGAGTCCTCCGCGACTGGGTTACATCCTTAATGGCTGCTACGACGCAATCACGGTCGTTCCACTCTCGCGAATGCGCGAGAGCATACACAACGACGTGTACGAATTATTTACAACGAAGAAGCGAGATCGTTTTCCGGTGCGCGAGAGTGTTCAATTTTATAGGATGCGCAGGGATCGCGATAAGTCGACTCGCGTATTGTAACGGCGAGACATAAAACGGGGTTGCTATTAAAAAAAAAAAAAAAAAAAAAAAAAAAAAAAAAAAAAAAAAAAAAAAATTTAAATCCTGTCGTCGCACTCGTAAAAATTATTTCTTGCTTTCCAAATGATTTTTAAAGAATTATTTTTAGATAAGTAATAAATAGTTCTTAATTTTTACGAGAGCCTTTGGACGCATTGATAGAACTAGGAAAAGTATTCGGTGTTGTAGAGACTTATAATCGATAGAGGCACTTCTAATTGCAATTATTATTCCAGCATCGACCGGTTGACCGGTTTTCATCGACGGAGTGCTCAACCATTTTTTACATAAATCGCTGGAATTATTTGCCGCGAAGAAGCGAGATCGTGTCCCGCTGCGCGAGAGTATTCGATTTATCGGATGCGCCAGGATCGCGATAAAGTGAGTCTTGTAGTGTAACAACGGGACAAAACATCTAAAAATCAAAATAAAAATCCTGTACTCGTACTCGTAAAAATGATCTATCGCCGCTTGAATGATCTATTCTTTAATAACATAAATATTTAATAATTTATTATAGCTTGATAGAACTAAGAAAAGTGTTCTTAAAATCAATAGAGTGACTTATAATCAATAGAGGTACTTGTAATCGCAATTATTATTCCAGCATCGAGCGGTTGGCCTCTGAACTTGGCTAGCCTTTTCATCGACAGAGCGCTCAACCATTTTTTACATAAATCGCCGGACGACGGGCTAAGGAGCCCGGAGGGCAAGCGCCGTAGTTGCATAGGTGCGGATGCTTTATGCACATCGTGCCATCCATACACAGCTCTCCAGTAATCATCGTACGCTCGAAACTCGTGTATTAAGCATCTCACCGTGCTCGTGCCTAAAGATTCACGATGTTCATTTTTTTTTTTTTAATGATTAAAAAAAAAAACTGTGTACCGTTGCACCCGGGGCGGCTCGGTCTTTCTCTCCTCTTTCGCTTCTTTCCATTAGCTGCACCGACGGCGCAGACGATTCTGGTCTCCGTGCAGTATGTGCCAGTTTCACTAGGTCGAAGCCACCGAGGAGTCAAGCGCGCCTCCTTCACACGGCCCCGTCCTCGAGTCTCCGCCTTATTCTCTTCTTTTTTTTTTTTACTTTTTTTTTTCCTCCTCTTTTCTTTTTATTCCCATCGCGAGGGTCACTCGAATAAAAAGTCCCTAAAACGAGTCTTGAGCTGAGAGGGCACAGGAGAGACTATTGTCTTCCTTCAATCTATCCTCGAGGGTGCCGCAAAGTGCGAAGTTTTAATATAGATTCTCAGAAGGAAGAAAAAAAAAAAAAAACGAGCTGAAAATTGAAATTTTCACGTCGCTTCCTCGGGTTGTTTATTTTTAATTGAAAAGCTTCTGTGAGAAAGTATCTTCTGTAATTATTTCTCGAGGGTGCTTTGCGGGTTGAAGAAAATAACAGGGACGCCATTCATCGCTCCGTAAGGACCCGAAAAAAAATCATTTTGAAAAAAGAGTAACTTTGAAATAAATTAAAAAAGTAGTTTTAATATAGACTGCCTTATTCTCCTCTTGTCTTTTTACTTTTTTTCCTCGCTGTTTCCTTTTATTCCCATCGCGAGGGTCACTCGAATAAAACGTCCTGAAACGAGTCTTGAGGTCGAAGGGCACAGGAGAGACTATTATCTTCCTTCAATCTATCCTCTCCGAGGGTGTCGCACAGTTCGAAGTTTTAATATAGATTCTCAGAGCGAAGGAAAAAAAATCTGAAAATTGAGATTTTCCACGTAGTTTGCTCAGGTTATTAATTTTTATTTGAAAAGCTTTTGTGAGAAAGTACTTTCTGTAATTACTTCTTGTGGAGGAGCCTTAGCGGGTCGAAGAAACTAACAGGAAAGTCATGAGTCGCTGCGTAACGACCCAAAAAAAAAAAAAAGTTGAGATAAATTTAATAAGTAGTTTTAATACAGACTGCCAGAGCAAAGAAAAGAACAAGCTGAAATTTGAGATTTTCAAGTCGCTTCCTCGGGCTATTTATTTTTATTTGCAGGGATTCTGTGAGAAACTATTTTCTGTAATTATTTCTCGTGGGGGAGGCTTTGCGGGTTGAAGACAATAACAGGGAGGCCATTAGTCGCTCTGTAACGACCGGAAAAAAAAAAATGTTAAATACTAATTTTCCAGAAAAAAAAAAAAAAGTAAACCAGAATCTGACAAATATTTAAACTGCTCGACCGGTACTCGCAAAATTCAATAATTCGCCGAGTGAAAGCCACCTGACCAAAAAATTTGAACGGACAATGAGGATTAAGAGTTCCGACTGCGCGCTGAACTCCCACTCGATAACTCCACTCCTTTCCGGGTTGCAAAAGATGAAAAGAGAAAAAAAAAACCCATGACGATAAAGCTTCGTCCAAGCGGAAGCGGAAAGTAGTTTACAGGCTTGGAAGAGACTGGAAGATGTGAGAGGTAGTTGTGCAGACATTGTCGACGTCTGGTCCGATAGCCGATAACAGAAATTCCGCAAATCGGTTGCTGCGGTATTGCGATTCGAGTCGTCCGGAGCGACGTTGAAATTGTCGAAGGGCGCAGATTCGGGGTTCGTGGCCCGGAGCAAAATTTGTCGAGAATTCTCGAAGACCGCCCCTTGGCTCTGAATTATTCATAGATTTCGTGGGCCGACAGGGGGCGAATCAATTTCTCGCGAGGGTTTAATACGCCGCCCAGATTGCACGGGCAACGAATTAATATCATGTTTAATATATCGCCGGTGGGTTCTCGAACGAAAATTCGTCGGATCTGGGACGAGACGGCTGTGTGTGCTCGCAATGTTCCGCATTATGACTTCATTGTCGGAGTTCGTCGGTAGGGAATTGTCCTGGCGTTTGTCCTTTGAACAAAGGACACTCCCGTGGACCAGAACGCCCTCGTCGCTCCGTGCTTCATCCAAAACTCGTCTATTTTTACCGAGGGACCGACAAAATCGAGCTGCGCGAGTTTGACCTCGTTATCGAGTTTGTTAGAGGCACACACAAGCCCTTAGAAACTACGATGCTCTCCGGGTATTGCCGGACTTCAATTTCCTGACTCGAACGGTCCCGAGAAGCTATTTCTATGTACCGAGAACCGCACAAAAGAGTTCGGGTTGGTGGACCAAAAAAAAAAAAAATCTCTGACTATCGTTAAGAAAGTTGAAGATTGGATGGCGAACAGTAAAGCAGCCTTTCAGGATAATTAACAAGGAGACTTGAACTTTTTTTTTCAACATTATAACTGCAACATCAACACTGTTCACAAACGTCGTGCACCCAGAAAAATAATTTATTTGATGGCCACCGTTCATTTAGATTAAGTAAATAGTTACTTAACTAGAAGTGAAATATTTATTTAAATCAAATAAATATTTTACTTTTCGAAACGGTGGCCGTCAAATAAATTATTTTTCTGGGTGCTGTTTGCTGAAGACCATTTTTCACAAAAATTGTTGTCTAAAAACAAAAAATTTGTTAATCGGGTCTCGAAAGCGAGTTGATTGAAACTCCGGGTCGCGCCACACGAAACTTCCACTTTTGTATGATTCAATTAATTGAATAATTTTTTAACTAAGTTAGTTCGCTTCAGCATAATTCGAAGTACCAAAGAAAAAAAATTGAATAATTGAAAAGTGGAAAACTCCGTTAAACAAATTCACCGTAATAGCGACTGTTGCAAGATAGAGTGTAACGATAATTTAATTGAAAATTGAATTGTATAATGAGAGTGTATCCTCCTTTTCTCAATTGGGCGTAGTCGGAGATAGCTATCGGCATTTAATATCGTTATTAGCGGTAACGCAGCTTAGAGGCGAAGTGCAATCAGCCCCGGGGGAATCGAGTTGCCGTCGTGTCGGCGTAGGCCACATTGAATTGCTATCTCGGCTAAAATTGCGTCGTTGTTAAGGCACGAGATCGTCGCTGCTCAACGAGAGAAAATTCAATGGCAAAATAGTGAGAGATAATAAAGATAATTCATGGGCTCTTCGCACATCAACTATATATAATGTATATATATATATATATATATATATATTATACGGAATAAAGCGGGAAGGTTCTTGACTCTCGAAGCTCGTGAGACCCGGCATCAGCGCTCTTATACCGGTTAAACGCAGCGTTTATATCCTTGTTCTTGCAACAATTTCACAAAGTTGGAGAAGACTGTAATAATACCCGCAGAATCGCCGGACGATTTATCTGTCCATTATTCTGCAGAGAGCGGGAGAGATTTGAAACGTAAGAGTTAATGTAATTGTCGCGAATGACTTTCCCAACTCGTACTGTAACTACGACAATTTTGCTTAGGACAGATCAATACTCTGGATCAATTTCCTCATGTCTAATTTTATTTACTGGACGATAATCCTGAGTTTATAAAAAAAAAGATCCATGTTAAAAGGTACGATTAAAGATGACTGATTGTTATACTATATGGATCATTACTCTTGTGTCACTCCATCGACTCTACATTTGTACCGAAGATTTATGAAATGTAAAAAAACACACATGTGATATGCGCGAAAGGGCTTAAAAGCTTCTGTGAACAAGATGCGTCGATTTACATATTTTTGTTCTCGATCAGGTTGTAATAAATACAAAATGATACTTTAATGAAAAACCAAAAGTAAAATTAAGATTTTGCAGAAAAGTCGAGATCGAGCAGAAAACGATCTTCTGATACGACGCTCTCGGTGTATGCGCGAGATACACAAATGAAAATCGTCGAATATTACTGTACTCGAAGCTGCTGCTATCGGAAGAGGCGATGCGCCGACTGAACCTCTCTTTACGTAATAATACCCGCAGAATCGTCCGACGATTTATCTGTCCATTATCCTTCGGGAGAGCTGGAGATATTTGAAACGTAAGAGTCAATGTAATTGTCGCGAATGAATTTCCCAGCTCGTACTGTAACTACGATAATTTAGCTTATAATTTATTTTTCTAAATCGACACTGTAAAGATAAATTGTAAATTTAATGTACTGAAACTTGCAATTTGCGTATAGTACTTATATTAATTGAACATTAATGTACCTTTTTTTTTGTAAAATAACAATACCAGATATTAAAATTTCAAATTTGTTGCCTTAAATATACAAAAATGTTCATAAAAAATAACCATTTTCTGTAAAATTTAAACGCACATGTGTTTGGAATTTCAGAAACAGTTTATGTAAGAAAAAAAAGCTTCATTAATTTTCAAATAAATTTTTCGTACAGTTTATGTTAAAAAGTAATGTAAAAATTTTGCAAAAAAGCTGCGAGAGCATCGGCGATTGAGCGGGAATCGATCGTCCGATTCGACGCTCTCGGTGTATGCACAAGATGCACAAATAAAGATCGTTGAATATTACTATACTCGAAGTGGCTGCTATCGGAAGAGGCGATTCTGTTTGCTCCGGCGACACGCCGACTGATCCTCTCTCTATAATACCGCGCTCGAGGTCCGTTCACCTTTCTCTCAAGGCGAGTGCTTCACACAGAGCTCTGCAGCATCGTCGTGCGACCCATTTCCGCGAGTACCACATGCCACGGTTGCCCGCTCGCGCCTTGGGCCACGTCGATCGCGGAGACCTTGCACGATTACTTTTCGCTCCTCCCCGTATCTTCTTCTCGTTCTTCTCATTAACCCGATTCCCAGCGAGAGCACCGACCCATATTCAATGCTAACGCCCCGGTCCATTCAGATAATTATACACACACACACACACACTTCACCCGATGATCCCCAAATTTTTAGTCAACCAGTTTCCATACATTTTTTGTTGCGAAAATACACCAGCGAGACTTCCAAGTGCACAGAGTCGTCTGAAAATCTTCCCGTGTAAAATGCCTAGAAAGATGTTTATCGAGGTATCGAAGGAGATATTCGGAAAGATATTGTGCGAGATATTTAGAAAGATATCGTGCGAGATATTCAGAAAGATATCGAGCAAGATATTCAAAACGATGTCGAGCAAAATAATTGGTAAGATATTCAAAAAGATATTGAGCAGGATGTCGAACGAGATAGGTAACGCGATATCGAGCAAGATAATTAGCAAGATGTCGAGCAAGATATTTCGTAAGATATCCAGCAAGATATTCAGAAAGATATGAAGCAAAATATTCAGAAAGACGTCGAGCAAGATATTTAGTAAAATATCGTTCAAGATATTTAGTAAGATATACTAAATATCTTGCAAGATGTTCAGAAAAATATCGAGCAAGATATACTAAATATCTTGCAAGATGTTCAGAAAAATATCGAGCAAGATCTTCAGAAAGATGCCGAGCAAGATATCAAGAACGATATCGAGAAAGATACATGAAAAAATATGGAGCAAGATATTGGATTTAGCTTGGAATTAATAATTGGATCAGAATAATCGGAACCTAGTAATGGACTCTCGACACCCATCGTATCGTGTCGGTCTGAATGCCAACAAAAATAAAAATCTTCACCGGATCCCGAAACTGTCGAGAGCTTATTTTCACATACGATTTTAGTGAGCGACTTAACAAAAAAAAAAAAAAAGTTGACATTACTCGGTCTCTAGCAAGGTGCAATTATGAAAATTCCTCGACCAGACTCGATCAAGTATTCGCGGTAATTGGTGCCTGGCTGCTCGACGAGATCACGCGTTGTTTTCCCGAGCACTCTTTAGTTTCGTAATTAAGATGCTGTTCGTCTTTTACTGCCGGCTAAAGATTCCGCGGCTGAGAGTTCCTCGTTTGTATATATTTGCCACAGCATACACCAGGCTTTGAATGCACGGGCCTCAAACCGCACACGCACACACTAACTCTTTCACCGCGACGATAAAGCGGAAGTAATCTCTTCATCGCACTTTCGCCATTCTTTCATTCGCCAAACTGTGTATGCACACTGTATACACATTTTCAGCGGCTTCTCGCTGCCGTCAGGCACGTAAGGCGAGTATAGAAGTGAAAGAAAATGAAGATGAAAAAAAAAGAGTTTAAAGAAAGAAAAAAAAAAAAGAAAAAATGAGCGGCAGATGGTGATATTGAGGTGCTCGGGATAAACGACGAAGCGCCGCAGGTTCGCCTTTGCGCTGCAGCGACGCTTCTCGCACTTTTATATTTTCCCTTTTCAACCTGCATTCGTCACGCACACGGCTTGTCGCACACGCACGGAGGATCGTAATCGAGTGAAGAAGAAATTTCGCGGTGAATGGTGTCTCGCGTCGGGTCATCGCGATTAATCGTTTCCCGTTACAAATTAATCATTGCCTTATTTCACCCTCGTTAAATGGTTCGAGTTTCACTCCGAGCTCACTCGAACGTCGAGCTCGAAGTAATGGGATAAAAAATTGAGATCACCGAACGTCGCGGAGTAAAAAATTATTCGCACATTTTACGACCATTTTTTTTTTTTTTTTACACACAAACGACTATTTAACTCTTCTCTCTTAACTGTGCAAATAAAAATACAAAACTAAATTGTTGATGACAGGGTGAAAAAAAAAAATTGGTATGAAATTTACTGCACCGGTTCTGGAAGTTTTTACGCGTAAACTGGTGTTTCAAACTTCATGTACGATTGTGATGAAAAATTAATGTACAGAGCATTGAAAACTTTTGAAACACTTTAATTTCAATAATTCGCTTTAATTTCACCGTAACAGTACATTAATTTTTCATGGCAATTGTACATTGAATTTGATGTACCAGATGCGGCATAAAAACTTTCAGTCCGGTACATTGAATGTACAATTTTATTTAGCAGTGCACAACGGAACGGAATAACGAATTACTTACTGAACGATGTTATTTATCGATTTCACGAAATAATTTTTTACCGTGTGAACAGGGAATTCATTTCATGACGGTCTGTTGAGATATTTTCTTTGCGCGAAATCCAATAAACTTCGGTCTTTATCGACGATCGACGAAAGCCATAAAATCGTCCGATTGACGGACGGTAATAGGAAAAAGCATGAACCGTTAAGAAGAACCTTATCTAAAGCACTGAAATAATTGCCCCAGGCTTGGTATGCAATAAACAACCAGATCAATCTAGCGTATTCGTATAAATAAACTCACCCAGCAGGGTATGCGACAAGTTCGCTCGTCGCGTCGCAGTCGAGTGCCGCGTTGCTCGAAACTGTAACGCCAAGTACGCGTTCCAGCTTGATCTGTAACGAATAATTAATTTTCTCATTAGTTGGTTCGTACCGTGTATGTTTGCGTATATATATATTGGCTACATCAGCAACATTAACTGTACGGATTATTATCATTGAACCTGCCGACTCAAATAACTGAGATAACAATATTTTCGCCCACCCAAGAGGAGATGATATTTATTGAGGCGGTTCGACGATTTCAGGCCAGAAACGTGTTTCATTTTTTTTTTCATCCGAACAAAAAATCCTATAAAAATAGCCAATGAAAAAAGATCGAATAACACTCATTTTTCCGCCAAACTTCCCCGACACATTTACATCTCCACCATTCGCAACTCTGCCAGAATCAAAATAATTCTCTATCGAAATTGAAATGAATTTCTACCGGAATTGAAATCAAACTCTATCGGAATACAAGGCTAGACGGTAGTCATGTATTCCGGTAGAGTTTTATTTTAATAGAGTTTCCTGATAGAGTTGTTAGGCGGTAGAGATGTAAATATGCCGGCTTCCCTTAAACTATTTTTCTATTGGACATCGTGCAATGCAACTTACATACACCGTCAACATCAACTGTACGGATTATCATTATTGGACACGCAGACTCAAATAACTGGGATAACAAAATTTGGGCCCACTCAAGACGAGACGATATTTATCAAGGGATTTATCGACGATTTCTGACTAAGAAGCGTGTTCAATTTTTTTTTTTTTTTTTTCTTCATTCCCAATTAAAATTAATTAATAAAACGCGTTTTTCTACCGAAGCCACCGCTTGAACTATTTTTCCATCGTATATCGTGCGTTGCAACTGACCGATCGTTCGAATGAGGAAAGTTAAGTGAGAGGCTTCGGAATTTAATAGCTCTCTCTATACGAATGCGTTCCGATACATCGAGAATTTCGCGTTCGCTATGGAGCTGTCCGGTATAAATACGTTGAGTTACAGTACGCTCTTCGGTATGTGCTCGAAGGGACTTTCTACGCTCGCGTGTTCCAATTCGAATCCAACATCAGCGGGCTGCACTTTACTGGCTTGACACAGTGTATTGTCGTCGGCGACGTCGTCGCCTCTTTACGTTCATTGATCTTTACCGTTTTATGGCTCTCCGGATATATAGGGCTTCCCAACGATTCTACCAACTGCCAAAGACGTAAATTTATCTTACAGCTCGAGGAAGGGGCGATAACGACGTTCCGTTAAAGGAGCACAATGGTCAGGCTTGCATCTCGCGGTTTTCGGTAATCAATTTTTTCACAAGCTGTTCCATAAAGCTCGTCATCACGAAAGAGGTAAAGTTCTTGCAAGCAGTCAAAAAAAAATAGTAATGATGAAGAGTTCGTACATTTATAACGAACCTTTCACTTTTTCAACCTTTAATATTTATTGTCCGCATTTGAAATAATAGGAACAACTAGTCTCGTCTGAAATGGAGGACAAGGGTCCGTTTTGTCCCGGTTTCCTCGTAGAAGTTTCAGCTACGAAGTAAGAACCTTGGGCGGATCTGCAGCCCATCGCCGCTAATGGCCTGACTAAAGAAACTTGACTTTGCATAAAACGAGCACGAGAAGTCGATTAGGAGGAACGTTGTTCCTTGGATCTTCTCAGTCTCCCTCGTTGGGACGATTCCGTTTGTTTTAGAGGATCGGGGGCAACAAGCACGGTACATTCATACTAGAAGACAATGAAATGGGATCTGTGTAGAGAAAAAGAAAAACAGAAAAAAAAAGGGACCGCCATCCAACGCTTTTGCTTCTGGCCGACCCGATTAAAAGTTATAATTTGACGAAGCGAGTTGCGAGACAGTCGCTCTGCCGCGCCGTCACAGGTTTATTTCCAAGCAAGGTCCGTGCAACAGCGGAGAGTCGACCCGGTTAAATATTTTTTATCTCCGGTAACAAAAGAGAGGATAATGGATGTGCCAAAGTTTTTCACTCAGCCTCGAAGACTCATCGAGGAGAGTCGCGAGCTGGATGGAGTCCGGTCCGGCACATCGGTCGCCCATAGCCATTGTGGCAAAACGAACAAGGGCGTCGGAAACGAACTGGCGGACTCGGACTGTCTTTGCGAAGAAAATTTTGCAGAGTAGCAGTAGCGAGGAGATTGGAGAGACTCCACTTTCTATTGAAACTAATAAAATGTCAAAACGGACCCGTGTCCTCCATTTCAGATGAGAATTTTTATCAGCATCGGTCGCTCTATCCAGCCACACGTGCAGAGTAAGGAACACGCTGCGTTTGCAGCTGACACTGTGTTTTGCCGACTGTTGCACAATGCACTTTTATTTTTGTCGTACACGAAAAGTAAAGATTAAAACCGTGGAACACTCGTCAAACTCCGTGACCGAATTGCACCATGTTCAAATTAATCCTTCAACGACCAAATCCAGCTCCCCCTTGAAAAGAATATAGATTTTTCTTAACGCTCGGATCACTTTCGCATGTTGAAATCTGAAAAATGTTGTCATTGAAAATCTTAGTTTTGAAAATTTTAATATAATTCTGGTGGCAATTCTGATGGAAATTGTGGTGGAAATTCTGGTTGAAATTCTAGTTTGTATGGAGACTGATCCGGCATCTCTACCTATTTTGATGGTTACCTATAAGCCATTGTGGCAAAACGAACAAGGGCGTCGGGAACGAACTAGCGGACACGGACTCTCTTTGCGAAGAAAATTTCGCAGAGTAGCAGTAGCGAGGAGATTGGAAAAACGCGACGTTCTATAGGAAGCTCGGCACCGACTGCGCCTTGTCCCCGCAGGCACTAATAAGCTGTCAAAACGCACCCGTGTCCTCCATTTTAGATGAGACTTTTTGTCAACATCGGTCACTGCTGCAAGCCACGCGCGCGGAATAAAGAACGCTGCGTTTGCAGCTGCACCGGCGTTTTGCTGACTGTTGCACAATGCACTTTTATTTTTGTCGTATGCGGAAAGTAAGGATTAAACTGTTGAATACACGGCAAGCTCGGTGACCGAATTGCTCCATGTTCGAATTAAACTTTCACCATCCAAACCTAGTTTTCCCGTTGAAAAAAAAAAAAAAAATCATTTTTCTTAACTGTCGGACAGTTTCCTATGTCGAAATGTGAAAAATGTTACCATTGAAAATGTTAGTTTTTAATTTTTAATAACATTCTGGTAGACAAACTATGCTTAGGAATACACCTCTGTTTGTTAATATTGTTCACAATTTTTTAAAATAAAAATGGTGCAAAGTAATTTGCACATGGCTTCTGAATTTATTACAATTTTGCACATAGATATCCGTATGCGAAAGTTCGTTGATCAATTTTTTGGCTTCCTCGCAGAAGCCGTGCGCAAAATTTTAACAAAAGAGGAAGCCATGTGCAATTTACTTTGCACCATTTTTTTTTTTTTTCATATTTGTGAAATCCAAGTTTCCTCTATGAAGCAATAAAAAAGAAACTCTTTTTAAAAACCCATGACAATTTAAATATACTTTTCATTTAGCGTGTAAACAAGATTGAAGATTCTTTTAAAAATAGATATTTCACCACAGATTTCACGCTGCCTCAGACAAATGTAAATTGATTTTGCTTTTTCTTCTAAAACCACCGATCTAAAATCAATCGCGCGTCAATTGCCATGGGTATCAAAGGCGATGTCCGTAACATCGGCGGAATAATGAATCTCCCGGCGAAGCTTCTTTGATCTCATCCTTGCATGGTAAAGTAACGTAGATTGCTCTCGGATAATCCCTAGATAGATTTTCATCACTTTTTTTTTCCAGCCATTATGTGAGCGAATCCCGCTCGGGCCATTGAATTTTTATCTGCGAAGATTTCTTTTCGTTTTTTTATTTTTTTTAATCGTAATTTATTCCCGTCCCGTCATTATACGATAAGCGACGGCGCGTGGACCACGCGAGCCCGCGCAGTGATCGATTGATCGCGACCTTTCGCGCGTCTCCGGCCATCGCCAAAGCTCTCTCATGTCTTCATATGCAGATCCGATGCATTCGCGGCGGAAGTATGAGCGCTCCCCGTTGCGCTATTTTTTCCGAGAGCGCTGGAATCGAAGCCTCGCGTAGGTTGAAGCGCGTACCGCTGATGCCGCGTTATAACGACACCAGCGGGCAGAAACGACTGCGAGGACGGATCGCGGAGAACCCGCGAAGGCGGTCCTGTGACCATGCTAAAGAGAGGTATTCAAGTTATTTTCCTGCCTCGCTGTCACTCGCGATCGAGGGTCGGCAAAGCTCCGATTCGATGCACGGGCTCTTTGCTGTAACGCTATGCCGAACGGGAATCGGCTGCACGTAGGCAGGCCGGCTGTGCATTTACAAACAGTGTACGAACGAGCATTACGTCGTTTCGATACGGGCGTAATGCTGACAACGTAACAGCAGGTACATAAATTAATGTCCCATTGTGAAAAGGGGAACGAGATACGTGACAGAATCAACGAGGGGACGGATTTTATCATCTGACGGCACTCAGCAACCTTCCCAGTCGTTATTGACACTCAAATTCCTTTTTTTTTTATTCACTTGTTCCGTTTTATTGTTATTATTATTATCATTGTTATTATTATTGTTGTAATCGTCGTTGTCATCACTATTTTTGAAATGATTTATTATTAAGTACAGAATCGTCAACGATCCGTAAGATAAAGCGCAAAGAGGCAAAAAAGCTTCTCGCCTCGTCGTTAAATAATAATAAACTTGGGATTTGAACAATGCGAGGCATTTGCGAGAGGAGGGTTGGGGCAAGGGTCAACGCGGATGCTGCATACTCTCGTCCCACTCGCATCGCGCCGGGCTACCGGTGTCTAGATACAAGAATACATTTATACTATAACGTGTACACTATAATTCGCATATTATTCTCGGGTATTCCATATTACTCCTGTAGCGGCTCGTTGGATCGCCAGGTGCGGAAGCTTAACCCGCCGATCGAAGGATTAACAGAGTCCGTGAGTGCATGCCCACCTGCAGGAACTACTTTGCTGCAACTGTGAAACTTTTTCGTGCTGCATGGCCCATAAAATACATTCGCTGAATAATTCAGTGAATCTCGCATTGTTTCGCGATTCATCTGCGCTCGTGTAACGCTTCATATTCGAAGACAATAAAATTCACTCGCTGGTTCATATTCGCACACCCGGTGGTTATGGCGCGAGGCGTCGAACGCACAGGAGAAAATTATCAACGGAGATAATGGACAATAATGGAGCTTTTACGATACAGTTAGGAATCGGATGGGAACATTCCCATTGCCAGCGATTTGCTATGCTCGCAAATTCGCACAGAGACGATCGCTATAGGGGCATTACTGTTAGATATCCTGTTGTGCGATCGTTCATAATTTGAATGAAGAAAATACTTTGAAAGATTATATCGGGGTTAACGAACGACAGAATCATCATGAATGAACTGCACTGTAAAAAAATGTGATTGTATTGAAAGTTTTGGGATAAACTGTTTCTGAAATTTTAAACACACGTGTGTTGCATTTTTACAGTAAAATTTTTACCTTTAATTAACTTTTTGTTAATTACCGGCTAAAGATATGTAATTTTAATGTCTGGCATTTTTATTTCAAGGAAAGTACATTAGTGTTCAATTAATCTGAGCAACGTAAGCAAATTTCAAGTTCCCGTGTAATTTACAATTTATTCATGTACGAGTCATGTGATTAAGTATTATTTTTTTTCTATATCCATATCGACATTCAAGTGGTGCTTTTGGACATCTCCACCAGAAGATGTTCCGTTCTGCCCCCACACTGATAAAAAATACGCTTGAGTCAACGAAAGATTCCAGCAGGGACGTTCTAATAAGTATTTTGTTGGTACATCTAAAATATTGATTAGTTCAACAAGTTTTTGGATGATTTCACAAAAATATTTTTCAGGCATTAAAGTATATTGTTCCCCCAACCAAATATTTATTTGATCGTCCCTGTCCAAATCTCTAGTTGATTCAACTGCATTTTTCTATCAGTGCAGAGTTCCGTTTCCCCGATTCGAACGCACACCATTTTTTTTTTCATTTTTTCTCAGTAAAAATGCGAAAATGTAATAAAAATTTTTCCCGATATCTGTTATCGAAGTTATTCACTCGTGGTATGGCAACAGCACCTGCAAATTCTCCTCCTACGCTCGATGGTATCCGCGTAGATCCTGGCGATCGGCAATGGGTACGATTGCACTTTTGCACACAATTTCAAATACAGCTGTGCACAGTCCGCGCGGTAGGTTCGCAACGATTACACGTGTGGGTGTGCCCTGCTTCTGCCGCTGCCGCTTTGGACTCTCGCGATACGCATGTGTGTCCAGCAGCGGCACGCGGACGCGCGTTATTATACACCATCGATATAACACGTCCGGAGAATGCCCACGTTGAGAAATGTGGTATACTTAAACCTATGTGTACTACAAATCACGTATGGGAGTTACGGTATACATGAAAAAACAAAAATTGCGAAACCTTTGCCGCGACTGATGAGGGAAAGCAGCACGCTGCTCTCGAGGCTTTGAGAAAAAAAAAAAAAAAAAAAAATGAAATTTTGTGATCTTGTGTTTGGGTCGATTTTAGATGAAAAAAGTTATGCGTGATATATGTCGAAAAATATTTCAGTGGTAAAACAATACATGTGGCATATATTTTCACCAAAACAAGTATATTTCGGATATATCTTTTGTATTCAAAAATAAAATAAAAATAAACACGACAGACCGACAGACGGTCTAACAAAATCGAAGACTCACAGTAATATATATACAGATTTCTGTCGGGAAGATTTGTCCCAAAGGGCGAATTGACTGGTATTAAAATAATTGACTTAAAAATGTAAAAAATTTTAATCCGTCGTAAAACACCGATCTTTCTTACTTTAGAAATTGTATTCTCGACTATTTCGAGACGGCGATTTAGCTCGGCGGGTTGATCGTTTGACGCGAATATATCTCGAACAATGTGTCTATTATAATAATATGTGTCGCATATATTTGTGCCCAAAAATTGTATATTTGGATGTATCTTCACAATAATTTAATTAAAAATTTAATATTTTTTGAATCCGTAAAAAAAAAAAACCCGATTTGTCGTATATTGCAAATGTATTCTCAATTAATTCGAGACAACGACTTCGCTCGGCAGGTGGATCGTTTATAAGTCGTCGTTAATACTACACGCAACCTGTTCACCTCTGGAACTCTCCTAGATAATTGGCAAACGGCGTCGAATATTTTGCAGAGCTGTATACACGTATGGATGGACATATTTAAGATGCGATGGAGAGATAGACGACTCGTGTCCATGAAACCGGTCGTGCATTTTTAGCGATGATACTCGTGGCATCAGAGGCAGAACTCACAACCACACACAGGATCGGCTCGACGGCCTTGTCCGCCGCCGACACGTTCACGTAACTTTGTCGGAACTCCTTTTTTTTTTTTCTTTCTTTTTTCGCTCCCTCCGCGTCCTCTCGCATAGTATTAAATCGTCTATAGCCGAAGGAGTGGCGTCTCTCGTTAAACGTTTCCTTTGAAGAATGGAGTCGAGGGAGCGAGAGGCGAAGTGTCTCGACTCTCTCGCACTCTGAAACTCGAAACTTCCTCTTAAAGAGATTCACTTCTGCATTCTGAGCCTTATCTCATTGTATTTTAATGCCCCGGAGAGAGAGAAAGCGAACCGTCCGAAGCGCCTTTAAAAATGATATTTTGACTTCGATTATTGATAAAATAAATAAATGTAAAAAAAAAAAATGAAACTCATAATTATTTATACTCGGAAATGGGAATTTTTAGATCATTGATATTTCTCTAAGTTCCAAATCACTATGATTCGTACGATCAATCTACACTATACAATTTTTTTTTAATGAAATTTAATATACCGGTCTGGAAGTTTTTATGCAAAAACTGGTATATTAAATTTAATGTACAATAGTGATGAAAACTTAATGTTCAGTGTATTAAGAACATTACGAATACTTTATTTTTTAAAATAATTCACTTTAATTTCAATGAAAAAGTACATTAATTTTTCATCATAATTGTAAACAAAATTTAATGTACCATTTGCATAAAAATTTCCCGTCCGTAACGTCAAATTTACAAGTTTCTTCTACAGTGCACGGGCTCGATGTCGGCGACTCTTCGCTCCCCACCTCGCTCACCGCAGCATTTTCCAAGGAAATGGAAAAGCGAAGCTGCTGTAGAAACGAGCGCAAAGAAAAACTGACGCATCTATTTTGTTAAACGGCTCTTCGTCCCGCGCGTATCATTGTGCATAGGAAAGTTTCGTGATTTGCCCAGACACGTCGGAGATAAGACCGTAATCACGATTGTGCCGGACGCGGCTGCTGCTCGCCTTTACCTCTCCGAGGAAGAAAACTATTTGTCACGCGTTGGCGCGAACCCCCCCGACTCAAGTTGCTCGCGCATAAAACTGCGCACGGAACACAGACGAGCCATGCCGTGTCCGTACACTGTCGCGATTGTTCGATGCTCGCGCATTGGTGTCCGATCTGGCCCGATCGACTCGTCTGTGTGACGGAAAACAGCAAACGTTGTTCAATGTGCGAGCACCTTCACACGGTAGAACCGAGCAGATAACGCGCGCGGCCACGAGGACTCGCTCAGCGTTACAAGTGTAGCTCTCGCGTGGATCGTTAAAAAAAATGTTTAATAAAAAAAACAAGAAATAGTACTATTGCCGCTGCCGCTTGCGGTAACGCGCATATACGGCGAGGGCGAGAACGCACCTTTCGTATAACAGCGCGTCCGGCATATTAGTTAAGCGCGTGTGTGTGCGCGCGCGCGCTGCTCCCGCGGAGCATACGCACTCGGTTTGTATTGCGTAGGCACGTGCCCAACATGGAGATGGACACAATCCGCGAGAAGGCAGCCTCACAGTCACGCAGCACGGATATAGTTTAATAGAATGCCATCAACGAGGTTTCATCGTCATACCACCCAGTTATATAGACATATCTCGTAAACAATTCGCAACGGTGTAATAAATTCGAAAAAAATGTATGTCCAATAGATGAGATAAATGTTGAAATGGAAAGAATTATTTAATGGAAAGTTCATTGTATAAAGCAGACTTTTTTTTACGGGCGTGGAAAGGTTATATGTCGATCGAATTAGAATATCGAATTGGTGGAATTTTTATGTATATTATGATGTGTGCATAATAAATTTTTCGATAAAATTTAATTGCGATATGACCGACGAAACTCGATAACATCCAATTATTGAACGCTGAACCCTCTCTGCAAAACAGAATTAATTTATCCGCGAAGGGATTTTTCGGTACGATATTGCAATTTCGGAGGGCTTTGGAGCATAGAAAAAAAAATATGGGTAGACGATTAATAAAATAATGTAGAAAAAAAAAGCCCGGATTGAGATAGTCCGTAATGGAAGAGCTCACACGATGCGACGGCGGTAGCAAAGAAGTTTAATAGAATACCATCAACAAGCTTTCATCGTCATACCGTCCAGATTAAACATATCTCGTAAATAATTCGCTACGGTATAATGAATTTAAAAAATATATTTATCTGAGGGCTGAAATTCCTAGAATTGTTGATATATCGTGAGATCAAATTAAATTGCTATATGAACCGACGAAGCTCAATACGATTCCATTATTGAACTATAGAATTATTTAACTACTAACTATTGAAATATCAAAGCTTCTTTCTGCAAAACAGAATTGATTAATCGGCGAAGGGTACGGCGAGATTGCGACTTCAGAGGGCTTTGAAATATAAAAAAAAAAATATAGGTAGAGGATTAGTAAAATAACGTAAAAACAGAAGACTTAAAAAAAGTCCGTACTGAGGTAGTTCGTAGCGGGAGAGCTTATACGATGCTACGGCAGTAGCAAAGAACTAGCATGACGTAAGATTATAAAGTACGAGGTATATAGTAAGAGACAAGGTCTAGCGGGACGCACAATATGCCCAGCTCACATGCTCCGTTCTCTGTTTATCCGTGCTCTGTCGTTCCTGCAGTTCATCCTCTTGCGCAACTGTGCCGCGTACGCGAGGATATCTTTTCGTCCCGTTTAGTTGAGAAAAATTCGAAGGAGGCTACGAATCTCGTGAGTACACGTTAAACAGAAACAAACACAAAACTCCGCGAGCGAGAAACGTTCTAACCGCAGCTATGCACACCGTAGTAAGTTATAATGTTTTAAGGAAAGATGAGAAAAAAAAAAAAAAAAAAAAATTACACGAAAATTGCAGAAGATCCGAGCCTCGAATAAATATGTAAACGCGAAGACTCTTTTCACCATCGTTTCTCGTGAATTTCAAATTTGTCGAGAATCGACGGACGAAAGTTTGCTGTAACGAATTGAGAATAGATTTTTTTTTTTCTACTTCGAAGCCCTGTTCAAAGCGTTTCGCGACGGTGCATATGTAAGGAGAGATGGAAGGCCGAGACGCGCGAGAGGCTCGTAAAAGACAATAAATATTTATCGTCAAGCGAGTAAGGCAAAGAGAGAAGAAAAAAAAAAAGTACATCGAGTTTAACGACGGCCGGAGTGCACGTTCGAGAAAATACACGCAAGAATATGTATGTATACGTTTGCGTTGCACGACGCGCAGTACATCACAACTACTAGCAAAGTAATTTTGTCGCTGCGTCTAAGTGAGTTTCTCCGTTGAAAAGCTCGAGAGACGCGCAATAACACTCAGGGGTAATAATGTAAGTAGTACATATAATACCGTGAGTGTGTCTTGCACGTTATCCTTGCCGTCTACGTCTTAATAGGACGGCTTGCGAAGCGCTAAGAAACTCGATAATTATATCGCGGCACAGTAGTGACGATTACGCTTTCGGAGTTACACATTTGTGGCAGTTATTGCGCCACAAATTTGGAGTAAAAAAAAAAGCATCGAAACAAAAGAAATTAATTTCAAGCAAGCGATTTTTTAAAGTTCATATTGGGTTCAGAATGTCGCGTCATGTCAACATTTATTTAATGTAAGTTTTTTTAATGCCGTGTTAGAGTATTCAACAATTTTGAAAAATTCGAAAAATTGAATCGATAGTTAGCTGTATCTGCATATTAATATGAGGAGACGTATACGACGATGGAATTGGGTAATTCGGTAAAAATCTTTGGCGAGACATAAGTGCCGATTGCGCTTTGTGTTACAAATTTGTGATAACCGTTGCATCACCCAAATTTGTGATTAAAAAAGAGGATTGAAATGAAACATATTAATTTCATGGATCCAATTTTCAAAAAATTTTATCTGCTTTCAAAATATCGCTTTTATTTAATTCACTATTTTTTTTATTGCGAAGTTAAAGTAATCAAAAAATTTTTTTAAATTCAATCGAAAGTTACATCTGCATATTAGCATGAGGCGAAAGACGACGATGAAATTGGGCAATTCGGTAAAAATCTTTGGCACCCACGTGTGTCCTACTGTCGGGTCTCGTTGCGAAACATATCTCTCGCATATCGGCAGAATTATGCGTGTAGAGGTATAGGAGTTATTTTATTTGATTTTTTTTTGTTTTCTCAGTGTTATATCGAAAACGAATATGTCGGTGAGGTGTATCGCAAGTTTCGCCATAGTTCGCGAAAGAGGCTGCTCTCGGCAGCGCGTATATGTCGCTGTTGCTGGCACACAAACGTATCTACGCAGAGTATGTGGGTCAAACGTTATGTATTCCGCGGAGTACTGGATAACAATGCGAGCCGGAACGGGGCATATGCTATCGGCACGACTATTTCACCTATGTGTGTATATCCTTTTGCCGGTACACTCGCTCCGTTGCCTGCCGCCGCTATCCTTCGGTACTAAGCCGCCCGTCGGGCCTCCCTACAGAGTAGGTAAACCCGCCCGGAAACTTTCGCTTTGAATTTACAAGCCTCCCGACGCAGCGCGGATACGCTTCGAGTATAATTGCGAGCAACAAAAATAACTTTGCCGGGCAGACATCCGGGTATTCATTTAAATGAATTAAAAATCTTGCAGAGATATAACTTCAATTTTATATAATTTTAGGTAAAATGATCAAAGGTCGAAATCGTAAATATACCGACTGCTGTTGAGAATGTTGGAATGCTCAGCACTAGTCAAATGAGTACGAAATTAAAATAAATATATTTTGTACTTAGCATAGACTATATAATAGTTTATGGTGAGTCGAATTAATAATGTTAAACCTGAAAAACATGAACAGCAATTAATTAGTAAAAATATCAATTAGTCCGTGCTTTTTTGCGAGAAGGTACTTATTTGTACATTTTTTTTTTTTTTTTAAGATCAATAGGTTGCAATAAAAGGACAAACGCTGTAACACAAATCAGCATCCAGCATACTTGCCGGTGCGTAAAACATTGTACAAACGATTTTTTTTTTTTTAATCGCCACTCATTCAACAAGTGCGGTGCACTCCATTTTCCCTAAACAGCTGTAACAAAAAATATATATAAAATAACTATCTCAGATTTTAAAAATATTTTTAATCTGGGACAACTTATTTTTAATTTATAGCATTTTAGTCAAAATTATTGAATGTCCAGAATATAAAAATGCCGACTGTTGTTGAGAAGGTTGCAACGCTCAGCACTAGTTAAATGAGTACTACATAAAAAAAAAATATATTTTGTACATAGCGTAGACTATATAACAGTCGATGGGGATTCGAATAGCCTTAGTATGCCCTCGAATCTTGTTACGTGTAACCTTAATCTTAACCCTGAAAACCATTGACAACAATGAATTCGCAAAAATATTAACTGGTTTCTGCTGTATTGCGCGAAGACACTTATCCGTTTTTTAAAGTCGGCGCTCATTCGACCAGTGTAGTGCGTTCCAATCTCACTAAACAGCCGTAATAAAAAAAAAAAACACAAAAAATAGCTATCTCCGATGAAAAATATTTTCAATCTGGAACAGTCAGTTTTTAATGAAAAAAAAAGTTTGTTTTTTTTTTTTTACAAAAACGTTGAGCAGTATAGTGAAATGGGGGTCTCGAGCTTTATTCGCAGATCCATTTCCGAGCCTCGAGGTCGTTTCCACGGATAATCGATCCAACAACTCCTGTTGTGCCCAATAGTTAAATGTAGGGCCGGGGAAACACCTCTGGTTCGAGCCTACAGTTACCGGAGAAGCGGCCAAAGGTGGCCACACCCCGGTATACAGTTATACGTACGGTGCGTCGGGTGTGCTTTCGCCAGCCAATAAAACTCTGCACGGACTAATCCGTGTAACACGGCTCTCGGTGCCGAGCTCGTAGCGCCTCTGTTATCGGTCGCTGCGTGTCTACGATACCCGTATTAGTCAGGGGATTTAATTAATTGATTATGGTACGAGCACGACCGTCATTAACGGAGAGAGACGGCGCGCACATATGTCGTTAAACTTGTCACACGAGAAGAGATACGTTGCCGCGCACATCGGTTTCTACGTTTATCCGAGAACCACTCTCGCGCCGGTTACTTTGTAACTCTCGACGGCTTTTCCTATTACCAGACGCAGCTAAAGGCAAATTGCAGCCATCGAGCTTTTTTTTTTTTTTTTTAATTATTTTTTAGTCGTCCTCCCCATCGCAAAAATTACATACGAGTTTCTGGTCGTATAGTTTGTCGTCCTTGCGGACAGCCCGGACTCGTTTCGCCGATGGTTTTTGCAAGTTTTTTTTTTTTCTTTCTTAACATTCACATCGGAATAATGCTGGCAATCTTTCCAATTGATCTGTCGAGGTTACGAGGCATGATTATTATGCGCCATTACAGTGTTTCTACTCCCATCGCGTAATTTCTTATTATATGAAAATTTGCCTTGACTAATCATAATGGGCGAAAGCTCGTCTCTTGAGAAGTTCTTTTTTTTTCCATTTTTCATCGAGGCAACGATTACTTTGCTCTTAGCTCCGTATTGTATGCTCATGGATCCGATAATTGCTCTACGTAGGAACTTATTAAAACTCGTTACTCGTGGCCCGTTAACGCCACGTCACAAGTTGCAATTCATCCATTCTATATCTATGTATATTTGATGAATGAAAAAGAGAATATCATTTCCCACGGGGAGAGACTTTCGCACATTTCGCTGCCGAACCGAAGACCGATTTCTATGTGAAGAATTCACCCGATATCGTGAGATTATTTTGTACCGAACGCCGATGCTGACTCTAAATTTGTTGCAATTTTTTTCTTTTCTTTCGAGCGTTCCGATAGAGCGGACTCGTTCGCGGTGATTTGAAGCGTGTTTGATCTGCCCCGAGCGAGGGTTTTCTAAGGAGTTTTATGATCGTGATTGCGGTAGTAGACTTCGATGTGTCTTCACGGGGTTATACGTAATTATTGGTTCGTAACGCGGATATCACAGGTATATATTTATATATATATATATATATACATATATATACATAGGTATATTGTATGGTTCCATGTGGACGAGCATAGGTAGAAAATGTACTGGAGCTACTCGAGCGCGGCAGAGGTCGTCGAGGAGCCCCAGCGAAGCACGGAATAATTAGCGCGCGGGCGCGTTGTAATTGCGATCGGGAGAGTCTCGTAGTTCTTTCTCGCAGCGTGCGACTATTTCGTGTGTGTGTACGTGTGGCAAAAGCCTATCCGGTTGCCCACACCCTGCACCCGTGCACCGTATCAGACACAGCGTCAAGTGAGAAAGATACATTCTACCGTAACGGGAGATAGTAATTATTGCGCGGGCTCGAAGAGCCGTACGCGAAAGACTTGTTTAGGTCCACGAACCGATCGCTACGATTGTATCCGCGTATTCCGCGTGATAGTCCCGATAGAAACATCATACATGGATAATTAAAATTAACAATAATTACTGACATTTAAAAAATTTTAATGAGTGTAAAAAAAAAAAATGTTTTCCACTGCTCGGCACTTTTCCCTTTTTCTTATAAAAAAAAAGGTAAAAAATTGGGCAAATTGCAAGTTCACTACATTCAATGTGAACCGCATTTTTGAGGATATAGCGAAGGGGAAAAAAAATGATCATTCTAAATTGATTGAAAAGAAATGCGATTAAACTATATATGGGCGGATCGTCTGATTTGAAATTCGCGCGAGTCTCTTTTTCGTTGAGAAAAAATAAAAATTCAAATTGCTCAGCCCTCTTCTCTTTGTCTTATTAAAAAGAGGTGTAAAAAAAAATTGGGTCAAATGCAGGTCTACTAAACTCAATGTAAACCGGATGCTTGAGGATATTACGACTGGAACGAAAGATTGTTCTAAATTTATTGAAGACAAAAAATGATACGATAAGCCGTCGATCGGCCGATCGTCCGATATGAAATTCCGTCGAGGGACAGTAAATGCGTGCTGCGGCTGATCGCCGGAGCGAGAGAAGATCCTCGGACCGATTGCTAATTGCATTCGCGTAATAGACGCACGGTAGCGATGGGCATCGGGTTATCCACCGGTTGCAACGAGTATATATTTATACGAATTGTAGATACAGAAACACACCGGTGGCACGCAATTCGCACGCGAGGCGATAGACCTCGAACGCAAGAGAGATAATGGCGAAAAAGAGAAAAGTAAATGGAACTCGGTTGTGCATCGGGCGCTGACGGTGAGCTCGCGTAAAGTAGCTTGTAGCGTAATACACTGTACCGATTTTACGGTGGTATTAAAAGGGGCCATTACGCTACACGCTCGTCCGTCTCCTCTCGGATAACCGACTTCTAATCGCCAAGTAACAGTCCGACCGGCTGTACCGTAAAAAAAAAAAAAAAAAAAAAGGCTCCGCTGCTGGAATGGAAAACCGTTAAGGTTTATCTTTATCTGAGAGAAAGAGAAAGAGACTTCGTTAAGAAAACAATGGGACGAAGGTCGGCCACGGTTTCAGCGTTGGACTCAGAAGCAATTAAGCTCTTTATCTCCCGAGACGCATCACCCTGCAGTCCGGACGACCGTCGCGAGGGAATTCGAATATTGCATCATTTTTTTTTTTTTTTTTTTGTTATTCGATGCTGTTAAGAAAGAAAAGTTTTTCTTCCTTAGGATTTTCTCGTGATCGTTATGCAGAAAGTTGTAAAAGTGGTAGGCTATTCAAGTACTGCCAAGTCAACGTTTTTAATAAAAAGAAATCTTTCATATTCAAGGAAAAATGGGCGCACCGTTCTGTTGCAATTTGCAACGAACTTCCCTCTGTGAAAAGGATGATTTTTCTTTTTTTTTTTTTTAATAAATGTTTCCGCTGAAAAAACTTGCGCACTGTGCCCAGTTCGGATTACTATTCTTCTCGCTACGTTTTCATATTTCATTTCCATATATTAACCCGGTCGGGTAAAACGGTGCTTCACGTTTTTTATTTCTTCTTTTTACCATTTTTCTTTTTTTAGGTGAACAAAAAAGTTATAATCCGGAGGAATCCAACTACGAGTTCAGGACACGGCCGTTTTACTTAACTTTGGACAAAACAAAACATAACGTACCGAGCGTGCAAAAAATTGCTGACACGGCGATATGCTTTGACACGAGACGTCCGCAATCGCCTTACGGCAACAGCCGCGCAGCCCTACAGAATATTCGTTATCCAATTACGGCGAAACCCATTTTTTTTTGTCTCCCTTCACGGACTCGACACTTTTCTGATTTATATAAAACAAGCGATGGAGAAAAAAAAAAAAAAAAAAAAAAACACGGGTCTTATCGTACAGTACGCATGTCGGTGCGACTACGGTGAACCGATACGCGGACACGCGTGGGCGTGATCATCACGTGCCCAGCTGCGAGCGCCGTACTGCCATTAATTATATCTTTGCGACCCGCGAGAAACGAAAAATAACGTTGCACGTGCAAATTGTAAATACGCGAACTGGACGACATAAGCGCACGCTAGTTTATTCTTCGGGCTCAACGGAGTGTCACAGAGGTGTGCTGAATTGCAAAAGCAATTGTGTTTTCATTTTCGTCGTTAGTATCTTTCATTTCTCTCCCCGCACTGTAATAATAGCAGAACAGTTTGATATGGTTATTTGACGTTCCACTAGCTTGTTACTCCGTCGCTTAAGCTGCCCGTTTAATACGCATGGTTTCTCGTATTATGATTCCAGAGCGTCTCATATGGTGAACACGTTTTTACATATTTTCAATAAAAAAAAAAAGTTTATATATATATATTTTAAAAATGTCGAATTTTATTGACAGCTGTACTTGAAATACTTGGAAGCGATTATATGTGTTTATATATATAGTTACTTGTAATTTGCGATACACGTGCGGTGAAGCGAACTTTATGCACACACTGTGAAGTGAGTGCGACTCACATAACCGTCCGCGTATAATGTTCGCTATACCGCACTAGTATCGCATAATTTTTTTTTGTAACAAATGGAGGAGAAATGCTACTCCGTGCCTGCTGATTGTGGTGGACACACTTTACGCACGCTGAAGCGTGCGTAAAGTAAGATCGGGCTGATGTGCACATGGGCCGGGTATTTATAGTACATCTAACTGTAAAACGCCACTTTCGTCACCCTCGGTAGGCCAGAAAAGTAGCACTTTTCATGCATCAGTTACAAATATACATATTCTTTTCTGAGGATTTGAGTTTCGATTGTAAAGGGCCGAAGACGCAGTACATTGAAAGAAATAAATAAATGCATTTTATTTTTTACTATTTATACAGTGCACAGATGCACGCGAGGGCGTTAGAATAACCTATATTCAATTCTTCAATAAAACAGAGAGAGCTCCGTTATGTAAAAAAAAAAAAGTTTTTAATATAAAAAAAAATTGAAAGGAAAAACACCCGTCAGCGGCAGATAATTCTATGTGTTTATTCCATTTCATTCGATATCCGCTGCGTACCTAATTGTCAGTGTTACATGCATCAACAACGAAGCTGCAGCGAATCCGCCCGATAAACGTGGTGAAAAGCAAATAAGCCGAAGGTATAACAGAAGTGTAGTGTATGTACGAGCAGCTAGGCAGTGGGTTAAACGAGATATCGTTATCTCGCTACACCTAACAGCTGTATGGTGATGCTCGTGTCTCGCACAAGCTTCACTCTGTTCACCGTGCTCGTTCGTAGAACGGGAACACACGGGCGAGTTGCCTTTTGTTGCGATAACTGGCAACTATATTTATTTATGTATTTATTTATTTATTTATTTATTTATTCATTTATTTATTTAGGCTTGTGCCGAGCAGGGATAGCGACTCGAGCGGTAAATACTACGGTGAACGGATCCTTTTTTCTCATAGTTGTCCAATTAAAACGTTGATTTGCGAAGAAAATAGAAGTTTCGGTGTAATTGAGAGTACCGAAATAACTGTACCGGTAAAATGTAGTTCTATATAATTTTCATGTATAGATGTAACATCATTTAAATTATAGATTTTTAGTCCATTCAAACCCATCCGGAATTCAACAGGCATTTTTTTTTTTTTTAACATGACATTTTTCAAAATTCTTTTCCAACATTCTGAACGCTTAAATAAGTAAATGAATACGTAAATAAATAAATATGTTTTTTTAGGTGTGTTTCGCCCATAGAAAATGATTATTTTAACGATAAGTTAGATCTGTCGATGATTTTTTTTTACGTACATCGTAAGCTGGAACATTCTCCTTGTCGCGTACGACCGGCGAACTGTTTCTCGGTGCAATCAGAGACATTATTTTCTTCGGTTTTCCTGCAATCGACTTGGGGAGTAGCTCGACGCTGGACCGAGTAGGCCTTGCCGGCTGCGCGACACACACATAAACAGCACGGCTCTTGTCCACTCTCTCTCTCTCTCTCTCTCTCTCACCGAGTATCTTCCCTCGTAGACATTTCTTTCTCCCGCGGCCCTGCTTGCTCTCTTCACCAAAGATACTCGATTTAATGTCTTCGGGATAGCCGGAGAACCTTACCACTTGCCAAATATCTCGAGTGTGAGCACCGCGGAGACGAAACCTGCTGACGCAGCGATGAATCGATGCCGCTCTCCGACCGGTTCTACACGTAGTCGAGCTGACAACAGCCGAGCTCTTCGTCCAGTCTCATCGGACGGATATATATTCGTGCCAAAAAATGTATGTCGCACCGTCCTGTTATTAAATTTCACGATTTTTTTTTTTTTTCCCCTCAACAAAACTGTTCAACGCGCGTCTTTATATTCTCCCTATTGATATATCGTTAACGTTAATTCATCAGCTGTTCACAAAACAGCTAAATTATTATTTTTTCATTTATATAAAAAAATGTAAAATCACGAGAACGGAAATGAAAGGATCTTGCAATTTGCAATATTCATCAGTTAATTTTCCGCGCATTTCGAACGCAGCCATCCGCTTAAGATTTATTTAATAAAGCAATTTCCCGATAATGTCGAGTCCCCCAACGTTAATTTTTTTTTTAACTGCTCTATGAATAAATTGAAAAAAAAAAAATCATAAATAAATAAAAAAAAATTTAAACATCGTATGAACAGAAATGAAAGGATCTTGTAATTTGCAATTTTCATTGCTTGACTCCCCGTGTATTTCGTAGCCAGCCATCTGCATCAGATTTAATTAATAAAGCAATTTGCAGCCGCGATTTGAAACGCTATTTGTTTAATAAAAACGCGATGTAGTCTCTACCCGCCTGTGAGAGAGATTGAAGCGGATAGCGGAGTTCGCGGTGATTGTTTTCGGGATCGGAAAGAGTCGAGAGACTGACCGACTGCTCGGTCACCGGCACGGGGAAGAAAGTGTGCAGGCAAAGTAAAGGACGTTCACCGACCGTAGCGGTGCACGGACACGCACACACGTAAACGCAACGGACTCGGCCGAACGGAGATATCGATCGACATTGACATTGACTCGAGGTTCGAAAGGTACGAACTGGACCCAAAGGCAGCCCGCTCTCGTTTACAGTTGATCCAGTTGTGAAACTCGATAAGTCACTGCCTTTTCGAGATCGGAGAGAAAGGAATATCGGGAGTACACGACTTGGGCTCTATGAACGTTTCTGTCGGAGCTTTACAGCGCTTCTGAATCTCGAAGCCTTCCGATTAGTGTTTACAAGTATTGGCTCGGAAAGATTAAAGCTGACCCGAGTATCAAATTTGTGTTTACTATCAATTTTTTTTTTTTTTTTTTTTTTTCGATCGAAATGATTTATTCCTCTCGGACCGGAAGTCAGCCAATGTTATACTGAGAAATGTATACAGTAAAAAAAAAAAATTTACATTTGGGGAGAATTCGTTGTGGAGAATTTAATTCAAGAAAAGTAAATGTTCGACATGGAGCGGCAAACAAGAAGGTCAAGTTTGTGTGACTTTTCCTTAGCAATCGGATTTTCCAAAGCTAGTTTTCTTTCTTTGCTTCGTAGAGTAACCGGCAGCTGTTTTGTGTAAATTCGTTTGTTGGAGAAAATAAATGATTGTTCTTATAAAGGCAACAAATTTGAGTTGACAATCAATCGAAATGATTTATCGTTCATACCGTAAGTCAGCTGATGTTATATCGCGAAATAAATACATCAATAAAAATATTTACATTTGAGGACAATTCATTGTCGACAAATTGATTTAACGAAAATCTTCTATATGGAGAGGCAAATAAGATCGAATTTGTGTTTACTTTTTTTTTTTTTTTCACCTGTATACAGTAACTTGCAGTAGTTTTGAGTAAATTAGTCCGTTAGAAAAAACAAATTACTATTCTTTTAAACGCAACAAATTTGAGTCGATAATCAATCGATTTTCATCTATGGGAACGCCGGGTAGTGTACGGAAGCCGGAAAATATCGCGTTACACGTTGGAAACAAGAGACATCGGGGAGAGACAGAGACGAACCGGTTGGGCATAATAATATACAAGTGGTTTCGAAAAGAGTGCTTGCCGGTCTCGGGACCCGCGTCGGCCCATCGGCGGACTTCCGGTCTCACGCCAGAGAGCCTCGCGAATCAATTAATCTCGCACTTTCATCCGCGAATTAACGAAACGAGATGGAGAGAACAAGGAGAGATAAAGATTGCGATGAGAAACGTTGAATGGATCTAATTTTTCACACTTCACTTTCGGCTCCGAGCTCTTTAATTTTCATCTTTTTTTTTTTTTTTTTCCCTCCAATCACAACGAAACAATTGATCTTTTTTCTTACACTTTCTCCGACGCTCACAGAACTCTGGTTTCGTATATTTCGTTTACTATTTTTCGTATGTTTATTCGTTGATCGATTCGCGATCTTCCGACACTGCTCGCTGTCTCGTCGCGCGATTGAAATAACGCGAATTATTACGGGAATATTTGCGTTATGTAACCCGATTATGTTGGAACGATTCGGAAGGCAAAATTGACACGAGTGCGGAAGAGAATAGTAGCGGCTGACGGGCAGCTCCGTACTGATTGCCGAGGTGCGCATTCACTCTGTTGTCCGCGACGTTCGCGTATTTCCACTTCCCTCGCTCACCTCGCATGACGAGGGACATGCGTACCTGTGAAACGCCCTGTCTCGTTTCTACGATATACAGTTCGATTCCACGCGAAGTACATTCATCGATGATTCGAATTATTATTCTTTTGTTTTATTTATTTATTTTTTTACATGCACATTAATCGTTCTCTAAAGTCCGTTACAGTTTCGACTGTAATTGGAGCGAACAAAACGGTATTAAATTGTGAACCTTTCGAGGACAGAGATATCGGCAAATTTTTTAAATGTCTATCGATAGCGCATTCGTGCAATTAAATAAATACAAAAATAGGAACGAATTGGGATGATTATTTCTTCTTTTTTTTTTTACACAGAAATGAATCGTTCACTAAAGTCCGTTGCAGTTTCGACAGCAGTTGCAACGAACGAAGGCAATTAAATTACGAACCTTTGGAGAACAGAGCTATTGGCAAATTTTCAAAATTTATCGTGATTGTGCATTCGTACAGTGAAATAAATACCAAAAAAGGATTCCTTCTATCTAGGCCATCATGATTTTTTTTATTATTGTACTTCGACACATAGATTGGACATGCAGCTTTAATAAAAAAAACCTCGTATTCACAATATTTACTTAATCCCTGCATTTCTAAGTGAAACGAAACGATACTTTAACAGTAAAAAAAGAATGTTTGCATTTCTAATAAAAATCTCATGCCGGCAAAAGTCAACAACTTCTCTCGCTATTATTTTTACGTTATTTTTACTTCTCATTTTATTTTTTATGAATTTATTTACTTAATATTTTTCTATATTTTTTTTATCGTGCACGAAGAGCTCCGTATTGCGATGGTGAGCGAGTGTGGGCGGCCATTGAGTCTTGGATTCTTCGAGCACGACGTCGGATCCACGAAATTTCCACCCACGTCTCTCGTCTCTATTTCTATAGCGGCGCAACGAAAATTTCACGTAGGTATTACGGGACGGTATTGTATTTAATACAGCGTCAAAACGACGTGGGTGAATGCCCGAGAATTGTTCCGTACGCCCGAGTGAGGAGAAACAAGGATTGATAGAGTCGGTGCAATCGAGATGAATATTAAAACGCCGGATTAGGCCATTACGACACGCGCTGGAGTGTCGCCGAATAAAAATCGTGCGGCCAATGACGCTTTCTTCATTCGTCGCACGATTTGTATTCAATGAATTTCCTGTTCGACACCGGCGCAACATTTTAATTTAAAACATTTTTTTTCTAATGTAATTTATCTCTTCCTGAATAAGGAAACAGAGTGGGTAAAAATTGTCAACAATTTTTTTTTTCGTTATTGCATCGAAGGAAGTTTGAGGAAACGGCTGCACCGGTTGTCGAGACGAGGGAAATAACGGGACTTTGCCCCTCGGCCATCGACTACCTGGACGAAGCGGAAGGGACGGGTAATTATAATCAAAGGTGTGGCTACATCGTTGGTGAGTAACGATCGACCTGTGCACTACTACCCTCTCGCTAAACGTAATAAAGACTAAAAGGTTCGGCGACCCTTAGCGAACGAGTCATTCAGCAGGGGGAGAAACAGCGAACGGTGGCGTGCCGTGAGAGAGTTTGATGCAAAATAGCGAGAGCCCTCAGGAGAAAAACGTGTGACGGAGGGAATTGTGAAATATCACACGACGCGGCGAGTGAGAAGCCCGGGCAACATGAAAATTTATTGCGAACCGACGATCCTAAGAAATTTAAACTTCATCGTATAAATCGAGGGATTTATCGTACATGTTCACTTAAAATGATTAGTTAATATTTTGATGATTGGTTAGTCACATAATAAATAATAATTGTATGGGCAGTGAAAAGTCTTCAGTTTTTTCGAACGATCTGATCACAGCCCATTTCAATTTTAAGGATCCGTTGATCTCTGGTAACGAAATGTGTTTTAATTTCTTATTTTTTTCTTTTTTAGGCAATAAAATATTGGCTCGAAAATCAGTGATAATCGATCCTTCATAACGGTCTTCTGATCGTGTGAAAAAATGTTCTACTGCGAATGTAAAAAATTGTAGAAGTACAATTTTTTAGAGTAAAAAATATTGTAAATATCGGTACGTTCGCTTACAATTTTGAATGTTCCAATCTGGGGTTTTTTGTTTTTACACGATCGAACCACAATTTTCGATCCAATGTTTCGTAACCAAGATAATAAATTGAGCACACTTTTTTTTGCCTAAAATCGATGGAGCGATTTCCCACCCGCTTCATAGCGATCTGCCCTTGGGACCGAAATGAGAAATAATCGATAGGTCGTGCCGTTACTCAGTCCGGTACAGGAAATCACGTGATGGCCGTGTTCGCCTTATCTACATAGATAGGGTGGAACCCGTAAATATGATAGCCGGTTCTGACGTTGAAGCATCGTTTCCATCGATTTCGACGCGAAATAAAAATTGAACCACCTCAGCCCACCCACGCAGAGTGACGAAGTTCCCGTATTACGCAAGCCACGAAGATCCAGGAGTAAGACCGATTGTAATTTGGAGCGAGGATGTACCCTCAATTCGCGCAGAATTACACTCCACGGTCACGAGCCCGAGCGTCTCGGCGGGTCATTTAAATTCGGTCCTACGGCCAATTGCTCGAAATTAATTGTGAAAAATTGTTACCGCGTCCCGGACGGCATGTCGGCACGTTCGTGAGATTCTGCGCTTCTCCTCGGCACGGCCGTGCATTAACTTTAATGCCGCTCGAAGACGCTTCCGCGGAGACACGCGGCTGTGCGCGGTGCTAATTCGCGAATATAACGGCCCACGTCGCCAATTTGCACACAATCGAATTTTCGGGGTGGAGAAGAGCGTGGGTGGGAAGACGTGATTAATAGACAGGGTCGAAACGCCGCAGCCGTAATCACGAAGAGCGCGAGGTAGAAATCGGATCAACCTAGATTTTCAGTCGTACGTTGCCGAACCTCCTGTGACGGTTTTTTCGTATCGGAAGGGGGTAAAAAAAAAATATAGACATAAGAATTACGGTAAAAAAAATACGGACTGTCCGACGACCGATCGATCATTCATTATTGATTATTATCGAACGGGACGAACCGCTGGCGCATCACAAGCCGCACGCCCACCCGGAACGTGATTTGCGTCAAGTAGATAAGTCCGCGTGTTCAACGGCGTGGTTCTGAAAGCGACAGAGGAGGGCGCCTGCCAACGGCATTACCCGCCATAAAACCGACGAGCTGTAACGCTCTCTTCGGCGACGGCTTAGCCGATAAAGAAGCGCACCGGTTTCTCGACGACCACCTGCGCTCGCCGCGCGAACTGCACCGCCGAGCTTGACGCACAGTTGAACATCAGATGAAACGATAAAAATATGTTTCAATTAAAATAATTGTAGACAGTTTTTAAGGTGTGATTCCGAGTAAAACGAAGAAAATTAAACAACGAGCTTTATTTTTATCTTATTTTTTTTTTTTTCAGTAACAAAAAAAAGGAATCCGAAATTCTCAAAGATTTGTAGATTTGCGAACGAATTTTTTTTTTATCACCAAAAAAGAAACGTGAAATTTTTTTTTTTTTTTAAACCTGAAATCGATGAATCCTTTTGCCTTCGACAAGCACGGTTCAAGGTATTGTTAAATAACCGCGTGTATTTTGTTTTTTGCAGCGTTTTCTGCATTGTGTTTTGTGAAACGTTGTTCTTTAATTTACAATGAGCGAATAAATCATTTGGGCCGGCATAGAAAACTTTTTTAGTTTGCAAATTTTTATGAAAATATGTTTCAATTACGATATCTGAACGTAATTTTTTCAGGTGCGATTTCGAGAAAATAAAATAAAATAACAATTTTTATTTTGTTTCGGTAATAGAAAATTTAGGCGAAAAATCTAAAGAATTTACGGAGAGACTGTCCGTTTGTAAATTTTTAAGTGTCCTCCGCAATTTTCTTGTTCTCCGCGCGCTTCCGGTCGGCGACGTCGCGAGGACACTCGTGACGTACGTCGTCGAGTGGACAACTGCGCCGGGGAGGGTTCGTTCTCAGAACGGATCCGAGCTAGACGCGGATTACAATTTCCTGTCGATCCTTTCGCGTTTTTATCGTACACGCTCGGAGGGGCCAAGGCCTCGCGCAAACGATGCGTTCTCTTTGGCGTGCATCGCCAGCGGCTTCGCGCACGCCCGATTCTTCAAATTCATATCTCATAAATCAAGTGCAATAAATAGAGCAGATATTATCGCTCAATCCAGCCGCCGGCTTGATTAATGGCAGCTCCGGCCGAGGTGGAACAGCGGTAATGAGAAACTCACGCAGACATAACGTGCGTGCCGTAAGACCGCCACGTGAAAGAACCTTTCACGCACGATAATAAAACGCACAATGTGCCGAATATTAATAATTCTCTTACTTGGAATTTGTACTTCTCTAGAAAGATTGTAATTACCATTAAAATGTACGTAAATTACACGCCACGCATTAAATGAGAATCGAATATGAGAAATTGAAACTGGATCAGATAAATCGACGGAGTTATCGTTATCGTTATTGAAAATCATTAGCTAATTATGGATCCATTTTAATGATTGATTAGTGATATAAAAAGTTAATTTTATGCGCAGTGAAAAGTCTTTAGTTTTTTTTTTCGAACGATCAAATCACATCCCATTCCCGTTTTTAAGAAGCGATGGCCATTCCCGTTTTTAAGAGGCGAAAAAAAATCTGTACTTTTCACTTGCACACAAACGTCTACAATTTTTAACTGTCAATTTTCCTATCGCACCATCAGACTGTAGTTTTGCGAAAAAAAGTACAAACTAAAATTGTTAATGACACGGGAATTACAAGGACAGGTTTGTACATTCAAATCCGAGCAATTGAGTTTGTCGCTTATTTATCAAAATAATTTTTAGTGAACTTCGTACTCCGATTTTACAAAATTATTTAGCAATGTACAGACCATAAAATATTTTAGTTTCATTTCATCAATAAAATATTGGGAAAAAAATGCGTGACAGCCGATCGTTTGTAACGCTCTTCTGGTCATGTGAAGAAAATTCCCCGCTCCAAAGGTAAAAAATTATACGAGAAGTTCAATTTTTTTTTAAAGTAGAAAATATTTTAAAAATATAACACCGAAAAAATTGAATCTGTCTTACGTTTTTTAATATTCAGAACTGGGGACATAAGGTTGCGTGCCGTAGACACTAACGCCACGTGAAAGAACCTTTCACGTGCGATAAAGAGCACAATGTGCGCAATGTTAATCTTTTTTTTTTTTTTCTTGAAACTTATATCTCTCTAGAAAGACTGTAATTACCATTGAAACGCACGTAAATTACACGCTACGTATTAACACAAATATAGCGAGGAGCGCGTATGTTTTGTTTTAACGACACGCTTTGCTATGGCAAATACCATTTGTTTATATCAAATTAATGTGTAATGATGAAAATTAGAGAAAGAGCGCACTCACCCTGTCCTGTATCCTGACGTTTTCCTGGCCTCTCTTGAGGCTCGGTGCACGCAGGACTTTGCTCGTTAGCGGAGGATCCATCATCTCTTTTTTTTTTCGGTCCGTCTCGCTGTCTCTCTTGCTTCCTGTCTCAGTCTCTCTCGCGGTGGGTGTGCTGTTGTCAGCCTGTCGTCAGGATTTCATCCTCGTCGTTGTGCAGTGTCGCCCACGTCGCTCAATCCATTATTCTGCAGCGAGATTAAAAAGAAAATTACAAAAAATTAATCGATCTCATCATTAATTGTATTACGTTGATAAATAACGACGGAAGAATTTTTTATAACGCTTTGCTTAGAGTTCATTGAGAATCTTTGAATTAACGACAAGTTTGCTCGTTCTTTTGCAATGAATATTGATCAATTGTTTGTCGTATAGCTAACATAACTAGCGGTTATGATGGCTGTACAACAACGTATACCGAATTTTCGAAAATATGGCATATGGGAACGATTTCGAATTTCCGAATATCATTCAATATGCTAAAAAAAAAACAGATTTTCGAAAATACTGCATATCGGATAGATTTGGGATTTCCGAATTTCATTCCATATGCTATGAAAACTCCATGGTTGTTATCTTGACTGAAACGGGGGCTTAGCTGGGAGGGGTGGCAAAACACCCAAACCTACAAACAAAACTACAGTTTTCCAAAATCTATATAAGATCATTTTAGTTAATATTTATAAAATATTGACGAATATTAATAAATTCTTCTATACTCTGCGTCCTCTCCTTTACTCTTTCCCTGCTTGATTCGTAGATACGAAATGGAAAATTAATTTTCCATCGCAGAACAGCATTTCGTGCGCTCGCGTCTGTGATTAGCGCGAGAGCGAGCATCGAGGGAGAAAGTGGTTGCGCTGACTTCATTATATCAGAGACATATAGGAAGGCGCGATCGTGGGAGATCAAAGTTTCCGTTCGGATGTACTGCAGGTAGAGTACGTAAGACTTGTATCCGGGGATTTTCACCGGAGACCGAGAGATAAATATTTTTCATCCTGCCATAACGGTCCCGGTCTCTCCCGTCGCTAACGGAATATAATACGCGGTCGGCTATGAAAAATAATAGAAATAAATGAAAGCTTTGCAGAACTGTCAGCTGACTGCACAATCGTCAATTCGGCACGGCGACGATTCTCCATCGTCCTCTCTCTGACAATCGAGAGCCGCACATTGCCGCGCCAGAGGCGTTCGAGACCGTGAGAATATAAATTTCCACTCCGATTCGCCAAGTCCCTCCGTATCTCACGAACGCATTAATCGCACATCGTCGATAAAAATCATCGAACCGTAATGTGAATATTAATATATATATATATATTTTTTTTTACTGAAACTCCTCGTTATTCTCCACTCGAACATTTTACTCGGTCCCGAGAAATTCCATTCGTTTGAAGAACTATTCTCGTCCGGTACCGATGTTCGTATATCAACGGCGGGAATGTTCCGCGCTCCGTGTGTGAGAACGACGGAAGAGGCCGACGGAGACAACGAGAAAACTGGTCGCGGCAGTGATCGATCGAGACTTCGATCACGATCGATGAGCCACCGTCATTATTCTCGGAAACTCCCCGACTTACAATTCTTATCCTTGTTTTCTAAAATCATCGTCGGTTTATCGACCGAGTGTGTGTCGAGGGCGATACGACGGGGCGACGTCGAAATGATGCAATGCAAATAATGATCCCGGAAGTGTGTAGAAATGCGCATGTAGCGGTAAATATGAAGTGGCAAATAAAAATTGCGAACAGAAAGATGTCATGATAGATTAACGTCGGACAAAAATACTTGATTGGACAAAAGTCCAAGGAAGAAAATGTAGAATCGATGAAACATCTAAAAACACACATTGCACTCTTTGGATTCTAAGATTATGAATATTGCGAACCAATCATATTTCAGAATCACCGTCGAATGTTTGGTTGTTCGAAATTTGGAGCCTCATCAATTGTCTAAAATTTTGAGTCTGAAATTTCTGGCACATTTACATCATTACCACTCACAATTCTACCAAAATCTCTACTAGAAAGTACAAAAAGTCTAACAGTATCAAAATAAAAGCCTACCGGACTTGAAATAAAACTTTACCGAAATTGAAATAAATCTCTTCCGGAATTTAAATGAAACTACCCGAATTTGAATAAAACTACCGGAATGGAAATAAAACTATACCAGAATACAAAGCTAGACGGTAACGATGTGTTCCGGTAGAGTTTTACTGTTATTCCGGTAGAGTTTTATTTCAAGTCCGGCACACTTTTATTTTGATTCTGGTAGAGATTCCTTACTCTCTCGTAGAGATTGTGGTAGAGTTGCAATATGGTAGCGATGTTTTCTGGTAGAGTTGTTATGTGGTCGAGTTTTTATAGCTGCCTTTTTTTGGTAGAGTTATTATCCGGTACAGTTGTTTTCTGGTAGAGTTGTGAGTGGCAGATGTCAATGGGCTCGATTTCTAGAACTGGCAATTTTAATATTTCAAATAAGTTGTTCGAAATTTTGAATCTCATCAATTTTTTGAAACCGGTAGACACCGGTAGATTTTCAACATATTTCAACGAATATTGATGGATGGAACGATAGAGTATTAAACGTTAGATGTATTTCGCTGTAGCAAGCGCGTTTATTTTTTCGATAGGGCTTCCCGCGAGTCGCACGAAGCAAGGAACGAAAGGGGAACGGAGGAAAGAAAAAAAAAATAATAGAGAGAAAGAACGAAGGAGGAAAAGAGCGGCAGTTTCAACGACGCAAAATCGATAGGGCGCAAGCTCCCTAATAACCGATGAGTGACGTAATCGCAGCTTTTGCCCCCCGGTGGTGGAGCGGGCTCGCTGGAGCGATATTAACTCCTATATCGAAATTGCACGTGGCAACGTGTGCGTACGTGTGTGCAAGATGGCACGTGTGCGAGGAGGTCGCTCCGTCGTCAAGCCCATTGCCAAATATCGAAGATCGATGAAATTTGCGGGACCGGATCGAATCAGTGTCGGCAGACTGAGCAACGCTGCTGCTGCTGCTGCTGCTGCTGCCGGCTTTGCCTCGAGCTACTCTATGCAGATGACACTTGATGAGACTTTAACATGTGGTTTTTTTTATTTTTATTTTTTTCCTTGGATGTAGAGTCAGGGAAAATTGTCGATACATTTTTCGTGACCTTTCGACACCAGCGCGATGCAATCCACGCCATTAAAATTTACGTAGTTTCAATTAAAAATTACTCATATGTTTTAACATAAAGTAGCAACATTGTTACTAATCAATTTTTTTTCCGGTGCATCTATGTCACTTGGATTTCAGATGGAGTCTAACGAAATTGTTGGAAACGCAGGAATTATGGTTTTCATTTTTTTTTTTTACGCAAAAAATAAAATTGTACTGTCGACAAATTAGAAATGTGTATGTAAATATTGTTGTTATTAAATTTAATTAAATTACAAAAATACTGCAGGAAATATAGATGATTAATAATTGGAGCGGCGCATTAAAATTTACATAGTTTCAATTAAAGATTACCCGTGCGCGTTTTAACATAAAGTAGTTACATTTTGACTAATTCATTTTTTTTTTGTCGTTGCGACTAATCAATTGGACTCCAGATGGAGTGAAACGAAATTGTAGGAAACGCAGAAATGATAGAGATTTTAATGTTTTCATATAAATGTTGTTATAAAATTCCACGGTCTGAAGGATTGATAATTGGAGGTTGTAGGAACTGTCGTAGATGGCGAGATACCGAAGCAATGTTCAACCCCCCCCTCTGCATCCAAGTTGCGCTATATTCACATGTATTACGAGAATAAAGCTAATGTTTTCGAGCGCGAGGCAAGGGATATCCGCGTTTCATCCTCGATAGCCCCGGTTGAATATCTCTCGAGGGAATTTCGTCGTTGCGTGCCGCACGTACCGGTACCGACTATTTTCGTTGCATCGCGCACGCATCGGGTAAAGCCCGGGACGACGAAGTGACTGACCCTCGAAGTGGATTTTCACTGGGTTGAGCGTGCGAAGAAAGAAGAAACAAGAAAAAAGAGAAAACAGAAACACGCATACTATAGTTCTAACGAACTATTACGTTCCCGCGATGAAAATCGTCCGGAGCGCGAGTGCAAAGATGATTTCTTCTTGTGAATCGATCAACGGCCGAGTTACACCGCAGACACGCGAACGTGTCGTTGTTTTTATTTCAAGTACAATTACCGTAAATATTCCGTCATATATATATTTTTTTTTGTCAATGACAACATCTACTGATTTAAATGCAAAAAATGACGATCGTATTTTTTTTTCTTAATTGCACCAAAAAAAGGGTTCAACCGAAAGTTTTGATAGCGGACGAATTATCACTGTTATTATAATTTTTGGAGCCACTTTTTTTTTTGCCAAAACTACAATTGCCTGAATCGTCGTGTGGCCAAAAGTCATGGATCCGAATGCAATTCATTCGACTAGTCAAACTTGCGAAAATTAATTTTTCCGAATCGTCCAATTGCCGAATCGTCATTTTTCTGAAGTGTCAAATTTTCGAAATTCGATTATGACAAATCTTCACATCGGCGAACATTACTCTTCGGAAATAGTAATTTCGTCGAACGTTATTCCTTCGAATCGTCATTTCTCCGAATAATAATTTCCCCGAACGTCATTTTTGAGAATCGTTAAACTTCCAAATATCAAGTCACCGAATCGTCATTCGTATGAATGGCCGATCAACCGAATCACGAAACTGAATAATATGACTAGTCTAGTCCAGACTAGTCCGGTGAATATGAATCCCAGAGATGCAGTACGAATCGATTTGAATAAATGACCTTTCGGATAAATACTATTCGGGCAAATGACGATTCAGCGACTTGACGTTTGGAAATTTGACGATTCGGGGAAATGAAGTTCGGTGAAGTTAGTATCTGGACAAATGAAGTTCGGTCAAAAGACGATTCGAGGTCAATGACGTTCGCTGGAATGAAGATTCGGAATAATACATTATCGGAAATTTGACAATTTGGAAAAATAAAGATTCGTCACTTTACGATTCAGAAAAAAAAAAAAAAACAAAGTTTCGGGAATTGGGCATTCCGATGAAATGCGTTCGGACCCACGTTTTTCGGTCGTACGACGATTCGGCCGATTGAAGTATCGGCAAAATGATGTGGCTCCATAATTTTTTACTACAGTGGAAATTATAGTAGCGGTAACCTACCGACTTTTTAACGGTAAATTATCGATTATATTTACCGCTCGGATATCCAGCAACGGGCTTCGGGTATAGATTATCCTCGTAGCCAATTACCGACAGTCGAAGGTCTCCGCGGTGTGAGAAATTTTCAACGGGTGCGCGCTTCTGCAATCGCGAGAAATTCAAGTGTGACAGTCGGCGTGGCGATTTGCAAAACGAGGCGAAGAGCGTGAAGGAGCTTATGGCTTACGGGCGACGAATACGCCGCTGACCGTCCCATTATTTATCGGCCGCAAAATTGCATCGCGGAATGACCGAAGCACCGCGGAAAGATGGAGAATCTTGACGAGCGCACAGGCGTCCTTGCCGTTTCACGATGATGGCTCTAGCCCATTAATATACCTAATGGCGCGAGAGAAGTCGGGGCACCAGTAGGGCGGCTGGACGTCCAGGCGACGTCTGGAACGGCGCCAAATTTGCTTTCCCAAAAGTGGAGCAAAACGAGAACGGGGCTGTACGAGGCTCTGTTACACCGCACGGAACACACCGGATGTTTGTGCATGACGTACGCGACCCAACAATCTCGTGAGTTCATAGTTACCGTCAATCATCGTACCGACGCGAATCTCAAATTAATGCGTCAAATGTCACATGCCAATCCGGGAAATGCACTATCGGAGCCAACATCGTACCCTACATTTTTATTCCCGGTCCACAATTTCACCGAAATATACCGCATGGATTTAAACCATTTTTTTTTTTTCTTCGGACTGATTTTTGTAAATGCATGAATCTCATTTTTATCACTTCGAGAGAATCGACTATCGAAATTTTTTCAAAAATAGAAAATAGTAACTTTCAGTATATATAAAAAAAAAAAACGTCCCCAATTATATTTCCTTCTATACTTTATTGAAGAATAAAATGTTATGGTTTCTTTACGTACCTAACTCTAAGCCCAAATAACGAAGTAACTTTTCGTCAGCGGTAACGGTTTACCTACGACACACAGGAAACAATCCATTGTGGTAAACAACAATGTAGTTTTTTTTTTCTCACGCTGCTATATCCAGCTTGGCGCAAGGCCTGTAATTTTTGTAACTCGCTGTTCGGTTACTGCACGAAATACCTCTTTGAATTGAGTCCTAACATGCCGGTGTAATCACAGCGAAGCACTCCTCGAATGACGAAGGGGATGCTCGCGATTATCTCGAAGCTTCAATTTCTGTTTTTATTATCTTTTTTCTCCCCCTCTCGAGAATCGAGAATAAAGGAAGACCTCGGCCAATGTGAGTATCGCAAGTGCCAAAACGATCGACGACGGAGTGCATCGCGTGCCGCGCGAGAGAGAAGCGGGAGCAAACTACTACTCGCAATTACGGGCACCTAATTATTTCTCGGCATGCATACACATCGAGAGCCATATTTCCACGGCGCGTTTACGTCAGATGTGTCCCGGAGACGCGATTAAATTCGACCTTGAAGTCTTCCAACTCCGTCTCCGTTTCCACACGTCATTGGACGTCGTCATCGACTTCGATGCATCGCGAGGCAGATAACGCGATCCTTTGATACTCCGAGCCCGATGATGCGTCGCTCAAAGTCCGCAGCGAACTATTCACCGATAGCTGGCGATCTAATTAACCGAAAAATTACTTAATTAATAAAAAAATATAATAAAACATCATTTCAATTGATTCTTCCTTTCGTCAAGGTCGAAGAAACGCAATGTCCAGTACACACGGAGTCTCGATTGCGACTCGTCGATAATAGATAATAGTATCGAGTTTGATGCATCGCCAAAGACAGATAACGCGATCCTCTGATACTCGGAGCAGAATGATGAATCGCTCAAAGTCCGCAGCGAACTATTCAACGATAGTTCGTAATCTGATCAGTCAAAAAAAATTATTTTTGTTATGAAGAAAATGTTTATGTAATTTTTATTAATTGACTTCTCATAGCGGAAGTTTTGTTTTCGCGAAACAAAAGTCTCGAAATTTTTATGAACACGTGTTCAGATGCGTGTGTGTCTCAGACCCGAAAAAACAATGAAACTCTTGTAACTTTAGAACGGCTATCAAGATGAAATTTCTAAGGTAGGTCGAGGAGTCAATTCTCAATGTTTGGTTACATTTTCAGCAAAATGCTTTCATCCATAACAAGTTGGCGCGATTAAGCTATTGGCCTGAGGAGTTGTCCATAAAGGGACTATTATTATCGACCGATGATCCCCAATTTCATTTTGCGAGGATCGATCGAACCGTTAACAGTTCATGAGATTTTGAATTTTTTTATTAGATTTACGAAAAATTTGTATTCTCTTCCTAAAGCGAGTTTCCGTGTAAAATATTGAGTTAGGATTAAAATAAGTGGTAGATTCGTGATCAGTGGGAAAAAGTTCATCAGACGTGGCGCCGAATTGACGAATAACTACAATTTTCGCAATTTTTACAAATCAAATAATCGCGGAAAATGATTTTTTTTTTTTATAAAAGCTTTGTACACAAAAGTAGTTGAGGAAGAGTTGTGTCTCAATTTTTTTTTTTTTCCCCCGTCAAGGTCGAAGGAATTTAATATCCGGTACGCAGAGAGTCTCGATTGGTACTCGTCGATAATGGAAGATTTATCGTTTCCAGCCGATAAAACACGAAGCGATAACAATAGTCGAGGAGCAGCGATAATTCAACCTCGACCTTGACGGCACTCCGCGCCCCGAGTTTCTTATAGCGCCATGGCTATTTTTAAAAGTATTTCAACGATGATCTTTCATCGTCGTACGACAATGTGTCAGGGAGTTACGAACGCTCGCGTCCTTGTTGGCAAATGGTGCATCACCGGAGCGTCTATTCTACTCGAAAATGGGTGCGCTCTTTGCAGGGCTGCACATACGCGATGGATACGTATTACAGTACAGTCTCTCTTTCGTACCGGATTTTTCATCAGCCACTTACTCGATCCACTAGGCCAAGTAACGACTCGTATTAATTTGAAACTCACGAATCAACGAAACGCGTCTACGCGATGCATCGAAGTGAGGACACGTAATGGGGCCCACCGCGATTCTGTTCTCGTCCACGCTAAAAATCATTATAATCTTTGCATGGCCGTCCGGCGATCGCTGGCATTAACGGCGCCGACCGAGCGCAAAGAACATTCCTACTGGATATCGATGGCGAATCAGGGAGTCGCAGGAAAATTTGAGCGAGTATGCCACGCGTAAAGAGCTGAAAAAAAAATCTGCTCCAACAGAACTTTTTTTTCATCGATGGAACTTTCGATCATAAAATTTTACCCAGGAGTGTATAGAGATGAATATTACATTTGAATTTTATTAGTTAAATCTAAGAGAAATATTTTTTTGAAACTCTTCTGGCTTTTAGGGAAATTGGAGAATTTAAGAAAAAATTTAGTAGGGAAAAGGTCACGCCAATAAAAAAAGAAAATTTGGTTAAACTAATTTCTTTTTTTTTTAACCCGATGAAAGTTTCGGTTGAAGGATTAATCGATAGTTCGCTTCGGCAATCCAACGAGCCAGGGATTTTCAATTGTTCCTACGTTAAATGACAAAACAAAGTTATTTCGTAACGATTCAGTCGGACGTGCATCCGCATTGTGTGGCACGCTGCGAGCGCCGTAAAAGGAATTTATATCTCACGTATAAATCTCAAATCGTCGAGGCCGATAGTCCGGAGAATTTTTGGCGCCGCGCACTAGTGGTACCCGCTATCCGACAAGCGCGATCTGCGTGTCTATGCAACATCGAACCGCTCGTCCGTAGAGTCGAGACGGTAAATCTCCGGTCGGCACGATTGTGCAAAAATAAATGGAATAAAATCTCGCGTTTATCGCGGAATGTTTTACCAAATTTTCACGAACCTTTCCAAAAATAGTAAATAAAGGTTGGAAAGGTTGAAAAGTCAAGATAATACAGGAGAAAAATAAGGCAGCCATAGAGGTCAAATTTATCGGATTGATTAAGTTTCCAAAAAAAAAAAAAAAATGTTTAAACGAGAAAACAATTTAACAAATTTAGCTACCAAGCGAGACGGATCCAGGAATAATTATAATGTCATCCGATAAAAACAACAATATTCATACACCGATAAGCGACTGCCTCGTCATCTGTAAAAAAAAAAAAAAAGTGAGATTCCCGGGAAACTTTTAATGTAATAATTTTCGCTATTTGAACCTTTCCAAAAATAGTAAATAACGGTCGAAAAGTCAAAATAAAACTGGAGAAAAAGCCACGGAGATAATATTTATCGGATTGGTGAAGTTCCCAAAAAAAAAAAAAAAAAAAAAAAAAAAAAAAAAAAAAAAACGAACAAGAAGGCAATTTATTGAATTTAGTACCCGGAGAGTCAGATCCAGGAGGAATTCATCGCCCGTCACATACAACAACATTCTTACGCTGGTACACAACTGGCTCTTCGTGTCTTAAAAAAAAAGTGTGGGATTTCCGGAAATTTTTGCCACACTCAATTTAAACAATATTAAAAAAAAAAGATCCACTTTCGCCAATCATCTACAAAATAGAAACTTTCATAAAAATCTACAACGGCAAAATATGAGGAAAAAAAAGAAAAAAAAATCGCTATTCTCTAAATTGAGCGACGTTTCTAATGATGTGTGCTTAATTCGCATTCGAGTCGGGAACCGTTGTGAGGCAGTTCACATTGTCGCGAAAATCCCAACGTCAAGTAAAACGGTACTGGCGCTCGGAATCCGAGCGCGCAGTGCTATAATACGTGTTTCCACGTAGGTGAGAGTCAAGAGTCTCCGTATCTGATCTCTTGTCACCGTTCTCCTCTTTCAGCTATCATTATTCGATTAAGAAACTTTCGTTCGTCGCGGCGAGAGCGCCTGTCGTGCAGCGTACGGAGGCGCCAGCGGAGCGAGGGTAAGATATTTCCTACGGTGTAGAATCGGGAGCGTGAGAATCGCGATGACCTACCGTGGCGAGGGAGTCGACGAGGTAGCGCGAGTTTGAGCCAGCGGTGTTCGCCCGCTCGAGCCGCACAATGCTGCTAGTTTGACTCGCAAAGAGCAGGACAGCGCGGTGCGGGTAAACTCGCGAATGCGAATCCTCGACCGAGCTGGGATACGACCTAGGTGTAGAACTGCTTTTCGCCATCGGTTCGCTGCCAATGCGCTCACTCGTATCGTACGACGTACCGGGCAAGTCGCTGTTCAGCATTGCATAAAACTTACGCGCGAGTTGAGACCTTTCCTTCCGTGGCGATTGCCGGGCCGCAGCAGCAATGAGACTTCGGCGATGTGGAAAGTGCGAGGAGGAGATCGGAGCGTATATTCACGCTCGGACAATGCGAGAACGGCCGGGCTGCTCGGTAACCGAGCGGAGATATTATAATAATCGCGACCTTCCGCGAATCGGATCGCCACGGGCTTCGCTCCGTAATATATAAGCACCGATAAATTTTCTGGGAAATCTGTTTATGAAAAAATAAATGAACAGGAAAAACTTTTATTTTTTAAACAAATATGAGAAAATATAATGATAGTAACTTTCAGCGAAAAGAATCGCAATGAGTTTGCTCGATTATATATGAGCGACGATGAAATTTCTCAGAAATTTCTGTTAAAAAAATAAATTGATAAAATAAAACTTTTTTACATTAAAGCAAAAGAGAATTATTATAATAATCGCGAGCTTCCCCGATTCGGACAGCCACAGCTTCGCCTCCATAATATAGAAAGGCATATAAAATGTATGAGAAATCTGTAAAAAAAAAAAAAAAAAAAAAAAAAAAAAAAAAAAAAAAAACGAATTGAATAAATGAATAAGAAAAGTGTTTTTTTTAAATACAAATAAGAGATAATATAATAATAGCAACTTCTATGCTCGATAATATATAAGCCGGAATATTCTTGAGAGATTTATAATTTAGAAAGAGAGAAGAGAATTTACATGAAAAAATTCCCATCGATGCTTTGGGAAGTTGATAAAGCTGCATGGATATTTCGAACGGAGATAATTCTCGAGGTAGTCTCGAGCTCGGTAGCGAAGTTAGGGGAGGAGGTCGAGGGGGAGAAAAATTGAAGGAAAGAAGGAATCGTTAACCCGTCCGCCCCGAAGTCCCGTGGAATTTCTCGGGCATCGCGGGCATCGCAGTGAGCGTTTCTTCGCTGCTCCCCTCCCTACGTGCGATTCTTCCTGCGATGGAAGCGCACTGAGTACACACGGGACACCTCATTACGTCTTTCTCTCACGCTTTGTCACGCGCGATGCATGCATACGCTACTGTGCGGCGAGCGAACACATACCGGGCCCGACGGTCGGACGTTTACGAAGAAGATCGTGTGAATTCTGCGCCATGACTCGGGCACGTTGGTACACATGGAGCTAGCGGGACCCGCCGATGCAGGGATTTTTCGCGACCCGTACGCCAGGCGTGCACATACGTATGGAGATGAAGATGATAATAGCGACGTCGGGAAAATTATCAAACGCGGCGTTTCGTCGTAGGCAGATTCAGGGTTCAGGATCAATTTTTTTTTACTGACACCCAAATCAAATATAAAAAATCCTATTTACAATATCGTCTTTAAACATTAATTTAAAAAAAGGTCATTTATAAAACTTTCAGAAACGATCTCGTAAAAAAAAAATATATATATATATATTAATGGTGTTTAACTATAGAATGAATGCTGTACAAATATTTTTGGTGAACTCGCTGGCCACTTCTTTCATCGACTATGATTCAAGGTTCGGCGTCGACTTTTACTTTTTTGTTGACACCCGGAATAAAAGGAAAAAATCCCATCTACAATATCGTCTTTAAACATGAATAAAAAAGATTCAACGATAAAAAAAATGGTTTCAAAAATGTTCCCGAATAAAATATATATATATATATATATATATATATAAATCAATGGTGTCTACCATCGGAAGAATGCTGTACAGATATATTCGCCGGACTCGCTGATCCGCGGACGACTTGAATCATCGACTATGATTCAGACCCGGACTATGGACAGGCCCGGAACAAAAAGAAAAGATCCCACCCACGACATCGTCTTTAAAAATTAGTTGCAATGAGGATAATGTTAAAACAAAAGTTTCAAACATGTTGCAAAAAAAAAAAAAAAAAAACATGTGCCAATGGTGTCTACCATCGAAAAAATACTGTGCAGATATTAGTGCTGAACTCGCGGATTCGACGGCCACTTGTTTCATCGACTACGATTAAGTGTTCAGCGTCGATGTTCACTTTTTTGCTGTCAGTGCCAGAATAAAATGAAAAAATCTCATCTAAAATATCGTCCTTAAAAGTTTATTACAAAAAAATCTCAGTGATAAAAAAAATCGTTTCAAAAATGTACCCGCAAATAAAAATGCATGTGTGCATATTAATGGTGTTCAACCGTCAGAAGAATGCTGTACAGATATTTCTGCTGAACCCGGCGAGCCGCGGGCCACTTGTTTCATCGACTATGTACCAAAACTCGGTGATTTATCGCGCATGAATTTTCGTTTGCTCGATCCGCTCCATAGCGGGGCAGTCAACGAGTTCGTATAACCGAGGAATAACTTCCTCGCCGAGAGGTCTCGGCGCTGCCGAGGTTTCTCGACCCCGCGGGGGCTCACGCACGCTGCGCCGTTTTCTGAGCGCTCTCGTCCCTCCACGCCTCGCTCTCTCTCTCGGTCGTAAAGTATTTCGCGCTATTGTGCCGCGAGACCGGAGAGCCGAGCGGCTCTAGCCATTGCGCGCGCCTGTCCGATGAGACCGACGAGAGACTTCTTTTCACGAGCCCGCTGCAACGAGCCTGCGAGCACAGTTACCTACACAAGAGAGAACGCGCTGACGCACATGTGCAGCTCCCGACTACCTCATAAGGCCAAGAGTGCATACCCCGTTTTTTGCTCACCCTTCGATCTTTCTCTCGTCATTCCCGTTCCATTTAGTCAACACGCCGGCCTCTGTACCTTTGCACTCCATCCTCGGAGTATCGACCGAGAGAAGCCATCATTTTTTTTTTTTTTTTTTTACTCCAATTCTCATTTATCAATTTTTCATTTTTCATATCTAATTTTTTGTTTGATATTTTGTGATATTGGATAAAGTTACATTCACATTTTTTTTTTTTTTTTTTTTTTTTTTTTAGTGGGCTTTAACGTTCGTTAAAACGTTCGAAATGTCTCGTATTATACTGAAAGTCAAATGAGAGGTAAGAATTGCTACGCGGCGTAGCAATTTTTACCTCTCATTTTTTTCTCGTTCAACGTCGCGGTGCCGCAGGAATGCAACGGTAATTTTTCGGACACGGGTATTCATGTGCCTCTTCCGAGACCGCCGAATATTGGAAACCATGCACGAACTTTACTTTAGTTCATACTGAATGTATTTTTTTACCCCAATTCTCATTTCCCATTTTTCATTTCTAATAGTTAATTGTTTGTTGCTGTTGTAATATTGGTTAAAGTTACGTTTACAAGTTAAAAAAAAAATTAGATTTAACGTTCTTCTCAACGCGCGACTCTGAAACATTTTTCGCAATATACCCAAACTTATAATTCTTGCCTTTCGTTTTCCTTTAGTTTCATTGTTTTTCTCGAAACGGTAATTTTTCGGCCGCAGGTACTTTTATGCCTCATTTTTTTTTCTCATATTTAATCTTTTTGTTGTTGTTGTTGTAATATCGACTAAAGAGACATTTGCTTTTTTCGTATATGATTCTACGTACCTTTGAACTTGCGACTTGCGTATTTTAGCCACTCGCATGCACGCGTAGCAATTTTTTACTTTCGTTTTTTTTTCCCGTTCAACGACTCGGCGTCGCGGGAATGCGAAGCTAATTTTCCAAGTCCGTCGAATATTGTAAACCGCGCACGAACTTTATTTCACACCCGAGTGTCTTCAAGCCCTGTCGGTGCTTCTTTTATTCGGTCGTGGCTCTCTTTCGCCGAGCAGCCCTTTTCCTTTCATGCATTCTTATTCCTCATAAGCGCGAGCTGCGCACCGACGGAGGAGAAAAGAATAATTGAACTCGCGCTGCTCCGTGCCGCTTTGCTGATACAAGCGGAGGATCAACGTGCAGCAACCGCTCGTACGTCCAGCCTCGCGTACCTCGCGACGTTAAGACACGTACGCGTACGTGCGCTGCCTACTGGCCGGCCCGAGCTCGCTGCGCTCGCAATGCCACGTTTAGTGCGAGCTTTCCTTCGCCCCCCCCCCCCCCCGGACTCTAACGCGCTCCGATGCTGCTGGAGCTTCGCGATAGCCGCCGGCCGACGGCGATTGTCAATGCCAAGGTTCCCGAAGCCGGAGCGTTCTCTTTCGCTTCGGCTCACCAAGATCCCGACATGCGACGTCTTCGATGGAACGGCTTAACCGACCGAGGCGCGCTCGGACTGACCGGCTCGAGCTATACGCACCTCGGCGGGACAACTATATCTCCGCTCCTCTCTCTCTCTCTCTCGGAAAAACATTGCTCCGGGGAAAATGCATCTCCTGGGCGCCCGGAAAAAAAAGTTTATTAATCGTCAATAAAATCGGATATTAGAATATTTTTATTTTAATTAATTAAATTTTTATTTTACTCAAGGATATTTTTTTATTTGATTCGAGTATATGCGATATTTAACTCTAATGAAAATTAGATTTCAATAAAACTAATTGATTTATTGAAATCTAATGGATATTAGATTTCAATAAAACTCTATTTAAGCCCATATTTAAATAAGCAATTTTATTTGCTCTAAATAAATTTTATTTGCTTCGAATAAATTTTTTTCTGCGTGGGTAAGGCATTTATATTTAAAAATCTTACGGTAAAAATTCAATAACCGGGCCACAGAATGCAGTTTTTTTTTTTTTCATAAAATTGGAGCGCTATTGAAAAGTCGCTTGTTGTGAGATGCACAATTTTTTTTTTTTAATTTCGTAATTTTCGTTTATTATAGAGATATGCGTGACGCATATGTATGAAAAAATACTTTTAAAGTGTATATATATGTACTCGGTACTTTTATATATCGACTACTTTCGCTCGAAATATTGGTTATTTTTAACTGCCCTGCGCCTGAAATCGGCGATGTCGAGAGATAGGTAAGAAGATTTTGGAAATAGGATAAAAAAGATAAAATAAAAATGATTATCTTTTTGTGGAACCGGAGCTCTATTGAAAAGTCGCTTGACGTGAGATTAACCATTTTTTTTTATTTTCATCATTCCTAAAATTCATATATCATCGAGATATGTGTGACGGATATATCTGCGAAAATATTTTAGATATATATATAAGTATGCCATATACGAAAATTTCGTTATTTTCAATATTGCATTTCGCATGTATCTTTTTCTGTGCACCAAGATATTTTATTGGTCTGGTGACTTTTATTTTAATCACCGAAGAAAAAAAATGTTTTTTGGCCGAAAATCGTCGAACCCTCCGGCTCTAAAATCAGCGATTTCGAGAGATGGATAAAAAGGGTTAAATTGTGCAGCTACTGCAGGCGAAGTCCATTGTCTCCGGAACGAAGAATTCCCCTGCGACGCTGTGCCGGCGATCGGAGTCTCTGCATTCTCGATCCGTCGAGACGTCCGACCACACGTGACTCGCGAGTCAATTGGCCTCCGAGAGGAGAAGATAACCGAACCAGGATTCATAAATAAAACGCATACGTGCACAAATGCCCTACGCGGTCCGACGAAGTACACGAGAAATTATGCATTTATGCCGCAGACCGCAATCTAATCTTTATTTGATTACGCTATATCGTACGTCGAACGAATAGGTTTGCAGGCAGAACATTCTGGGCTCCCGCGATCGGCGATAAAGAGTTCGGTTATTGTGTGTATATATATATATATATATGTACATATATACATAGCTACTGTTCACTACGGCGCATACCGTCTGCTCGATGCAGACTGCATGACCGCATGATCGACTGCATTGTCGAGCCGTCGGGATATATTCTACACCCGGCGTACGTGATCCGAGTGTTAAACATCACGTCGAGAGCTCCATCTCCGACTCCCGGATGAAGCGCGACCAAAATCCTCCCGGATAAAACGAAAACTGCCCCACGAAAAAAAAAAAAAAAAAAAAACACACCGAAGCACCGAATGCACCGAAATGGTCAATTTTCTATCGGCGATAGTCAGGAATCCGACACTTTGCCGCTTAAACACGAGCAAACCAGGCATTATCGATTCCTTTTTTTATCTAAGCTTGTTTGCCTTTTTTTATTCTCTCTTTTTTTTGTCGCTTCTTCCTTTCTTGACTCTTTTTCTTCTTTATTGTTCGAGCAATTCGTTCAGAGGCTTTTCGTGCTGCACCAGTTTTATTGAATGTCGTCTTGGCCACTTGGCCTTCTTTCGTTTTTTTTTCTTTTTCCTCTATTCTGTCCGGGCTCTTTGTAACTTCGGGAGGCTGGATGGCTCTACGTGACCGGTGGGCCAGACACCGAGAAGCCGGTCCGGCCGCGGCACAGTATCGCTTTACATAACTATACCTGTGTGTGCTTTAACGCAAACGCTAGACGGCAGACTATGGTACACACGTTCTTAAAGTGTGCTTCAAACCGAGAAGTTTTTTCGACCGGGCGGCCCGCGCATATTAACCGTTGGGCCAATATTCTGGAGATCATATTTTCTTACTTCTAGACGCTTTTTTTCGTACTGCTCCGTCAGCGCAGTGTTTAATTTATCATTGCGTTTTTGTTTTTTTTCACTTTCTCACTTTGCAGCGTAGAGTTTATTCCATTCAGTTAGCAGAGTTCACGTGCTGTAAATATGCCGAAGAAAGATCTAACTTAATTGAGAACCTAAAATCCCGCGGATTCACCAGCTCTATTCCTCCGATTCCGATTACTAAATTTATGAAGGCAACCCGACCAGTAAACGACAATACCCGCTTAGGATTGTTCATAAGTTTTTGACTAAATGTTATTTAAAAAATTGACATTGTACTCTACATTGAGATTCTTTACACTGTCGGTTATGTTGACTAAATGTTATTAAAAAAAATTGATATTCTAGCCAACTCTGATAGGCTATAATTTTGAGCTAACGCAATCGACAGTATAAATAATCTCAATATAGAGTTTCTGTACTATAAACAAATACATTAAAAAAAAATTTAAGGTAGAGGGAGGAAAACAGAACAAATCCTTTTTTATTAAAGTCTCGAAAACAATTTCAAAAAATAATCCTCTCTGCACGACTGTTAAGTTTCGCCTCTTTCCTATTATTGTAGAGGGTTTTTACTAAAATTCCTATGAAATATTGTAGGTTCAAATTTTGTAAAAAAAATAAATAAAAAAATTGCTGTGCCGCATGCGAAAGTGTGTTTTACTCGTAATAAAGGTGGGCGTGTCGAAGATTGATCTCCCTGGTCCACGTGCTTATATGTGCCTTCCATTACAGCGAGTGCACGCAATTTTTGCAGTTAAAAAAAAGCCGAGTGGGTAATTCAAGCTGCCGCTCGCCCGAGCGCGGTACCGCGTTGAATATCGCGCAGAAAACCTCGATGATTCGTTACGGACAAATTCACTTTACGGAGGAGGCCGACTAGCTCGAGCAATGACGAATAATTGGGGCGGAAGGGAAGTAATAAACTTTTCGAAATCCAGATTACACGTGCAGTGACACTTGCGTGCGTTTGCTTGCCAGTATTGGACATGAAAATTTTACACGAATGCCTCTCAATTTTTTGTTTTTCTTCTTTTTTGCGTGGGTCAAGTGGATCGAAAATTTCATTTTTTTGTTTTTCCTCCAACGATGCACGAAGACGTCCCTCGAAACTTATTAATATTAGCCACGATCCTTGTCATATCGACTTTCACTCCGGGACAAATTGAAAAATAACATTTTCTCTCACGACGTTCCCTCCGACGGGGCACTCAACTCTGCGAGTTTCATGTTTCAACGCGAGATATTATTAAATTACAACGGGATAGACACACCTGTACCCCTCGACCGATCTCCGAGGCCTTCGAACTACCAATCTGACACGAATATTTTCAAAGCGAATCTTCCACAGATATTTCAATCACAGATTTTGCAATTATTCTGTCATAGAAAAATACTTACAGCGTAGACATAGAAAATCTTAAATATTTAAAAATTCCATTATTTTCATTGCTTATACATGACTATACATAAAACACGAAATTTAGCTCAATCAGAGATTGATCGCATTTCAAGACGATACAACATTTTTTGATCGGAAAGCTGGATTTAGCCTAACAGACGTAGATCCATAAACGTTCAACATATTTCCAATGCATTTGTATCTGGATCGTGACATTCCAATGATCTCAGATTTTGTTGTTGTTATTTTACCATTAGATTAGATTATTTTACCATTAGAAAAATTCGTTCGGCGTAAAAAAAAAAAAAAAAATGAATTGAAGTCGTACGACTGAGTATTGTACAGTAGCATTTTCGTCCTCCACATTGTTTAACTAAAAATATTTTAAAAATGTCGCTACTTTCATTGTTTATCCACCGCAAAATTTCGCTCACCTAGAGATTAAGCCCGTTTCGAGATGACATAAAATTTTCGCACCGGAAAGCTGGATTTGACCCAACAGAACGACATCCATAAACGAGTGCCGGAAGTCCCGATTCAGCCGGATGCTCTTAAATTTGCATTAAACCTCCCGTGCTAACTTGCGTGGGTAACGATAATTCTACATACTACAACGCGTTATTATCTGCTTAACGATAAAAAAAAATTAATAAAAAAATCTTAAGGTTGGTCGTCAAGAGATTAGAGAATTTATGTGAATGAGAAAAATGACAGAATAACGCAAAATCGGTTGTTTTCCCGATGGCGTATTAACTCCGGGACGCAAAACGCTTCCGATGACGATGGAAAGGGATTCTCGCGACGCGGCTTTGAAAATTAATCCGGGTTACTCGAATACGGCGTTGCTTGCGCGTAGCCAATTTAGGAGGCGAGCTAACACCCCGGTTACCGGGGATAACGAAGCCACTCCGGCCGGAGCGAACCCGCTCAGGAATACGGCAGCCAACGGAGCGCGGAGCCGCGGATTCGTTGGAATATCTTGTTGGAAACTGTTTGCCGTGCAAAGAGCGCGAGGGACGGAGAGACCGACATTACGGGGATGAGGGCGAGGGGAAGAAAGAGAGAGAGAGAGAGAGCGATATCAGAGAGTGTACGAAGCCTCGAGATGAGCTGGGGAAACGGTTGACGCGGCCGTTACGGACGACTCGCATGCTGGCTTAGTAGAACTCGGATTTACCATTCCGGATAACCCGTCGGGATCAGATAGACGCTTCGGGCCCTGCTGTTTGCGGCCGCCTCTGCCTCCTTCACCGACCAAAGAAACTCCCGCGAGATGAACGGATAATAATTCAGTGGTAAGAAAAATCTTGTTATAATGAAGACACTGCCTTTGGGATGGAATGGAGAAGACTCCGCGTACAATAATCAATTTCCGAGCTGGTCAGTACCCAAGTGCTGTTTTTACCCAAGTACTCGAGTACTTTATAGGACTTCAAGTGCTTTTTAGTGCTTGAAGTACTTTTTAGTACTTCGAGTGCTTTTTAGTACTTGCAGTACTTTTTAGGACTTCGAGTGGATTTTAGTACTTGAAGAACTTTTTAGGACTTCGAGTGGATTTTAGTACTCGAAGTATTTTTTTGAACTTTCACCGGCTCTGATCAATTTTATGACGCAAAAAATAAAAATAAAATTGATGCGGTAAATTTGTATTGTTTTATTTGAGTCATATGTTTCCGAGCAGATTAATTAATGACAATAGCTTACTGAATATATACTTACACAAAATATTCGTGATTACAGCGTAACAAGATTAAATTTCAAATAGGAGAAAAGTGGAAAAACGTGAAGCGATATCCAAGTAGCTGCAACGAATCGAAACTGTTGCTGCATTTACAGATATTACTTGTACAGAGTGCTAACGGGATGTTGGAAGGGTCTACGTGCGAAAGGGGTGATATAAAAAATTCACATTGCACTCACGCAATTGCGCGGAGGGCCGGGGTGGAAGGAAGGAAGTAGCGCACTGTACTTGAGAATTCTTCGGGGATCCAGTTAGCACTGGGCATGGGAAGGTCTAGACAAATAAATTTTCAATGCACTCGAGGGAATTTTCCCGAAGATGGGAAGCAGCAGGAAGTGAAAAAGTCTCGAGACAAGTTCTGCGGACTGTAAACCTGGCATTTATCGATTTGTTTCTTTTTGCCCCATCACCGGAAGTCCTTTGGATTTTCCGCTACGCGGATAAACACCTGCGGCGGTCGTGCGAACGCTATTTTCTCGCCTCGCGTTTAATTGCTCAATTGTGGTGACTTAAGTGTATATAGATATATATATATTTTTGTGGCTCGTGTGTTTATTTATGTTTGTCCCACACAGAAACTCACGGAACTCCGAGAAAGTATCCGTGTGGAAGTTTGTCAGAGTCTGGTGAGATTGAACGTAGCCTGTAGCTAACGTGGCATATATCAGAAAACTGGACAGACGCTAGAAAGGGGACAATACCAATAGTGAGGAAATCCTGTTTCTCGACTGATGCCAGCGTTACTTCAAAGGCTACCCTAGGTGGGTGCTGGCAAGGCACTGGCCAATGCTGGACATTCACTGGCAGAGCCGGGCAAAGTACCGAAAAGTACTTAAATTACTAAGTACTAAGTACCGCAGGTACTTTAAGTACAATGTACTTTCCGTACTTAAAGTATTTTTATAATATACAAAGTAGAAAGTACTTTTTCTTCTTAATCGGCAGAGGCGGAGTTCTATGACTACGAAATTTGGAGAAGAATTTTCAAATCAAACGGTCCCGTTCAGGGCCAACATTTTTTCAAATCATCCAAACTCTTCGTTTCCAATCCTTGGTGAACCTTGACAGAGATGGCTCGCGCAGGTAACGATGGGAAAGGGAATCTCGAAGTTTATACGTATTATCGTGAAATTAAAAATCATTTGATCTAATATTTCATGCGGGCCGCCCGAGGCTCCAAAACCTGCTGCTCACGCATAAAACTAACCACGAAGAAAAATGTTTTACTTCGTCGTCAATTTGTTTTTTTTTTATCCACCTAGAATTATTTAGAATATTAATTGAAGTGCGTGTCCAATAGTCCGTGTAATCTTGAAATATCTGTAGCATCAAGTGCCTATATCGGTCTCGGCCTGCGTCCTACGTTACTAAAACTTCCTGTTAGCCTTGCGATCGTTTCTCGATCGCTACGCACCTCCTCCTCGAAACGGCAACGGCGAAACTCGAGTCTCTCACTTGTCCCATATAAAATAAATAAATTAAAAAAAAAAAAAAATCATTGATTTAAGATTGAGACTCGCGAGGCGAGTTCGACCTTGTAAAACAATTATTAAGGAGCGGCGTCAATGATATCCGCAGAGGTGTTAAGGCTAAAGAATCCTTTTATACGTCTCACCTCTGCCTCGCCAAATCGAGATTCCTGTCTGCAAATGTCTCACTGCGAACGACTTAAACAGACGTTCTGTATACCAAAAAAAAATATATATATATATTTTAATCCTTAAAAGATCGAATTCCCGTGGGCAATCCCGAAGGCCGTGAATTTTCCGAGGGCTATCGACTTTTCGGGATTGAAGCTATCGTGCAAAATCCCCCCCAAGGCCTCACGCGTGAATGGATCTATCGACCGGCAAGGACGTCCGTCCGTCGAGACCGGCTCTCCATCTTCGGGCGGAGCGGAAAATTTTTAGAGAATTTTAATTTCTCATCGTGTCGCGGCCGAGGATTTTTCCTATCCGAGTATGTAATTTTTTGCTTCCACGTAGAGAAAACGTTTTCACGACATTTTTTTTTTTCGACATTTGAATGAAAACGTGGTCACAAGTTCCCAATCATCGGAAAATCATACTTAGAAACACTGTCTGGATCTGTTGAGGGGCAATCCTCAATGTTTGGTTAAATGGCACATTTACATCTCTACCACTCACAACTCTACCAAAAAAAAGACAGCTCTAACAAGTCTACCAGAAAATATCTCTACCATATTACAACTCTACCGTATTAGAACTCTACCAAAATCTCTACAGGGGAGTAAAAAAACTCTACCGGAATTGAAATAAAACTCTACCGGAATACCGGGTTACCGTCTAGCCTTGTATTCTGGTAGAGTTTTATTTCAATTCCAGTAGAGTTTTAGTTCAATTCCGGTAGAGTTTTATTTCAATGCCGGTAGAGTTGTATTTCAGTTCCGGTAGAGTTGTATTTCAGTTCCGGTAGAGTTTTATTTCAGTTCCGATAGAGTTTTATTTCAATTCCGGTAGAGTTTTATTGTAATTCCGGTAGAGATTTTGGTCGAGTTGTGACTGGTAGAGATGTAGATGTGCCAAAATTAGTAGCAGATTTGAGGTCAGTGTGAAAAGTACATCAGAAGTGGCCCCAACACAACGAATAACTACAATTGCATAGGAATTCCTTGTAGCGAATACTTCAAGAATGTGATTTTTAATTTTCAAACAGTCATATTTTTCACATCCGATTATTTTCAAGTAACCGCGGAAAATGACTTTTCATAGAAGTTTTGAACACAGAGGTAGCTTGGACGAGGAGGCTTTGTGAAAATTTCGATTCGCGCACTTTAAAAAAAAATGTCCATCCGTCTCCGAAACGGCGACGAATTGCCTACATCCGTTAGAATTCCACCGAGATCTCGAGGGAGCGAAGGAAAGCAAATCGAGAAAGGGTATCGCGTGTACGTTCCATCCGTGACTGCGACGCACACACGTCGATCCCCTGCGGAATACAGCGGAGGCTTTTGCAGCGTACACTTCAATTTCAGACACGGCCGTACGCCATACATCCGAGTTACGGGCAAATGGCTGGTGGAGAGCTTTCATCCTCGCAGGTATACGTCTTCTTTGATCCGAGCCGCGACCGCCCCTCGCGAATCCCGCGAATATCGCGGTGAGCGATAAAGAACGGCAGCGTCGAAGAGGCCCGAAAAAAAAAAGAAAAAAAATGTTCGTTCAAGCGAGAAGCAACACTCTCGGACACGAGAGACTTCTATGTGGAAGTCGGCATATCGGGTTCGGTGCGAACCCTCCGCGCTCAGCCTAAATGCAGATCTCGGCCGAGAGAGCGGCTATCGGCGATCTCGGAGAATCGTGCCAAGTGTACAGACCGACCGAAAAGCTCCGTACGACTCCGATCGGCCGTTCACGAATTATCTAACCCTGACGAGAGAGCGTCTCACTGCACAGTCGATAAGTCACTCACGATCCACTGAATTCGCCGATCGAATTATCGCCAGGCGCGGGGCGCAACTCTCGCGGGTAAATCGACCGAAAGGCTCGTGAGAACGATCGGACGGTTTTGGTGTAATGGGGGGGGATTTAATTCCAACGAATCGATAACGAGACGAGCGGCGTTTCTGTGCATGCCGCATCGTCAGCTTCCCTGTAATTATAAATCGTAGGATTTATAATTATATCGGGGCGATAACGCGATATCGTTCGTGGATCGTTATAATGCACAAGCTGGTCGGGATTTCGACTGTTTCGGGGAATATCGATGATAATCCGGGGATGATATCGGACATGGGATAAATTTAACTTCGGAGCTAATGCTCGTTGGCGGAAAGCGAGCTGCGATTTGTCGTTGATTATGCAATGCCAATTTTCTGATCGGGTGGGAGGGGGGATTAATTAATTTATTATCGCGGCGGGTTGTAATTTGTAATCGGGTAAAATGTTTGATGTTACGTAAATTGGAGAGGAAAATTTAATCGAGCGCCGAGAGTAGACTGACCGAGAGTTCTCGCGCGACGACGAATGCAGGTGAGACGGGGTTAAACGAGGCGGGAATTCAATTTTTTTTATTTGTTTTTTTGCTTTTTTCAGTGCCACAGTCGTGTCGGCACTTTGGTGCCAAGTGGCAGGCTCGACCGTGCTATACATACACGCACCTGGAAATAGCTGCGGCCCGCTAAACGTCTACGTGCTTCCGCGATTTTCATCGCGGTAGAACGAGCTCGAGAGGGAAGCCTGGGATTGCAGGTTCGTCAGTCGCTTCGTCGATACTCGACGGTGAATCGATTTTCAAATGATACTTGATGACTTTTTTATTTTCATTTTTTCCTTTTCGTACGTTCATTTACAAAGAGTTCCGTGGCGTCGATTAACGCATTCGATTTTCCTACTCCATTTATATATCGTTCGCCCCGCAACAACTCCATCGAAAATATAGTCGCCGAAAGAAAGTCTCCATAAAAATTACATAAAACTCCGAGATTGGAGTAAAAGTCTGCCGAAATAAAAATAAAGCTGAAGGGAATACAACTCCACCACGTGGCGGAGCGCTCTCGATGCAAGGTCAACAAATAATCAGCGTTTCCTTTCGGAACGAGAAAAAAAAATTACCTTGCAGACAGTAAAATAGTCACCAAGGTTTCTTGTCCGCAAACATCAACCATTCCTATAATTAGGCGATGTTAATGTTACAAAAAAAATTTGTCCCTTTTCCGAAAATGTCGCTTAATTGTGTAAATTAATTTTTTGCAAAATTGACGAGAAAATAATTGTGGACGTTTGTGGACAAAAAAAAAGTTTGTTAAATGCACAAATCTTGTTTTAGTGTCGTAGTTTCATTTTTCAATCCGTTAGAATGTTATTTTATTTCTATAACCTTTTTTTTTTAAAGCAATCAGTCGATTTCCGGTTGAGACTCCCAGAACGATCGGGTCGTAAATATTTCAGTCCTTCGATGCTTTCTTTTTTTTTTTTTTTTTTTTTTTTTTCCTCAGAAAAGCACACGAGATATTCAGAGAGAAAGATTATCTGGCGAGAGTCTCGGATGCCCGGAATAACAAACATTCGGCATTTCTTTCCGGGTTGCAAGAGCACCGCGCGAAGAGCGAAGCCAGCAGTCAGTGTTGTGACGAGCTGCAGGTATCGAACGAGCGGGTATACGTTGAAGGACCTAGGGCGAGGGAGAGAACGTAGGCATGGCAACCGCACAGTCTACAACCAAACCCTCCACCGTTGCATCCCCCATCGAGTTTACAACTGTATCAAAAAGCGTTCGCAAGCGAAACGCGCACGTAACGTACGTACTTCTGTGTTGCCGTACGAGCGAATTGGAGAAAAGGGCGTACCGGGCCTGAGAGCCGAAGAGCGCTAAAAATATAACAAGCTCTTACGTGCTCCGCGTCTTTTAGGGTCGCGGGCTCAGGCCACACTCGTCATCACCCTCGAGTCTGATTTGAGGGTAAAAAAATAAAATAAATAACACTTCACCGAGCAAATTGCACGATAAGAGCATTAGCGAATTTAATAAAGAACTTTTTCTATACCGGACCAGTTTGAGCGTCCGGTAATTCATTGATACATCCTTATGTATTTTATAGCGCTGTCTCGAAACAGCGCTATAAAATACACTTATGGAAAATACAGGTATGGAAAGTTACCTGGATCAAAAAGCGTTCGCGAGCGAAACGCGCACGTAACGTACCTACTCGGAGAAAAGGGCGTATTGGGTCTAAGCCAAAGAGCGCCAAACATATAATTAACTCTTACACTGGTAGAAGTGACGATGTATATAGCTAAAACTACCGATCAAGTGAGAAAAATTATCATCGCTCGTGACAGTGCGCAACTAAGGAGCCACCTTTAGCAGAAAGTCGTAGATTTTACAAGAGTGTTTGCAATAATGTCCACGATTTTTTTTTTTTATTTATAAATCCGCTACTTCCCGTCACAGCTGGCGTCCTAGTTCCGCACTACTATGTAATATGGTAATATCTCTTCAGTGATATAGTCATATTTAGTACACTGAGAGAAGGATCTAGTAAATGTGACTATATCACTTGAGAGCACATAGCAGTATTTCCATAGCACATAGCAGTAGGGAACTAGGGCGCCACCTATGGTAGGAAGTACCGGATTTATAAGCATTTTTCGTAGATATTATTTATTTATTTATTTATTTATTTATTTATTTATTTATATACGGGAACCAGCCCCGTTACGGTGATAAATACACGTTTATATGTTTAGTAAATGTTCTTAAAAATAACCAATATATAGATCTCAAAAGAATAACAAATTATGCAATAACATTTGGTATTGGCACTCAGGTGTATTATGGCAAAAATTCTTGGAAAATCTAAGACTTTCCGCCCTAGGTGGCGCTCCAGTGCCCCACTACTATATGCTGTGGTAATTATTCTCAGATGATCGGTAGTTTTTACCAGACCCTTCTCCGTGTCGTTTAGAATCGCTCAGGCCATACTCGTCGTTACCCTCGAGCCTGATTTGCACCCAGAAAAATTATATGTTTGACGGCCACTGTTTATTTGGATCGAGTAAAATATCTATTTGATTTAAATCAATATTTATGTAAATCAAATAAATATTTTACTTGATCCAAATAAACGGTGGCCGTCAAATAAATTATTTTTCTGGATGTGAGGGTAAAAAAAGATTTTTTTTAAAGATAACAATTTAACCAGAGAATTGCCGAAAAGACCAACAACGTCATTAGGGAGTTGAAACGTGACTTTTGCTGCACCGTTCCAGCTTGAGCGTACATCCTTGTCTACTTTACGGCGCTACGTCGAGATTTTGCGTTTTAGCCCAAACACGGGTATATCCGACCGGTATGGAAAGGTGTCGGTGTGGTCGTTAAGAAATACGTGTCCGAGCTGGAAGAGGCGTGTGGCGAGTACCGGGCGAACGCGTTCACCGGACACGAAACTCGTAACGTATCAACGTGTCTGCAACGCGCACAGCACATGTGCGCAAAAAAAAAAAAAAAAAAAAACATCATGCAACTTTTCCTCCGTACGTGGCGGACGCGCGACCAGTTCGGTTCACAGTCCAATTCACGCGCGGGCGTGTTATGGTACTCGGAGTTCCGAACGAGCCGGCAGGGAAGCGGAGCCGTCCGGGGAAGGCGTTCGAAGTATGCGCTATGATATCTGTATGTGGGCTCGAATGCAGGAAGGGGGGGGGGGGGGGGGCTGGGCAGTGCAAGGCGAAACCGACCACTGCGTGCGAGACCGGAGGTGCGGAAACGGATGCACCGGTGTTACTCTCGACGCATCGCTAACGCACACGTTGATATAACGCATTTTTGCTCGAGCGCGCAGGACGGCACAGCAAGGGAAAGCAAAAAAAAAAACAAGAAAAAGAAAATTAAAATTCCTCGATCATGTAGTCATTGAGCGGAAAATAATTCTTCTTCTCGCGGTGCGTCTCAGAGATGGAACAAAAAATCGGCAATATTTATTACGGGATTCAATATTATTATTAGTGTTTTTTTTTATTTATAAAAAATTGGCATTAGACAAATTTGAAGCGGGTGATTTGGATTCAAGTTATCAGGGCGCAGGCTAAGGAGTTTAATTAAATGTTAAAGTGTGTGTGTGTGTGTGTGTGTGTGTGTGTGTGTGTGTGTGTGTGTGTGTGTGTGTGTGTGTGTGTGTGTGTGTGTGTGAAAAGAAATTTATAAGAACTCATGCTGGACGGCTATAGATGGAACACGTTCTTCTACGGCGGAGGAACGGAAGGCGGCAAATTTTTAATCAAAAGCGGTGTCGAAGCTGCACATCATGGTGGGCGATTAGCTCGCGTATTTGATTGACGATATCACACGTGGGAACGATAATGACAGTCAACCTGTTCTATCCTAATTTTATTTCATTTTTGCTTTCTCATAGACGAAGATTGTTTTCATGAAAAAAAAAAAAAATCTCGAGAATTTAATTAAAGGAAATAAAAATTTTCCAAACGATCGGAAAATCATATTTAGAAAAAATATCTAGATGTGTGTGTGTGTGTCTGTCTCAGATGCGACAAATTGAAGCTCTTATAACTTGGGAACCGCTCTATCGAGCAAACATTTTTAAGGTAGGTAGAAGGGTCAATCCTAAAAGTCATCGAAATTTTACGGGGTTTTGAATTTTGCTAATTTTCCAAAAAAAAAAAAATTGCATTTTTTTTCTGACCCAAGTTTCCGTACCGAATATTGAGTTAAGAGTTTAAAAAAAGTGGCAGATTTGTGATCAGTGGGAAAAGATAAATCAGACACGGCCCGCAAACGACGAATAACTGAAGTTTTTAATAGAGAATCTTTGTAGTGAATATCCGCGTCAAAATTATTAATTTTTCTATTTCTCAAACAACCATATGTCTCAAACTCGATTATCTTCTTATGCGAGAAAGCCAAATAATCACGGAGTAGGATGTTTCATAGAAGCTCCGTAAACAAAAGTAGATTAATACGAGGAAGCTTTGTGAAAATCAATTTCACGCTTTTTTATCTCTCCTATGAAAATTAAGCGTATAAATTTCATTGACGCGCCGGAGAGTGAGGCTCGCTTTCCGTGTCGTCGATGGAAAACGGATGAGCGCAGGTGTAAATCCGCGGGATTCTCAGCGGCGCACGAGAGATCTCTCAGAGAGACGCTTCGTGCATCTGGTGCGCTTCCCGCGAGCTGCAACAGCCCGAGAGAGATTACTGTGCGGTACGTGCGCTCGAGAAGATCCGTGTGTCGAACGCTCGCGCGCGCGCGCCTCCGAGTACGAGATAAACGCCGTTCCCGAGCTAAACATGGTCGGGTGGTGCGGATTTCTAATTGCTAGAAAAGACGGTCAGCCGGTACAGCGAGACCGTGCTATTAGAGGCTCCGGCAACAAACGGCTCGCCGATCGGTGCGTCTCGAGTCGTGCCGCAAATATACAGTCTCGAAAGTACACATCTCGGAAACTAAAGAGGGCTTTTGTCTCCGCGCACTTTGTGATCAACGGAGAGCGGCTGTGGGTACAGCATAGAACAAACATGTAGCACTTCGGAGAGGAGAACTCGAACACCTTGACTCGGAAAGTTTCAATGAAAAAAAAAAAGAAAAAAAAAAAAAACCGCACGAATCGTCGATAACTGACGCTCTGCCGGATGATCGTGAGACTGCTGAATTTGGACGAAGAACATTGAGTGCGACTAAAAATAAAATAAATGAATTTGACTGTGAGGTCGACTTGTCGGCTCGGAAAGCATCTCGGTAAAATATTCGGTTCAGGGTGCCCGATGTGAATGTTGAAAAAGCGCACGGTATCTAAAAATGATTTTTTTTTATGGATTTGTTTTTATTAGGATCAAAAAATCCAAGTACTTTTTTTTTCATTAATAGAGCGCACGTACACCAAAGTGGTAGTTTCGCGGGGGGGTCGAACCCATAACACTTCACCTTTTCAGTCGTTGAGAACAATTTATTTCTTAAGGAAGGAAGGCAAGGAAGCAAGGAAAAATTTGAATTATCGGCCATTCAATCCCGAGAAGATATAAATTTAGCTGTAAGGTCGACTTGTCGCCGCGGAAAGTATCTCTGGAAAAATTCCATTTGGGGAGCCTAATGTGAATCCTGAAACATTGCAGGCTATCGTAAAATGTTTATTTCGATACACTTCACATTCAGTTCATTTTTTCCTTTTTACTGCGAAGAAAATCCCAAACACTTTTTATTTCTCAAAAAAAGAGGGGCACGCACGACAAAGAGGTGGTTTCGCGTCAAGGTCGAACCCATAAAAGGTCACGGTTTTATGGGTATTCGGTCGGACGTTGAAAACAATTGATTTATTTATTGCAAGGAAAAATTTGAATTATTGGCCATTGAATCGCAAAGAATGCGCCCGCATGGTCACGCGTTGGCGGGAGAACGCAGGTGTGCAGTGAGACAGAGGGCTTTGTACCGAGATCAGGTATAGAATCGTCGGGCGATCCTTCCCGGAAGCTCGGACCGAGCCATTTAAGGTGTCTCGTAAAGCTTATGAACGAGAGAAGAATGAATGCGCGCACGTTCGGAAAATCCAAACGAGCAAAAATCGGTAATTCGATGGTTCACCACTTGCGCGACGATTTCTAAATTTGAGATTATGTGCCGCCTATCGTAAAACGCTGCAAAGCCTTTCACTGGACAGCATTTCTGAAAGAATCTGACCGACAAGATCTTGCAAACGCTAATGGACATTCAGTTTGACTAATGAAGTTTCTGGTCAGTATTCATTAGTATTGTTATTACTTTTTTTTTTTGTTTTTCTAAGATTCCATTAAAAAGTCGCAAGGATTACGTTTTCCACATCGTCGCAAACGTGCAACGTCCCATGTAAATCAGAAAACAGTAAAAGAAATCACAAAAAGAAGAAGTCGAAATTTTGAGAAATATGTCGCCGATCAATACTCACAAATGCCAGTGAAAATTAAATTTGACTAATGAAGTTTCTGATTGGTATTCATTAGTATTCTGTATTTTTTAAAGACTCCATAAAAAATTCACGAAGCTTACTTTTCCCACTTCAAGAATATCGGGAATGTGCAATGTCTCGTATAAATCAGAGAAAAAAAAAGTCGAAAAAGATCGCGAAGAAAGAAATAGTGAGAATGTTGAGGAATGGTTGCTTCGTACCATCGCGGATAAATACTCGCAAACGCTAATGGACACAGAATTTGACTAACGAAGTTTCTGCTCGGTATTCGTTAAGATTCTTTTTTTTTTTTTTTATAATTCCATTAGAAATTCGCAAGTGTTACTTTTACCACATCGAGTATATCGGGAATGTGCAGTGTCTCGTATAAATCAGAGAAAAAAAAAAAATAGAATAAATCACTAAAGAAAGAAATAGTGAGAACCTTGAGGAATGGTCGCCTCCGTACGCTCGCCGATAAATACTCGCTATTCGCCTTCTCTCATCGTATTCGTGGGAGAAGCCAGGAATTCGAATTGCCTGATTAGTATTCCAGATTCGTCCTGTTTCGTGGCAGTGTCTCTACGAGCGAAGTTACACTCTTGTGGGCTAATATTATTGCCGTTGACACCGCGGAGTGTTTGCAACGCTGGCGATCGCACGATCCTCGCTCTCTACACTATGATATTCGACCTTGAGCGTGGACTGCGACTTTCCACGCGTGTAATTCAAATCTCACGAGTCTCCTAGTGTTTCATTTACTTTTTTTCCCTGTCTATTTATCTCCCAGTCTCCAACGGTCGCTCCGCAATCCCTAAGTATCACGAAACGCGGAAATTCAGGTCGGTTAAGGAATTTACCACCAAGGCATGATCGCATTTCTCGCGTTTCGTCAACGACAACCTATTTTCGATTACACTCGTGCTTCGTCCGTCTATGATCGTAGACTCGTTTTCAGCCCTGCGAAATTTATTTAGAAATGGTCCATTTTGGCCCGGTCTGTCCCTACAGCGAATAACTTATTAATATGTTTTTTTTTTTTTAACAGATATATGGATAAATGTATTTATTAACATATATTTTTGTGAAATGACTCTTTTTGTGTTCCTCAAAATGTATTTAGAAACGGTCCATTTTGCGCCGCTGCCTTCCTATCGGCGAATAATTTATTAATGTATATATTTTTAGACAGATAAATGCATAGGCGAATTTATTAACATATATTTTGTTTCGTTCTAGATATATTATTATATATAATAAAGTTCTAAGGTCATCCATGGGTTCCCAATGAACGCTCGATTTCCGATTTTTACAGGTGACAGGTAACAAACTATCACCTGTCAAAACGTCACCTCCACATTTCTTGACCCTGGCAAATAATCTGCGTACCATTGAAGTGCCAGGAAAGGTTAGAATATGCTGATTGGCATTTGAAACTTTATTTTGGATATAAAATATCCTACATATATTGTGTGTTAATGCGCGAGGATGAATCTAACGTCATTCGTATCTGCAGGTACTCATATGTTTTTCATTGTCGGTTGTTTTCCTGTCACTTCCTGTGACAGTTCTGACAGTCTGTTTTAAGACTATGCGTAAATGGGTCACCTGAAGCCAATAGCGATGGTAACAATTTGATATCGCGAAAAAAAAAAGGTTGCCATTCTGAAAGTGAAAAAACCAGACGGGGGTGTTTTTTTCAAAAAGTCCATTATCGTCAAAAAATGGTAAGGGTCCCATTTTTTGAGTAAAAAAATTTTTTTAGAATTGTTTCGTTAATGAAATCGGTTGGGAAATATGTCATTTGAAAACAATGGCGAAGGTTTTAATTCGATTTCTTGAATTTTTTTTTTTCGAAAACCATTCTATATGTTAACAATTCGAAATTTTGGTTTGTTAGCATATAGAATGGTTTTCGAAAAAAAAATTTCAAGATATCGAACTAAAACCTTCGCCATTGTTTTCAAGTGGCATATTTCCCAACCGATTTCATAAACGAAAAAATTGTAAAAATTTTCTTTTGAAAAAAAAAAACCATTTTCGTCAAAAAATTGTAAAGCCCCCCCCCCCCCCCCTTGACCCCTTTCGAGTCTATTTTTCACGTTTTTGAACGTGCTGAAACTGCCCGATAAAATGCTTCCAGAACTTCGGACAAGACTATCTTGTGTATTTTTCCCGTAGAACACGACGGGTACCTCGGATTTTCCGTAGTTCCATTGGGAGCCGAGATACCGACCTTTGAAAGTCACGAAAATCTACGTTTTTTTGAAGTGGCTCAAAAATTTAAAAATCGTTGTTCACTCGATTTTTTTTTGTTTCACGGCTGTATTCGATGTATTTTTTCCGCTGAACACGAATCCGCTGGCCTTTTATGGGCTAAAGTACAGTGAGATATTGAAAGTCTCGATTTTATCCAACAATGAATAACATAAAAAAACATAAAATAACATAAAACATAAATAAACGAACCTAGCGGTCGGGCGCGAAGCGCCCGACCGCTAGTATATATATATTAATTACACAACGTGCATCGCTTTTAGCGGCGAGATATCCCGTAGCGCCGACCGTAAGTCTCCCCTCCGTCCCCGTCCTCCTCCCCTCCGCCAAGATAAGATAAGACTTTCGTGATATACACGATTGCTCGGCGTTACGGTACAGCCGTAGAATTAACCGCGTGTTCGAAAGGTGCACACATGCAGAGCCATCCGAGAGACAATAGTCTGCTATAATTGTCGTGACCATAAGCACACGTGTACCTCTTTTTTTTTTCATCAGACAATAGATGTTTTTTTTTGCACTCGTCCAGCGCACGATCGTTAGACGATACACGTTGGAGAGAATTAATGCTCTCATACCACGAAGTCGCGCTCGGATCGATGACTCGATCGGTGGCCACAGCCAACTTCGATAGTTTGGTCATCAGCAATCGCGGTAGTAATTCCGTTCCGCTCGACGATAAGACGACGACGATGAATCAAGAGCGAAATATGCAATTTTTTTATATTTATTTTTTATTGACTTTTTCGCAACGGTAAAGCTGATTGCATTAATATGTTATTTGCACGACTACCGGGCTCGCTCTCGTCCGCAGATGATTATTCACTTCCTAGATTGTTATTCCACTTCCTCGATAGCTATAACGAAAATAATTTTACTCGATCTTTTTATTTATGAAAAAAAAAGTTGGTTCGAAACATCTAAAGTTGTTGGAAAATACTTGCCTCGTATCGAGCAACAAGCAGTTTTCTTAGTCCTTATCGACTACTCAGCTTCCTCCTTACGACGGACCAGTGTGCAAAATATTTCCTCGTGTGGAGAAAGTGTCGTGCGATTCATAAACAAAGATTAAATTTTCACCTTTTACGATTCAACGCCTCTAGTTCGCTCTTGTAATTTTTCACCCCCTTTTCGCCCGTCCCATGGAAAATCGTTCTCTGCACAGACATTTGTCAATCCCAATGAAATAAAACAATAAAATAAACAAAACTTAAATTTCCATATTTTACTGTTCAATGATAGTTGCTCATTCGCATCTGACTCCAGGGTGGCCGTTTTTCCCAAGAAAAAAAATTCACTGACTCTTCACTGACCAATTCAAAATTTTTTCTGACCAAACTTCTAACAACTTCTATAAAAAGAAAAAAATAATAATAATGCTTCAAATGAATATGCCTAATTATTGTATTAATGTTTAATTCTGTTTTTTTTTTAAGTCCCCAATTTTTTTTTTCAAGGTTTCCTTCTATGTACTTTCTATTTATTTATAGAAGCTTTGATGACAATTTACTTCTTCCCTAACGAATCTTGAAATTCTAAAGTTTTTTTTCCCTAACTTTTTCCGGGTTTTCACTGACCGCGCCCACCATAGACTCTACATTTTATTTACTCTCTATTTCCCCACCGCACCCAATCAGTTTCTCGCGCGCCAAGCTCTGCCCTACCGTCATTATTCCCAGTTTGTTTATTTTTTTTTTGCGTCTGTCCCGACGGAGTCTTCGTCCCGTAGCCGTCACGTTTCGAACGTGCCGATCGCACTGCTTCCCCCTCCCCCCTCCCCAACCCTTCGCCGCTGATGTGTATCCTTTCTCCGTCTGTCCCTCGCCCGACGGCATTCGAAGTTGGTGCACTAAGGCCTATTCTCGTAGGATCTATTTTCATTTGAATACCTGCCACGGTGTTCCCGTTGGGTACACTTTGCTCGTTTAACTCGTGTACGTGTTACACGCAGCATTAGCCTTCGTCGTCTTGTCGCCTCGCTCTATCATCGCGCGGCTCGATTCACGCAAACTCGAATAAGCATCGCGAGATAGCTCGACGCCGAGGAGCGTGCCTACGCCCACTCTCACCACGGATAACGATACTTCCTATCCTATCGCCGAGCTACGCCGGTGCTATGCACGAGCCTCTCGATCTTCCGAGGAAATCGAGACGGAAACGATCGGGAAACGGCTCCCTTGAGGCGACTCGACTTTTCGCGAAATTGCATCGGTTATTCGATAGGCGTTGTTATTCCGATGTTGTACCTCGTCGATAAGACTTCATGCTAAAATCGAAGGATCAGAGCTTACGAAAGCAGACATTTTTAAACCCCCTTCTAGTAAAAAAAAAAAAAAAAAAAAAAAAAAAAACTGAATTTCCATACTTTACTGTTCTACGATGGATGCTCGTTCGAATCTCTAACTTTGAAAATTGAAAAGAAAATAAAAAAAATCCGCAATAATCACGACAGGGTGGAGTTTTGCGAGTGAGAATGTGATTGGGCGCGGTGAGGAGATAGGGAAAAGAAAAGTAAAGCGTTAGAGATGCAAATCGGCAATTGTCATTCATAGTCAAAATATGGACGTTCAAGTTTTTTTGTACTTTTTCAACCCTTTTCCATAATAATAACAATGTACAAAAATAATAATTATCGTAATTGTTATTATTATAAATATTATTATTATTATGTTATAATTATTATGATAATTACTGTGACTATTATTGTTATTATTATTACTATTATCTCATAGTTATTATCACATCTTGGCAAGAGTCCCAATAGGGAGGTCGTTACGAGTGGATCGAGTAAGCTGTTCCATCGCGGATCTTGGAGTGTGGCTAATTACATAGGAAATTACCGATCTGCTGCGTCTAGACGTAAAGCGAGAAAATTTCCCATGGAGCGACGTAATGTATTCACGGATCAGCGTCACGGGCGCGATGTTTCCGTCCGATCTTCCGCCGGTACTGCGCGTCTCGGTGAGGTGAGCTCTAACAGAATAGACGGTGGAGGGCAAGGAGACGGAAAAATTTACGACGACACACGATATCCGAGATCCAATTCGTGTTCGACTGTTTTTGTTAATTTTTCGTTAATTTCTCCACGATGCATTCTTAGTTGGTCGACGACTGGGCCGTTAACCTTAACGTCGACGCAAGCCGAACCGATTGTCAGTCACTTCGAGGTGCGTGCGTTACGTGCTAAGACAATTTACATAACAACACAGCCGCGCGGTAGGACCAAGACCGGCGCGATCCCTCACTGAATCGACAATCGTCTCTCCTCGCTCGTAACGGAATTCGAAATAACGCCCAAGAGCCGAGATAAAAATCTGAATTTCAAATTGTACTCCCCCCCCCCCCCCCCCCCCGTCCGGACTGTGTACCTTTCGGAACGATAAGATACAGCGTAAGTGAGTCAAGGAAATGCGAGACAATTATGTCAATTGTTTTCTCGAACGAGATGTAGCTCGACGCACTCGGAAATACGTGGAAAAAAGAAAAAGACAATTGTTTTTGAAATTATATTGTTTTCCCTATATCAGATTGTTTGGTCGCTGTTACGGGGCATTTCCGCACGGAGAAACAAAGCGATTCGATAAAATTGTTCAACGTTAGGGTGTCACGTAATTCGTCGTACGAGCGAGCCCACCTATGCACGGTATTTATTACACAAAGGAAACCGGCCACGTGGGTCACGGTGAAGTTTATCGTCTATCGAAATCGTTCGGATCAATGGCTAATTCGAGGGGTACTCGAAGTACGAATGCAACTCGCTTATCGGCAGGCTTACGAACGACTCGAATAAATTTAATATCGAGTGCAACTGCGTTATTGCCGAGTCAATGAATCCTACGTTTCCTCATATCTTTTTTTTTACTGATTGTTCGGATATTTTTTTTCTTCAACACATTTCTCTTCCATTTCTATTTCTATGTTTTGAAAAAATTGTTACGCTCGTAAAGAATTTGTTTCATTCAATGACCATTATGTCCTCGCATAAAATATTATTATTGAGATATCATTAAAATATCATTAAGGTATTGTTAAAATATTATTTTTGTCTAAGGTCTGCAGTGTGGATAGATTAACATTCCTAAAGGGTCAATACCTTTGCAGCTATAGAATCCATCCGTTTCGAACACCAATAAAAAAGCACGACATTGAAGGTATTGTAGTAGGGCCAGCGAGCGAGGAGCGTTTATCCGAGAACTATAGTTCACAATGCCGGTACATGTAACACAGACGAACTGGTTTCTGTCGGCCGACAGTGCAGACGACAGTACAGTTCGCGTCGCACGTACAACAACCCTCGGAAACCCCGATGCCCGTACGCAGGCACACACATACACGCACACATTCGTCAGTAACCCGTCAGGACAATCCTATCAGCGACCGCACACATATGTCGAACAATCTACTTGACGCACTCTCGATTATCGACACGCTGTCTTCCCCTCCCGGCACGAATCATCAACGTTGACAACGATACCACTACTAGCTACCGCACGGATTATTATCTCCGATTATATTCACGATAAAACTGCGGCCAACGCCGTTCTATTATCGTAACCAACCTGATAAAATAAAAATAAGAGCAATATTTAGAAACATAATCACGGTGTCCACATACATATATATATATACATGCATATATATATAACATATATATATATATATATACAATTGAAAAAACCACCATGAAACGCGAAGTATATAATAATCGAGTGACATTTTCGCGTGAGTTGTACAAATCGCACGGATTAATCTAATCCGATCCAATTCCTCGTGCGGCTTGATATTGTTTTGTGTAAAGTAAAAAACGTACCAATGACTGGCCACCTAAGGCAGCAGTCACAGTCCCCGGGCTTGCATGAAAAATCGTATTTCCATTTCACAAGCGTGCACACTTTGTCCGGCCGCTGGACGTTTACCTTTCACGTCGTAAATAATTTTTTGCTCTTTTTTTAAACAACCGAAATCGTGTTACCGGTTGGTTGAGTGTGCTTCGTTGGTCAAACGGAAACACGTAATTTCCGGGGTGAATTTGCGAAGAGAGAAGCTCGGCGAGTCCGCAAAAAAACGATATTATCTCGCCACGGTGAGTTTCGACGAGGCATCGATCGCGAGTCCCGTTTTACCCTACGAATTATAGTAGAGCGAGATTCCCCGGGGTTCGTCGGCCACTGCAAGCGTGGCGTCCCCCAATTTTCGATCGCGGCCAGAGAGCCAAAACCGGCTACGAGCGCTAGCAGGTAGTCGACGGCCGAAGGAAAAAAAAAAAAGAAAAAATCGAACTCGTAGTCCGAACCAGCCGCGGTTCTTTCCGCTTGTGTTAACGCCGCGCCACTCCAACGAATCCAACGAGACTCCGGGAGGCTCCTCGGGCGAGATATACAATAGCCGGAAAAATGTCGAAATAATGGATCTCTATCGTATCGGGAAATGAAAACAGAGAGAAAAAATTAAAAAAAATAAACAATGGCGATTATTAAATCACGTCCGAGGGAAGCGAGAGACAGAATACAATCGTATTTCGAGTATACGTGTAGGCTGCGTGCTGCGAGTGCCGAAGTGACGCGGAGCCTCCAGGTGGATTGACGCAGAGCCGCACTGACTTATTCACAAGCAGGGAAAAATAAAAAAAAATGAACAAAATAAAAACGGAATGAAAGCCCGCGGAACATAAAATTCATTCTACGTATGCGGGGCGATGCGGGGAATCGACCGTTGAACGGGACGTCGAGTCCTTGGCGAGGCTCGCTTCGAATCTTCGTGGAAACAGTCACGACGAGAAATCGTGAAAGGACATCGATAATTCGTTTGATAATTCGATGACGAATTACACTCTAACAACGCTCTCCGGAGACGACTGGGGTTTTGTAATTTTTTCAGACACACACACACAGACACACACACAGATAAGACACATCCAGACGCACGTTGCAGGTTACCTCTGTAAAAACTCGTTGTAACTTTCGCTTACGGTACTCGGAGGATCGTGTTACTCACGTTTATTCACGTCGGTCTACGCGCGTCCTTGCCTGCCGCACCAATCCGTCGGGGCTGACAGGTGTTCGTCAACTGGGAGTTTGTGTTTGTTTGAAAATAAAAACTCGCGTCAAAGGGACGAAACGAAACAACTACTAGCCCGGTAACGCGCCCGCACAAGTCACAAAACAGACTGAGGCTCCTTGCCACCTTTTCCAGCCGCACTGCCTGCATGTCACACTCGATTCGATTAGCTGGCGCCGCCTCGCGGACGCCCGCCGAACTTAACGTCCGACATGGCGGATCGCCGCGCTAAGTTCAAATTCCTTCGTGCGCGGGACGACTACGGTTAAATATTTTTATTGCACTTTACTCGCGGATGTTTGTATTTTTTTTAATCCTAACTTTTAGTTAATTGTTCTTCTTTTTTGTATAAAAATATAACTAATAAAATTAATTTTTTGATCATACTATCGATGGCCTCATTCCATAATTGCAGATCGGCTATGTACGAAGAAAAAAAAATGTATTTCATTTCTTACATATGTAGATAATTTATTTATTTATAACAAAAAATTTATTTCTATTCTACTGTCAATTTCATGATTTTTTTTTTTTTCAGTGCAAGCATAGCCTGACCGCTCTTTTGGCATTAGGCCGCCGGTATGGAAAATGAATAATTTTTTGTTGTAAAGATCGATAAACTTTACAGAAATTCAAACGAATTATATGCGAGGAGGAATTAATACAAGTTTATCAGCGTTGTGTATTCACGATGTAAAAATAGAACATGTCAATTTTGCAGATGCTGCTGTCCGATAAGCGTTATTATTGTACTTGAAGAGATTCATTGTTATGCAAGAACTTCACTGGCATACTTTTTAAATTAAATTTCAGTATTATTTTTTTATTTAATAATGATGCTTTGTCGAGGGAAACGCAACATTTTTTTATTTTACTATTCTTTTTTTTTAATCTTTTTTACATTTTTTAAAACTATTTAAGCGTATGCCACACCGTAACGAGTTTTCGAGGATTCTGGAAGACGGAAAACCAGTGTAGCCTCTCCTGCGAACCTCTCACGCCGTTTCCCAGCGCGACTTTGCCAACGAAGACGTCTTTGGACCTCCGGTAGGAATGAACGGAATCCTCGCTGTCGCTCTGATGACCGTTGCTCGGCTCATCGATTACTATCTACGAAAAATTATTAATATCTTTATCTACGGGCGACGAATTTTCGACACGTACGAAGAGACATTTCGGTGTTATGAAAATTGTTTAATACTTTGCTGCAAAGCACAACGAGAAATTGTGCAGTATCTAAATTATTGTAGGTCAGCTCAAAAGTGAGAGTCTCGTTGAACTCCGGCTGAGCCGTCGAGCGTAGAAATTTCGTCTTCTTTTTTTTAATCTTCCTTCCGGTTCTTCCATTCAACATAAGTATCCTTACGTATGGATCTGCAAAATTATCATCAGTCGGCAAATCAACCAGAAAAGTATTTTCATATTTTGTTCTCTGTGCTCAGTCGGTAACTCTCCGATACTAACTGAATTCCTCTACACTCGTAACGGTCGGTACAAATTTGAGGTCTCGCAGCTTCATGACATTGACAGTCAGTCTCTGGGCCGTTGGCAAATAACTTATACCTAACAAAATACTCCCGAACTCCTGAAATATCGAACATTCACTGTAAACAAAAATTTGTATCATATTTAATGCTCCGGACTGGAAATTTTTATTCAGAAACTGCTATATTAAATTTCATGTACAATTGTGATGAAAAATTAATATTCAAAGCATTAAAAATATTGGAAATATTTTATTTCTAAGAATTTACTGTAATTTCAATGAAAAAGTATTCTTCATCACAATTGCACATTAAATTTGATGGTCCAGTTCTTGCATAAAAACTTGCAGTCCGGTACATTAAATTCACACATTTTTTTTTTCACAGTGAACTTTGTCTCGTTAATAACAAACATAAAAAAAACTAAAAAAAAAACAAGAAATCAATTTAACTGAATCCAGTATTTAGTGATTTACTCGGTTGGACGGCTTCATCTTATAGTTGAAGAGATGAATCTCCGGGCTGTACAATATTTTCTTAACTTCTTTCATCGACACTCTGATATTCGATAGCTCCGTGTGGTTGGCGTATCGATCGTGATCGTACGCCGCGATATTGAGGATCCATTCCTGGAGAAAAAAAAATTTTAATTATCAATTGGTATGCCCCTTGTCGGCGACGACCCGCTCTGCAGCTCTGCATCTATCTTTACCGGAGCGATGTCGGTAAGGTAGGAATCCCGAATATGAAGTCGTAAAATTAATTTCTATTACCGTCGTCACCGTAGTTTATCTACAGTGACGACGGCAATAGAAATAAAATTCAAATAAAATATTTCTCATCAGCGATGCATACCTTGACTTCATGCGGCTTGACGTCGGCGACGACGAAAGTTTCTCGATAAATCGGGCTCGCCGTATGCCTTATGCCTCTCGTTCTGAAGCTATGCAGCTTCAGCCTCTTTCTGTTCGTCCACGATTGCTTAACGATGTTAAGAGCCACGTAAGGCTCGAGGGTGCAGTTGTACTGCTTTGGAGGAAGGTTGGACACTGCCTACATTACGCAACCTGTTGTTACTCATATTGTCAAAAGACCATGCGCTCGGTCGCGATAAGAGCCGTGCATGCTTTGTTTTCGACGCTATGTACCTTTCGCGTTATTCACGAGGCATTCGTCTCGGTTCGGAGCGTTGATTGGAAACAATGTTATCGACTTTTTTTTTTACAGGTACGAAGAACAGGTAAAAATAATCTTCGATGAATGGAAAAAATAAAATAAATAAAACATTGAAATTAAAATAAAAACGGGACTCACCTCAATGCCGATAACGAGCTTTCCAGTTATTTTTTCGTCTATCGGCGGCAGATACTGGAGACTCATTGTCAACTCCGTCGGGAAGTCTTTTATCTTGGCCTCGTCCTTCTGCTTCTCCGCTTGAATAAGATTCTGCGTGGATAGAGAAAAAAAAACAAAAATTTCGATTTTTTTCATTTATGAAAGGGCGACTGAGAAGGTAAAAGCATTAAACTAAAAAATTGACTCACGACGGTCGAAGCTGTGTCCATGGTCTCGAAATGCTGAGCGTTGTTCGAGTTGAGGGAATCCCTCTGGGAGTCCGGAACCTCGCAGATGCTTCCTGATCAATTTTTTTTTTTTTTTTTTTCATGTACAACTCAACAACTTTTTAATATTTTTGGCTTGGGTCGAATAAAATTGGATAATCGGAGAAAATGTATTACCATTTTCATAGAGGCTCCCCAATCGCCAGGAGCGATAACTCACGTCGCCCAACTTTATGTTGTCGTTCGCCTGACCGTTGTATCGCACTTCCGTCGACGCCTTATCCGCCTTTGCTTTATCTAACGAAGGAAAAAAAAAAATAAACCAACCGTATTAATCCGGCAATGCAGCTGCGCCATAAAATTACAATAATGACATAATGCACAAAAAAAAATTATCAAAAATGAAAGTATGGTGCTGCGATATAGCAATAGGGTATTTATTTGCGGTCGTCGTTAATGGTCATTAAAAAAATTACGATTTGTTCGTCTATTTTCTTAACTCGAATATCATCGAAAAGTTACGTGAAAACCAATAAAAAAAAAATCGTTGTCCAGTTTATTTTTAAATTCCATCCAGCGCGCTCAACGTTCCGACTCCAGATATTAATATTTCCAGATATTAATATTCCCTGTCCGAAATTTCGCGGCAACAATTTTGAACACATTTTTTTTTCAGCGTTACTTTTGCGCGTGTAATTACGTAACAACCGACATGTCCGTCATCGAGTGCAGTAACACGAGGCAAAACGGTATGCGTGACACTTGGCGAACGGAGGCGTAACGTCTCGAGTGAACAGCGGATAAGATATACCGCGAGTAACATACATGTCTATATTACGGGCTCGAATACGTAACCGTGTAGCTGGTACATGTGTACGGTATTCCCCGTGGGAATTAGTCGATAGGAAAGAAAAAAATAAAATAATTCGAACGAAAAATGGAAAGTAAAAATAAAATGTCTCATAATTTCCTCGCAATCGGTAATCAACGAAGATAATTTAATGACGAATTTCCGACGTTATTATGACTCTTGGAATGCAAAAAAAAAAAACGCCAAAAACTGGGCCAATTTATTCGAGCGCCAAACCGGGGGCTATTCGGCGATCGACTAAACTGCATTCGCGATAAGCGGGTATTACGTGTGTCGAAAGGAGGCGAAACTGTGGTCGGGAGCGGCCGATGCGAGTGAGAACGTGAGGTGAAGATTAAAGGTCCGACCGTGCCGGCCCAATGCACGTGCAAAGTGTTTGCACCGGCCTGGTGCCGCCTCAGCACGAGCGAGACTTCGAACACTCGTTCATCATTAACGATCGATCAATAAAAGCGGCTCCGAACGAAGGTTGCATCACGCGCACACACACAGGGCTACATATACGACGAGAGTGTAATTATCGCAAATAGACAGCTTACTTCGTCGTCGTACGCATTCGTAGCCGAGGCAGCCGGGTGTGAAGAAGCAAACGGCGACCAAGAAGGTGAGCAGCAACGCTCCGGCGCCGATTCCGATCAGAATAATCCGGCCCAATGGGCCAAATAGGTCGTCGTAAAACATTCACTGCAAACAATCACACGAAAAGACTATATCGAGTGTTACGGAAAAAAAAATAAGAAAATTACGAAAATTGCCTAATGTTTGACGATCAAACATTGGCCAGTGTTCGTCACGTCGCGATAAAAGAGTCAAAAGGAAAAAAGTCCCGATGTGTGGTTTATATATGGAATGAGCTGGTAACCAGACGTTCGTTTAGATTCCGATATGTGAAGAGGAATTTTGTTCAGACGATTGTCGAGTACTTGAGGAAAATTATAATTTTTCTTGTCAAATTGAAAAAAGGCTTCGAACTCAAAGGGCTAACGTGTGAATGGTTAAGTTCCTTTAAGACTCGCGCATTTGAAGTTAATTTAAGCAACCATGCTTCCATCGATTGACCAGGATGCCCGGTTGAAAGTCTAGACGTATGAATTAAACCAAAAATGTTTATATTTATTTTACTGCACAACAATAAATAATTTAAAACGCAATCGCAAGAAAAAGAACCACCAGCAAAGCCACGCGGCGATTTTTCCTCGCAGCGGAAATTGACTCACTCACGACTTCTCGAATCATTTGCATTTTTACTTCGCACTCGCGATATCCACTCTCCTCTTGTTCGTACGCGCCCGATTGGTCGCGTTTCCTTTTATTTATTTATTTACGTTTTTCCACCCATCGAGAACGAACACTTGTGTCGTCGAGACTCGACGTTTTCCTGCTAGACGGTTAAAGATCGGCCACCCGGACGCCACGTCTGTCTTGGCTCACCGGTAAACCGATACATAATGAGAGGCAGCGGCGAGGATCGCAGGCTACTCGGCTTCGGCACACTTTTTTTTTTTTTTTTTTTTTTTTTTTTTTTCATTCGCCGACCAGCTGACAATGCGAGGAAAACGCGCATTAAAGTAACGAGTGAGACACACTTGCGGCCTTGAACGACCTGGCCTACCACGAACACCGAGCCGATGAAGTCCCATTGGTCTTCTCTTTTTTTCGTTGAAAACTTCGTGTACTTTCGAAGCGCGCTACCGCAGGAGATCCATGAAAATGACATTGTCGCGTAAGTTACACATCCAGACCAGTCCCCTTGGGCGGGAAAGAAAAAGTTACCGGGCAAAGCCTCCCTCCCCCTTGCAGCCGGTTGGCGACTCGTGCTGTATACTGTTAGATCGTCACGGACAAACGCTAATCGCCCCCGCACTCACGGCGTAAGGCAAATTACGACCATTATCACAGCGTGGCCACCCGAAGCGACGCGCTGGTTCCGTTACGAATTCGAAATACGAGACGAGTCGTTGGGACGCACCGGCGCTCCTGGCTTACGTCTTCTAATCACTGTACTGACAATACAGGAAGTAATGTGATAAACAAACGAGTGATGGTCCGGATTCTGTAATATTAATAATAATAATCGTCATGATAATTATTGTTATTATAATAAAGAAAGCGTCCCGACTCAGTGATTGGGAGGTTTTACAGTTGCAAAGAACGTCGAATGGCTGACGGAAATACCGCGGTTGTGACTCACCAGAAGGAAAAAAAGGAGTCTTTTAGGTGTAACGAAATCATTGGCGCGGATATTAAATTCTGTAACTGCAGAAGCTCTGTGGAATACCGTAGAAAGTTCTTTTCGCTCTTAAATTTTATTGACAATTAGCAGAAAAACAATCCAATATCTAAGAATTTTTCAAACTACGGAAGCTATCCGTTTTTTCTGCTGAAGATTTTTGTTATTTACGAAAATAATTTCCTCGAAGACTCTATAGTCTCCCTCTCATTTTTATTTGCGAAAAGTTTTCGAGTCTTCTCGTCGTGTAAGGAAATCATTGCGCAGATATTAAATCTGATAATCGCCAAGAGCTCGGTGGAATACCGTAGAGTTCTTTGCTTTCTTAAATTTCATCTGATCTGATATCAAATAATTTTTCAACAGACAACAACTTTCAATCTATTTGCTGAAGTTTATTTATTTACGAAAAGATTTTCCTCGAAGACTCCATATAATATTGTTTTCCCGACGTTTTCCTTGTCTGCAAAATTGTGCGGTCTTTCTTCCACTCAATTGCTTGTAATTAATCTATTATTCCACTTAAAAACTCATCGAAGCATATCTCAATCGCCGATGCGTGTGGCAATGGGAAAGAGCGTCGATAATCAATGTTTATTTACAGTCACGAGATGAGCGTCGCGAAGCATGTGACAACATTGTTGCGTTTATGTAAAAAAAAAAAACGCGTTATTCACTTGTCGATCACGTGACGCGATATGCCCGGTGACTTCCGGATTTGCAGGCGCAGCGGGATACGCCGAAGGTTGTGTCCCAGATCATTTGGATCATTGAGATAAAACGAGGGTCGAGTACTTTATAAAAAAAATCTCGCGGTCACACAGAAACTACGGGAATAAATCAAAAATAGAAGAAAACTCCAACATTTTTGCCGACAATTTTTCAACATAATTCTTACAATACCTCTTCTTTCTGTTTTTTTTACCACACTCTCAAGACGATTTAAACTCGCGACGAATGCAGCGGATTGCGCCTATCGCTAACGCTTCGACCATTGCAATATTTACGATCCTCCGTACAGCCGCATGTATATAGATAAAGGCCAGGTGCCGAATGCGTGCAGCGCATACGGACAACTTCGCAGCGTCGTGACGAACGTTAATTTTCCTGCGGCGCACTTTTGAGCCGTCTCAAACGACTATAGTATATATTTAAAAAATTAGGTAAACAAAAATAAGTAAAAAATATTCAAAGAAAATCAGTAAGAAGCGTGAGCTGCAACAACGATTCGACAATCAGCATACTCACTCGACTACGAACATGTCCCGTAACAGTGAAATCAGCTCCGATCTCGTCCCAAACCACTAGTCCAAACCCCAATCGTTTAATCCTTAATCAACCGATCCTTTAAGATAATTCTTTATTTCTTTGTTTTTGAAAAAATCTAAACGCCCAATTTTTGTTTTCGTCGTCGCAGCGTCGACGACAATGGTTCTCACTAATCAGCAAAATTTATCGGAACGAGAAGCGAAAGAACCGCGACGACTTGTGCGCGCTATCCAGCGCCTTCTGCTTCGACTATCCGTAACGCCTGCCCGCGGCAGCGCGGCTCTTCCGTCGTACACATTTATACACACGTGTACAAAACTTGTATACACTTTAGGTCTCGTGTGTACGTAACTTTGTCGGTTGTGTTCCACGTACGTACGCGCCCGGCGCGACTATCGCATGTACGGAACCCGCGATTCATGCGGGCTGAGCATAAACGCCTCATACCACTACCGAGCGTCGACTACTGAAAAGCTTGCTCAGAAACGTCGTCCCGCGCTCGCGTGTTGTCGTTGATAATTCACCAACACACGGAAGAGAATCTTTTTAGTAGAATTTTATCCGGTCTTCCTGTAGTCGAAGCCGCCCGCCTTCGTCGTCGCGATCGCGTTGCTCAAACCGTCACCTACGTGCTGCGCACGTAATAACAGACCGCTGCGCGCTTTTCTTCGGCTTGTTACTTAGAATCGCCGGGACTCGCTCGAGACTTGCGAGAAAAAATTCTCATACCTACGCCTTCACCTACACGTGACATTTATTATCAATGAAGAAATTAAATCGCCGCAAAGATGGACGGAGCGAGAGGGCCGATGCCTGATTGGCTCGGACGAAGATACCTGCAGTGCAGTTTTATGCGAAAGAAACGACTACTGGACCCTAGGTCGGTCACGCTTATTTTTAGTGACTTAGTCCGTCGCAGACGGTTTCTGCACCTTCTATTCTATTTTTTTTTTTTTTTGTTTAGGGAACTGGGAATGTAACTTCGAAAGAGGATGAAGGAAAGCTTCGATAATTCCATTGGGGAAACGTCCTACGTTGATTCCACCGTCGATGGCAATTCAGTGGCAATCCAACATAATACAAAATTTACTTTAAAATGCTTATCGCGGCTTTAGAAAAAGCGGATAGTTCTGAGAGCTCCAGGATCCGTGCTCTTTGTGACTTTTACAATATGCTCATTGGTTCTTTAGGCTGTTGCCACTTCCGGAAAAAGGCCTGAGCGTGACACGATGATGTGCAGCGCGTTGGTTTTACCGTACACGCATACGCGCAATAAAAATATCGGTGTGAATAATAAAAGGGAAATCAGCGAGGAAGACAGTACGAACGAGCGGTTACCTGCACGCGGTTCTAGTGGCACGGGGACCGCCCATGATATGGCAATGATGATAGCGATATAACGCGGCTGCCAAGACAGTTTGACTCCTTGTGGACTACGAATCATGACAACGTATGCAAAACCGGGATGGACAACCGTCGTACGTCGTACCGCTTTTTTTTATTACAGAGGAATTTCGTTTATCCGAGGTAATGCGAGGAGAGCGTACCTCGGATAAGTGAAATCTCGAATAACTGGGAAAACAGCGCCGAGACTACAAATGACAAAAAAAAAAGTTCACCCCTCTCTACAAAGTAGGCTCGTCACGATATTTGTATCGATCGTTCGATAACGTATATCTAACCCTTTGTCGTCCTGTTATTCGTGCTACGATTGGACGGCGAGGAGGACACGATGCAAGACGGCATGACCAAAGATCGTGGGCAAGTTCGTTTGGTTCGTATCGCACGAGTCTTTGCCAAGAGTTTGACAGCTGATGGATTTCGGTTTACCGGCCGGCGTAAAATCGTATTATGCCACGATTCGCATTATTATAAAATAAAAATAGTATCATCTTTGTCGTTTTAATTCAATTTATCGATATTTTTTCTTTAGATACCTTTCTATATGCTAACAACAAAACAATTAGAAATTTCGGTTAGTTAGCATTTAGAATGGATTCCGAAAAAAAAGTTCATTTATCAGGTAAGACAGGTAAAAAAAAAGCATTTAATCGATGCCGCGGTGCGGAGCGACTATGTCTGTCGGCAACCCTTTTCGAGGATTCACTTCCGGTTGTAAAGGATGAAACGACCCGATATAATGTCTCGGCGATTGCGACATCGGTGAAAAGTGAAAACCTAGTTCTTTCGCAGTCCCAGTGAAACCCGTAACCGGTAATATAGCCAAACGATCGAACCCAGGAATAAAATGATGTCTGGAGACTCATCGATCGTAGATCGTAGATCATAGATCGTAGATCGTAGATCGTAGATCGTAGATCGTAGATCAGTAGCGCAAGGTCGTTTAGAAGCGACGCGTCGTCGACCTCATGGAGAGGAAAACCACTTTTATTCTCATTCGCAAGTGCGCGGGGCTGGGAGAGGAGCTGCCCAGACGCCTTCTGTAATCGAGGTCTACTTGCACGCACCGCCACAATTAAATGGCTATATCCAGCTACCTGCTGCACCGATTACGTATTAACATGCTGAATGAACTGAAGCCTTCGGAACTTCTCGGCTATACGAAACGCAGCCGCGGGAAAACACACGGGCGGAGAGAGTCGGAACAGCTTAGGCGCGTTACTCGACCGTCGGCTCATGCCGCTGACCTCGATCCTCGATCCCCGATCCATGAGCCGCAATCGCCGCGACTCTCCTTTCACTTCAAAACTATCTTCCCGGATTTCTTTACGCACCGGCGACGTCAGTTAGCGAACGCCTCTACACCGAGACTGTCGTTCGCTTTAACTCTCAGAAATCCTCCCGGCGATCCGTCGATAAATTCGACGATCTTTCACCGATTTGTGCGACAGTTCACCGGTATCAACAGGCATACGAGTTAAAAGTACCGACCGCTTAGAAATCGGGATCTACAGAAATTCATCGATCGAATCAGTCGAGGAATAGGCGTTAAGAAAAGGAAAAACACTTGTTCGATGTTTTACGATTTGGTCTGTGAGAGCTTGTAATTAAAATATGATTTACGTGGATCAATTGTAACAAGACATTTTTTTTTGTCGACTGGGTTTTTTAATTCCTGCAGATCGAAGTGATATTTAAAAAAATTGACGCGTGATCAACTTTTTCATTGATCACTCGCTCTCGACGTACAGACTTTTTTTTCCTCGTACAAAAATCGACCGGCTTCATTCGAGTTTACCGTTACCTGTGCCTGATTTCCTTTCGCGCATCTTCGGCACTGTCGCGCTGCTGATGCAGACCGCTCGATCATGCAGCACTTTGGATAGTCTCGATCGTTGAAACGCGAAACAAAAAAATTACCGAAATAATCATGAAGGCTAACCTACTGAGGCTCAGCATTTTACTGCTCTTCTACGACTGTGAGTATATTTGTGTTAGTGTTTTTACATTCGTGACTACATTAATTCAGAGATTTCGGCCTTCGCCTAGTTATCTCGTCGAGCGTCTCTCGCGAGCTCGTGTAAATCCTTGGAAAAAAAAAAGACTTCGGAATCAGTTGTAACTAGGTAAAAAGCGGCATTTCCGATTCTATTGCTACACACCCATCGACGATCATTTAAGTCCAAAGTTCTTTTTCATTGAAATTTCTTTTTTCTGAACTGCGACTTTCCTGAATAAAAATATATGAATAATGTACACTATCTGATTACTTTGCCTTTCCAGCAATGACCTTTTATTATCGATTCAATGTTTAATGATTCGATAAAAATTAATAGAATGGCAGACTGTACAAAAAAAATAGTAAATTAAATTTATCGGACTGGAAGTTTTCATTAAAAAACGGGTACATTAAATTCAACGTTTGTTTTCTTTATTCATATTTTTTAAATATCATTTAATTGAATGAATTGTCATGAAAAATTAATGAATTTTTAGTGTGAAAATAAAGTAAATTATTAACATGAAAGTATTTCCAAAGTTTTTGATATACCGCACCATAATTTTTTATTACAATTGTACATGAAATTTAATATAGCAGTTTAAGCGTAAAAACTTCCAGTACCAGTACATTAAATTTCCTACAAATTTTGTTTCACGTTGCACCGACGAAATTCCGATGCTTAAAACCTAATAGATTCCGGATTATTTATTTATTTATTTTTTTTTAACAGGTACAACAGCGTTCATTATTCCCGAGGAAGTTCCAACGGTACTTTCCCTGATCTACTCGAATATACCACCGATTAAAAAAGGCAAGTGTTCATTGGGTAAAATCTTGTAAACATGAAATTTCAACCGAATGTTCTGCCACTCCGCGCGTGTCTCGAATTTGCATCACTTTACGTCAGAGAGTGGACAGTGAGGGAGAGAGAGGCGGACACTCACTTTCACCTCTCTGTTGGTATTATGGTGAGAAAAACTGTGTGTATACCGCGAATGTATATATTCAGGAAACTCGAGGTTCGCGTGATGTCGGGTGTCAACCTGTAATTGCAGTAGTAAAGTAGTCTGCGCCCTGTTATAATGCGAAATTCTCGTTGCCACGCGAAGTTCTTAATAACACTATAAAATAACTTTTACTTTTACGCTAATGCACGAACACACACACACACACACTGCACAGGAACTGACTCGAGACTCGGGGTCGGCTTCAGGCTCGGTGAACACGCCGACTTCCAGATCGTCGTAGAATTGGGACCGCAGAAGGAAACGGAACCGATTGGCAACACCGACGCAAAAAGAAGGCGCATGGTCAGCATTTTTTTTTTTTTTTTTTAATAAAAAAATAAAAATTTTGTCGCTAAGATAAATTGTGTTAATGATGGAAATTTGTATGATTCTCGTGTGCGGTCAACTACAGGCGACTTTCGGGGCGGCTATGAGAGGAGAGCTCGGACCTTGGGCCCAATCAGTCGCTAAATATCAAATGCAACTCAGGATACAGAAGGAACTGGAGAGAATTAGGCAGCTCGACGACAAACTGGCGATGATCAAACTTGAGAATAGCGAGAAGATCGACCTTAAGAAGGTAAGTTCTCGAAGCTTGTTTCAGTAGAAATAAAGGTAAAAAATAAACTTCTTGTTTTCCTTAATAAAAAATCTTTCTCTGTGTTCATATTTCAGGCGTCCAGTGACGACTGGTTGTCAAAGTGGAGCAAAGGCGCCGATGCGTCGTACGTAAAGACTTCGTCGGTAAAAGTACCGCCAACGCGGACGCTCACCTTGAACGTGAAAAACGATCGACGCGTAGCGGCAAGTGGCAATTTCGAGGACAAGAAAGACGATCTGCAGATGCTGTTTAAGCCCCAGCCGACGAGATAGAAATTTCGGTCGGACACTTATCGTCGAGGGATCAATAAGGGATCAAATTTTTCACGGGGGTTTCGTCGAGGCGACGCTAAGGGTTGAAGCAAATTGGGGCGAGGGTGCGCTGCCGTAGCCGAAGCGGGGATGTTTCCAGCTGTTGGTGGCGGAGTGGAGAACCGACGTTCGGTTAGTTTACCTACCGTCGGTACACTCGGTAATTTACCGTTGTGTGCGGAACGTGACTCGCTGAATATGTAGATTTCTGTATATTAATTTTTACCACTTGTGCAGCTGTACATATATCACTAATACGAGATATCGGTGACGAGCCATAATATATAAATAGATAAATAAATTAGTAAATTAATTAATAAATATATAAATTACAATGATGCATTGTGTTTAATATCAAAGATGAACGAGGCAAGGCGGAGCGCCGGGCGAATCGGGACCACCGCCGTAACCCTTCGCTCATTTTTAAATTTTTAAAATTAATGTCTTGACATGAAATGCCTAGGTTTTGTTTTTACAGTGTCAAAATGTATGGCTCAAAGGGTTTATAAAGGGTTTAATGCCCTTTATAAGCTATGCCCACTCCCACTCGGTGTGAATCAATCAATCTCTAAGGTCTGACTTGCCACAGTGTGAACCCTTGTGACGACCTCCAATTGATTTACCGGGGTGGGTCCAAATTATCCCGCGGTCCGACTAAACCAGATCTGCTCCATTAATTATTTTGTTTTTATTATCGAAAATGTCAAAAAACATTGTATGTGAGGATCAAGCATTTCAAAATCATGCACGATTTGGAACTTACGATTTTTGTTGAGTGACAGCCTCTGTGAATTTTATTCGCGCGTCGATGCGGTTGGGAATAAAATTTGACGTAGAATTAATCACATCTGCATGACATGCATATATGTGCTCAAAAAAAAAATATTGCCTTCGGACAGTTTCCAAAAAATAAATTGAAGCAGGGAAAAGCGGCCCAAAAGGAACCGGTGTTATTAATTTGATGTCTGTTTTGGACATCTCAAAAAAACTAAAATAGTCCGTTTTGCCCCGCTCTCTTCTATGCACAACAAAGGAGACGAGGAATGCGATCAGTTGCTTAGACACTTTTATTGCGTTATATTACATGAATTAATTATACTATATATATATATAATTTTATATATAATATATATATATATCACGAAGAGTAATTACATTTGGTATCTCCATGCTCGCAAAAATCATCGAATAATCCATAACGATCGGTTATCTTTTTTTTTTTTATCTCATCGAAATCTTAGAGATTTACGTACTAGTACAACCTGACTTTACGATAACTTGGGAGACACGCTTTCGAAAGATATAGATACACCCACAGTCCTAATTACAATATTTTACATCGTTCGGGGCCTTCCGATTTTTTTTTTTTTTACCAACCGCCTCTCATCCCGAAGCAATAAATTTTCGGCAATTCTTCGAATGGAAATTACAATTCCATTCAGTGTTTAATAACCGTCGGAGCAAAAGTGGCTTCGTTTCTCTTACTCGGATTATTATTTCCTTTTTTGCGTACTCTCGATCCGGTAAAATTTTCCGGATCTTATCACGTAACGTTGATCTCCTCGTCGTCCTCGTTGTCCGTGCAATCCTCCTGTCTTTTCGGGCTGGCAAGTGGGCTGGCGTCGCTGAGATCCATCCTCGGTTTGTCGCCGTCCGCGTCGCTCAGATCCGGATTAGGGTTGTTCTTGTTCGGCAGAGTTTGCTCCCGGGAACCACCGGTCGCCAGCAACTGCCGTTCCTTGTTGTTTCGCCATTTCATTCGACGATTTTGGAACCATATCTTCACCTACGACAGAGTCCAAAACATAGTTCGTTAATAGCCGACAGTTGACACTTCCTTGCATCGTAACTTCATTCATAAATACCCTAAAGTACATCATCTCTTTCAACGTGTACCAACATAAAATATCCTCCAGCGCGAACACATCGGCGAGGAAAATGAAAATTCATCGGGCTCCATTCTTCATCGTGCACGGCGCCCTTTTATGCGCGGTCGTATGTGCGCGTCTTTTTTTTATCGCTAAAAGAAAGCCGATAGAGTTCACTCCGTGGCGGCGGGTTTCGTCGGAGCGATATCGAGAGAAATGACGGGGAGTTAAACGGGGATTACAGTTCGCTAAACGTTCCGTCGGGCATACTCCGCGACGGGGGTTTATTTCAATCTGCGGACCGGGGGGGTGCTTTGAAGGTACTTTCGCCTTACCGTCGTCTCTCGCACCCTCTCGATCCAATCGGATCGTTCCGGGTCCCGCCCTATCGCCAATCGTTGCTCCGGACCGCAGTGGAAACAGCCGAGCACTCGTCTCCCTCGCTACCACCGGGCTCCGATATAGTTTTCTCGCGATCGTTTCTCTGTCTTGCCTGTCGTACGTTTATCGAGTCAACGCGGCGCTTTTCCGCCCCCTTAACTCGGCAATACTGACGGCGCCTGGTATGGAGTCCGCAAAGACAGCACTCCTATATCCGCTACGTTAGAGAGGGTATGCATTACCTAAACCCCTTGCTCACCCCCTCCTCTGTACACCCCCTCATACCCTTGAAGGGTTTACACACGAGATCCACGCATCGCCGTTCAACGGGCAAACGTCAAACGCACAAGTTTCCCTCGATTTGTACCTCGCGCAGAATCCCCCTCGACATTCAGACGAGCCGAATACTCAAACGCTCATGGTCCGGTAACCATCGGACCGGCGGATGTGTGTTGAGGCGCGTGTGTGTCGCGGCATGTAAATTTCGGTACGAATTCCATCGGTTCGATATTTCCATAAATGTCTGCCGACGCGCGTTCGCTCTACACCGAAAGCAATCGATGGAAAATCGAATTGGCATTTTTTGGAGATTCCTCAAGCATCTTTGGGTCCGATCTGCGCGAGACAATTGCGAGAAATATAGTTGGGGAATTTGGCACGTAGGATGGAATAAATTTCATTCCATGAGCGTAAATTGAGCCATTGGAAAAAATTGCTCATGGAATGGAATAAATTCCGCTTTATGGGCTAAAACGCAACCGTTCGAAACTTTTTCCCATAGAATGGAATAAATTCTGTTTCAAGAGCAAAAATTTGACCGTTGGAAAAATTAGCTCATGGAATGGAATAAAATACCTATATTTCATGAGCTAAAATTCGACAATTTGAAAATTTAGTCCATAATTCCGTTTCATGAGTTAATATTCGCCCATCGGAAAGATTAGCTCATAGAATGGAACAAATTACATTCCGTGTGCTAAAATTCAGCCATTGGGAAATTTAGTCCACATAATGGAATAAATTCTATTTCATGAGCTAAAAACCTACAGAATGGAATAAATTTTCCAGTGTATACACATCAGGACCAAGATTTCAGAGGGTCGCCGCTATCGTAAAGTACATGTATAATGAAGGTTGCGGTGTACACCAACAGCGTGCACAGCGAATTTTGCACTCCCTAAAGGGCCGCCTCCGGCATATATCTTTTCGCGGATGCTGGCAGTCCCTGCGGCGGCGAAACGTTGACCCCCGGCACCAGCGGCAACCCCGTTGCGGATTGATTTTATATATCCCCGTGCTTTCCAAATTTTCATTTGGATACCGGAGGCGTGTGCAGTTGACACCTCGACTCACCACCGTCGGGGTTTTTGCGCTACCTCTCTCTTTCCCCAGCTCGTTCGCTCGTTTATACATCGCTCTATATATACACACACGACGCCCTCGTCCCTTCGCCCGCAACGAGGAACGTGTCAAATTTTAACCGACAGCCGATCAAGGGTGCGGAACACGCCGCGATTTTTCGATAGAATAAAGAGCAAACTGCCAAAGGGAATGAACAATTTGGCGTGTCGTCTGATTTTTTTAATTTCATTTATTTTTTCATTTAAAAGTCGAAACCTTGCTTTATGTCATTAAACAATGAAATCGATAGTCCATCTCCGGCTGTAAAATCTGCTGATATCGGTGATATCGGTGACCGCACCGATAATCGAATATTTTACCGGGGATTTTGATTAAATAGAAAGTTTCGATCGAAATAATCTTGCGATATCGCAAGAGAGCTACGAGCGGCAATGATATTCTCTACTTATTTTTATTTTATTTAAAAGTACAAAACGTATTTTATCATTAATTAATGAAATCGATAATCCATCTCTGGATCTAAAATCTGGTTTCAATGGTCTCCAATTCGTAACGCTTAAGACCGTAAAGATTATTGAATGTTTTGTCGGGGATTTTAATAAAATGAAAAGTTTCGATCGAAATAATCGCGGCTTATCGCAAGAGAGCAATGAGCGACAATGATATTTGTTTAATTAATTTTTTTTCCATTTAAAAGTCGAAAAAGTATTTTGCCATTAATTAATGAAATCGCTAGCCCATTACCGGATGTAAAATCCGATTTCGATGGTCCCCAATTCGTGACGCTTAAGACCTTGCCGATAATCGAATGTTTTGTCGGGGATTTTAATTAAATGTAAAGTTTCGATCGAAATAATCTCGGGGTCTCGCGAGAGAAAATGTTGCTCCGCTATATCGGCTCGGATTCCTTCATCTATTCGTTTCTTCGCCTCCCGTACGGGGCTCGAGAGCGTGTAACACGCGCGCCCGAGAGAGCGAGAGAGCTATGAGCGGCGGGGTGATTGATTGTCCCGTCAGCGGCAGGCACGGAAAGCACCGGAGAGGACCAACAGAAGTAACAAAGCGTCGTGTAGGTCGTATACAGACGATCCCGGTAAGGCGATTCCGTTCGTTGTACGCATACACAAGCGATGTGTATGTTTCCGCCGGTGGCCGAACAAGGTATCGCCGTGCGACTCTCGCACGTACACCCTCTTGTCGGCAAAGTTGAATTGACGTGCGCTGTACGCAATGCGGGTCGCGTTGAAAATTGTCGAGTGCCGCACGTTCTTTGACTCCGAAAAATGTACTCGACACAAAATTCCCTCCGGAACTGCGGGAGGTTTATTCCATTCAGTGACCAGTGGGAAAACTTCATAATGGGAATTCTTTAAAATTTACTGGAGCCTGATAGTTTATTTATTTTTTATTTATTTTTTTTTTAAATCGTTATCGTAATAAAGATTAGTCAATATTGAGGAACGGAAGGCGATTTTAATAGGCACTTTTTTCGAAAGAGTGAGTGCCTAAAAAGCTGTATAGGCGATAGTTACGCGCCGAACTCGGGTACTACACCGATAAAAATAATCAATGACTCAAGTAAAATTGGCTTGCAGGTTGCCAAAGAAAAAAAATATTATTTCCATTCTACTTTCAATTCTTACAACTGCATACGGGATTGCAACGATAACATTTCACCTTGTTGGCAGTCTTGGTGGCGTTGTTTCAATGTCATATGGAATTGTAAGAATTGATCGTAGAATTGAAATAAGAGCTTTTTTTCTTTGGCAGTCCGGAAGCAAATTTTGTTTCAGTGATACACTTTTAAAAAGATTCGTTTAATTCGTGAAAAAAGGTTTGTGTCTTTAACAAAGGTTTCTCATTAACAAAAGTTCACGATCCTTTTTTATAATAATTTTACCATAAAAACCAATTGTTTAGTTCATGACAAAAAATAAAATATAGTAAAATGAACAAGAAAAGAAGCAAGATATTGGACTTTGGTGAACGAGAAATCTCTGTTAAATGGTCGAAATCCCTGTTTCCGACCCGTTGATCGAATGCCCAGCAGCTCCGCCATCGAAATGTGATCCGCATTTCGGTCTCTCGAGCAGCCCACCAGAATTCGCCCGATAGTTTCAGTCGTCTAACGCTCGTCCCAAATACGCGATAGCTATAATGCAACATGTATAGAGTCGCTAAATGGTTGCGAGGAGCCCGACCGCACGGATAGCGTGGATTAGGCATAATGACATCTGAAACGCTTTATAGAGTAAGCGCGAGTGGGTAATCGTTAAACGATTGGCTGGAGCCCCGACGTCCTCGTACCATCCACAGTCGATTCCCATCCTCTCGAAGGATTGCATGGCACGGCACCGCCAACGAAGTCGGTTCGACGACGCCGACGCCGCTCCAGCCACCTCCGGGCGTCGCACGCCGTTTAACTCAACCCCTACGGCCCGTCTCGCCGGCGGAGCTACCCCTCTTTCGCGGCGGGAGCGGAGGAGGCTCTTCCGCGATGCCACGAGCAACACTCCAGGTCGTTCGGTGTGCTTCCCTCGCTCGGGCCTTACCGTGGTGCCGCCATCTGGCGCCGTTTAATAAAAGACGATCGATTATGACGTCGGCCTCAGAACCACCCCCGAGGTGGAGGAGGCGAAAGAGGGCTCGCGGCTGAAGCGGCGATGGAGGGTGGCCGCTACCGGCCGACCCTGCGAAACCGGCAGATATGTATTATCACACGTACGAAGTTACCCAATCTCGCTCCTTGATTCAGGGATGATGTTACGGGGAAGCGATGCTCGTACGTTACTAGGCGAAGAAGAATGGCCCGGTTATCCGGAATCCCAAAGCACCGAGGCACGGGAGTCTCATGCCTTGTCGATGAAACGATCCGTCTCAGTTGATCAACTCTTATGAGGGTAGGAAATGAAAATCTTGGCTGTCGTGCCGTGGAGAAGTTCACGCGGGGAAATATCAATTAGCTTTGTGCAAAATTAATTGGGAGACGAGGAATTGTTATTTGTATGGCAAGGTTTTAAAAAGGGCATTCTTGACCAGTGTGAAAATGAACGAAAATCGCGCTTTTTATTTTTAGCTACCGGTCGACCCGGCGAAACCGATAGATATGTATTATCACACGTACGAAGTTCCCACACAATCTCGCTCCGTGATTCAGGGATGATGTTACGGGAAACCGATTCTCGTACGTTAGAACCGAAGATAATCCCTCGGCATATCGTGAAGAAGAACGGCCCGGTTATCCAAAGCCATTTTCCACTTTTCAATCCCGCTGCAGGCATGAAATTGGGCCGTTTTTTAGCGTATCCGGAAAAAATCGTATTTTTGGGATTTAAATGGAAAATATTGGGCTCGGAGTAAAATAATTATTATATTCGTGATCAGCGAGAAAAAATACGTCGAATACAGCCTTGAACAAAAAAAAAATGATTGATCAATGATTTTTCAATTTTTGAGGCACTTTTGAGAAAACGTCGATTTTCGTCATTTTCACAGGTCAATATCTCGACTTTCAATAGAGCCAGGGAAAATCCGAGGATCTCGTTGTGTTCTACGGGAAAAAATACACAAGATAAGGTCTTATCCGAAGTTTTTGAATAGTTTTATCGTACCGTTTGAGAACGTTGAAAAACGCTAAAAATTTGACTCGAAAGGGGTAGCCTTCGAATTTTTCGACTGCATTTTTTTTTCTTTTTCTAATATTACCTGCAACGTAATTCAAAGTATTTTTGCCCGCTGAACACGCAGGCTGTAGGCCTTTCTGCTCTAAAGTACAATGCGATATTGAGGGGCTCAATTTTATGCACGAAAATAATTATTTTTCTTGGTGCGGAATCGACGTTCGGAGTTGAAACTTCGGCGGATCTTTCATCTTAGGATGCGGCGGTTGATAATTTATCGCATGTCGCAACGAGACGCCTTCGAGTGCATACCTCTAGCGTAAGTTTTACAAACGGGGTGGTTCCTGCTTGTTATTACCAGCCATCCCCCGTTCGTTTAATAAAAGACGATCGATTATGACGTCAAGCTCAGAAGCTACCCCTCGGGGCTGTTCACTGGAGAGCTCGCAGCGAGGAGCATTAACTGAGAAGCCGAAAGCTGCGAGCGAAATGGAGTCGGAGGGTCCAACGGTTATACCACTCTATGGATATATGTGTGGTACGCTATACATAGAGACGAACGCTGCGTGGCTCTTCGAGCATTTCGCTGTGCGATCAAACTTTAAAAAAGTATAATATAAAATGAAAACTTCTCGCATCTTTGATACCACAGGGTGCGAGAACGCATGTGATTGAACCGAAAGCGGGGGGCGGGGATAGAAAATCCGCTGATATTCCCATGTTAATACTTCACCAGTGGGTAAAAAGAGGAAGAAAAAAAGGGATACCGATAAATCGAAGTGCGGTGGGTTATATTGATATCGGGGAATACGAAGACGGAGAGAAAGGGGGGGGGGGGGGCGGGAGGACTCACGTCGCGAAGGCAATGCTTCACGAGCCCCCTCGAGATGAATCTCGCGTGCCAGCTTTTGGGCCACGAAAAGACATCGTACTTCTTTACCTGACTTTCGAAATAGTTCTGAGGATCGTGGCCTCCATTCACACGACAAAATCACTCTCACGAAAGCGTAATAATAATAATAATAATAATAATAATAATAATAATAATAATAATAATAATAATAATAATAATAATAATAATAATAATAATAATAATAATAATAATAATAATAATAATAATAATAATAATAATAATAATAATAATAATAATAATAATAACTATTGTTAAGAAATTAGGGAAATATGGAGCAAGTTTCAGCGGCGAAAATGCACGGTTCAGTTTCGAAGCACCGTAGTGTTTCGTATTTGATGAGATTCTTAGCAGTCACGACGTCTCACTGATGGCGGAAAGCTCGAGGAAGAAAGAGTGAGAAGAGACGAGAAGATTCCCGCGAGTCGAAATACTCTCACCCTTAGCCGCAACAGCGCACCAGTGATTAAAGTTTATCCACAAAGGAGAAGTCTGTAGTATGCATACCACTAAAGCTCAGCTCTCACCGGCACCGGAGAGAGTTGGGGTATTGTATATTCATGGTTTCTTAGCTAGCGCCTTTGGAGCGAACACAGCACGCGGGGGCTTACGTCTCTCAAAGTAAAATCCATAATGCATGAAGGTCCGCATGAAGGAGAGAGAGAGAGAGAGAGAGAGAGACGGAGAGAGACAACAATCCCGGTGAAGACTTCGAGTCTAGTACGTTGGTCGAAGCTGCAAGATATTGCCGCGACGTTATATTCATGTTATGCCCTGTAAGAGGCAGCCTTTGCTTTTAATATCTAACAACGCTTGGATTTTATAATGCCGCGAAGTTTTTACGCGAACGGCGATATTTCATTTTTTTTCTCTTTTCTTTTTCTTCATGTAAAGTATCAATTTCCGAGGACTAAAAGAGATCGAATAATACGTCGGTGGTCAAACGTTCGGGGGGGGGGGAGGGGGGGGGGGGGGAAAGAATTGGTAAAATTTGTTGCGACGTCGAGTAGGAAACAAAGTGGCGTTGAGTATCGATGCCAGGTCGGGCGGGACTTGAAAGGCAATACGAAGGCAAACTGCTGGAATATCGGTCGGCTAATGGCTACAAATTGATTTGACTGATGGAATCCCGGGAAACTCTATCCTCCGGCGCGGTGAGTAGACAAGAGCAAACCCATGCGAAACACAAACCTATATAATGGGCGATCTGTCTAGCGTGTGTCAGACTCAGGTCCGTGGGAAATACGGGGTCTGCGCTCAGCCCTGAAGGATTGACCGACCGACCGTCTCGCTTCTTCATCTCGTCCGCGCATGACTCTCTGTGCATTCGGCGTTTTTGGCCTCCCCGGAATATGTTATAGTCGTTGCAGATAATCGAACCCAGGCAAATATCACGATCATCGATCTCGCTGCGATTACTTCCGAAATTCAAACCCCATTTACGATCCAATCGGTCATTCTCCTGTAAAAAAATTATTTTAGTGCTTTCCGGATATAGATGATTTTTTTTTTTTATTTCCTTGCTGTAATACGAATCATCGATCACAACAGTCGAGTGACGAATAAAAATTTGCATAATGGATGTAAAAAAAAAAAAATTGAACTCGTTTGCTTAATGCGGAGCGAGCCGAACCGCTTTATCTAATTTCGAAGCAATTTGCGGACAGCCGGAATTTGAGGGAGTAACGTTTAACGCGCTAGTTAAATTAACGTTTCACCGCTCGAAATTTTTCGCACGATATTTCGCTGGTGCATGAGATATATATGCATATCTGTATAGGATAAAATAGTGGCCGCACTTTGTTCGCAAGTCGGTATTAAATGGGCTGTCAGTTCCAACGAGCGAGATCCGTTAGTCGAGGTGAAAGAGGGAAAATGGTTCCGCGCGCGCGAGATATATACAGCGACCCTTATAATTCGCGAAAACTGCGCTTTACCGAAAGAGCGAGTAGACATCGCTTCCTCGATCCTCGAGATAAATTAATGAAAGGAGAGCGCTCCTTGAGTTAATTCGATGCTCGAATTCTTCTCTCGAGCTTCTTCTCTTGAAGATGATTAGTCCACGGCCAAGGAGGGGGATGCATTGTAAGCTGTTCAAGAAGTTGATCGCCGTCATCGTGCAAAAATTGCATCTAATCGGTCAGATGTGAACATTTCTTTTTTTTACATAATCAAGTTATTTTTTTGCAGCTAAATCGATGTTTTTAAGTTACCTTCGTCCGCGAGTATTTAAAAACATATTTGATATACATGAATATTAATTTGGATAAAATTTATCCAAAGAGCTTTGACAACAGTCAATGAAACTACAATAAATCGCACAAAGCCGACCGACCGGTCTAATTAATCACGTAATAACAATCATTACAATTCGGATTGACTGAAGGCTTCTAATAATAGGCCAACAAGTATTATGTATATATACGCATATATATCTATGTATATATGTATAGAAAATCTGGCGCCATTCCAAGCGAGCCGGTACCCTTCATGAATGCGATATCGCGTTCATTTTAATTGGAGCATTATCATGACTCCGGAAATATAACGAGGTCTATAAACCAACTCTCCCGAGAGGGGAAGAAAAAAGAAGAAGAAGAATAATCCTCAGGGCCGCGAATGCGAAAAAGTCTAGAAATATTCGTCCTGGTCTCCACGAAGCAGCGACACACAATTCGTACCTCTTGTCTTTTTTTTTTTATTCTTTTTCTTCTTTTCCTCGCAGATACGCGAGGCGAACGATTAAGGCGGCACAGCGTGATCCTGACAACCTGCCACGCGGCAGGAAGGGAATCTGGCGTGCGACGTCGACTCGGATTATTAAAGAGATAAGAACTCCCCGGGGCCAGTCGGAGAATCTCTTTATTTCCCCCTGGTATTCAATTCCGCCGGACCTATACAGTCCCTCTCTCGCCGCTGTACCAATCTCGTAATTAAAAACCATCCGAATCCTCATCTCGGTCTCAAGATCACGACGATTAATGGCGAGACTCGAAGGTACAAAGATGATAATAAAAAAAATTTAATGGCAAAAATTTTTTGGTCCACAAAATTTATTTATCGCGCGAAGATGTTAAGATCCATCGGTGCTACGATTTGTATTTCCTCGGTGACAAGGCTTATTAAACATTTACTTTGCAGCTTTATTACGCTAAGCCAAAGTGCTTATAAAAGCTTCATTTTCTTAATCGTTAATTCGTGAAAAATTATAAGATTACTGAGAGAAGTTCGAGCCCTTAGTAAAAATAAATTCGCATCGTCGATCTAGGACTGGAAAGAGTAGAAGGACACAATCCGTAGAATCGGCAGAGCAGCGCGATAAATGCGGGAATTTCGTTGAAAATGAGATTGTGTCGCTGCTCGGTGTTGGTCGAGAATGCTAAACGGACGAGGGCGCTCTGCTTATCTCGTCCACCAACCTTCGCTAATTACTTTAGTTACATCCATTCTCGCGCAACTCGTCTGTCGTTCGCCCTCGGAAACTGGCCGTGTACAAGAAGAGGCAAACTTTGCGGAGAAATAAACGGCATCTCGTAAGCTGCATGATTCCCTTGTTGTAGTTCCTCGGGCATGTTGTCTCGCTAGTCTGTCGAGAGTTTATTGAAATTTGGCGAACGCAAAATCTCCCAACCGCTTAACGATCGACGGACGACTTGATGCTTGGTGAGAGAAAACTCATTAACCGCTGCGATTATTCATTGTTTCTTTAATCATTTTTTTTTTAATCTCGTCTCGTGTGACGAACCAGCATTACACATGTGTAGACAACTCGAATGTTGGAAAAATATGGGTTAACGCAGTGGTTAGCGCTCTCACTTAGTAACCAACTAATCCAGGTTCGAATCCCATTTTTTTCTAACATTTGAATTTGGAGCAACCGTCACATCATCGAAATAATAGACAGTTATTGTCAAAGTAGGCTTGAGGTACAGTCAGGCAAATCAAACGCTAAGTTTTCTCAACAAAAAAAAAATGGACATTATGACCGTCTACAGAAATAAGAATGAATCTATAGAAAAATAATTAGACTTACGTCAATACATTTTCGGACACATCTTTACGCAGTTGTTTCGCGCTAAAATTTGTCAACTTTAGGTCGACTTTGTTGTCGCCCGTTTGACGTTTCAGCAAGAGCATTTTTGTCATTTCAAGTCATGTTAATTTAATTATACAAAAAAAAAAAAAATGTCAGCGATCGTCGAACTGTTGACCGTCGTCGGTTGAGGAACGGCGCGGAGATAAGGTTTCACCCGACGTTCCCTTATTTATTTAATATATCGATCCATCAGAAATATTTCGACATTAAGTGACGGGTTTCGGATGGCGCCGAGCCATATCAACGTCGCGGTATGGAAAATCGAGTGAAATATTTCGCGCAGAGAAAATACATGCGTCGAAGTTCCGAGCTCCGAGAGGAAACGGCAACGTACCGGTGTACACGTATATTCCGATGATATTTTGAAATAGCTTCGCGCGTTCATGCACATTTTGCGGCTGATCGCTGTGTCGATATCAGCGTCCAGTGTAATATGCACACGTTACCCCGATGATACGTGACACCCCGCTTCCGGTCGCGCTCCGTGCACTCTCGGTAAACCGCGCGACTCCCCGCCGCATCGACATCCGCGCTTCTACCCCTTTTTCATTTTATTTTATTCAGTTTCACGGGCGTAACCCATTTACAGGACGATAAAGAATTATCATCCAAAAGATGACTGTGACACAAAATCGCATATCATAATACATGAAACGATGGACGAATCCTTACTTATCATGTACATACCTCACACTGTTAAAAATTTTATGAAATTTACAACACGTTCAATATGCAAAGTTATATGAATTATACAACCTCGGTATATGAAATTAGAATTCATATAAATTGTATTTGCATTTTTATAATTTCTTCTTAAATGCAATACCTGTATATTAAAATGACCGGTGATGGCATTGAAAATTAACACATCCGTATAAGAATATTATGTTATTATTGCAAATATTATACAAATAATATAGTTTTTAATATACCGGTAATGCAATATTCTTACATACCATACCAGCTACAATTTCAGAATTTTGGTTTTTATAGCATACAGAATGAATTTCGAAATTCCGAAATTCCATTCCATCTAGAATGAATTTCCACATGCTACGAACCACGCGATCCATGCGACCGCTCGAGCCAACAAAACCGCCACTATATATATAAAATCACTAAGAATATCGCTCATGACTAATCAATCTTATCAGAGTCCCAGCGCAGGTGACGTCGAGAGACGACTATTAATTAGCTATCGTACAGTGCCGCATTATCCAATCCGAAAGATATTAATCAGTTTGGCCCTGAAACGATAGAGCGATTGGATGACCGAATGACTTTTTGGAATTGCAATTTTTTTCCTATTTTCTCGTCCGCGAATTGGAGTAACAAAATTAAAAGAATAAAAAATTCCACGAGCAATTATATTTAACGGCTCTTTAGTTTTTATCTAATTGAATCTGCCTCCTCGTGTCTCCGAAGCCCGACCAATTGTCTCGAGACGATTTTTCCGAGCGATTTTTCTCAACGCTCGCGCCGCGTGTCGGAGCGAAGAAGGGATGACGATGGTCGCCGGTAGGGATGGAGAACGGGGGTGGTCCGGCGGAGATTTGACGTCCGGTGTACCGGCTGCGCCGCCGGTCCCGGGCGCGCTATCGAGAGAGCCATCATCGGACAATAATCGCTTTTATGGGTGTTCGTGTGGCGAGCCGTGTGATATTAGCTGCCGAGCCAGTGTGGCGTAATCCGCCAGCCAGGGCGCTTCTCGTTCTGCCCTCTCCTCTCCCTCTTCATCCAGGATAGCCTGGACCAGAGGTTACACTCGAGAAAATCCATCCCCGCGTCGGGTAATAACGTTATAGAAAAACTTTCCATCTGCCCGGCGACCTCCGCCATCTATAGTGTCGCTTCGCCTCTCCTCTCTCCTCTCAAACTTCGTTAAAAAGCTCCCTCCGCCCCTCTCCCCGCTCGTCGCTACCTTCCCCCTTTTATATCTCATTCAAAGTCAATGAAAGCCCGAAAAAAGAAAAAAATACAAAAAATCTCTAGCTCGACTTCTACCGAGATAAAAATCCGGATCACGTGCGACAGTAAAAAAAAATGGCGGCATCGCCGGCGCGAAATTTCACTCGTCAGCCACTTCCTTCAGCGCCACCCGTACCGAATACATATTCCTTATATTCGGCGAGTAAAACAAAACGTGTTATTATTATCATCCCAGCCCGCCACGGAGTTCGAAGAACCTCGGCCGCTTACTTCCAGAATTTTATATTTTCCCGAACGACGAGACGCCGAGTGGGACACATTCGAAACCGAAGCCACCCGTAACTTTGATTATTCGAGACGGAAGGAAATATATTTTTCGTATGCTGAATCGCGACGGGCAGTGGGAAAGCGCCTCGACGAGGCGGAATACCAAGGAGATAAGAGGAAGCCGACGGGAACGACGCCATAGACGCGAGTCCTTACGCCCGCTCGTAAAACCGTGAGGACTCGACGCGGAGAAAGGGACGCGAGCTTGCGATCCGGCTCTTCCTCGGGGCTGTATGTATATATGGAGAGGTCCTCGCCCAATGGCGGCCGAGGCATGGCGCTCGAGGTGTGAATTATACATGAGGATATATCTCGGATACCCCGCCGTTCCCTGGTCGCTTCCCCCTCTCGCGCTGCCGAGGTAGCGCCCGCGTACTCTGCCAACCCCGGTACCGGCTCGCCGTACTATACGTGTTAACCCCGTTCCGCTATATCTGTATCGCGGATAGTCGTCCCTTATATTCACTCGATCTTACACCATCGCGCCCGGGGAGGTAGCCACGACGATCCTCTCGGGGGGTCCAGACGTTAAACGCGGAGATCGCACGTTATAACCGCTCCCAATCCCTCAAAGTCTCCGCCCGGCCGTTGTATCCGAAATGTCACGAAACAATAGACAGTTATTGTCATGGTAGTCTTGTGGTAGAGTCTGACCGATCAAACGTTAAGATTTCTCAAGGAAAAGAAAAATGAAAATTATGACCGTCTACAGAAATAAGAATGAATCTATGGAAAAATAAAAAAAATCGAACCGAGCTGGAGATGTAAAATAATTTCAAGAGGGGAAAACGTTTTGGAGCTGTTGGGGAACGCGAGTAGAGGAATTGAACAGGCGCTGCAGCCGAATGCGCCCGGAGACCTTTATCCGGGGGGTAAAATTGTTTTATGTTTTTTTTTTTTTAAGATTTATGACTTTTTGGTTGACGGATTTTTGTAATGCTTGTTTATTACGCGCCGTGATTTATTCCTTTTGTGGTATAAATTGTCTTTCGATCGACTTGATGAATTCTCAAATTTGTATAATGTTTTTACAGGGCTTTTAATTTTTTTTTTGTTCTCGTAGTCTTTCCAAGCTAATACTTTGTTTACTGGGAAGAAGTATTCAATGCATAAGAAGCCGCGCGGGTTAAGGAGGTTGGAGCGCTACACACTAGTCACATGAGTACTACATTTTTTTGAAGTTTTACGCATTTATTGATTATAGTCTATGATTATTTATATTGCAGCAGATGTCCTTAGCGTAGAGAATCATTAATTGCAATGGATTTGAACAAATATTGACTGGTGGTATAATTCGTTCAATTTTTTCGAAGAATAATCCGCAATTCTTGCTCGATCTTAATGTATTATGGCTCATTATTTTCCTTGAAAGATGCTCTACGAATTCACCATCTAGATATTCGATAGTATTTTCCCTGTAAAAATGACCGCCTTTTGATTATCCAATGACGAAATTCCTTCGTTAAAAAAGCAGCTGTCATTTTTAAACGGAAAGTATTATCGAATATCTAGATGGTGAATTCGTAGAGCATCTGTCAACGAAGAGGATGAGCCGTAATGCATCAAAATCAAGCGAAAATTACGGATTATTCTCTGAAAAAAACCAGATAATATTTTTGCAAATCCATTGCAATTAATGTTTTTCTAGGTTACGGACATTAGCTCTAATACAAATAACCATCCACTATAATTAAAAGATGCTAAAAGTTTGTATAAACGACTTTGAAAATGTAGCCCTCATTTGACTACAGTGAATCGGCCCAATTACCTTAAGAGTCAAGTTGGTTTGTGCGTGATGTCGAACGCAACGATGGGCTTTTTATTGGCACCCTAACTGTTATAACTGCTATAACCCGCGCATGAGGCAAGTCGAATTAATTCATCGAGTCGTAAGCTCATGAAATCAAATGAAACTAGCTCAGTGCCATTTTCTGGTCCGTTTAGTTTCATTAGACTCGCTGTGCTCGGTGAGGTGCAGTTTCCAGCAACAGGAACAGCCGAAAATAGCGGATAACAGAGAGCTCTAGCAGGCGCGCAGCATCCCGATACAACGATCCGGGGATGCGTGCTGCAACTAATGAACTGACATTGCCCGATTAACCCGAACCCGTAGGTATTATGTGCCAACCATATGTACCACCGCCTACGATGCGTATGTGAGTCTATTTCCGTGTGAATGGCACCTGTGCACACCACGATTACCCGCGGAATATCATCAGAGCCTCTAACGCGAAAGCTCTAACACTCCTGCCAGTCCGTTCCCGAAAACGATAGCAATTACGTTATAAGGCCGTCGAATCTGCCGGAGCGACACTGACCGATGATTAAATCAAATTATTTTGATTGCTTTGCGAAATCCGTGTAAAGATTTTTTTAATTGCGCAAAACATAATATAAAGAGATAGTCGGTAGCGATCGAGACTGATCGATTATTAAACTCGATTATTAAAATTGCTCTATGAGGCGTGTAACGTTTTTTTTAAAGTAAAGAACAATAATGTCGATTTTTTTTTTTTCACCATAACAAAGCTTCCTCTATGAGAAAGCAAAACGTAATCGACCGTGATTGGAGGAAATCGCGGAATGCGCGTAACATCTGCCGCATTTCGGACGTTCCCAAAGTTAAGGAAAGAGAATATAAACAAAAATGTATGCGCCATTTTTATTTCGACCATTAATATTAGGCAAAGAAATATTATTTTCGTACCTGCGAGTCTTTGAGGCCGAGTTTGTCCGCCAGTTTCTTGCGGTCCGGTTTGCTGATGTACTTCTGCGCTTGGAATCTTTTCTCGAGTCCGCGTCTCTGCAAGTCCGAGAACACGGCTCTTCTCATCATCCCCTTGCGGGGTCTTCCCCGGGCGCTACCGGCCCAGGGAAAGCCCACCGCTCCCATACTGGGCAGCTCGCCGATTCCTGCCGGTATACCGCCGGGAAACGTCGCTCCTCCACCCTGCGCCCCTGGATGATGACCGCCACCACCGAGACTGGCCACTGTTTTCATCGGGACAATAAAAATTCAAGATGATTAATAGTGCCGTAACTATTTGACCATAAATCCTTATCCATAAAACCCGAACCAGCCACCTTTGCGCGACATTTTATTTATTATTATTTTTTCGCTACTGAAAGGTCGGTCGAATTAAGAAGAAGAAAGTGTCCAATCGAGTCAGTTACCGAAGAACGGGAGAGCGGGGCAAAATGGAAAATCCGGATGTATCGTTAGGACAAACTGGGGCATCGATGAATTATTGGAAAATTGAGTTTTATCCCCACCGTCCCGTTTGCCCCAACGGCCCATTTTGCCCCGCTATCGCCTACCAAATAACTTGCGTCCTTTACTTCCTACTTCATTCCAATTTTCTCCCTTACTTCATTCCAATTTATTTTATTTTTTTCTAATAAATTTTCTCCACATTTATCGGTGCATCATTTTTTTTCAGTTTCATGCCTTTTTACAATTTGTCGTAGACAGGCGCGTTGCGGATACCTGCCGGATAGCCGATGCGCGAATGACCGATATTATTGCCAAGCTGAGCATGACGATATTACCCGATCGTCTATAAAATACAACAATGTTGCTATATATGCAACGATGATATTTCCACGCACTTGTTGCACGCGTGCGTAGGTACACATTCCGTTCGGGCGACAGTGTGTATGCGCGCGCGGTGCACCGACGGTTGCACCGCACCCGCTCTTTCTCTCTCTCCTATGTGCGCGTAATACACGCGGATGCAGAGAGTCAGAGCGGCGTGCTTTCACTGCACTTCATATGCACTCCATGTCCCCATACCATACGTTGGTTATGCAGTGCGGAGTGGAGCCTACCCACCTATAACAAGATATCCGATAGCCGGCGGATGTGTCCCCGCGAATCCACTTCGTCCTGTTCACATACTACTGTGTACACACCGTGTTATTTGCCCCGGGTACATACTAACCCCTAACCCCTGCACGAGTTTCAACGGATAAAAATCGTTGTACGTACAACTTCCATGAAAAAAAAAAAAAAAATAATATAAAAAATAAAAATACACACACAAAACGAGACGAGTCGCGGGAAATTGCTATCTGCATATGCGGTATATAGCACGAAAGCAGCAATTTCATAGACGGGGAGAGACGAGACGAGGGTCGCGTTTAAAATCGACGATTGTCATGTTGTAGATTGAATTTTTATGATTTTTTGTTTTTTTAGGCGATCGAGTATGATGCCATCTGCATAGGATATGCATAGGGGTGGGCGGGGCAAAACGGGGCAACTAAGCGAAAAACGCCGCTGCAACTATACTCATGACATTGAATTACCGTCTTTCACTAAACAATCGATGCCGTCGATTTTGGGGTTCCGGAAAAAAATATCGCGGTCTTCGATTTCTCCAGAATATTGATTTTATTTATTTGTATCGATGTGTATGGCGCTTGTGTGGGACACTTCTATTCGCAGTGGTTGATCGATTGTCACTGTCGATGAAGTGCCGTCTTCGCGACACATGATTGTTCGGAACCTCAAACGACCAACTGACAATCATGGAACTCGTAAAAACGTAGTTTTCTAATCATTTTGGGATATCCCATTTTTTACCCCGTCGATACATTGTGATTTTCTGCCCCGTTTTTCTCCGCTCTCCTTTATATACAATGGAATTGTCGATGAGTCGCAAGAACCAAATTATTGCCATCGAATGGAATTCATGCGACGGACCGAGGTGCTTGAGATCGTGGTCGGTACGAATGTTGACACCCACCTGTTATGTAAGGCACCTGTGATCTGCATGCCAATAGTTGCAACGTGTTGGCGGAGAAGTGGTACTGGGGCGGTGGATGATGCGGATGGTAGGCCGTTGGTCTCGCTATCGGCTTCGCTATCACGTAAGCTCCGGCGTTCTGGGGCAGATTGTGGGGAAAACCGGGTATCGCACCGGGTGGCAGACCTTGGTAAACGTGTTCTGTAAAAAATTGGAAAAGAGAGAAACGTAAATTACTCTTAATGCTTTGGGAGCTCGCATTGAAATTAAAAAAATAAAAAAACAATCGTCTTTCGAAGTTTGTAGCTACTCAGTAAAAACCGATTAGCTGCAAACTTGTGGACCTTGGGGAAGTGAGCGGTGGTCGACTGGATGTATAACAACTAAATCTGGGACGGATGGATCTAGTACAGTGGCCGAAAGTGAGAAAGATCTCGATTTTATACATCAAAAATCGTATTTTTGGGATTATAATGGAAAATATTGGGCTGAGAGAAAAATAATTGTTACATTCGTGTTCAGCAGGAAAAAATACGTCGAATATAGCAGTGAAACAAAAAAAAAATCGAGTGAACAACGATTTTTCAATTTTTGAGCCACTTTTGAAAAAACGTTGATTTTCGTGATTTTCGAACGTCGATATCTCGGCTCCCAATGGAGCTAGGGAAAATCCGAGGTGCTCATCGTGTTCTACGGGAAGAAATACACAAGATAAGGTCTTCTCCGAAATTCTAGAAGCGTTTTATTGGTCAGTTTCAGAACGTTGAAAAACGCGAAAAATGGACGCGAAAGGGGTAGCCTTGTAATTTTTTGATGAATTTTTTTTTTCTTTTTAAAAAATGAACTGGCACGTCTTTCGACGTATTTTTTGCTGCTGAACACGAATCCGCTGGCCTCTTTGGGGCTAAAGTACAGAGAGACATTGAAAGTCTCGATTTTATGTACGAAAAATCGTATTTTTGAAGTCGTATGTTGAATGAAGCTAAACAGATCTCACGGATCCATTTTGCCCCGAGGTTCCGTTTTGCCCCTCTCCACGCCGGAAAGCGGAGAAGAAATTACATGGAACATCATAACGCATCACAGGATATTCGGAGGCAGCGGACGCTTTCGCTGGATTTTATCCGACTCGACACCTCGGCGTTCTCCGAACCCTCCTCAGAACTCGAAAGCCTCTGGCGAATCCAAACGTCTGAACTCTCTCGCCCACTCGTACCGCGCTTCGACGCGTCTGCGGATAAACCGGGATAAACCGGAGTTAACATGCTCAAGGTCTGTAACGCAGAAACCACCTCTGCCTTATCCGCAGTCGCGGTCCTTTTAAAGTAAAGGATTATTTTCCGAAAAAAATCGAAGGTACAATATTCGATTCAACAGGGAATTTATGCTCAGTTTCCGCCAGCTCGCAAACGAATCTGCTCCCCTGAACCGTGAGCACATTTCGAACCTGCGAGCCTGCGATGTTTCATGCTGTGCGCGCGAAAGTGTACGAGCACTCGCACGCGAAGGGTCTCGCGGTATTAAACGAAACGTGTCGCCACCATAAAACATACCGGTACGATCATCACTGGACCCAGTACTTTATAACAGTTCTCCAACAAAACTCCTCCCTGCACTTTATCGTGCGTGTAGGGGAGAGCGGGTAAAAATGGGCATTGGGGCAAAACGGCACAGTGGAGCAAAACCCAATTTTTAAATAATTTTTGGATGCTCCATTTTGCCTTATCTGGACACATCCGGATTTCCCCATTTTGTCTCATCCGGATCCATACGGATTTTTCCATTTTGCCTCATCCGGATACATCCGGATTTTCCATTTTCCCTACTGTCCCATTTTGCCCCGCTCTAAACTATAATCGAAAGTCCTCAAATACGAACGATGCTCTTTCACTCACGGAGGCCCAAGATAGACTGAAATCGAAGAAAAGAGGAGGACACGTTAAAAAAAAATGCTCTTAAGATGAACCAGCTACGTATTCATGCGACATGTGAGCTGGGAAAACCTCCGACAGCTCGTCTGCTCCCAACTCACGGTTCCCCGCTCCATCATATTTATCGTCGAACAGTGATAATTTTTAACGTCGGGTGACGCCCATGACAGCAGTCGCAGGGTGAATAGACAGAGCGGGATTTGGACGATAGTCCCTCGCTCCGCTGCCGCAGTATATCATAGTTACATTATGTATCGAGAAGACATAGGCTCCCAATACTGGTAACGAGCTAACGAGACCGCGGGTTTTCCCGTAAGGCGGGGCTGGCCTCGAGCCGTACTTTGCGATTTTTTTTTTTAGCCTTTCGTAACCAACCCCTCGCCCGCCACGCCCCGTTGGCCACGTCGGGACACATAAGATGAGTGAAGAAAAAAAAAACATAACAGCATGAGCTACAGAGTGACGTGTTTGGAAAATAATAAAATAATGGAGAGGGTAGAGAAAGAAGAAGGGATAGGTTTATGCGCGAGAAAGAGAATTCCCTGCTGAACACAATGGGCCCAATAGGAGAGCAGTCCCATTGTGGTCCTTACCCCATAAAATACTCATCGCCTTTTATCGTTGTTTTCGTAACGAACCGAGATTGCGGAGCGGGAAGAGCCCGAGAGAAACGACAAATAGGCCATCTAATAACGGCTTAGGATGCAACGGAAACATTGAATGGAAATAGTCTTTTTTTTTCATTCACTCCACGTGGTCTTCACGCGAGATTAAAACTCGTACCTCGATCGCTGTTATTCGCTACTTCTCTCCGTCGTGCGTGTTGTTACAGTTGCCGGGCTTTGCGGGACCGCTCTTGGCTACGCTCGACTGATGCCTCGATAGTCTTTTTTTTCAATTTTAGTTGGAAGGAGAGCCCGAGATTTCTGAACCGTAACTGCCTGCAGGGATGAAGTTATTCTTAACGATTAAGGATTGATGCATTATTAACCAGGCACGCATTACTGGGTCGTTCGGTTTCTCACAACTAGAATTAGTGGCTTTCTACCGATCGAAAGACTTCAGCTCTTGCTCGGTTCATATATTATCTTCTTTCATTTTTTAATTTTTTTTTTTTTATGATAGAGATTTTTCCTATTCGCATCACCGGGTCGTCCAAAATGCCCAATCTCTTGACTACAATAATGTATTAATTAAATGTCATTAGAATCTTCGTATATTCGACTCGCAGTCATATTCTTTCAATTGCTTGCAACTAGAAATTGACTCTTGTGGATTCATAAAAAAAAAATACAAACATTCGGTAGCAAAGTTTTCAGTAGACGTTTCGGTAGACGCTAAAATTATCGGCTTTCCACTGCTCGGAGGACTTCAGTTCTTGCTCGTCATATTCATATTTTATCTTCTTTAATTTTTTAATTCTTTTTTTTACGACGGAGATTCGTCTGATTTGCACCACGGTCCAAATAGTCCAAAATGTTAAATATTTTTCAACAATAATTTATTATTTTATGCCATAAATCGGAGAAATGTGCATTTAATTAACTGTAATTAGTATCTTCGTGTCTTCGATTCACCGTCATGTCATTTCAATTCTTTGCAAATACAAACTGACTCTTCTCGATTAATAGAAAAATTTAAATATTGCGGTGCAGTTTTCAATTATCGTTTCACATTCAGCAGAGCAGTTTTACCGCCAGGCTCGGATAAAAATGTAGCTACAGGTTTAACACTTTAAGAGAGCGTGCGTCCGCCGAAGATCCCACAAGGGTTCCGCACCGAGGGTGCGGAACCCTCGAGAGGTGAGCAGCCAACTCGCACGATGTTTACATTGCCCAGCATTTCGTTAATCCTTCGCCGAGGAAAAAAACGAAAAAAAAAAATATATATATACAAACCCTACGGAAGAACGGCACAATTGTTCTGTTCGGAGATTTCATTTATCGGACGATAAACAGATGAATACGCACGAGCGAACGAGACCGATGTTATTTGGATAACGAGATATACATATCGAACGGAATTAATTAATCGAACATTTTCGATAAACGCGCGTACCCATTATCGCTCGGCAATCACTGGTGGATGGGTCTCTCACACTGCACAGCTCCGTCTCACTGCGGCGTTCAATTCCTCGTCGGGCGCATCGATCAGCCGACAATGAACTGATAATTATCATCTCGCACACTCGCGCATCGTTTGCATACGCGTCGGACGAATTTACAATATTGTCTGCCTGAAAACCTCCCAGAAACGCATCGCTATGTAGTTTCTATCTTAAATGAGAATCATGAAAAAATGGCCCGACATTTTTCGAATATAGACAGTACAAAAAAAAAATCCTGACACCTTTTTTTTTTTACCGAAACGAAAATCCATTTCGCCATTAGATTTTTAATTTTTTTTCAGCGTACGATTTATTCCCATGTATGCAGGTGATAAACTTCGTGTCAAGTTAAACTGCGTAACACTTCGCTCCACGTCGAGCCAATTTACAATATTGTCTGCCCGAAAACCTCCTGGCGACGCATCGCTACATCGTTTTTATCTTAAACGAGAATGATGAAAAATTGCCCTGACATTTTTCCAATACAGACACAGAACGTTTAAAAAAAATCCAGACACCTTTTTTTTACCGACACGAAAATCCATTTCGCCATTATATTTAAAATTTTTTTCCGCCTGCGATTGTTCCCACGCATGCAGGTGACAAACAGAGTGAGCCTAACATCGTGTCAAGTTCAACTGCATAACACACTTCTCTATTCGCCCGTTTGTTAAAAATACAAGCCACGGTAAAAAAAAAAAAAGAAAAAAAAAACCAAACGCGAATATCGAGTCGAGTGGGAAAATTCATTTCCTCGCCGATGGGGATCGCGAGGGGGGGGGGGGGAGGGGGGTTTGTCATGGGAGGTAGAAAATACCGGACCGTGGCGGTGATGTATCCGCGTGCGTGCTGGTGAACAAATGCGAAATAAACGTACAGACGCATATATATTCCCCGGAAAGCAGTAACGCGCATGCATTCCCGACAGGGCAGCCAGCGCTCGGTTCCATACTCGTCGATGAATTTCGAATTTGTTGCCAATCACTTTTTCGTGCAATTATTTCACGAACATCTCGACATGACGTATAAACGAGTCGGGGAGGACGAGAGAGAAGAGAGGAGAGGATTTGGATGGACGATGAATTCGCGGCGGATCGCTCGTATATGGACGCATATAGTCGAACGTATATGTACCGGGGGGGGGGGAGCGACGTTGTTGGTGTTGGAGTTTGGACGCCTGGCATTCGCCACGGAGCCCCGGGAATCAGCGGTACTGAAGGGGAGAAACGGCAAGGATTGGCGTGGATATATACCGGAGGGATATGATGTAACACATGCACGTGGCACGGTCAATGCGTCCGGCAACACTATATAGTGTATCCGACAAATGCATGAAACCCCATCGAATCTAACGGCGGCGCCACCTAGGACGATATACTCGTACGTGCGAATGTATCGCCTATGTACATGTTCTGGACACACGGGCATTTATTACTGTACATATAGAGAGGGAGAGATGCGTATATTATATATATGAACATATATATATATATATACATATACATATATTTATATATATGGAGCGACGATTCACCGGGCTCTGCGGCCGCCTCTCGCCACCTCTCGCCCAATTCCACTAATGTTGAAATGCAACATATTCTCGCGTACTCTACACCAATTTAACGTTCACGGATGGAGGAGCAGTAGTTTGTACTGGCCGAGGCTCGCGAGCCAATTTATCGCGGGAGCGCGTATGAACAGTTTATCGAGTCGTGTCGATCACGCGGATGCGGAGGATGGGAAGAGATGCAGGGGGAAAAAAAATTTAGGGTATTCGTCAGTTGGGATAACAATCGGTGAAACTGTTTTTCCGTGGGCGTTAGCAAAAATATTCTACGCTGGAGGGCGAACATGTCTTTTTCGTTTAAAAGGCTAAAATGTTTTACAGTGCATAATTGCAAGAAAAGGAATCATACATTTTATAATGATGACTTGCTCGCGAAAGGGTACTTTTTGTCTTGACGATTCTTTTTGTCAACGAAACTTATTTTTTACGGGAAAATGGAATGTTCAAATGAACATCTTGCTGCAACAGGGAGATAACTTTTTTGCTGCCTTAAAGGCAAATCATCAGCAATCCATATTTTCCTGAGAGCAAAAGAACGTTTTTCGTTTCGAGATAGATGAAAATATGAAGATACGGACTTTGATCGCGCGGGAATGAATGTCAAAGGCTTCGGGGTTGTTCTCGGGAGGATTTGCTCACCGATAAAGTTTTATCCTCGAATAGTCTGGATGTGACGGTAAATTGATTTCGATGGTCAATATAGAGATCGTAAACGGCGGCTATCGTCGCAAAGTATAGAGAGAATATATATACACGCAAGGAGAGACCGGGACCGGTGAGATGACGGGGTTCGGAAGGAGCGAGTGGGTGCTCCATACGTCATTGGATTCTGCCGCTTGTCTAATATTATAGGCACCAATCGTAAGGGCTTAATATTGGGGTGAAGCTAAGTGGCGGACCAGCTGACGCCACTGCCTCCTCGTGCCGGGCTGTGTGCCTGCGGAGCCGGGGTGCTCTGCTCTGGCGCGCTCGAATTTCTCCACCCCGCACGCACGCTGCGCGACTCGTCTTGAGGGTGTGCGGATGAGATTTAGGGAGGGCGAGCGTCGAGGAGCAGAAGTCTGCCACCGACACTGATTTGTAGTGAGCTTTGTTTCAACTCTAAAAGCTTAAACCACTACCAGCATGAATCCCGAGCGCCCACCCTGAATCTCTATCCTCATCTCTCCGCCACTATAATGCAGTCCAATCTCCATCGTAATACCAACCTCTTAAATATCATTTGCGATTCTATACTCATTTAGCGGTGTCAAGGAGCAATAACGCTCTACTCGAAGATGCCCTTTCAAATTAGAAAAGGTCCTACGAATAATACCTCGATGCGGTATTCGAGGCTTTGAGTTAAATGGTACACTGAGAGAAGGATCTAGTAAAAATTGCCAATCATCTAAGAAAAATTACCATAGCGCATAGTAGTACGGCCCCAGCGCCACCTATGATAGAAAGTCTGAAATTATCCAAGAATTTTGACCATAATATCTAACAAAAATTCTTATAAATCTGGTACTTCCTACCATAGGTGGCGCCCTAACGCTCTACTACTATGTGCTATGGTAATATCTCTCACGTGATACAGTAATTTTTAATAGATCCTTCTCTCAGTGCAAAAAAATATTTGTATCAAATTTAATGTACCAAACTGGAGGTTTTTATGGAAAAACTGGTATATTAAATTTCATGTACAATTGTGATGAGAATTAATGTTCAATGTATTAAAAACATTGGGAATACTTTATTTTAAATAATTCACTTTAATTTTACGTTCAAAGTACTTTCATTTTTAAGATTCACTTTAATTTCAATGAAAAAGTATATTCATTTTTCATCATAGTTGTATATTAAATTTATAATTTTGCTTCCTCATAGCTTTTTTTTTTTTTAAGTGGAACACAAAATCTCAGTTGGGTGTGTATTTTGGGCACCGAGAAGTATGTCGATGTCTGGATGAAATGAGGGGCCCATTTTCATTAAATATTTTTATGAGCACGCACCCTAATTCTCTATCCTCATCTCCCCTCCACCACTATGCTGCACTATACAGTCCAATCTCCAACGTAATACCAATTTAAATATAATTTGCGATTCTATACGCATTTAGCCGTATCAAGGACCAATGACCTTCTACTCGAAGATGGTCTTTCGAATTTAAGAAGGACCTACGATAACACCTCGATGGACTATTCGGCCTCGTTTTGATAGTAAATCACAAGTAGGAGTGTATTTGGAGTATTGACAAGTATGTGGCTGTTTGGATGAAAAGGGGCCCATTTTAATTAAATATTTTTATCCTAGCTGATACGATTTACATAGGGGAGAGCGGGGCAAAATGGGACAGTGGGACAAAAGTCAATTTTTCAATAATTTTTGGATGCCACATTTTGTCCCACTGATACATCCGAATTTTCAACCAGGTTTTGCTCCACTTACCACCGCCGGCACCATCCAAAAGTTATTGAACAATTGCGTTTTGCCCCATTATACTGTTTTGCCGCACTGTCCCATTTTGTCCCGCTTTCCCCTAATAAAATTTGCCATACGCGCTCTATATTTTCCATAACTCATATGTATGTATTATTATACAAGAAAATAGCTGGTACCGATATATTTACAATGTAAGGATTACTCAAAATATTTCCACCTGTTTTTCCCTGGGTGCGTATCTTTAGCAGTGCAAAGAGAACTTTATAAATTTCGATATCGATGATTTATCTCAATGTCCATAATTTCCTAAATTTTGTAGTTGCTATGTCCCCTTCGTTCAATGGACAAACAATTGTGTAACTGAGCATCCAAAAAAAGGTCTGCACACATAACGAACAGTGTTTGTCCGCAGCGCTGCCCAATTTTTCGTCGTTCATTTAAAAGCTTTCGGTTTGTCAACGAACCATATTAGCAGTAAAAAAAATGCTAAGTTAACAAGACAAAATGCGCAAAATTGACGAGACAAAAAAGTGGACTTTCGTGGACAATAAATGTTCGTCACGTGCTCAAACCTTTTTCATCGTGTATCGTTGTGACCCGACAAAACAAAGTCCGCAGTGGTTCTCGAAGATACGGACCAAAAAATCATTTTACATTGTTAAGACACGATCGTTACCGTTATTCCGTCGCATATTGTGATCGACGGCAAGTATCCTTCGCACGCCGAATTTGAGTTCGGGCTTCTCTTTCTCCTGGATCCTCCGCCCGTTACATTCCCCAATACAGTTGCACTGTTCCTCGCCACAGGTGCAAGTCTCCTCGCCGGTTATTCTGTTGTCATCGGTCCGCATGACGTGAATCTTCATGGGTCTGCCGGCGTGCTGTTGCAGCGCTTGATGGTTCTCCTCGTTCATCGAGCCGTCATGAGCGGTGTTCTTTCCGGGCCCGAGATCCGAGAATCTCCCGTCGATCGAGTTGGGAATCCAGCAGTTCGAGTTTCTCATCTCGACGTTGCCGGTCGCAATCGACTCCGGCCGATCGACGTCGATCGCCGGGCCGGCTTCTTGATCTCCGGATCCTTGATCGAGCTCGTCGAGCGAGTTCGCCGATTCGGCCGCCGAGTTCGAGCGGTTCTCCGATCTCTCGAACGACCTCACCAGGTCCAGTCTGTTGACCACCATGTGCCTCTTGAACCGCTTCGTGTCAAGATAAATTTCGCCGCTCGACGAGCAGCGCTTAAGGTGAAAGCGTTCGTCGAACGGAGCGGAACCTTCCTCGCGACCCTCGCCGCAGGTTCTTGCTCCGGCGTGTGCAGCGACGATCTGCTGGCTGTGACCATCGCCGCTGATGTCCAGCTGCACACCCCCGGCTGAACTCTCGACCGAGGCTCTTCCCGAATTCTCGAAATCCTGCTGGACCTGATGATGCTGCCTCTGATCGCCGTTTCCGGTCTCGCCGTTGGCAAGCATCATCATTCCCCTCTCGAATCTCAGATACTCGGCGGCCTTCTCGCGCTGACAGGCCACCAGGCTCGCGGCCAGATTCAACGTCAGACTGAAATCCGTGCCCGGAGGCGCTTTGCTCTGGAGCAAATTTTCCATCAGAAAATTCGACGCCTCTCTCTGCATCGCTGCCGAGGAAGGTACCATGCTGCACTCTTCTGGTTCCGTCACTTCTGTTCCCCGTTTCGAGTCCTGCGGACACGCGGTCTCGACACTCGCAACGCGCTGTTCGGCACCGATTTCCACACGTGGTCGCGCCGGAACTGCGGCTAGGACTCCGATCAATTCACCCGGAGACGCGATCCTATCGGAGTTAGGCTTATCGAACCGTGAAACACCTCTCGCATCGTTCGACGAATCACCAGTTTACTTAAAAAAAAGAAAGAAAAAAAAAGAAACAGGTCGTCACGTTCTTTTGATTCAGGGCGATTTTCCAGCAGAACTCGACATATCTTCGTCGATCCTAGTCACTTTTGTTCCCGATATCCGCAGCACTCTTCTTAAGTATAACGATGACTTATTTGTTTCTCATCACCGTCAAAAATTCACCGAGCACTGACCGAGCGCGCACCTTTCCACTCGCCATGTCCTCTCGCCGTCTCCTGCGGGGCCGAATCTTCCGGTTCCGGTGTTTTCCGTTTTCAAAAAAAGAACATAAACAACAAAAGCGAAGACGCGATGTCGAACGTGAGTTTTCGACGGTGCGGTGCCAACTGAACGTGAACGTCAACCCGTGGCAGCCACGCGGTCCGGATTGAACGGGTACAGTGCGGGAATCGAGGATGGGACATAGGGGATGAAAATCGGTAGGGCCGGCCGAGAGAGCGAGAGAAGGCAGCCGGAGAGCGGCTCGTAATACCCGCGAGGATGCACGACCCTCGAATGCGAAAGCCTACACAAAAGCATATAGAGTAGCTTGGATCTCTCCGGTTGCCGTTCAAGAGTTCTCGCGAGCCGCCCCGCGTATGAAAACCAAGCCCCGTCGAAAGGGGGCTGCCGTTTCTATTCCCCACCCCGGCGGTGCGCCACCGGCTAGGGTGCGCTGCAACCCCCCCCCCCCCCCCACCCCTCCGGCTCCTCCGACGTTTCTAGGTGAGATAATGCAGACTATAAGCCGAGCAATTCGGGGTTTGGCTCGGCTCTATCGCTATCGCGGTAATGCCGTAATAAAATCATACTCCACGGCGGCGAACGGGACGTTCTCGAGCCCTCCCACCCCTACTTGAACCCGTGCAGACGGAGCCCACGAAAGGATAAAGCGCGGAGCGAGCGTGACGAGATGATGTACGAAGAGAGTCGAGATCGCAATTTCGCCGAGAAACAAGGTGGAGAGGAAATTCAGTAGATTCGCGTCGGGGAGAGAGGGAGAGGGACGGATGGAGGTTTGAATTAATGGTAGCGGAATGGAAAAGAAAATAAGAAGGGAGAATTGCGGATGCCGAGAGGTACGTGGCCTACGCTACGGCCCAGTGTGCATCCAGGCACCACCGATGTACTGGGTGGTGGGGTTACAACCGAGAGTCCGGGACTCTGGAACCCGAGCTGAGAGCAGAAGAGGGAGGGAAAAAAATCCCCCGAGATTCGAATTCCTTTGGTCCCGACGATTGGATTTTATTTGACGGAGCCACCCCTGCGCCGGCCAATCCACGAGCTACCGGCTAGGGAATCGGCCACGCCCATCACTGACTGCTTCAACCCCTCGACACAAAATTGTGGTAGGGGTGTTGTACGCTATATCCAGTTATACTCGGAGATGTTATATATAAATATAGTGGTGTGTATATGTATGTGTGTGTGTGTGAGTGTATATATGTATGTATGTATGTATATACGTAATACATCCGCGCCGGCTTTCAACACCCTTATCAACTTTATTATCTCCAGCCCGAAAACCCTATAGTGTATGTAATACGAGGCGAGTTCAGCCAGATTGGATAGGTAAACCCCGTCACATTATCTTCGCCACTGACTTTCGTACATTCGCCATCGTATTGCGTTATTGCGATATAGAGTGTGATGTCGGAGTAGAAATGGACAATTGTGGATAATACGGCACCTGAACGGCAATAAAAGGCTCGCACTTTTCACAAATTATACACTATTTATTTATTTATTCATTTATTTATTTAGTTGTATATTTGCGGACATAAGCCATTTACAGGGCGATGATGATATATCGGCTAAACATGCCATTAGAAGGAGGAAGAAATCGCATTATAAAGCGGTTCATACTTCCACACAATGTTTCAATATACAAAACAAAAACATATAGCGAATTAGAAGAAAACTACAAATAAACCTTGCGATAAATTAATTACCTTCGATAGGAAAGGTCTTCTGCGGTTTCAGTTTTTATCTTATTAATTTAACTATTTATTTATTTATTTCTTTTTTAGATTAAAAAAAATATATATCATGAAGCATTTTAATTTAATTTAATTTGTTACGGATTTGACAATTAATGAAATTGTTAAATTGACAAGAAAAGGAGTTAAAAACGTTTGGGGACAATAAATGTTTTGTGAAAGTATAAATCTTTTTTTATACCATGTGCGAAAGTCGCGAGGGTGAAGGATACTGGGACAGATGCTAATTGACGTCCTTCATTCGATAACTGATTTAATGATGTTCAATTGGCACATAATTACTATCCGGATTTACAAATTGCAGATAGATGGACCGTCGTCACTGTCTGGTTAGTCGATGTATGATGTAATTGTATCGTGTCGCGTCGGCGATATGTTGCGAGGTAATTTCCATCCCGATGAGCAAACTCTATGAACTATCTATGACGGATCGATCGTGATGGCCTCATACCGGAACATGCGTCATTCCTTAGCTTTGTTTTAGTTTCAGATCTTTTTTTCTCAGTGTAATATTTTTGAATCTAGATTTTGAAATTTATCTATTCTCCTATCTCAATATTTTTGTGGGTAACAAAAAATGATTATCATGAAAACTAATCAGGTACTTATATTTTTAGACATGATTTCTACCGTACCATACGCGAATCAGAAAATGTACCGAAGTACAGCCCTCGGAATTGTAGTTTTGCAAATCTACACGAATGGAGCTTCGACTTTTAATAACTTTATAATCCCATCATTAAACATTTTTTTATGCCCATCAAATTTTCATCGCAATCGTCATAATTTTCAATGTGTAAAGCACGAAATTTTGGGGGGGTTAGAGTGGGAGGCAAATCAGCAGCTCGTGTGGAAGGTGACATACACACGTCCACTTCCGTCGGAAATGTTCCAAGAGATAATTAAATTAATGGCGTTCGGACGTGCGGGGCGAGCGAGCGTTTAGCTCTGTTATATAGTCACGCGTGTGTACGTGTAGGTGCAGCAGTAAACTGCACGTACGGATGGGGTTGGAATCCGACACAGTGAAACAGGACAGAATTGTCGCCAGGAGTGCGACACCGAACCGTAATTTCAGAACACAGCAATGTAGACGTCCGTCCTGCTTCTGCAACTGCTCGCTCCGATCTCCCAGATCGCAACTGAAATTTCACCTATCGTCTCGTGATTTACATTCGCAAAAAAAAAAACGACTAACAAACGGATGTTATCAAATCGCACTTGAGTGCACAGCAAAAAGCTTTGTACACTTAAATGCCTTTAAAACTTAAAAAAAGAAAATAGAATATGAAAAGTAAACATTTAACCCAAGAGATGTTTCTTAAATGTGTTAAAATTTAATTATCTTGTATCTCATACAAAGACTACGATAATTATTACTACGAACAAGTGTAATTGGGACAATCGCAAATATCTCTTCAAACCAGAGACATTCCATGAAAGTAAGTTACCCCAAAAATGAATATAGTTACTTTCGAAATGTAATTAAAAAAAAAAATCTGTCGTCAATTTCTTCCGGTACAGCTGCGAATCTAAATCAACTTACCGTCAAAATGAATCGGGCCTATCTCGAACGAGCCAGCGGCGAAAAAAGTCCGACCCAAAAGAGCTCACGGCTCCCCGGTCGTGTAATAACCGTGGTATAACGATATTCCGAGTGTATATTTGCGACATCGCACAGTTATTACCGGTTTCACATAATTGATAATAGAAATCCATTGCTCTCTGTAGGGGCTTGTCGGTGGGGTGGTTGTCGCCCGAGGATCGCGAGAGAAACAAGAGGGTAGGAGAGAAGAAGGCGAAACTCTTGCCTCGGCGTATAACGGCCGGGGGGGGGGGGGGGGGGCAGGAGGGGGTAGGATGAGGGGGTGGTTTTCCTACCACCACAGGTCCCGCTTTAAGCTCGCTCGCTCGTCTATCAAGGGGGTAGTTCCACCACTTTTTCTCGCCGGCCCGACCCGGCTCTTCGTCTAGGTAATGCCGTAATGTCACCCATACGAATAAAGAGCCTATCTATCTGTGCGTTACCGATATAAGGATTGATATAACTATACCGGGGGAGAGAGTGGAAGGGTAGCGATAGCGCGTCGGGCGGGCGCGCTGAGGACAGCGCTACGCGGCCGGAGAGAGCCCGAGGTACGAAGCTAACAGCCAACGGGGGAGCGTTTCGCGAGCCACCACCCTCCTGTTATCCGTTCACCCCTCGCGCAGGGGTGGACGGGGTGGAACTCGCGACCACGCCCACCTTTGGAATCACCAGCCTCGTCGACGTCACGACTTATCACCCTCTCGCTGCCGCTGCTGCTGGCAAGGCCGGCGCTACCGCCGGAGTGAGGAACGAGTGCTGCTCTCTGCGCGAGAAAGAGAGAATCGGGAGGGTGAAAGAGCCTCGCTCCCGTTTGCTCGTGCGATTCCGGCTTTCAGGAATGGAAAAAAAGAAGAAAATAAAAAAAAAAACTAGTGGGCGAAACGCGAGAGAGGATGGGATAAGGGAGAGAAGAAAAATAATGAAATGAACATCGGTGCACGCGAACTGCTGCTGCTGCTGCTGGTGGTGCTCTACTGGGATAAATCGGGAATTATTATAAGAGCTACGAGACGACGACGACGACCGCGCTCCTCTCCGCACCCCGGCGCGATTGCTCTCCACGATTCTCGACCGGTTATAAACCTTTCTCTTCCTCCGTCTCCCTCTATGGTTGCTTTTAAAGCTTATAGAAATTTACGACAAGCCTGGGGTGAGTGAGGGATGAGGAGATAGGGAGGAAAAAAACGCTTCGCGGGAAACTAATCGAGAAAACGATTCGTTTTATCAACCACTCTGGATAATAATTATTCATTTCTCTTCGGATCCATAATATGATAATTTTTATATATTAGGTATACTTATGTACGTATACGATCCGATATATGGAAGCTCGGGATCGCGGATGAAATTTTCACGATCGGGAAAAAGAGATAATATTCGCTAGTTAAATTTAGCTACAAATTGTAGATCAGTGTCGACCATTCGACGCAATGTCGATTCGAGGGCATTTTTTTTTTTTTGGGTCGCAAAAAAAATTAACCAAAGGCGTTTTGTTACAGTTCGGATGAAAGAGGGAAAAAATTGCCTATTTGGTTGAAATGAGACAGTGGTGGAAAAAAAAACAAGTTGGAATCTTAGCACCGTCGGGGGATCGAAACGGGGAGTGGGCACGGGCTGCGGGACAATATAATAATATTACACTGATAGGGAGGCAGTTATAAGCACATGACGCTCTCTCGCCTTACCAGTGTACTGTATGTCTCCTCTGTGCTCCCCAAAAGCGAGCGCACGCGGGCACGTTTGTATACGACGCGCCACTGACGCCGCTGTTTGCCTGTGGAGAATCTCGATTCACCCTAAACTTGGGGTAGGACGTGTGCGAGAGTCGCTTCACTGCCATATTTATCCTCCACTTCACGTAATACTCATACGGCTTTGAAAGCGTCGACTCAAGCGTGAAATTGACTTTATTAGGCTTCTTCTTTTTTCATCCCTCCGCGCGTTTATTGTATTCCATTAAATACATATAGCACTGTAATATTCCAATTATAACGTTGAAACGGAATCGGATCGGTCATGGCCGACGGGCATAATTATTTGTTATTTAGAAAAATATTAATCAAAAAATCAAAGAAACTACGATAATAAATTATTTTTATAAAATGCTGTCAGCGATGAAGACTATATGTATGTTTTTATAATCGCAATTTCTACTTTGGTGCGAATATGCGGACCAGCATACTTCTGTTCGAATTTTTTACAATTTTCAAAAATATTTATTAATAATTTAACATCATTTTTTGTTATTATAATTTGTTTTCACTTTCTGCTCATTGCAAGCAAAGCGGAGCAGCCCGCTACTATCTAAATACCATCAATTCGAAGAGGACATACATTTTGTATCGAGAATTACAGGAAATCGTGTGAAACGAGCTGTGTTTCTTCCGATAGCGGGAAAAAGACATATCGAGCGAGAGTAAGTTGTATTATTTGCAGGGGTTGAGACAGTGTTCTGCGGCCAGTACCGCTGGTATATAAATTGTCACCTCGCAGTGGCACGTGCAAGCTCCAGAAAACAAGCTCCCGCGGTATACGTGAGAGCGACACGAGGCGTATAACGCGAGATTGCTTTGTTTTTGGGATAAAGAACGTGGAAAAGTGGAGAAAGCTCGGCACCGAGTGCCAAGGGGGCTCCGCGAGGGGTGATAATAACACAACGGCGGCTCGACATATTAGAGAAAGCAGGACCAATGACAAGGCATACTACACACGCTCCGGGGTGAAAATACTCTCGAAGTGAAACTCGATATCTCGCTTTAGATACAAACTTTTTCTTACATTTACGAAGCGTTCAATTTTTGCAAAAATAAAGTATATCTGACATAGCCGTTGTCTTTCCTTTCCTTTTTTTTTGTCTTGATTATTCTAATTAGCCTCTTCGTAATCATTTTTTTTTTAATATTTAAAAAATAAGAAAATAGTATCTGCTGCTCAAAATGACTTCCCACGCGTCACCGTTGAGTCTTATGATGCTATTTTAGATATGTATCGTATTTATTTCGTATTTATTCGCTTTTTGATTTACTTCAAAATCCTAATACTTTGTTTCATGTATATAAAATATGTAGTGTAGAGTGGAGCAAAATGGGACAGTGGGGCAAAACGGGACAATGAGGAAAAACGCAATTTTCGAATAATTTTTGGTTACCTCTTTTTGTCCCATTGATACATCCCGATTTCCACACTTTTCTGCCTCACTCTTCCATTAAAAAATTATTGAACCATTGCGTATTGCCTCGCAATCCGGTTTTGCCTCACTGTCCCATTTCGCCCCGCTCTCCTCTATTTGTTTATTTCTCTATCATTTGGGTATACACGAAATCGGAATCACAATAACAACTCGAACTTTTCGTGCTCCAAAACGTATCATCGAGTTATTTCCCTACGTACGAAGCGACATTCTACCTCAAAGCTCGCACTCGGCGTCAATGTTCCCCCGTATAGTTTCCAACCTCAATTCCATTAGCGCGTATTTGTCTAAACATAATGTAACTAAAAAACTACATTCTATATGCATCGTATTTATTCCACATCTATTCGTTTCCTCTATTTTTCAAATTTATTTCAAAGCGCTAATACTTTGTTTCATGTACACAATACAGTATACATTTTTTCTTTTATTTCTCTACAATTTGAGTGTACACGAAATAAGGCTCTCCGAATCACAATAACAACTCGGACTTTTCGTGCTCCAGAACGTATCATATCGAATTATTTTCGTCCATACGAAGCGACACATCAGTTCCACCTCCGAGCCCGCTCTCGGCGTTAATGTTTCGGTATAGTTTCCAATCCCAGTTCCATTAGCGCGTAGTTGGCTGAGCGCGCTAGAGCTGCTTCCGGAAAACGAAATAATATCTAATAACAATGCTAGCGGAATTTCGACAATGGCGTTGAGAGTGGCAAGTTATAACGATACCAGTTAATTTAATCCGAAACTCGGTACGCCGTTATAGAGCGGCGCGCAGTTTGGCATAGAATGTCCCTGCGCTTGATGCCGCACGCCCGGCAGAGGCTTTCGTTCTACAGGATGTATACCAGCCCCGTTAGTCAGATACGCGAAACGACGGATGTAATCTCTCTGGGTGCGATATACAATTAACTCTCGCGCGCTTTGCGAACGGGAAAAGGGGGGGGGGGGGGGTAGGGGGAGGGTGAGAGAGAGAGAGCTTGCGGTAGTAGCAATACGAGAGCTTCTCACGCTTGCTCCGCTTCCGCTAGTAGATTACGGGGTTAAGCGCGAGCGCGCTCCGACACCACGGGTCCTTTCCAGTTTCCGCACTCTCGCTGCGGGGTGTGCCTTGCGTGACACTTGAACCTAACAGCGGCAGAAGCACCGGCACAAGCGCAAGCACAACCCCGAGCTCTCCCTCTCTCCACCTCTCAGGAGCCCGCCGAGAGCACGCGGGGCGCCCGGGTGAACGCAGGACACGGAGAAACTCCGATGAGGGAGATGGAAGCGGCACGCTAATGGGATATCTCGGGTCAGGTGCGAGGGAGAACGCCGTAGTCGAAGGGTCCGTGTTAATTAATATCACGTCACACACGCGTTACCGACGCCAAAATCCCTCCTCGCATTCTGCACCGCATGTATGACAATATTTCCTCCCTTACTCTTTAGAGGATTATATTTCTGGCGCTTTGCTACGAGTTTCGTTTTTTTTTTTTTTTTTTTTAAAGGTCCAGTGTCTCCCTTTTTGGCTTTACCTTCACACTTTCGAGACATTTTTTATTATCAAAAATCTATCGACGAAAAAATTCCTTTTAGATCTGCATCTAATTTCACAGAGACTGCCAGAATGTTCATCTCGGGCCCAATTCTTTCCGTACGAAGACTGCTCGAATCACAAATTCAACTATGGCCAAACAGCGAATCAAAGGGTCAATTCCGTCCGTAGACAAATTTTTATTAAGTCGTACGGAATCGGGTTAATTTACTTCACGAAAGGATATTGCGCGCGAACTTCGGGACAGAAGTTTGCGAGGAGTTTCCGGCCAGACTGACCGCCCACAGGAAATCCCTTGAGTGTTGCCCTCCGCAGCTTTGCCGGCTGTACGGAAAGCCGGCATAATCTCCGGGAGGCAGAGATGCCTCGGGTCCGGTAGTCTAATTCTCAAGTGTCGAGAAGGCCTGTCAGAGGGACTCGCTGCCCGTAGCATCTCGTTCGCCGTCGTAACGGGAGATATCGCGAAATTTTCGGGAGGGTCGAGACGATATTCACTCTCCGATCTCGTCCCCCCCCCCCTTTTCACGGCGGTCCGTTCGGTGTTGGCCTCCCGGCGAGCTGACGCTTTGATCATTTGTTTCGCGTCGGGTCATAACCGGCCTTCGCAACGATGAAACCCGTGACAGCCGCCCGCAAAAGCTTTTTCAAGGGGTAGCTTGAGCTCGACACCTCGCTCTTCTCTGCCCTACACTTTCCGCACTCCAAGTCCCTCCGATATTCGATTCTCGCCTCTCTCGCCCACTGCTCATCCATTCTCATATCGCACATTGTGCACTGTTATGGATTGAATTTCATTACAACCATCCCGGAAGATGAAGAATAAAAAATAATAAAAGGAATGTAAAATATATATTGTTTTTTTTTTTTTCGAAATAATATAACGAATGACCGCCCTTTCGAGACTATTCCGGATGTTCGATACAAGTGTGATAAATGTTAAGGTAATTAGTCAAATGTGGCTTATGAAATGCAACGCTTTCTGTAAGCAAATTTTTTATATTTAACAAAAATTGAGAAACTGCATTTTTTTTATATGTGTATTTTTAGATATTTGTTCGGAAGCCAGCCTGGAAAACTCACGGAAATCGAACCAAGCACTGCGGAACAAAGCGTGATCATATCGAAGAATTTTAAAAGAAAAAAGGTAGAAACGATAATAACAGAACTAAAACAGGGACTGAAAAATCAGAAAAATACAATAAAAACGCTGATCTAACGATTATCATTCGCAGAGTAGGAAGTTTTGGTATAAAAATCATTTCAGCTTGAGTATTCAAAAATTTCGACTTTCCCGTTAATACATTTAAGAGCACTTAAATTTGCTGTTCAAAATTGTGCAGCGCCATTAAAATGATATTTTATGATTTAGTTTCCCTAATCTCTGTTTTTCTCTTCACACCAGGACGGACTTATTCGATTTATTTTTCCTTCGTTTTTGGATGTTTAGTTGCGGTTGTTTGGGTTTATTTAAGTCAAGTAAATTTGGAGCTACGTTTTTTTTCTTCTTATCGTTTGTTAATTGCTCTGTCGATTTTTTAGCGGATAGGTTTCGCCTACCACCGAGTAAACGGACTCCGCCCATGTATTATAAAATAAATATAAATAAAAACCTTTTCACCCGTCCATCCTCGCCTCAGGACGAAAAACTCTCGTTGATCCACGACCAACCCACGAGAGAAAAATATCGCACAATAAGGCTTCCACGCACCGCTCGCAGGCCCTAATATCGCGGAACCGAGAACGATCGAACAAGATACAGAAATCGGTACAATATCGCGAGCGTAGTATTTCAATCGAGTTCCCGCGTAGAAATTTTCGAGCTTTACGCTCCCCAATACACTGACAGAAGGATCTAGTAAAAATTACTATATCACTTGGGAGATATTACCATATCACATAGTGGTAGAGCGTTAGGGCGCCACCTATGGTAGGAAGTACCGGATTTATAAGAATTTTTCTTAGGTATTATGGTAAAAATTCTTGGATAATCGCAGACTTTCTACCATAGGTGGCGCGCTGGCGCCGTACTACTAGTGCGCTATGGTAATTTTTCTTAGATGATTGTTAATTTTTACTAGATCCTTCTCTCAGTGTAGGGTCTTGATAAGGCCTTGTCAGGTCTCCTCAGGACCCTATGAGGGCCCGCTGTAACGCTCGAAAATTTCTACTCGGTTTATTTGCAGCAATTATTCTTTCTATTGTTTTCTTATAATTTGTTAATTACTCGTCGTTTTTTTTTGCAGATAAGTTTCGCCTACCACGGAAAAAAGGCTCTGCCCGTCTATTACGAAATAAACAAATAAAAACCTTTTCGCCCGCACGACCTCGCCACGGGACGAAAAGCTCTCCTTCACCCGTGACGAACCCGCGAAAGAAAAATATCGCACAATGAGGCTTTCAGCCGCTAATATCGCGGAACCGAGAAGGATCGAACGAGATATATAAATCGGTATAATATCGCGAGCGGAGCCCGTATCGAGGGGGATATACGCGCGGGCGGGGGCGGGAAGCTTGTCTAATTTGTATTGCCACGGAGGAGCGACGATACCGGGATATTAGAGGCAGTTATCGCAGCGTATTGCTCCTAATCGTTTTCCCCCCTCGCGCTTCGTTCTTCGGCCGATGGCGAGGGCGCTCTCTTTGGCGGGTGGGAGAGAGAGAGAGAGAGAGCACTACCGGGGAAGGAAAACGGAGAGCGGCGAACAATAAGGGATGGCGCGAGATAGAGACGGGGCGAACGAGCGGAGCGTGATTCGAAGCGAAAGTAACGAGGATGGAGGGAGTGCGGGAGAAGGAAAGGAACGGTATCGAGGGAGGCGGAACCGTTGAGTAGAGAGAGGTGTGCGGAGGATCGGCCGGGGAGAGCCGGAAGAGAGAGGAAGGGCACAGGGACAGACGGTGGCCCCGAGAAGGAAAGGAGAAATTCGGCGTGAGCCAGAAGAGAGAAACGCCGGCCAGGCGAGGCCGCCTGCGTGCACTGGTGTTTTTGACAGGCCGATGAATTGAATAATCGCAAGTCGAGTCGAGAGGGTCCGCCGAATCTCAGTCCGCGATACACCGTTCGTATAACCGTACAAATGTGGAGAGATCAGCTGTATATGACTATATGTGAGGGGTTATGTATCGTATATATTATACGGGGTACATATGTGCGTTTGTGTGTTGGTATGTATATGTGTGTGTGTGTGTGTGTGCGTGTGTGCGTGCGGATAGATTTATACTGGGTAAGATACTTATATATATAGGGGACTGTGGTGCATATATATGTATAGATTGATTGATATTTCTGAAATTGTATAACTCGCATGTACGTCGATATTCGAATAGTTCGCCGAACATGATAATCGACACGTTATTCGCATGGTGAACTCGTCGAGTGGGACATGTAGCGAAACATCGTTGATTCTATTTTCGGCGACAAGTGCACTGTTGTTTACGATAATGTGGATCGTTTTTATTAGTGGATAATTATTCGATGGATATCGATAATCTTTTATTTAGAGTGCGTACAGAATCTAAGGGAACGAATCTTTGCAGAAAATTAAATGAACTATATGTTTCTATTCAAAAATAGAAAAAAGAATGTTTGTTAAGATCGATTTTTTTATCTTGCAATGTATCGGACTTTTGTGGGGCACTTGTAGCTTATAAAAAAGATTGACGAAAGATATTCGATCGTGGTATGAAATTTAATGAATATTTCATTAGGAGACACTTTACAACGCCGGGTTTACATCCCTAATTCATTAATTCGTATAGATATGTGGGACATGTAGCAATATATTGTTGATTTTATTTCCGGCGATAAGTTGCTCTATTATTTACATTCATGTTGATTATTTTTATCACTGGATAATTATTCGATGGTTGTCGATAATCTTTTACTTACAGTACGTGTAAGTAAGTGAACAAATTCTTGTCAAAAATAACATCGACTATACTTTTCTATAAACAATAAATAAAAAACAATTTGTGCTACGATAGATTTCTTTTTATCTCGCAATATATTGAACATTTTTGAAGCCATTATAGATAATTTAAAAAAAACCGATAAAAGATATCCGATCGCGGTATAAAATTTGATGAATATTTCATTAGGAGAGATTTTACGGTATTTATCGGATCGATAAGCGAGTGGCGCCGGGCTTACATCCTTAATTCATTAATTCGTTTGAACTGCTGCCCGCGCATCGAAATTACGCGGTCCGACAGTTCGTAATCCCCGGGCGTCGTTCGGTCGCGTGCGACTCTCGCGGCATCGTCGGCACGCGTGTGCGTCTCTGTGGGACCCTCTACCGGAACTTCTGTTGCGAACGTTCCCAGCGGGGTACCCCCTCATCGTCGTCGGGCCGCCAACGAGCATTCAGCGGCGAACGAGATTCTATCTACTATAAAACATGACGTTACGCCAGGGCTCGATTTCTTATGAGACACGCGTCTGCAGTCTTCACTCACCACCCTGAAAGCCAAATGGGACAGTCATTGGCTCCCTGCAGTAAATTTCATATGGAATATATTTAGAAGAAAAAAAAACACGCTTCGTTCGACACCCTGTAACTGGCCGTAAATTCAAAATCACCTGATCGTTCACCACCTCATGAATTCCGAAATATCTCAATCGCCAATCATCAAAATATTTAGTATGCAATACATGAAAAAAAAATTGAAAATAAAAATAAATAATGAACGTAACGCCAGGGCTTAATTTCTTATGAGACACGCGTCTGCATTCTTCGCCCCCCCCCCCCCCCTGAAGGACAAATGGGACAGTCATTGGCGCCCTGCAGTAAATTTCTTATGGAATATATTTAAATGAAAAAAAAAACACGCATACGTCGATACCCTCTAATTGGAGGCGAATTGAAAATCTCCCGACGGTTCATCACCTCGTGAATCCCGAAATATCTTGATCCCCAAACATCAAAGTAATATAATATATATATATATATAATACAACATTTTTTTAAATAACTAAAAGTAAATAATAAACGTAACGTAAACAACTTATCTAATAATACTTTAGCAATTAGTAAGTCATTTGTTATATAACATAAAGTACATAATATAACGGAATGGTCCAAAGTATAAAAAAATCGCATGAAAAAAAAAGTCTTTCGTGTGTGCATTCTCTGTGTCTGTATCGATAAATTTTTATCTTCATACCTGACCCTCCAATCGAAGGAGTTAATTGAAATTTCATACGAGAATTGACCAAAGTCCTCAGGATCGCTCTACACATGAAATTCCGTGGTCTCTCCGTGCATTACCTACATACGAGTTCTTACCTCCCGAGCGCCCGTCCCCGACCCTAAAGGAGCCAACGAAAAATCAGGCGGCATCGGGAGAGCCGGAGCGGGTCGGAGGAGCAGTGCTTTTTCCATCTCGCGCAATCAGCTCCGGGTAATACGTTGCGAAGTGGCCAGGCTAGGGACCACGGCCGGTGGCTGGTTTCAAGTTTTACCCTTGGCTCGCGTAGCTCGGAGCCCTCTTGGGTTCCGTGCGGCGGCGAATCGAGAGTACCCTGCAACGAGAGTGGGAGAGTGCGAGAGAAAGCACAGAGAGAGCGCTCGTAGCACGCCGCAGGGATGAGAAAGGGTGGGCCTCATAGCCAGAGCAGCCGCTGCGCCCAGTTCGCCCCGGTGCGTTTGACGTTGATACCGCGATAAGATGAAAGAGCCTTGCTGGCTTGGCTCTCCCCCCCCCCCCCGCACTCGCCCTCTCTCTCTCTCTCTTTCTCTCTATCTGGAGAAGCTTACATCGCGAGCTATAGACTTCGCGAACGCGAACCCCGCATAGCCTATGTATTGTTGCCGCACGTCTGAGCGTAACGTTTCTACCATTCCCATATATGCCGATACACACGTAATACTCGACAATCTAAATTCCGCCTCTGGAAATTTCAGCGTCTAACAGTTCCGGCGATAGCTGAATCCGGTAGACGATATCGGCCTCGAGTGCACGCCGCAGTTGCATTATTCGCCAGAGGTAGGTATGTAACTGCGTTGTGTGTGCACCGGAGAGGCTGGATATGAAGCATCTGTTCGTAGGTATATTCTGCGCGGCACAAAGGCACGCTGTCGATGCAGAACTGATAACGATCGAGGAAGCGACCGCGGGGATGGGGTAATAAGATTCGCATGAGGAAAAATACGTTTGTCTATGCCCGAAAGAACGTCATTTCGTGGATCGAAAGATGGGTCGGACGAATGGGTGGACAACGAATGGATGCGAAAAGTCATTGTATTGTTACCGTACATAATCATTCAATTATCGCTATAAAAATCATTCAGTTTTTGCTACAAAAAAATCATTCAATTATTGCTATAAAAATCATTCAGTTTTTGCTATAAAAATCATTCAATTGTTACTATGAAAAATTAGTCAATTGTTAGTGTAAAAAGACACGCGTTACTGATACTCCTTGTGACGGCAAAATACTGTTGATAAAGGTAAATCAATTTTTTTTTAATTGCTCACAATAAATTTACCCCGATTAAAGTCTGTGAATTAGGAGGAGATTGATTGAAAACGTTGGGAAATTTATTATCGCGAGATCCATTTAAGATTTCTAAGCGATCTCGTTGCATCGTGATCCGAGCATGCATTTCGACTGCAGGGTGGACTCGGACTGCAGAGAAATATAAAATAAAAGATTCCCGCTGTTCTGGCGATGACGAACCGATAATTGTTTTCGCCGATTCGTCGACGTTGATTTTTTCGATGTAACTATGACACACGCCCTCTCCCGTTCCGATTCTCCGGACGGAAAAACGTCCGTGCCCAGTGGGAAAAACACTATGGCCATGCGGATCGTTGTTATTTCAAACTGCTGTTATGGAAAATTCCGTGTTTTCTTGCTCGTCAATCACTATCACGATCAGAGCCCGGAGCGGAATTTCGTATGTACATCCCATCGTTTCACTCCGAGCTGGATTTCTCGTTTCATTCCATTTTATTTTCATTTTTTTTTACTCTTTATTTTTTATTTTTATTTTCTATTCAATACTATATCCTGCCGGTAGTAGACGAACGAGTGAAAAAAAAAAAATGTTGGGCGTCGGAGGCCGCTGCCGCCAATGCCGCGGTTCGTTACACACCGCGATGTAATTGCATTTAGCTATAACACGATGTGGTTGCCTGGCCAGGACACGGCGAACGTGCGGAGTCGGAATTCCCAGGATTGATTCTCTCCCTCGATAGAGAGCATTTTCTGTATTCAACGCGGAGCCTTCGACGGGCAATTTACCTATTTTTTACGTTTCCTGATTGGCTGTTGGCAACGATCCATGGTGCAGCGTGTACACACGAGCACACACCCGCAGGAAGCGGGAGAGAGAGTCATGTACAGCGTTTAGTTCGTTCGCTTCTTTCCTTTTTTGCCGTTCCCTCGCTCGTCGGGTAGACGCGAGTGGGCGGTTCGTTTATTCAAGCTGTGCCGTTGGAAAAAAGCGGGCTTTTCACAATCCTCCTACGCGATCCACCGCCACCAGCAGCGAGAGCAGTGGCAGAGCGGTACCGCGAGCTGAATCATGCAAACCCCTTGGCAGAACGGGAACTACCTATATGGAACAAGTACATTCACCCGTTGCCGGCCAGCAGGTCTCTCGTTCAACCTATCCCTATGCACCATGCAGCCTGTGGCTAATGAGTGCCCAGCAATTGCTCGACGACAAACGTACCTGGGATTTGGATGTGAATGTCCTGGCAAAAACTTTGATCTGCTCGAAAGACAATGAGTTATCATGAGTGAACCATCTTTGCAGGCGCTTCTACGGCAACCCTGATGTGGTCGAATCGGTTGAACGAATGAACCACCGTCATTTTTGTTCGTTGTTCATAAAACCTACGGGAATGGGCCGACGTGCGTTGTACAGAGTGATCATTGACATAAAAAAATAGTCATGAGCCAAATTGCACTCAAATCTGTAGACCCGATAGGCTTTTCAGGAAGATCGCCTCAAAATCCTGAATGGTCCATTTATAAAACTGGAAAACTCTGTTTCTTGAAGCGGATCATTGACCTCACTTCAGATGTGTAGGAAAGTCGTTGACTGAGTATTTAAAGTATATATTTTTTTATGGTTCACAGATGTCCTTATCGCCAATCCGTCGACCGTTTGTCAAGTATAAGAACATGTAACCCTAAAAGAAGAGGAAAACAGAGATGACGGAAATTCGCTTGAAGATTTCAAACGCGAGCCGTCTCATTACACGTACGAGGGGTTGGGGATGATTCCTGCTGGATCATGGTGAGAGGAACGAGCAGCAGTCATGGGAAGCTCTCAGCCGCGATTCAGCTCGTTTCTGCTATCTGTCTTCGCTTAGGTAGGTAATGGATCGTTGTATAGTACCAGAGTATAGATACGTACGTCGGTCGTCGTTGTCGCCGTCGTCGCCGCCGGCAATCAGAAACACTCGTCGGTCGTGTCACTGGCAGCACGCATCAGCCACCAAACGAGGTATACACACTGTACGGTTGGGTCGCGTGCCACCAATCGCCCTTTCCCGCACACCCCGTATAACGTACAATCACTTGGTACTACAGTGCCGAACGGCGTATAGGATCCCGTGAGAGGTATTAGATGCACGTAAGTGCGGCCGCTTACGCACCCATTCGAGATGGAATATCGCCCCAGGGCTATTACATCAGCGAGCCTTGTAAGTGGCTTTTGGTTGCCCGTTCCATCGCTTTCGGCCGCCATCGGTTCGCAGCCTTCTTTTGTAGATTGATTCGTCACACGCCACACCGAATTCTGAAGCTCCGAACACCGCACTCGAGCGATCCTCTTCGACGGTGATAAGACATCGTCGAGATACGACATGATCAAAGGGAACTTGTAATTCTCTGTCTGTAAAGGTTGGAATCCTCATATCGAATCTATTTATTTTGCGTTTGTCACGTGAATGCTCGTTGCGAGGTAATTGTTTCGGTAAAAATAACACGTTGGATTGATGGCATACACATAAAATTCTTCATTCAACCCCTCAGCTGCTAGGGTAGGAAATGTAAAATATATATATATATATATTTTTTTTTAACGGGAAATTTTCCTCGAAGTGCTTGGTGAAAGTTGTACATCTCTTTAGTCGGCGGTACCGACTCGACAGGACCGTAAAGTACCTCTAGACAATTTGCACACCTTAATTAAATCCGAGCGCAAAAATTACGACCAACGGCAGAAATTTAATTCGGGACCGGTATGATGATCGTACAATACAATTTAGTCGTCAACAAGTTGTGCGGGAACGATAAAAACTTTCCGCGACATTAGACATCTTGTCTCTATTTAGCCGGTTCGTACATTTCGGATGTCGGTGTCGCGCGGGCTACCTGCGTTTTCGGAAGAACGGGCACCAAAGGGAGGCGGGTGAATGCTGCGACGGGGAAACGTGAAGCACGAATTATGCAAATGATGAGTAAGTGAGATGGATAGATCTGAGAAACCCCCGGGAAAAAGTTCGACGATTTAAATAACCCTCATACTCCTCCCCTAGGCGCTGACAATGGTCGTGCATCGTTTTTAATTACCGAATTATACGCGGGCATTTTATTCGACCGGTTACGTTGAGGCTGCATCGGGAAGGAGTGACGAGTGGTGGCCAGCACGAAGAGCCCGCGGCGACACAAAACCCGGACCTTAATCGTTCAATCGAGTGAATCGAACGGTAAAGATCTCGCTCGAAATAACAAAAGGGATTCGTTGGCCTCTTACGAGCCTTTTTTGGTCGCTCCAGTTAAGTGAGATATATACAATGACTCGGATAATTAATGTCTCGAGAGAGAACGTGATATCGTTGTATAATTGCTCGTTAATAATGAAAGGAAGCTCGCATCTGCCGAACAAAATAATACCTTGAATCATTTGCCACTCACAACCAACGGCAAATAACAACCGTTGCATACGTAACCAAGGTTTAGTTTTATTTTGCACTAACAAGGATATCCGCTGATTCAGTGAGTAAATAGCATTCTCTTTTTCAGGTTCTTTCTCAGTCGTTTTCTTAGTCTTTTCCCCAGTCACTTTCCCAGCCCCTTCCTCAGTCTTATTCCCAGTCCCGTTGCTAATCTCTCTTCCAGTTCCATGGTCTATTTGCAGGTCTCTTTCCCCATTTCTTTCCCAGTCTCCTTTCCAGTCCCGTCCCTGGTCCCGATCTGAATCTCTCTTCCAGTTCCGTCCATGGTCTATTACCGGGTCTCATTCCCAGTCTTTGCCCCAATTTCCTTCCCAGTCTCTTCCACAGTCTCTTTTCCAGCCTCATTCCCATAACTAAAAGTGACTCATCTTTGCAGCGGACATTACATTTACAACGTTTCTTTTCCTCATCTTTTTGCGCTGCTTCGCCGCGTATCTCGATTTATATCACAATGGGACTATCGTTTCGAGTGGAAATGCGTCCTGCCGTGGCTCTCGATTTCGTGTGTATAAACGTCGGGGTGGTGAATACGCCGTCGCGGATATACATGTATACACGAAGAAACATACCCGGTATATCTCGTATAGATAGATACATTTAGCCAGGGCTCCGGAGCGGAGCAGCAGAGCTCTACCTCAGTGCGAGCTGCTGCCGCTCCCGTTGCTACTGGTTGGTTCCATTTGAGTCAGGGTATCGAGGTGTCAATAGCAGCTGCTATGCTACACACAAGAGCCTCGCCCGACGCTGCCCAACTCCTCCCCAGCCCCCTCTTCGATCGTATTCACCTCATACTTCTTTACCACCCTTATCTACGACTCTCGAACCCCACGGCTTCACGTCCACCGTGTGTACCATACGTTCAAAGACCCCGCACGGCTCCTCAAGAGGAAAATGTAAATAGCTTTACCACACGAATAAATCAACGACTTGTACATTCAAAGTCTCGGCCTCCGTGAAAAAAAAAAATCCGATGCAAAAACCTAGGATTTCCTGCCTCGTACGTTCAATTTATCATAATTATCCATTGGCAATTAATTTTATAGAATTTATTGAACCAATTGATCAATTTGTATCTGATAGAAATCTATATCAAAGTATCGTGTCCGGTGTTTCTCGGGAGATGCATGGTCAAAAAACAAATTTTTTTTTTAATATATCGATAAACCGAATATTTCTTGGATCAGAATGCATGTAGAGACGAGAATGCACTCTTTGCCGAAAACGGCTCGTAAATGAGATCAGCAGCTTCCAAGATTCCGCGTTGCATACGCACTAAACCGCTAACAAATTTCCTTTTTTTATGAGAACCGATGCAAAAAAAGTCATTAAAAAAAACCGATCTTGATCGGAAAAAAGGAGACGAATGTAGCTTAGCCGCACGACCAAATCGATGACGCGTGCCTTCAAAGCCATCAGGCTAGAGAAAACAATCGAGCATAAAAACTCACTTTATCCCCTCGAGGCTGTCCTATCGTGTACGGTATGTTTTCCTTCACTTTTTTAATCCGTACCTCGATGCGAACATTGCAGAGTCACGGCAGAAAGCAATTTGACTTGCGGAAAGATTGATTTATTTTTTTCGCAGCAACACCACCGTTCGGCCGAGACCCGGACTTATGAATAAAGACGATGAAAAAACATCGTCACCGGTAAATCGACGAAACATTTTCATTCCCCACGCTCATAGACGAAAAAAAAAAGATTGCAGAAAAACAGCTTCGATAATAATGAATTTTGCGTCGGAGTTGCCCGAGGCTTCTTTCATGCCCCAAAGCAAACGAGTACAGTTACATGTAAGTACCGTCGAGGGCGATAAAATGTTCGCGCTCCTGCGGAGGCTCCGATGAGGGACGACGAGGGTTAGCAAGGTATATGCGGAGGGTTGAAACGCGGCAGAGTGGCGACGGTGCGGAGGCGCCCTGCTGTTTTTAAGCGTCGGTGACTAATTGGTGATGTCGCGGCCAGGCGTTGAGACACACCCCTCTCTCCATCCCTCGCGCAGCGTTAGCTCGCCACCCGGTTCTTCTCGCTTTTCATCCCTCTCTGCATCGCACGCTTCGCCCGTCGAGTCTCCCTCCTCGCACGGATTTCCCCATTTGGCTCTCTGCGTCGCGCCTCTTTGCACCGATCCGGGATATAACCAACCCCTCATCATCGTCATCATCCGCTTCCTCCTTCTCCTCCATTTCTTCTTCTTCGTCTTCTTCTTCGCTGACGGGTTATCACTATGTGTACATGGGCCATGTACTATTTCTCCAGCGTTTATATTCCACATGGTACACATGCAGGTGATAACGCCGGCGAAGACCAACCCCTTTCATGTGCGAGGGCGAAAGGGCGAGACGACCACCGAGATGCGGCACACTCGAGGCTTGTGGGTGGCCGCTCGAGAGCGCCTCGTTAAAGTAGTTCGTTAACACTCAGCAATAATAATGCAATATGGACAGCAAAAAAAGTTTGAGCATTTAACAAACTTTTCTTGTCCGCAAAGACTCAGTGCGTATAATTGTTTGTTTTTTTTTGTGCAAGGTAAATCCTTGCGTTAGTGAAAATATTATTTCCTTTGCTCATCAACTTTTAAATGATAGAGGTATGAGAAGTGAAAAAAATGGCGACGGGCTGGAACATTTTTGTGATAATTGACTAAAAGAATCCTTACTGTTGATGGACCGAAAGGGAAACAAAATACCTTATGAAAATACTTATGTGCTTGCACATTTATGTTGTCGAGGTCTTGAGGTCGATTTTTTTGAATCGCTTAAGAGCTTGTGAGATGTAAAAAAAAGGGACATAATTAATGAGTTCAATCGCAGTTTTATCGATGCGTTTGACGTTTGAGGTGAAAAAGGGGCAATGAGTAGAGATGAAAAAAAAATGGATAATGGAGAAGGGCTGAAGCTGTAAGGGCGATAGAAACGAGCAGCCCCGTCGAAATTCTATAAATCAATCGGTTATTTTTTCATATTTTTTTTAGTGTGTACCGCATGAGGTTACCGGCTCGATCATTACTCAGTGGTGCAACAAAGAGTATCATAAAGCCACACACTGTAAGGCTCGGTGCGTCAGCGATATTAGGGTTCCGATATACATGCCAGTTGCACTTATGCGCATTTACTTGTATACAACGCGACTCCACCTAATAATGGGAGTGATCGGAGGTTTCCGACAGTGCGGTAGTTCGATCGTTTTTACCCTATTTCGGGAAAAAAATTCTCTACCCCTGTTCGTCGTGAAATATATATTAAAAAAAAACGGAAAAAAAGAAAAAAGTAGCGGCAGGGGGTGAGAGAAGGAGAGAGGAAAAAAAACATAAAACGGGACAGAGGTCGGTTGACGCTTTCGATCCCCGATGGCTCGACGGGCCGCTTCCCCGGTTCGCCAAAACGGCTGAATTATACCGCCCACTTGGCACTTTTTTTCTTCTTTTCCCCAATTCTTTTTTTTCATCTTCTTCTTTCGTCTCTTTTTCTCGCAGGCACGCAAAAGCACGCACGGCTCTCACGGACGTGTGCCAGAGGCACCCGTTTTTCCTGAAAAACTTTTCAATGAAAGATCGCGCGCGGCCGCGCGGCTGCCGGCAATCGGGAGAGACCGAACGGGGAGACGAGGAGCGAGGCATTGTCGAATTCGGTGCGTGTGTTTCGGGGGAGGGAACTCATCAGTCATCGCGGGCTGCGTTCCGGCAACAATGATATCTCACAGCACGTAACGTGGAAGGCGCGTAATGACGTAATCGCGGTATGGTCCATCGAACGACAGTTTTATCCGGCCGACGGCAATGGGAGAACGAGAAATCGAGAATTTTATTATGACGCATTGGCTCGGATGGTGAAAAGGTCACGGAATTGCCGATGTGATTATGTGACGAGGGTGTGACGAAAGAATATCGTTACTCGCAGAGATGGGGCAAAACGAATCAAGGACTGCATTTTTCTTTCCTAGCCAGACGTTTAAAGAAATACGAAAAATCTAATAAATTATTTTCCGAAGGCTCTTCAATATTGTGAATTAAAAGCAGATGAAGTGTCGAGCGATACTATAATAATTTCATTTTTCTGCAAAAATTTGAGGTACCTTCACAAAAAAAAAATGCAAACAAACAAGCAAAACACTTTTTACAATCACTGTGCAATAAAATTTAGATCCATTTGTCGTAAAAACAAAGATTCTACACATATAGAAAAAGGAGTTTTCATTCTCGCAGCTTGCAGTGGATTTCGGATTAGCTCGATGCATGGGAAGTACGAAAGGTAAACGAATTGATCCAGAGACCACCTTTTAGTCTTTTAGTGAGAATTCGATACACCTCTGGGACTGCGTATAAAACGTTTTTTCAGTGCTCATAAATCGCCCCGCCTCGGATATCGGCGCTATACAGGATATAAGTATAATCCCCCGCGTTGCGTTTAACCGCATTTTGTGCCCTTAGGCGGAGAGACGGACGGGCGCGCGTTCGTCCGGGGTTACTAAAAGGCACACTCCGGTATTTGACCAAGCTGTGCAAATATGAGCTAGCATCGACGTGTACCCATCCACGTTGAACGAGGAGAGCAAAGGGCGAACGCGACAGGCAGTGAGAGATATAGTCGGGCCCTGAGCATCCTCCCTTAGCGGAACATGCGTGTGTACATATATATGTATCCCTGTTGGCAAACATTTTAACGGGATTAGAGCACACTTACGGGGGGCTAATCTGGCCAAACAGACCAAAAGAATCTCGGAATTTACCGTACGCTCTTCCACTGTATTGTGTGGTAAACTACACGAGAGCATTTCGTTTTCTCTATATCAAGTAGCTGTCGTAAAGCTGTCCGCTCCTCCGAACTACTTGTACAACAGTATTGTGTGTCCCTCATGATCATCTCAAATATATATTTTTTGGGGCGAACGGAATATTTCTGGCGACTTTTGTAACTTTTAACAAGTTTTGCTGTCTTGTACAAGCTCTTTTCGTAAAATAAAATGTTGGAGACTTTCGTGTCAGAGTACTTAAAATAGTCCAAAAGATGTTTTGTATGTGACAGACTTGTATCGTTGACAACGACTACAACGCGCGAAACAGCTTGAGGTAGCGAGTTGAAACTTGGTACACTAAAAGAGTGTGACGCCGCTTCGTTCAATGCGATTTCCATGAAGGTTGAGGCACTGTTTGAAATTTTACGCGATTTTGAAGTTTTCGAAAAATGCCTCAAAACGACGAAATCCGTAAATTTCAATTAAGAATTTTTTACCAATAAAGTTTTACCAATAGAGTTTTGCGATTTTTTACCAATAAAGTTTTACCAATAAAGTTTTGCGATCAACTTCGATGACTTCAATCTTATGAGAAGTAGACATTTTTTATGCTACGAAGATAGACGCAAAGTCATTTGCACATGCTTTTTTCATGTATTACAATTTTACGAATAGATTCCTCTACGAGGAAGCCAAAATCGATCAGCGAACTTTCTCGGAGAAAAAGCTATGCGCAAAATTGTAATAAATGCAGAAGCCATGTCCAAATTACTTTGCACCTTTTATTTATTTATTTTTCGATCGATCATCAACTTATCCGGGGTTGCTTATTTATTGACAACGAGCATCGTTGCGCACTAAAATTCTCACGTTGCTGATCGAGGTGAGCAACGCGACGTCACAGCTGTCTGTATTTATAACGAAATTCATTTGGTTTCTCGATAGGAAAATATCGAGAAAAAAAAACGGTGCAATGAAGATCGAAACGGAATTGATCATAGCCGCATTCGCTGGTCTCCCAAGAAAAAAAAACGTTGTTCCCCTCGCCTAATGTGTCCGAATAGTGCGCGTGCGGTCTGTTTGAATACATGTTTTTTTTATTTTTTTTTATCTTCGAGAACGGCAACATCAAGCCCATATGTATTTCATTATGCATTCAAAATACCATCCACGTGTTCGCCGACCGTTTAGCCAATGTACTATATGTATGCACGCATACGCCTCGCCGAAGAAGGGTCGACGGATGTACAATATATCTGCCACGCTGTTTGCTCGCGATTGATGCAACGTCACGATGAATCTAGGGTTTGATTTCACATGCCATCGTTGAATCATCCTCGTGTGTCCGCCAGTTAGCATTCGAGTGAGCTTCATTCGCAGAACTGGCTGTCATTTCGTCGGGATTTCCATCCACCGTTCCATGGCAACCGTGAACACACGGTACCATCCGAATAGTCCATACTTGTTTCGTACGATTATTATTTTATTATTATTATTTTTTGCAAATTGGCTTTTACCTATGTTGTGAAAGTGCAATTACGCGAATCACCCGGTCGTGCCTAAAAAAAACGAAAGAAACGTTGTAACTACAACATGAACTCGCCGCTGACTGCCTAGGCGCGAGTCTGTTTAGTGCTGGGCGGTATTTTAAATACATGATATATTTTAGGTATTTTAAAAACGTATTTTAAATACTGGAATACTTCTCTGGCATTTCAAATACTTTTTTGGCCAATTAACTATAAAAAACACAACATATTTTTACATTCACTTCCATATTTGAATTATAAGAATTATTGTGCAAATATCCTGAGCCAAATTACTGATGTGAAAGAAGTATCAAATTCTGATGTACAATCCTGAAATTTTTATGAGAAGTTAATATAAAAAAGAAAATATCAGATTCCGAATACTGAATCCCAAATGTGAGGTAAATTTCAAATTTGAAATATAAACAAATTCTTAAACTTGCAATGCAAACATACTGAATGACAAACATGGAAAAATATCGGATGTCAAATAAAAAAAAGTTTGAGTTGAAAATAATGACAAATGTCGAGTGTGAAAAAAGTCATAAGTGAAATTTAATTTCGAAAAAACATATTGAAATTTCATTGACTTTTATGAGGCATTTTAGGTCGTACTCAAACGAAGAACTTGTCAATGATTTTTAAGTACAAAAAGTACTTTCTATTTCGTATTTTCAGTATTTTCTAGTATTTTGTCCTACTCTGTTCCATCCCCGGACGAGATACTTAGCCGCGAGCGAAAGAAAAAAAAAATCGACATTCACAAATATCAGATTCTTTCGCGATGACATAGCTGAAACCTTTCGATGATTTCATGGCTATAACATGCGCTGTATCGATGAATTTAACGCGGTCTCTAATGGATTATTATAACCCTCCTGCAGGTACGTTCGCACTCACTCCTTTTCCGAACGTTCACCAGCCAGCAGTTCTCTCCGTTCTCCGCCTCTTCGCGTTCGCACGTTCGTTTATCTCGCTTCCCTCGTATATATACATACGTGTATACGCCCGATGCAGCAACACGGAGAACCATTAATCACGAACATAAGCAAGCGACTAATTGTTGGGTTTGAGGGAGAGAGCCGGCCGAGCGAGAAGTCGAGAAGGGTCAAACAGCGAGCGAGTTAAAGAGGGTCGTGCCTCGATGTATCGTTCCGAGGCCCGCACGCACCCCTTCGCTCGGGAACCATCCGACGATGATGGGTAGCTGCTGTGACTTCCCGGAGTGCGCCGCGCAGCTTCACGACACGTACCATATCGTATAATAAACGGAATCACGCTGTGCGATCCGGAAAATTGACGACTGCGTTCGTCCCTAAACGGGAAATGATTCGCCGATTTCGAGATCGTTTGTCGGACGATTTTTGTGCACGAGAGCCGTGCACGTTAGACGATAGTTGCGCAATTATACATGAGAATTCATCTCTAGATACAATATTCGGTATGCCTGCAATATGCTGATATTAATATATGGTAGTTAATTTTATTCTTTCGTGACTTACCACCGTGGCGACATAAATGTAGCGAGGCCACAAGATCCACAAGGAAGTCGTAAAATCCACTACTCGCAAACGGCTGTTAACCACAGACTATGAAGACTTACTTCCCTGACACGTTTTGTTTTGTTGGCATATCTTTTTATGTCTTTACGCGATAATGTATAATAAAATTCGTTCCGTGGAATATTTTTAAAAATGCACGAACAAGCCTTTTAGGCTTCGAATACAACACGGCTAAGATGCTCGAATATAACATGGAAAAAAATGGTTCGCTTCAATATTCCATACTCATCAGGCCGGCAATCGCCGTACTTTTAACCGTTCAACCTATCGTTTTGAATCTGAAATGCTCGACTGTGCGATCGGCAATTTGTTATCAAAATGCGTACAAAAATATTAATGTCGAGCCACTGCCAACGGTTCGCCCGAATATTAAAATAAGCGCGTATAATTCGTAAAATATATAAATAAAGAACACAAAAAAGTTCATGTAACATATTGAACTTTTTTTTTCTTTCTGAGTCTCACCGCCGTTATCAGATAAATAAATATTGCAAGGCCGCAAGAAAATCATAAACCTGGCCGTTTTCAACTATCGCGTTTGAGCAAGGTCTCGCACCACTGTATCAATAGGAAAATAAAACTGACTTCCTGATACTTTTCCACTTATTACCATATTTTGTATGCATTTGACCGGATATCTGCATATTAAATTCTACTCAATAATCTGGAGCCAGGAAAACGCATCGTCTCGCAATACTGCGTTTAAAAAAAAAACATCAAAATACGTATACAAGGTGGGTAAAACTCATCCCGCGAATTATTCAGACGTGCGACACAACACAAAACAGAAGTAATATTCGTGTATAACGCGAGAAAAAAATGGCATGGGCCTTTGCATATTGTATACCTGCGATTCTGGTAATCGTCGTAATTCCCACCATGGCTTTTCCCTCAAAAATTCACGAAAAGATGACGAGGGCTGAGAGGTTTGCGGTTTTTGGCTCCGCAGATTCAGGTACGTTTAAAAAATTTGCAAACATATAAGGCAATGAAAATATTCAATGTAAGGAAATTATTGAAAAAAGTACTTGTTTCTCAGTCCCTGATTACCAAGTATTTCCTGTGTCGCTATCGGGAACGAGACGCAGAAGAGAAGCTGGCGACGAAATACAATTAAATGTTGAAATCGATGGCAAGGACATTGATCTGGTTTTGAAACCCACAACGGAATACTTGGCGACAAAGTATACGCCTGTATGGTCCGCAGTCACTGACGTCAATGCGTGGAAAAATATCCGTTACGACCCACTGCCAACGGTGAGTTTTAGCTATTGGAATCTATTGACAGCATTGGCAAACAAAAATTTGACAAATTTGCAGGCAATGAGCGACATCGGAGAATTCAAAATGTACCACGACCTGAAGAACGAAGCGGCTCTAACATTTTACGATGATCCTGAAGAAGACATCGTCGTTGTGAGTATTTTGTTCAATTACCTTCGTATGATTAACAACAAAAAATTATGAAATATTTTCAGGAGGGAGTTATCACTTCGAACTATGCAATAAGATCACTTCCGAAACGTTTGATGGCAGAGAGACTGAAAGTTGGCGATTACCTCGTCAAGACACCCCTAGTAGAGAAGCGATCCGTCCCTTCCGATGCGGAAAAAGACACGCGTTACTTTGCACTTTTCAAAACACCAGCTCTACCGAAAGACGCTAAACGCAGTATTCCTGGTGAGCTATACGTTTTTGATTTTGGTCAACGGGACGATGAGAATTTAATTAATGCGATCGATTTATGTGCAGCCGATCCGGGCAATCTCCGAAGAATGAAGCGCTCAAGACAAAAGCTTCCTGGAGCGGTTTATCCAGAATTGTTGATCGTACTCGATTACAACGCTATCAGGTAAACAGTCTCAAGCAGAAAAAATATACTGTCACGACAAAGCGAGCCAATAACGCGTATATTTTGTTTTGGGGCGGATCTTATTAACACAATCGGAGCTAAATATCTCGACCACGAACTGTCACACGTCTGTTCATTCAGACATCTTAGTCCAGACTGTTTTACATGACGATCGATCTTGCATCGATCGCCCGTTCGTTCGTTTATTGCCAAACCTAACTAATATCGTGTGCATCAACGAATAGTCAGCTACATATTCGTTACAATACTCTAGGAACATATTGGCACATGCAATTACGCTTCAATATGATGTTTCTAGGGATCACACCATAACCCAAGCTCTGAGATTTATTTGTGCTTTCTGGAACGCAGTAGACTTGGTTTACAGTACACTCGATAAGCCGAAAGTTCATCTGAACATTGCTGGTATAATAATTGCGGCGGTGAGTTTATACGCAATAAATTGAGTGCAAAATTATTTAAGACTTGTAATAAGTTTTTTTGCTTCGCAACAGGATGACACGGCGACTCCCTACATCGCTGAAAATACTTCAGTAGCGGGCGTTCGTCAAGCGGGCGGTATATTACCAAAATTGGGAAGATATTTCTACAATGCACAAATCAGGTTCCCCATGGAGCACTACGACATGGTTATCGGAATGACTACGTAAGTTTCACTATCAATTAAACCTCGTTTTAATGAGATCTGGCGTGCACTAATGCCAACATTCTTCCAACCCCATAGAATGAAATTGTGCGCGGAGGAGACGTCTCTTTGTGATATTATACTTGGTGAGTCTATGGCTCTCCAAAAACTTACGTTCTACTTATCAAAGATAGTTTAAGAAAGCTTAGACAGTCAATTTTGTTAGAAACGAAATTTCGACTGTCATTTCAGGATACGCTAATCTAAATGCTGCCTGTTCTTCGGTACGGCAGGTATCGAGAATGAAAATGATTAGGAGTGCCGGAATGTTCTATTACAATTGGAAATTCGGTGGAGTCGACACCGCGATTCATGAAACTGCTCATCTGTGAGTTAGATCGTTGAATGCTTTGGTTTTATTTTTTAAATTTTTGTCAATAAATTATTTGGGTGAGGTAATATTTTTTTTGCTTTAGATTCGGTGTCGAACACGACGAGGGCTATGGAAGAACCGCCGACTGCGGCAGTGAAGGAGGTCACGTTATGGCAGCTAACGCTCAACACTCTCACCAGAGTTTCAAGTGGTCAAGATGCAGTAGAAGATTTTTTACTGCCTACTTCTCGTACGAAAATTCATTGGCATCTGGATTCTAAAAGATAAACTTTACGTACATTTGAATAAGCTTTTTTCGAACGAAATTTCAGATCCACGGTATCTGAGTGTCTTGACAACGAGCCACTGTGGGTAAAACCAGTCGACGAAGTATTGCCTGGCAGATGGTTAACGATGGACGGACAGTGCAGAAACGACGGTTATGAAAATTCATGCAAAGTACGTTGACTATTAATAATTACCCACTATAAATCGACAATCAGGAGACTTACAGTTTCACTACTATTTCATCGAGCAGATCGACAAAATCCCGATATGCATGGCAAAAGGCTGTCAGACTAAAGGTTCTGAGTGTGTCAGAACCGAATCGGTGCCTCTGCCGGGTTCGAAATGTGGAACCAACAAGGTCGGTTTTAAATATAAGGACAAAAAAAGTTTTATCGGCGTGATTTACCCAATTGAAAGTTTTTATTATAAATTAATAACGATTACCGCTTTTTTCAGTACTGTAACAGCAAGAGCGACTGCGTTTCTGAATAACAAAGAATGCAACGAAACCAAAAATGCGATTGTTTGTTAACAATACGTACAATACAATGTTTGAATAAAACGTTTTTATGATGTCATGATTAAACTGTCTCAAAGTTGGTTATTTTTCTCATCGGACAGAACTGCGAGATTCCCAAGACTACCATCATCTAATATATAATCCTACTGCGCATGAATCCCCTGTGCACGGCTCATCGTATTTCATCGTATTTTGACTCATCATATTTCCATAAAATTGGCGAATTAATAACGATAATGGGTGATGCAAATGACCGACCGAACGAAAACAACGGTATCAATAATTCATGAAGGACAATAATATTACTCCGACGTCGATGGCGTCAGAATTACAGAAAAGCGTTTTCTATGCAGACGACATTACCTTTTGTATAATAAACAGAATTACACTGTGCAACACGGAAAAGTGTCAGCGACGTTCGCCCTTCAATGGGAAATGATTCCCCAATTTTTCGATATATGAGCTATGTGCGATTTATCATATGGGCGGAATGCTTCGGCATAAGAAATCCTCTTTGTATACAATATCCAACGTTAAGTTATGCGACGATACGGTAAACATCGCAAAGGCACAAGGAAGTCTTAAACGACACTTTTCGTAAACATATATTTTGTATGTTTCTAAGCAATCGTCATAATTTGGTCGCAATCGTCGAGACTTGGTATCTTCTTCATAAAGATTTTCTGCATGACACTTGCGTTTTTCATTGCATTAAAAAAAACGACGAACACTGTATATAAGCCGAGTCAAATTCGTTTGGTGAAATATTTGTAATAGGCTTACGAAGCTGCTGGCTAAAACTAAGTTCGAAAATACCTCGACAAAATGGCTCAGGCCTTTGTGTATTCTGTGGTCGTGGCTGCGCTTAGTGCTGTACATTCTACCACGGCTTTTTCCTCAAATATTCACGTGAACATGACAACTGCTGGGAGACTGGGGGTTTTTGGCCCCGAGACCTCTAGTACGTTTATAAAAAAAAAAGTACGACTATAAAAACCATACTCCATGTAATTGTGACATTGTTGGAAAATACTTGTTACGCAGTTCCTGAGGATCAAATACTTCCTACGTCGCTACCGGGAACGAGATACAGACGAAAAGCCGACAAGAATATAAAGTGCACACTCAATCTCAATGGCAAGAAAATTCATCTGGATTTGAAACCCACCGCGAAATACTTAGCAACGAAATACATCCCTGTATGGAAGGCGGTCAGTGATCCAAAGGCCTCCAAAAAAATTCGTTACGATCCACTGCCAAAGGTGAGTTTGAACGATTGAAAACGGTAGATCGCTTTGGTGAACGAATATTTGACGATTTTGTAGGCGATGAAAGGCGTCGGTGACTTCACAATGTATCAGGATGTGGAGAATGAAGCAGCTTTAATAGTTTACACGGATCCTACCGAAGGATTTGTCGTTGTGGGTATTTAGAATTTCATCAATTTCCTTCGAACGATACAACAATGTGACGAAATACTTTCAGGACGGAATTATTACGTCGCAGTATGCAATAAGATCTCTGCCGAAAAGTATGACCGGAAAGCTTCTGAAAGTGGGAGATTATCTTCTCAAGATACCCAGTAGGAATGGTAAGCCAATTATTTCTGATAAAGACACGGATTTCTACGCATTTATAAAAAATCCAGGGGAACCGGATCCTAATATATCGACTCACTCCGGTGAAACAACCGATTCCGGCGAAACAACCGATTCCGGTGAAACAACTGACTCCGGTAAAACGGACACGGAGGACGCTGATGAACCGGAGGACGCTGATGAACCGGAGGACGCTGATGAACCGGAGGACGCTGATGAACCGGAGGACGCTGATGAACCGGAGGACGCTGATGAACCGGAGGACGCTGATGAACCGGAGGACGCTGATGAACCGGAGGACGCTGATGAACCGGAGGACGCTGATGAACCGGAGGACGCTGATGAACCGGAGGACGCTGATGAACCGGAGGACGCTGATGAACCGGAGGACGCTGATGAACCGGAGGACGCTGATGAACCGGAGGACGCTGATGAACCGGAGGACGCTGATGAACCGGAGGACGCTAATGAACCGGACGACGCTGATGAAGAGGATGACACTGAAGCCGGTGAATCCATAGAACCCATTGAACACAATATTTCTAGTGAACGTAGCTTTTAACTATAAGATAGCATTTTTGGATACAATGAAAATATATCATATCGTCAATCCATATGTAGAGGGAACCGAAAATCATGAAAGAAGGAACCGCGCGAAAGGCAAAAACGCCAAAAGGAAGGGTCCAAAAAATGTTTACCCAGAACTTTTGATTGTTCTCGATCACAACGCTATCAGGTAAACTTCCTATAGTAGACAGAAAAACTTAGAAAGATGCTGGCAGAGGTAATTCAACAACGCGTTAATATAATACCTTCAGAACCCATAGTATAACTCAAGCTCTGAGGTTTACGTTGGCTTTCTGGCACGGAATGGACTTGACCTTCAAAAGACTTGGTACGCCGAAAGTCCGTCTCAATATCGCTGGTATAATCATTGCCGCGGTAAGCTTATACGTAGTAAATTCGGTACGACCTTTATTTAATACTTTAACACTTTTTTCCTCGTTATAACAGGATGACAAGGCAACTCCCTACATCGCTAAAGACACATCGGTATGTAGCGTCGGTCATTTGGACAAGGTATTATCGAAAATGGGCAAATATTTCTATGAAGAAAGGATCAGGTTCCCCATCAAGAAATACGATATGCTTGTTGCAATGACTTCGTAAGTTGCATCATCAATTAAACCTTTTTTTCACCACCTGATATTCACTTGCACCAACCTTTTTTTAACTCCACAGAATGAACTTGTGCGCGGGTAAGCTCCATTCTTGCGAGAATCTCCCTGGTGAGTCTACGGCTGTCCGAAAATTCATGTTCCCCTATAATTCCATGAAAGTTTAAACCATTCAACAAAAAAATTACGGTTATTATAACAGGATACGCTAAAGGTATGGCTGTCTGTTCTTCAAGACGCAAGATAACCAAACAGAAAACCGTTCAGAATACCATGATTATGTATTACGACTGGAAATTAGGTCCTGCACATTTGTGAGTCCGGTCGTTGAAATTATGTTTTCCTTTTTCCAATTTTCGAATCGGTAAGTGATGCAATTGTTTCTTCAAACTTTAGACTTCCTATCCATCGCATGGGCTATGAAAAGAACGAGAAATGCGTCTCGAAAGAACAAACTACGACAAAGAACGTTGTATTTAACAATGAGAGTTTCAAGTGGTCCAAATGCGCCCAAAAATCGTATTCTCGATTCCTCACGTACGAAATTATATTAAAATTTTGATTGTAAATTATAGTTTTAGGTATATTTGAGTAATTATTATTATGAACAAAATCATAGATCCGACAAAGCCAAGTGTCTTCGCAACAAGCCGCGGTCGATAAAATCAGTCAAGCAAATATTGGCTGGCAGGTGGCTGTCGATGGACGCACAATGTCGAAACGAAGGGTTTGCAAAATCGTGCAGAGTACGTTAATGATCACTTATTACTGATTGTATGCTGATAATCACGAGAGTAACATTTTATTATCAATGATTCGGGCAGATCAAGAAGAAAAAAGGAAAATGCGCGACGAAAGGCTGCCGACGTAAGGGTTCTAAGAAATGTGTTCGAAGCAAATCAGTTCCTCTATCAGGATCCAAATGTGGAAAAAACAAGGTGGCTTTAAAATATATGGACAAGAAAACCGTTTCTCAAAATATTTACAGGCTTCAAACTGTTGACAATAAATTAATAACCCATATTGCATATTTCAGCATTGTGACAAGAAGAAAAAGTGCGTTCGTAAATGATAGAAACGCGACGATTCAAAGCGAGATTCATGTACAAACATGATCTTTCTCGTTGACAATAAAACTTTTGAATAAAATGTTTTTATTATACCGTGATCGAGCTGTTGAAGTTCACTATTTTAATTTAATGACAGACCTGCGATAATTCCCCCTTTTCATGGCCAAATATGGTTGAACCTTAAATAAGTCTTAAATAAAATCCTTAAGCCTTATATAAAATCTACGAATTAACGTCGAAAATGGGAGCGATGACAAAACAAATGAGCGAAAACAACGCAATCGACAATCTATGCGGTAAAAAGATGTTGTACTTTTTACAACAAATTATTGTCTACAAACGTCTAAAATTTTTTATTTGTCAATTTTCTAATTTTTTACTTTTGTACTTTTGTACTTTTTAATTTTGTACTTTTATTTGTGAAAACAAATAAAAGTACAAACTAAAATTGTCAATAATACAGGAAATAAAAGGAGACGTTCGTATATTCAAATAAATGACAAACAAGTTTGTCACTTTTTTAACAAAATAATTTTCACGAAATTTCCCATTCCGATTTTACGAAATTATTTTTTACTGTGCACTGGGGACAATTAACCCTCTCTGAAGTCGGTTGCTACCGTTATCACATAAATATTGCGAGGCCACAAGGAAGTTTTAAAACTAGCTATATCTGCTAATCGTGCACAAACAATATCTCGAATTCAAAAAATCACTTCCTTAATACTTTTTCGCTAGCATTCTTTTTATGTTTTTGCACTTTTATGAGAACATCGTGCTTTGTATATTAAATCTACGTCGATAAGTCAGCTCTGCAAATCGGTATCTTCTTCCTGAAAGTTGACTACAGGAATGTACTATTTTTTCGGTGGTTATCAAGATTTAAGACAAGGCCAAAAGGTGTATATAAAAAGCGGGTAAAGTTGGTTCTACGAAATATTCTAAATCGTACAGTATGAGCTGAAAACGACGGTGTGCAATAAGAATTTTCTTATTGCACACCATTTCTATTAAGAATTTTCTTCAATTTCCTTCGAAAACTATAACAAAACGATGCAATATTTTCAGGAAGGTATTGTCACTCCGAACTTTGCAATAAGATCCCAGCCAAAGTTCATCTCGTCATTGCTGGTATAATCATTGCCGCGGTGAGTGTATATGGAACAAAATTGGCACAAATTGTATTTAGTACCTTCAAGACTTTTGTCCCCATTATAATAGGATGAGTTGTCAACTTCCTACATCGCTTAAAACCCTACGATAACTACAATCAAGCGTATCTACAACCAACTTCCAAAACTTGCAACACATTTCTACAATAAAGAGGTTAGATTCCCAATGAAGGGATACGACATGATTGTCGCAATGAGTACGTAAGTTTCATTATCGGTAAAGTCTTTTTTAACCACTGCACTGACAAAAACTTACATAGTGTATAGTGCCCAGGGGGGGACGTTTACATTTTATAATTACGACAATGACCAAAAATTATAGTTGTAACTATAATTATAGTTTAATCAATTGAGTATATACTATCACAAATTATCTATATAGACGGCCTCCCTGAGAACTTTTCGTTATAGTAGGAAATACCATCCTTTTTTCAGTGTGTGGGTTCACGCCGGGTTAATGCCAATTTTCGTCTGACTATAAAGCGCACAATGTACACGGATAAGTGTGATTCTTGCAATTCTAAAATTGGTGAGTAGATAGATAGTTTATTTGTGATAGACAATAGTGTACACTCAAAAAGTATCGAATGGTATAAGTATTTCGTACATAAAGTGTGTCTATATAGTTGGTGAGTATTCTCTGTAATTCCACATAAGCTTAAATCGTCCATATAAAGGAGAATTGCGATTGTTATGAAAGCGGTTTGGGCAATATATGCTTGTCCGAGATATGTGAATTCCTCGGCCCTCCAAAAAGGCATTCGAACTCGGAAGAATAATAATAAGAATAATGCCATTATAAATTACAATTGGAAATTTAGTGGAGTTGCCTTAACAATTCACGTAATTGGGCATTTGTAAGTTTGGTCGTTGAATATATATATATGTGTATATATATATATATATATATATATATATATATATATATATATAAGTATTTCTTTTACCGACGAGTGATTCGTATGCGTTGCAACTATTCTCGAAACTTTAGACTCGGTGCCCATCACGACGGGGACAAGGGAGAGACCGCTGACTGCAGCCGAGAAGGTTACGTTATGTCGGCAAATGAACGGAGTTTCAAGTGGTCGAATTGCAGTAAGAACTTTCTCAAAATCTTCTTCTCGTACGAAAATACATAGAAAATTCGATTCTTAATTACGAATTCCAGTATAATTAAATCATTTTTCTGCCAAACAAAAACTTAGATCCGTGAAATCCAATTGTCCCGACAACAAGCCACGAGTGATAAAATCAGTCAATAAAAAATTTCCCGGTAGCTGGTCGTCGATGGACGGACAATGCCAAAATTATGGTTATGAAAAATCATGCAAAGTACGTTAATTATGAAGCATTACTGTAAATCGACAATCTTGCTTACAATATCGTTGCTAATTCATCGAACAACTCAAGGTACTCCCGATATGCCCGACTTTGTACTGCCAGTCTGGACGATCCAAATGTATTCCAACGAATCAAGCCCCTTTATCAGGTACCAAATGTGGTTAGTTTTAAATGTATTGACCAAAAAGAGTAAAAAAGAGACTTTTCATATCTTTCACACAAATGAAACAATTTGCAAAAAATTAATCACACATATCGCTTATTCCAGTACTGTGACAAAAGAATGTGCTTGTTCAAATGATCCTGGACCCGGCGATGAATCACAAAGTTGATCTTGCTTGTTGACAATAAAACGTACAAAAAAAAAGTTTTAATTATTTCACGATGAAGCTGTAGCGATCCTGACTATTTTTCCTATTCGTGACAGAGCTGCGTGATTTCCAAGCCCACCGTCGACGCGTACACCGATCCGATGTGCGCGATTCCCCTCCGCGCCGCCGAATATAGTTGAACCTTCGACGACTCGTATATTCCCATAAAATTGGCGAATTATTCCGCCGCGTGAACGACGACAATGGAAGAGGCGGGGAAAAAAAAGCGAGCGAGCGAAAAGAGCAGGATCGAAAATTCACGGGGGAACAATGAAGTCCCTCCGACGTCGGTGGCGTAAAAACGGCATAAAGGTGTTTTCCATGGAGAGACCGAGGCGCGGCGGCGGCGCCGAACACGCACGAATTTTTCGGGATCGTCGACGCGCCGCTATCTCTCCGTCCATAATCCATCATCGCACGCTTAGTTCCGTTTTCCGAGTCTCTTCGTTGCACCGCCCGATCAACCTGGTCGATCCGTCATCCGATTTCGTCTCGTTTTCCGTCAACGCCGTCCGGCAACAGAACCTCCTCTGCAAGCCCCGCTCGTTCGATCCTACGACGACGCAATCCCAAATTATCATTGCCCTGCCGGAAGGACGAACCGTGTCGGTTCCCTTGTGCTACGACAGGCGGCGGATCAGATCTTTTAATCATCCGACTAGATTCCGAACTATCATTGCGACCGGGAAAGGATCGAGCACTTCGATCGTGGACATCCTCTTCATGCAATTATAAGAGTGGAACAGATATATCCTAATCGATCAATCGCTCTTTCGAACTTACCGAGCAGCGAAGACATTCGATGGTAAAAGTGACTTGGAACGGACAGCCTCATATAATATTGTTACCAATATCCTTATATTATTATTAACAGCCTTATATTCCTAACAGTCTAGTAGTATTATTAACAACCTAATAGTATTGCTAATAGCCTAATAATATTACTAACAGCCTAATAGTATTACTAAAAGCCTAATAGTACTACTAACAGCCTAATAGTATTACTCACTCCCTAATAGTATTATGAACAGCCTAATAGTACTACTAACAGGCTAATAGTATTATTAGCAGACTTATAGTATTACTAACATTCTTATATGATTACTAATAGCTTATATTAGTAACGGAATGGCCACTTAAACAGCTTCTTGTGTGTTTATTTTTTATTTTTTTTTACCGATTCGACTTCAGAATTTTTCTACCGATCTTGCTCTCGATGACCCAACGGAAAAATAATCTGACGACACCGATCGGTACCTGTGGCACAGAGGGAGCGGATTCTTAGTCCAGAGACTATCGATAATCGTTATCGTCATTCCCCGAGGTTCAACTGTATCGTTTGCGACCGTAGATCTATTTGTCATTACAGTCGAAGTGAATCGATCGAGAAAGAGGCTGTCACGTTGCCTCTCAACAATGAACCCGATTTTTCCATAGCCACTAACGATACCGATTCGTTCGACTTCGCGGCAGTTTCTGAATCGGAATTGACAATCCCGTACAGTTATTGTAACACATCGTCGTAAAAGGCCGCAAGCGAGCGTTTGCCGTCTTCCACCGACGAACAATTGTACGGTGAAAATTTCTTACCGGCAAAACGTCGTCGCGTGCGAGTGCAGCTGGCACAGCGAGCCGCGCCTAATAACCTAAGCACCGGACTGCGCGCACGGAAGTTGCGGCAACGACGCGTCGCTCAACCATCACGAGACGGATTTTCCCTAGGCAAAAATTTCAAACTACCATACCAAAATCGTTCCGATTCTCATTCTCGAGGCCAATCACTGGTTTCGACTCGCACGTCCGGCAATCGAAAGAAAATCGGTTTGACCATGTAATTTTACGATCTCCGGGTCAAATCGACAAAGCAGAAGCAAGCGAGCTTCAGTCTACGTATATTCATATACGACTCTTCGACAAAAACTAAAATATATAGGATAAGTCGGATTTTTTAGCAATGAAAATTGGAGGTTGACGTTTAAAAAAAAAAAACCTTTAAATTTTTGTCGTAACCAACTCAGGAAACATCGAACTGAAGCATTTTACTCAGAACTTTAGATATGTTCGACGCGTGATTTAATTGCAGCTCTAACTGTAACTCTAAATTTAATTGCAGCCATATCACCCCGATACTGCGGGTGACATGACCATAGTAATAATGGTAATCGATCACGTCTAGAGAAGCGTCCATTTTCACGTCTGTTTGGACAGTTAAGGTAACAAACCATTCGTTTGTTACCTTAAAAGATATTGAAGGTAGCCATATCACCCTGACTTATTCTACGTGATGTAACCTATTGAAAAAATTGGATAAGGAAAAAAATTAATACCTTATAATTAATACCTGTTAAAAATGAATGCCTATAAGCGGATAAGGAATAAAATTAATCACCAGAGCTGAGCAAATACACTGAGTACTTGAAGTACGTATTAAAATATCAAGTATTGCACTTCAGCAATTCAGTTCTGCCAGTACTCAAGAACTATCCAGCGTTCAATACCTCGAGTACTTGATACTTCCATATCTACTTCAAGTACTTCGGGTATTTGCCCGGCTCTTGTCATCACATTTAGATTTTCACGCCCACGTCCGTTGCGGAAAATGTGCAAAAGAGCGAGGCATTTAAAACAGTCCCAAAAATTCTCGGTTCGCCAAGTCTGGAGAGAATGCGGTGAAACGACACTCCCACCCCACAAAGTTCGCACCCCAGGCGAACACGTACTACCCTATCGCGTATACCACCGGTCGGTTATGTCACGCCGCAAAAGTTCGCGCTTAATATTATTAAATCGGAGGACAATGGTGAGCCGTGGCACGCGGCTTTTAAACGATTTTAATAAAATTTCACGGAAGATTATTATTCTTTTTTTTATTTCAATAATATGATAATAATACGAAATGAAAGAATATTCCGCTCTCGAGGGATTATCATTCGGTCACGCGGGCTTTCAACCTCCCCTTTTCACTCGCTCACCCCTCGCCGCTCTCGCCTTCACCGTTTTATTGTCTTTTCACTTATCTCTCCCTCCCATCCTCTCCGTACGCCCGACTTATCTATATAACATATTATTAGGCTTATTATATCCACAACTTTTCTCCATCTGCCTACCGTCGATTCTCCCTTCGGAACCACGCAAGATCGTTCGCAACTTCCTTTCCGCTCTAATTCCAATATTCACCGTCTTTAATCTCGTCGAGATCGATTTCGACCCGGAATTGAACTTGGCCAGGGACGAACGTACTTCGTCCCTTCGAACGTCTTTTAATTGTTTATCAATACTATAAATAATGTAAAGACTTTATAAGAATTTATACCAATGAATACTATAAGTGTAAAAGGGCAATTAATCATGAAGGGCCTGTTAATCAAATAAATGAATTTAAAACAATAATAATATAAATAGTATATAAGAATATATATACATTCGTTTGTGTATTTAATTTTTCGCTTTTCGGTTAAATTTCAAACTTACTTTCGAATTTCATAGTTTGTACGATCGCGAGGCACAGAGGGATGAAAATTAACCTGTACGCGGATCGCCGTTCAGTAAAATAGTTTCTTGTCCACAAACGTTCACAATTCTTTTCATGTTAATTTTACAAAAATGTCTTTTAATTTTACTAATATATTTTTTGCAAAATTAACGTCACGATAGTCGTGTACATTTGTGGCCGAAAAAAGTTTGTTAAATATACAAATATGTATTTACTGTGTACTGCAGGCAACGAGAGGAGCGAAGCCTTTAGAACACGGCAACTATCATGGCTTAGAGAATGGAGAAGTTTTACGCTCGGTAAAGCACGCTCCGTACGGGATGAACGAGAAACCGGGGCGACCCCAACAAAACAGCCCGACAATGGCCCGCTCGAAAAAAAAAAATAGTTGTGTAGCTCTGGGTGTCAACCAGTTTGGCTGTGAGGTCTGGGTGGTCTCGATTCTTTCTTCGGGACGATTCCCTTGAGGGTTCCCGGCGCTTGACTGTGCAGCCAGAAAGGGTTGTCCTTTCCTCTAAGTATCGGGCGCTTCGACACTCGCTTCGACACTCTGAGAAAATTCATTGAAACCCGGACAGAGTAGGGGGGGGGGGAGCGGGGCAAAATGAGACAGTGGTGCAAAACGGGACAGCGGGGGTAAAACTCAATTTTCCAACAATTTTTTGATGCCCCATTTTGACCTAACGATACATCCGGATTTTCAACACCGTTTTGCCCCACTTATCATCACCACCACCACCATCCAAAAGTTATTGTAAAATTACGTTTTGTCCCATCATCCTGTTTTGCCCCAGTGCTTCATTTTGCCCAAAATCCGATGTAAACAAGAAAGAAAGAAAGAAAATCGCTTCATTTTTATAGCTTAAAGTACGGAACTATTCTCCTTAAAAGAAAATAGCTAATGGGTTGGGACAAAGTGTAAAAAAAAAACATCTCGTTATTACGAGTATGTACAAGACTCGTGAAAAATGATCGTCGAGTGGCGTGAGTCCCTTCGCGACGCACTGTCATCGCGACCCATCCAACGAAAAACCATTCCTCATTCCCGATCGAAGGGTGAGATCGGGTGAGGAAAGAAAGATTTTAAAAAAAAAAACACCGCATCCGATGCCACGATTATTGTCATTAACGCCAGGGAAACTCGAGAGAGAGCTCGCAAAGCAGCCCTGCGAAGCAGAGGATAGCTGAAGTATCAATCTCTTGTCGCTCGATCTGGGATATATATTTTTGAAAAAAAAAAAAAAAAAAAAATGTCAACCCGCGCACACCCGTTGAATATAATGCTCCAATAGTTAATGCGAAACCATTAGTCAAACCCCCCCCCCTTCTCTCCCGTCCCCGGGCTAACGTGAACACGAAAGAGAAATTTCCGATTTTAAATCGCTACATTTATCATGCAAGCAGACGCATATGACACCATTCTGATTTTATTTCTATTTTCCCCACTCCGGCAACTACGATTCGGGGCCGCATGCAACCGTTCCGCTTTATGCTCCGATATCGCTCTCCGTTGCAACCCTTTTTACACACAACGAATCTCTCTCTCTCTCTTCATCCGCCGCGTAACGGAATTCGCGTGTGTATTTCACAATGGAACCTTTCCGCGGCTGGTACTCTGATTACGCGGCAAACTATCGGGAAAACTCGCGACGATTATATAACATAGTGATACATATATATTTGTCGGGCCGTGTGTAACGAGCCCTCGTGAATGCGAATCGTATGTACCGTGCCGTGAGATTTTAACGGCGTTAATTGGACGACGTTTAAACACGAAAGCTGACAAAATTTTCCGACAGCGGAAATGAAACATCTATTCTGATGAAAAGTAAATACAGATATTATTTTTGTTTATCTGTCGTGGATTGCAACATGAAACTTTCATAGAGCTCGCGACATCGTAAATTTCACTCGCGTCGTTACGATAATTCGGTGATTTGCGTTCAGTGGGGCGGGATTTTTTCCCGAACAGCCGATTATTGGGAACGGTGGTGGCGCGCTCTTTGTGTACCTAATCTGAAAGCCATAATTGTCCCATAAACCACTTTGTTAAGGAGGTTGGTGCGGTTCACACTAATCAATTGAGTGCTACAATTTAAAGGTCGTTTATACAAACTTTTACACATTTTTTGATCATAGTGGATTCATATTCGTTTTACAGTGTATGTCCTGAACTTAGAAAAACTATAATTGCACTGGATTTACATAACAAAAATGTTAACTGGATTGTGCTAGTTTTCGAAAAAGTACATATTCGTTCAGATTTTACAAAGCATAAACCGGAATTTCTGCTCGATTGTGATGCATTACGGCTCAGTCTCTACCAAGAAAATTGCTCCACGAATACACAATCTGAATATTCGATACTTTTTTCCGTTTAAAAGTGACAGCTCTTTGTTTACGAAAGAATTTCATAGATGGGTAATCAAAAGAATGTCGACTGTAAAGACTAGCACTCATTTGAGTAGTGTGAAGCGCTCGAGTCTCCTTAATTGAACGCATCCAAGCCCGAGAGCCGAGAAAATGTTCCGAAAGCGGAAATAAAATACTATTTTCGCGAAAAATAAATACAGATATCATTTTCAGGATAAAACTTTCATAGGAGTCGCGACGTCGTAAATTTCACTCGTGTCGTTACGATAATTCGGTGATTTGTGTCGAAGGGCTGAGGATTTTTTTTTTTTTCCCAAACCGCCGAATATCGGGAACGGTGGTAGCTCTTACGTACCTAATCTAAAAGCCATACTTGTCCCATAAACTACGTGCCCATTCGCAGGTTGCAACCGAAGTTTCCCTATCGGAGAATCGTTAAAATGAAAATATTATACCGAGGGAAAAAAAAAATCCGCACGGACCTAAGTCACAGCTCCGATGGGGATGCGAGGCTGGCGCTCGTAAATTTCTCTCACGAATTGCACCCCACTGCTTGTACTCCGTCTCCTCGATGCTACGGCGTCGCAGGTACCCGGCTCTTTATCCGCTGGGTGTTCGATAGCAGGTATGTGTGCATAGTAGCTGCGGAAGCGTTAATACCTTACCTCGCGTATCGAGAGCTGCATTAAACGCGCTTCCGTGGCTTGCCCGGGCTCGTTAGATAGCAAATACGTCAGTACCGACAACGAGAGGCCAAAGGATCAAACGGGAAAACTATCCTCGCCGTAATAACCAAGGGGGCTTTGTGGCCTCCGATCTAACACAGTCTCTCAATTACCCGCAACGAATTAATTAACCGAACCGATCGCAAGCAGCTCGGCTCGAATGGGGCGCAAACTTTTCCACTCGGGCGGAATCGAATCATCCGCGAAGATGATAAACGAGGATTTCCTGCACCACATACCGGGTAAGCTGAGCAGCGCCCGTCTTATTTTAGATACCAATAATTTTTTATTAATACCTTCTAAATTAATATTCTTGACAAATAAAATTTATATAATTTTATTTATTGAATTAAAAACTATTTTTTTCTAATAAATTTAATTTTTTTCAATAGAATTTCATTATCTATATGAATTAGATTAGTAATTTTCTATTTATTAAATAATAACGAACTTCCCTCGGTCACGAAACATTTGACGGCGGTTATTATTGTCTTTCTGTAGTTAACGCAGACAACATAAAGCATACCAAGCCATGTTTCGTGCGATCCAAATATATGGCCGATTGCAAATATTTATTAACAGAGCTGCAACTAAATGACGCCTCGAAAATATCGAAAGTCCGAGTGAATTGCTTCAGTCCGATGATTTTAGAGTTGGTTACAACAAACATTTAAACGTTAAACCTCCAATTTTCATTATTTAAAAAACATAACCATATCACCCCAACTTCCTCTATAAGCCTTATTGCCGAGAGTTTTCCCGCTGGACTTCCAGGTAAACAAGCCCAAGTACCTGTAAATAAAAATAAAGATCCATAAATCCTGTCTACGCCGCGAGAAAAAGTTGGGACTAAAAAGGAAGGTAAAAAAAAATAGAAGGGTTTAAAGAGCAGTCGCCCCATTTTGTAAATGATCCTTCCACGCAAAGGCGGGCGCGTGTAGCATTTCGGTATTGTGATGCGGGACTCTCGGCGCTGTTCGGCAGCGGCTCGTGCAAAAATCCCCCGGCAAAATCTTACAAGTGCAAGGAGGGGCTTGTCCGGGCTGTCTGATTTATTTATCGAATCATAAATTACCGAAGCAACAATGCCGAGGCAAACGTGATACGAGAAAGCATCAATAGCGCCCCGGCACGGATTCTCGCATGTGTTAACCGGCTCGCAACGACTACAGCGACTCGAGAGAGCTCTCCGACCGCGCTTGCGGAGCACCCCGAGTACATCGTGTACACTCACACATGTAATTCTCGAGTGCGGATCCGAGTCGCGGCGGGACTGCCAAAACGTGCGCGTGTTTGCGTTGCGTGCTCGACCGGAAACGCGATTTATACGATGCAAATTAAATGTGCTCGACGCGAACGCACACGGCGGGCCTTCGACCATTGCCTGGACGACGAGAATCAGACCCCGAAAACGAGATACTCAACACCGACGTATGTGCAACCGCTCTACTCGATCGCGAGTATCGCGAGTGGTGTATCGGGACGAGAGGGGCAAAACGGACACGTGTCCTGTGTTTTATATGAGACCTTTGTGTTTCACTTTTTTATGATATCGGACAAATTTTTTTTGAATATTCCGTCTTGTCGCGCTCTCTCTAAAAAAAAAAAATAGGATAAAAGTGGCGAATATGGCCTGGTCAAGATATTATTGATTGACGTAACAGTCGCGGTGGACAACATTCACCAATTTCACACTACGATATTATTGAATATACTATATTGTTATGTGTATAGTATTTTAGTTCCTATTACTATACATTTGCTTTATTTTCCTTGGCGAATAAAGTTTTTGCAAATTTGTTAAAAGCCTCGCATTCGGCACGTGAGTTAATACATCTGTATATTTATATCCTTTTTCTCCCCACCTTGTCGATGAATTTCAACAAACTGTACCGAATAATAATCAAGCGCCGGCCAGATTTTTATCCGCTTAGTTTTTTATTCGCCGCATCGGAGCATCAGTTCCGAAAAGTTGAACGGAAGATTAAAAAAAAAGAGAAATGAATTTCGCGTGGGACAAGTTGGCCGCAGCTGTATGCAGTGATTGGTCACACTCTCGTGCAATGAGATCAAGGACTCCCGTTTCATTTTTTTTTATTCCATTATTTTTTTTTTCACGTATACGTCTCACCACCGAATTTGCATCTTTCTCCATTATATCTAGCGATCATCCTCGTTAATCTGCATCGAATACTCGGGACGATTCGTCGCGGCTCATTAAGGTCTCGGGGGTTCATTGTGCCAACGGTCTGTCTCGGACTAATGCGAGGGCTGCGGACACCCCTTTACCGTATCCGAACACTGAATGGAGAACGAGGGCAGACCTCGTCGCCGCTCCATGGGGTAACTCCGACAGTCGATGATTCTTCACGCTTTCGTCCGAATCGTCTATCGGCTATTACGCCGGAGAATGGCCGAAGCCAACCACTGCTCGTCATTTTTTTTTCGGGATATTAAATCCCTCGACGCGCAAACGTATGCTACTAATTTTTAAGCCCAGAACGAATAACTCGCAGCCCTGAGCACCGATATATATATTTTTTAATTCATTTTCTTTGACTCCGTAAGGTAAATGCTCGAAACAATACAAAATATTTATACAACTATGGGTATCCAATCGCTGATATCAATCCCATCGGGAAGTTTAATTCATTGGCTAAGCAAAAAACCCCAATATGTATAATTATCAATTTTTGAGTATACAATACAAATAAAATAATGAACATATATTTTTGATCCTAGCATCGATTCACCATTTCGTCAATAAAAAAAGCATATCGCGTTTTTATTGAGATAGTTATTGGGTTGGTAGAACAAAGATGTTTATTCTAATCGACAAATTTTGAATCGTTGGGAGCAAATAATATCTTCTAAAAAGCAATGTTTTATTTGTATCAAAGAAACAACAGCTTTGGACTCATGTCTTTGGCATCCCGACTTTTGGTTAATTCAAGAATTCCTTTTTCCTCAGTGTAGACACTTTTGTGCAAGTCCGTGTCTGTAGTCCAAACATAAACTTAAGTCATAATGTGTTTACAATTTTTTTTCCATATTTTTAAAATCGAGAAATTCATAAATCAACTCCGAATTCAATAAGGTAACTATTAAACTGCTATTATTCTCTACGGAACGAACGGACGAATGGAAATGGTAATTTTATTTTTGTTATTTTGTTATTACCCGACATTCCTTATAAGGTTCGTATGTGATTACAAAACCGAAAAAAAATGTATGAATATGCAAAATCAATGAGTCACACAAAGGCTCCATTTTTTTTTTTTTGCACTATTAGTGCTGTAGTTATGCAGAAGCGCTCAAACGCGAGGGACGATTTCAGTCCACTCTGCTACCCCTGCCCTTCAATGCATCTTCGGCAGAGTCTCTAAATACCATAAACAAGCTATCGATATAATTCCTTGTAAAACGTTGCGACACCCATCGTCGCAGTAGAATTTTTAACCCCGAACGTTGTCGTCGTGTTGTGACAGTATCGAAGGGGTGTTTTGGGGTCTGGGTTTTGTATATCGGGCCGACGGCATCCCCTCGTCGAACTCCCGTACGCAACATGCGCTATTACAAAGGTAATGCCGTGTAAAACGAGAGCAGCACGGAGCCAAGGGAGCGAACTGCAAATGGGCGAACGAGCCTGGACAAATGAGGGTTATTAATTCCGAGCTCGACTCTGCAGATAGTTCGAGGCGAGTTCTATACCGTACCACGCTTTTTACCTAAACACTTATCGCTGAAAATTTTTCACGGCCATTTTTCATACAATAAATACTCCGAATCTCAGCAATCGCTACTGTTACGAGACAAAAAAAAATGACAGAGGAAATTCCCCAAACAATGTTTTCTGCCTCGAGCCCTCTTTAAATCAAATCATCATCGCATTTCAATAAAAACTCATCCACTCTCGATCGTTTAATAGATTGAAGCAGCAGACTATTCCCAAGAAAAAGAAAAAGGTAAGAAAAAAGAATAAGAAAAAAATCTCCTCGCGAAAAGCCCACGGGAGCGAATGAACAATTCAAGGATTCAACCTAAGCACTTCTCGCTGCAAATTTTTCAAGGCCATTTTTCATACAATAAATACTTCAAATCCCGGTCGAAGTTACTGTGACGACAAAAAAAAAGAACCAAAAAAAAAAAATCCCTGAACAATATTTTTCGCCTCGAGCTCTCTTTAAATAAAAGTCGTCATCGCGTTTCAATAAAGACTCATCCACTTTCGATCGTTTAATAGATTCAAGCTGCAGACTATTCCCAAGAAAAAGAATAAGGTAAGAAAAAAAGAGTAAGAAAAAAATCTCCTCGCGAAAAGCCCACGGGAGTGAATGAACAATTTAAGGATTCAATTAATCCACCGAATTTGGTATAAAGTGCGCGGGTTGGGGTGGTACGGGGCAGCGAGTAATAGTGTACACGTTGAGGAAAAAGAATTACGAAGTCGAGGGTCCTGGATTATTGTTCTCGTTGGCGGTGTAGTGTAGTTAAGCCCACCCCCTCGCCCTGGGGTTGGTCGGGGGTCGCGGGGTGAGTTCCGCAATACCAGCATAGCAGCAGCAGCAGCCGTCGTGCCGGGCGCTCACTCGAGAAAGGGAGACGAAAAGAGAGCCGGGGCCACGCGGGAGAGAACAGATTTATATTTGAAATTAGATTAAGCTTCTGCGCTTGAAAGCTATATAAACGCCCCCTCCACCGTCGTAGACTGCCGTTTCCCTCTCTCCTATATACACCCGACGGTTACCGTATACGTACACCCGTCCCACGTTTCACTCGGTGCAATTCCGCACGAGGAGCGACTCGATAAACCAGCAACCGACTCTCTTTCGCTCTTTCCCATCCAGACCCACCTTCGAGAGTAAAGCCCGTCCCGCTTCACTCTCCTTCCTTTCATCTCTTTTGCTCAAACTCGTAGCGTCTCTATCTTGTTCAATCTCCAACTCGCTCGTTTACCACGTCGTCGACTCAGTCAAATCGAGCCGGGTTTTCTGCTCTCTCGCTCGATTTTCCACGGTACTCACGGTGAAACTGACGGAGACTGAATTGTGCATCGTTTCTTTTTTTTAATCCGATGAGAGATTTTAAAAAGACAAACCCTAGCCATATATATATATATATTTTTTTATTACATTTTTGTTGTTAATATTTATTCGTGATATTAGGTTTATTATACAGAATTTTAAGTTACTTCCTTAAAATTCTGTAATGAGATTTATTTTTGTTATTCTTGCGCTTTGTAAGACTTCTCTTATTGGTATTTATATTTTCTTCTCTTTGTTACGGCATAATCGAATATATTTACTTAGATCTGCGACGTACTCTCTCAATGTGCTATCGTCGTATATCAACCCGTGAATATAATAAATAAATCAATAAGTAAATAAAAAATATAAATATATTATATAAAGACACCTATTATTTTATAGACATGCATAAATCCACGCATTCGATCTATTATGAACAACTATTGCATATCGTGTATCGACAAACTACTGTATATTTATTTATCTTTTATTTATTAACGCATATATATATATATATATATATATATATATATATAAGGGGCTATTAAAATGACATATAAGTAAGACAATATTACGAGTAGGAGCAAATAAAAAAAAATCTTGATTTGACGAAAGAAAAAATGACAGCGAATAATTCCAGGACCGGGTAGCAAAACGGGTCAGTTTCGTCGCGAGCTTTTCGCGCGGAGGCGACCGGGAAGAGAGATTCGATAGACCCAGCCCTATTCGTTCTCTCTCCGAGCCGCGTCTCGCCGGCGATTTTTCTTTCTCTTTCGCCGATAGCCCGACAAGCGCACACTCGAATCGAGCCGTCTCTCTATCCGCTTCCTGTGTACAGATACGCGTAACCAGCGGGGGGAGGAGGGGCGAGGGAGGGGCGGGGGGGTGAGTTTCTCTCGAAAGAGACTCGATAAAACGGAGAATCAGGGGAAAGAGGATTTTTCTCCACCCCGCTCGTTTACCCTTTCGCTCCCGTATCTCGTCCACCTTCGTCGTTCGCGCGCACCCGTTTAATCCCCCCCCCCAGATTTCCCCCCCACCCCTGCCGCGCTCGCCTTCCGCCACTCTCCGCTCCTCCACCAGATTTTCTCCGCTTCGCCTGTATCTATTTCTTTTTATTTTCCCCACCATCGCCTACTGTCTATGCATTCAGCGGCATGCGTTCGCGTACTTTTTCGCACTCCTTTCAGTACCTCCCTCCTAGCCGCCCCCCCTGCGAACGCAGATCAGCGGCTACACCCTTCGGAACATCGGACGATATATGACACAACGCTGAGCGAAAGTGCGCACGAGCGGGGTACACCTGCGAGTGGCCATCGGTGTGGATAAATAATGAAAGAATCGAAGGGCGGAAGGGTGGAATTGTAGGGACGAAAAATAAAGGGAGTGAGTTCGACGCTCATAGAGCGGAGGTAGTCGCGTGGAGGCTCCGCGCGGCACGATATATGCATGAAAAATCAAAGTTCTCCGGATGCCGGTACAGAGCCGGCACGACGCGATGGAGAGACGTAGAGTGTGCGGCGCTATCTCCAGCAGGAAGGGAACTTGGCAGCCCGGCAAGCACGAGTGACGAACTATAAAGGGTAGGTTTTTTTTTTTTTTAGGTAGGAAACGCGTATGGAAATGTTATTTCCGCGCGACACTGAAGCATGGAGACGTGAGCAAGCCGGGAGGAGACTTTTGATACTTGGTAGCGTTATTTGGGACTTTCGTACGGCGATCCCGTTTGGTGATCGTTCACCTCGGTGTTCACCTCGATTTCGTCAATTTTGGGTCTCTGATCTGACACGGTTGTCACGCAATTTTCCGACAGAAATTCCCTGATCTTTCCCGGCTTCCCAGAACAAATACGGACAATTAAATCGGGACAATTAAAAATAAGGTAAAATATAATACATAATGATTGTTAATGTATTAAACTCAATTCACTATATTTGAAGTTCCCAACGAAAATAATGTCACGGCATAGTCAGAGACTATACGCTGTATATAGTCGACAAGTTTGCTGAAACGAAAAATTTACATGTCGCGCAGCACGGAATTAAACGAAATTAAAGGGAATTAAACGAAAGACATCAGATTAAAAAAAAACTTGCAGCGTTAAAAAGAAATTCCACGACTTTCCCGGTTTTCCGGGTCAGTGGCAACCATATCTGACTCTTCAACGTGACGAAAATATAAGACGGCAATTACTGTGCATAATTGTATTTGATTTGTGGCAAGAAACTAATACAGTTTCTCGACAGAAACTAAGTTAAAGAAAATTTCACCCAGCGCTCCTCGCCGAAGAACGAGGCCAGGAGGCCGAATTTGTGGATATATATTTTTACTAATTTACATGGGTGTTTGGAGAACGCCGGAGTAGCCGTATCCTTGAGGTCCGAAGTTCCTCACGTAGCATTCTGGACGATTGTGAAAAAATTGATTAGAAATAAAAAATGTTCAATATTGTTGATAGTAAAAAAAAAAATGTTTTTAAAAGAGAATAGGACTGACGTTTGCAATAGATTTCGCCACAGTTCTCGTGATAGGTCAGTGTCTCGAGTGGTTTGCGGCAGCAGAAGCAGCTGAAGCATATGTTGTGATAGGGCACGCCAGAGGCGATCTAAAGAGAACGGAAAACATTGAAGAATAAAATTTCCGATCAAGGAAATAAAATTTCCGATCAACACGGAGAAAAATCCCCGACAATTTTTTTTTCGTCGCCGCAGCAATAGGAAATGACTTAGGGTATCAAAAAATTCTTCCCAAGAAGTCTTCCTTTTCTATCTCAGTTCACGGAATCCCCAACAATAAAATAGGTAGCAACCTTTCAGCCCGACAAACGTCCACAATTCTTTTAATGTTAATTTTCCAAAAACAAATCTTATCCATTTTACGAAAATGTCCGTTAATTTCGAATATTTTTTTCTAAAATCATCAAAACAATTGTGGACGTTTATGTACAAAAAAAAGTTTGTTAAATGTACAAAACTTTTCTTCCATGTAGAATTCACCTGCATCTCCGCCTGATAGACTTTGCGTCCGCATCTCTGGCAGTCGAGTCCGCCGCCGAGGCATTCGCAGCCGGTCGGTAACTTGGGCGAGCAGCAAGAGCCGCCGATGAGCGTCTCGTCCTGGCAGTTCGTAATCTGTGGGCATCCGGCGCCGCCCGCCGAGCGGCCAACGGGACTCGCCGATCTGGGCAGACAATGACGGAGGGCTTGATCAATCCGACTGAGCGCGGTTGAATTTCAACCTTACCGGCAGCAACCCGAGCCGGCGCCGTTTGCCGCCGCGCCGCCGGGACTTCCGGGCAGGACAGGACTTCGGCAGCACGGCGGCTGGGGTGCGCATCTTCGGGGCGGCATGCACGGCGATCCGCCGCCTCGAGGATGCGGCTTGCACGGCGGTATCGTGCACGGCCTCAGTGGCAAGCAGGTCTGTCCGGGTTTGCCGCAACCGCCGCGACATCCGCTTCCGCAGCATCCGCCGCCGCCGCAGCTCTGGGTGTCGCCGGTGCAGGGGGCGTTGCAGCGATCGATCCTCCGGCGAACGGGTCTGCAGCCCGCCGGCGGACAGCAGCCCTTTCTGCCGGAGCAGGGCGGAGAACAGGCGGAGGCGCTGCAGGGCGAGAGGCTCGCCGGATCTGTCGAGCAGGGATCGGCCGATCGGGGCGGACAAGTCTCGCGGCCGGTTGGACGCCGCGCGCAAGGATCCTTGGAGGCGCAGGCGCCCTCGTTACTTCCCTCGTGGCCGCTGCTGCGACATCCGCCGCTCCTCGCCGAGCGAGCTGGCGCGACTTCGCCACCGCTGCAGCAGCGACCGGAAGTGCCGCTGGAGCAACCGCTTCGGCCGCTGCAACCACAGGCGCCCTCGACGGTGGATCCTCTGTCGAGCTGGTGTCTCTGGCCGCAAGGACTGTGACCCGAATGACGAAGCGCTGGGCCCGTTCTTGGCCCGCAGCAGGAGCCGGATCCGCAACCACCGCGCATCCTCTCATCGTCGCAGCTTTCGTAGTCCGAATGGCAGTCGCGAGACTCGATGTCGTTACCGCCGCTCCCGATGGCGCGGCTGGGAGGAAGTTCGTCATGGCTCGTGGGGTTTGGTTCCTCTCGGTGGGACGGGTGCGAGAAACTTATTATGTCGAGGTTGCGGCGCTCTTCGTCGACGATGTTCTGCATCGCCGAATGAGGCTCCGATGCTTCCTTGGGGAGGGCGCCGTGCGCGGCGAGGAAGGAAACCCTTCTTCTGGATGGCGGCGGGCTGTGATGAGGCGGCAATGGTGGGTACGAAGATCTTGGCCTCGGGGAAGCAATGGTGATGGGAATGTTCGCGGGCGGGTTTAGAAAGGAGGTTTCAGGCTGGGGTTGCAGAGCGAAGGTCGAAAGACTCCTGCCAGGGTGACTGGAAACACCTAAGTTACGACTTTGCTGAAGCCCGAAGGTCTCTCTATTGTCGAGGCTCTAGGAACTATCATTTTTACTCCGAAGTAAAGAAATCATTTTTAACGATTATAGACGACTTTGTAGATAAGTGAATAACTAAATATTCAAACTCATCGCAATTCATCCACGGAAGTAGCGTGTCTTTCATAGAGACGGCAATCAGGTACACGGTAAAACGATTTGTACTCTTAAAAACAAAAATTTTGTCCACAAACCTGCACCATTTTTTTGTTGTTAATTTTACCCAAAAAAATGGTTGTAAAATGAACAAACATATTTGGAAAGTGCCCAAAATGTTTGCAAAATAATTAATATTTTTGTTAAATGTGGAACATTTGTTTTTTGTAAAATTAACAAGAAAATGACTGCGAACGTTTGTGATTAAAAAAAAAATGTTTGTAACACTTTTACTATGTAAATGCATCATCTCGAAGAAATATTCGGGCACAACTTTAACGAATATTTTTTCGGGTGGTTTCGGCACAGTCGTTGAGTGACCCTCGAAACTGAGTGATAAGGAACCAGGGAAGATAGCGACACTTTTACTCTATCCAATCTACTGCACTCCAATGTCTTCTACTTGCTACGAAGAGGACGCGCTCTCACCTCAAGCAATTCCGATAATTCTGAACGAAGTTTCTTCTTTGGCAAACCCTTATGATCTTTCCGTGTTCCTGAGAATCCGAATTCTGCGAATCGTAACAGCGATATCGGTGACAGTGTTTCGAGTATTGGCTATGACCGTAATTGGGGCGACAGGGATTTCCGGGTCTTCGATGAGCCGAACAGCCGTTGGTGCCAAGGATTGCGGCTTGAGCGGAAACGGGAGTGCTCGATGGGCGAACGAGGAGTTGTTGGACCGAGGACGGAGGATGACTGACTACGCTAAGGTTTGCAATAAAATATCATAAAGTTACTAAACAAATTGCGTTGACGGAGCTGCAAAGCTTTCGAAAATTGTGGGAATTCAATTTAGGTTTTTTCCGTTTTTTGCCGTACAGTGCGCATTTTGTGAAGCAGTTTTAGGGAGCTCTTACAAAAACGCCGTTGGAAGATGAAATTCCATCGACCTTCACAGACAAAACTGTGAAGAGGCAAACATTGCGGTACTCGAAATTTCATCTTCAAATGAGTTTGCAGTTTCGTGCGAACCTCTGAGAAGCCGATTGCTGCCTGTTGTACCAGGCTGGTGTCGCGGTAGGGCCGGACGGTTGATTGCCGATGAAGTCAACGGAACTGCGAGCGCCGAGCTTGGAACTCTCGCTCTCGGAGCAGAGTTTGTCGGCGACCGTTTCCAGAATCTGATTGGTCTCGGGCGATTCTTCGCCCCGACCACCGCGCAGTCGTTGCCGGTCCTGAATGGAAACCGATGATCCGCGGATCTCAAAATCCTGATTGTGAGGGTCGACAAGGTGGGGCTCGTCGTTGCAGCAGCAACAGCAGCAGCAGTCGGAAAGGGAGTCGCAGGGTGACAAGGCGGGATCTGCCTTATCGGCCGGTGGAAGAATGTGACTGATCCGGGGTGCGGGCAATGCGGTGCGAACGGAAGTTATCGAGAAGAGTCGGTTGTAACAATTTCGGCAGAACAATTCGCCGGAGTGAGTCGCTACCGTCCAACTGTCGAGCAATTTTCGGCAGTTACCTTGAAAGAAAAAAAAAAATCGGCCTCGTCGGTAACGAAAAAAAGAGGGGGAAGCTCGACTGATAAACCGTTCTCTTTATCGCGCGAATAATTTGTATAATTAAAGTATAAATTAAATTTACTAACGGCATGAGAAACAAAAATTGTGCCAGACTTTTCCGAGGGCTAATTTCTCTTCGGCGAAGTAAACCTCGCGAAGGCAACGCGGGCAAACCCCGGGCATTTATCAAATCTGACGTTGACAGCTCCGTGATAACTCGGCCGGCTCGTTACACCGACGAAACAATTTGAGCTGCCTAATGATTCTGAAAGGACGTAGATAAATTCGATGTTTTTCTTTAAATAAAAACACACAACGGGTTGATCCCTAACCACGAAATTTCAAAGTTCCACTTCCGTTCGATGAACCTCATCGAAACTGGGCAATGGTAATTGAGGTTTTTTTTTATTGTAAAATTCAAATAGCACCGAGGTAACTCACGATAGCGAACGACACTCAATTGGCATCTTACGAAGTAAAAGAGACCTTCGCATACGGAATTTTAAAAACTTTTAACCCAACCCACCCGAGGACGTATAGAAAAAAACAACGAACTGACGCTGTTTGACGTCTGACAGAATACGAGTCTTGGTCACTCAAGTGACGCTACACTGAACACCAATGGAGCGTGCACGATACTTAGTTGAATCGAAAAAAGACTACGCAGAAAAAAATAAATTATTTGATGGGTGGACCATAAATAGATATTTATGTATTTTTAAATAATGCTTATCTGTCTCAGAATGATATTTATATTTTTCAAATTAATATTTATTTGCGGGGCAACCGTGAAATAAAAAAATTCCCTATGTTGACGGAAACGACAGAAGGTGCAAAATGGAATTAAGATTATGAACTTAAGAGCGCAATCCTACGGTTAATAATTATCGAGATGTGTTATATCTTTAAAAATTGAAAAACTCACCTGTGAGTGTTATCCTCACGATTAGGATCGTGCCGACATCGATTAGTTAGTATTTTGTAATTTTAGTCTTCTTCCTTCCTTCTTTTCCTCGTCGGCTTGCGTCGTGTGTACGCTGGAAGAAACGGATTAACACATCTGTTGCAAAAACGACACAGTTGATCTATTCTGTAGGAAATGTTAAGTCACGAATCTTATTTCGCAAAGAAACCGGGATACACTAATTTTTATGAATTCTTCGGATTATTCGGGCGTATCGAAAACTTCAGCATTACGAATCATTCGTAAACGCTAAAAAATACAATATAATGCATTAAAAATTAGTTTGCGTAAAAGTGCAGTACTTGACCATTACGACTCATTCATAAATGTTAATTAATGAAAATAAGGTATTAAAAATCAACCTGCGTAAAAATGAAGTATTTCAGCATTTCGATTCATTCATAAACGTTAACAAATAAAAATAAGGTATTAAAAATCAGTCTGCGTAAAAGTGTAGTGTAACCGATCTAAACCAATACATATACGGAAGAGGAAACTACAGAATAGATCCGACAAACAACAATGCAATTGGGCATAGTGACAAAGTGAAAAAGAGAAATGCGATGACTGTCCATTAAAAATAATGGAGCGCCATCGATAGTTGCCCTCTTGAGCTCCGGCACGCTAAGCCGGAGGGGCCTCTTCGGCACCTGGCCTCTTCGGCGCGAAGCCTCTTCTTTCTTTTCATTGGGCGCATCGACAGCCCCGGATGACCTGCATGCTCGGAGATTCCCAAAAACTTGAAAATAAAATATTTCAAACCATATGAAATAATCATTGGTTGTATTATCCAAGCGATGGCCAACGATAAAAATGCAATCGTTGTCCATACGCATGTACATTTTACTTCACTGGCAATCTCCGAGCTTCGATGGACCCTGCTGAGTACCAAAGAAGCCTTGCGGACTCTACACTGTAAAAAATTTGTTTGAAAATTAATGAACGGTACTGGAAGCTTTTTTTTACATAAACTGGTTCTGAAATTTCAAACACGTGTGCGTTGCAATTTTAATTTAAAATATCTATTTTTCATTAAAATTATTGTAACTTTCAGGCAAAAGATTTGTAATTTTCATATCTGGTATTTTAATTTTACACAAGAACTAAAGAATCGAACAATATTGTTCGATTGTTGTTCGATCAATGTAAGTAATGTAAGCAAATTTCAAGTTCCAGTACATTAAATTTACAATTTATTTTTACAGTGTACCGAGTTCCACCGGAGTGTCTTGGTAGAGCTTACAGGCTTCTCCGGAATTCTACAAGAGCCTTACGGACTCTAATGAGTACCATAAGAGCCTTGTAGACTCAATTGACTATCGCGCATGAGCGATAGAAAATTGACCTTAAGAAAGACAATATTTTGCTCGCATCTGCCTAACTTACTCGCTAACCGACTCACACCTATGACTCTACGTTACTTACAAACTACGCGACCTGCCCGACTTCGATCTAGAGCCTGAAAAACGGGAACAGCAATTTTTCTTTTACCATTCATTCCGATCACGCGAGAACTCTACGTTACTAAAAAAAAAAAAAAAAAAATACGCGACCGCCCTAACTTTGGTGAATACGCTGAAAAGCGGAAAAGGCACATTTCCAATGTACCACATTCGCTCCACGATTCTCTCTCAAGCCACCCGGGTGCGAAAACCTGCACTAGGGACTTTACGCCCCGGGACGTGTCCGACACTTGAGTTCAGTACTCCTCATGCCCACGGAGGAAATACCCATTCACACCCATGCCTTACAGTAAATGCATTTCGCTCGCAAGCGTATATACACCGTTGTTCGATCGACCTCTGCTCGGCTACCGTTCAGGCGACGATCGACCCTCCGCGAGTATCACGCAACACGTACCTTTGATCGATGAACTCTTCTTCTTCGCACCTGAAACATCCTATAATTCTAAGCATTAATTGGAAATTGTGATATCGAACGGTCTACTGATTCGAATAATTTTTTTTTATGGCAAACCATTTTTGTTTTATGCTGCAGGATAAAAAGCAAGAATATCGCGACGCGACCTCGCCGTTCCAGAGATGGATAGAGGAAAAATGGTACGAAAAAAAATTATGAGAAGATAACGCGCCCGGGATTGATGTACGTATTTTTGAATTTTTATATAGGTTTTTCTGCTATTAAATTCCACAAATAATCAAAGTGTTTCTCCCGATCGGAGTCACAACTGCTCTAAGAGCTGACAACCCTCGGTTCAGACAACATCGAAGCAGTACATCTAATGGTGTGTGAGAATTTTCATAAAATATCCACTTCGATGGAGCTGAGTGCCGTCGCGAGTATCCTTCTTGTCCATGTAATATTTAACAATCAAAAAGTTTTAAAACGTTTATATTACTTTGGCCGTTTTTTCTCCTTCTACTTTTTTTTGTATAATTTTCTTTTATCTGAACCGTTGCAAGTAACGAAATCGGAGGGTCATCCGACTTCAAATTTGTGGGGACAGAGTCTAAACTCCGATGAAAACGTAACGCATCGTTGAATTATGTGCGGCGAAAATCGATGCGTTATTGAATAACATTTAAAAGGACTAGAAGGATCTAAACCCTAATCTATAAAATGTTACGATAAAGAAATACCAGGGCCAAACGCAAGTCGATGCGATATAAATCGAATCGAGTTGCGGTCACTATGCCAATTGCCCGATAAAAAAAAAAATTACAAGCAGCATCCCGTGTCGTTTCGGAACATTAATCCTGCGACATGGTGGGAGCTCCAGGGACTGAAACCTGACTCACTCATTTTCAAATTTTTTTCGACAAGTTCTTCGCCCTTCAGCTGAAATTAAATCGGCAGTCGGCAAACTGCCGAATCGTGACGGTTTCGTTATTGCTTCCCGTCGGTAACTTATCCAGTTCTGTTGATGGTATTTTCACTGCGCCTTCTCGGAATACCGCCTTCGTCTCGTTCATTATCCGGTATCCACAAATCTAGTAGAGGGAAACAATTGCAAACGATTAATATTTTAACATCCAAGCCCCTTTTATGTTGAAGTTGTTTTTTTAAGTAAACAACATTTTTTTAATTAACAAATAAAGATGAAGCTGATAAAGGACTAAACGCGTAGTTTCAAATCTTAATTTTCGGCACGTTTGCATACTTTTTTATCTATTCATTATGTAACTTTTTTATTTTTTAAATTAATTTACTTCACTCCGTACAAATATGGAACTTTGCGTGCATAACATTTTCAGATTTTCACCTGTGAAGTAAAAATTTGGGACGATAATCGTGCGAAAAACTTTTTCTTAACTCGTATAATTGCAACACTCGTCAGAAAAGTCTTATCGCACTAGCGTCGTAAATTAGTATTATTGACGTTCTGTCAAACGCAAACGTTTCACTATGAAAACGATTAAATGCAGAGGTAAGGCTTAGCTTACCAAGTAAAAGACAAGCCTCGAAAACATAAAATGAAGAAAAAAAAATGTGCCGATAAATGATCACTAGTTTCCTACATATTTCATGCCCGCCTCAGCCGCTCGTTGTTACCGGCAGTCGAGTTATTTTTACTCAAGATTTCCCGCAAGCAACCGAGCGATAATAATGTACGAGCCCCGGTTGTCGAAACTCCCAAAGCGTTTGCGAAAAATTACGACAAAGTTTCAAGATGACAAAAAAATCATCAGTTAAAAAAAAATCAACATGGCTACGTGAGCAAGTACAAACCTGCATAACCCTCCCCTGCCCGCTACTTTGATAATCAAGGACACTTTCTCGATTTGACAACTAAAAATGTCTAATTTCACTTAATTTGAAAGAAAAAAAAAAAAAAAACATTAAGTCAAACGATGAAACCCTCGTCGATGAATCGGGGAAGATGTCACTGAAGAAATGCACGGAAAAACGAGGAAAGAACATTTCATTGTCGACAAGACGGCCTCGCAGCGCTTGTCGCTGGCATCATTTTTTTCATCAAGAATTTTGGGACTAATTACCTGTGGAGAGACCTGGATTTCATTTCCAGCGGTTCCGGGAGGCTTCACAAGTAGATGGGCACACTTTTTGACGCAAAACGAGTCCTTTTTTGCAAGAGTAACGAGAAAATGTACGGAGCTTCAAAGTTACTGCATATCAGCGTCCCAAATGGCGGAGAGAGGAGAGTAGGGACGACCAACTGCCGCGACGCCGAACAGCTATGCGCAGAGGGACTCTGCGCATTTCTGCTTCAATCCTCTCCGCCAATCGGAAAGAATTTTCATAAATTTCCCGCCAAAATTGTGACATTAATTTTTGGCTTGCGAACATATTCAATTATCTTTTGGAACCGAAGACGTCGTACTATAGGATTGATGACGTAAATAGATAAGCCTCAAATAAACGACAGGCTTCGAAAATATGGTACGAAGTCCCTACATATTTCATTACCGTACATCTCAACCGTTTGCTTTTATCAACAGTCAAATTTTGTTTACCTCAAATTTATGTGCCCTAGTTATCGAAGCGTTCGAAACATAGGCAAAAAATTACACGCTTCCAGGATGATAAAAATGCTCTGGTCCAAAATCAATATGGCTATATGAGCAGGTCCAGACCCGTATCGCACCCACCCGACCCCCCCCCCCCCCCCCCGACTTGGGCAATCGACAGCCTTTTCCTAATTTTTCTACTAAAAATTTCAAATTAGTAGTAGAACGCTGGAAATGGACGAATCTCAAAATGAAATGAATCTCAAAGATAGACTTAACGTCAAGTCAGAATACATTTCTCTGTCGACAACACGGCCTTCTGGTGTTCGTCGCTGGCATCATTTTTCAGATGAAGGATTTCGGGAGTAATTACCTGAGGAGGGACCTGGATTTCATTTCCTGCAGTTCCGCTAACCTTCAGAATTAGGTAGGAACACTTTTTTCACTGAGGAGAAGTTTATTTTCACAAGAAACAGGAGAAAATGTACGGAGCTTCAAAGTTGCTACACGTCGGCGTCCAAGATGGCGAAGAAGAGAGTAACGTCCAACTGCCGCGAGCTCCAGACGTCTATGCGCAGGAGTTCTGCGCACTTCTTCCCCAAACGCTCCACCAATCCAGCGAGCCTTTTCAAATTTTTCGCACAAACTTGCTCTTTCTCCCTCTTTCTCTTTCTCAAGAGAGAGTTTAAAGCAATTTTGAAGAAAGTATTTTTAGGAAACAATACATAGAATGACCCACGCACAAGTACTTAAGTTTATAATTCATAAATAATTGATAACTTTTCAAATTAAACAATATTCATTTATTCAGTATTTTCATTAATTAATCGGTCAATTACGCATATCTCACACCGAACAATTGTTCCTCCGAGTCGTCAGCCGTCGCAATATTTTTTATTATGAGTATATAAAATTTCACATGAAAAATTTTCAACAGTCGAAGGCATACGGAAGAACGAAACGGCCCTGGGTGAGGCTTACACGACCTACGTCACGCGACACGCACATACACGCACACGAACATATCGAGCTCCGCGCGACGATTGCCGCGAAATAGTTGGACGGCGTGAGCCGCAAAAACTCGAAAGTCCTTCGAGTAACTTTTCTCTCCTGTTCGAATAATGCTCCGACGACAATAACGTGCAGTACAATTAGATAGTTACATCGAACTGTTTTGTAATTAGTGAATATGTCGAAGTTCAGTTTCGGAACCCCGGCCACGACGGCTGCCACTCCCAGCTTCGGATTCGGAGCTCCGAAGTGAGTATTAGAGGTTATGTACTGTGCTGCGAGTTATGCAAATAATTTACACGTCAAAACGGCTTTTGCTCAGCCGTTGAAGTGACGTTTTCATAAAACGTTAGATTCAACGCTGGCAATGTTAATTTTATATTAATATTTTTTTTTTCCCCTCAAGACCAGCAACGTCACTGAGTCTAGGAAGTACGACCTTTGGCACTTCCACACCAGTGGCGAGCGGAAGTCTTACCTTTGGAACTCCTGCAGCTGCAGCTCCGGCAGCCAGCGCACCGGCACCAAATTTTAGTTTCGGAGGAGCAGCGACAACCGCAACTCCTAGTCAATCGTCCAATCTCTTGCTGGGATCGTCAACTGCTACGACTGCTCCGAGTCTCTTTGGAACTCCTGCAGCATCCTCGGCTGCACCTACCGCTGGTCTCAGTTTCGGGACTTTGTCGACGTCGACAGCATTTGGCATACCTACGAGCACTCCTGCTACAGGAGGAGGATTGAATTTTGGAACCCCCGCGACATCCTCGTGTTAGTAGTGTAGCATTTTTTATTTGATGATTTTTTGGTGAAGCATTGTTCAGACTGTACACTGTTAAAATGTTAAGCAGTTAAGATGTTGAACTGTTAAAATGTTGGTCTGTTAAAATGTTAAACTGTTCAAATGGCAAAAAGTTCAACTGATGAAATGCTAGACAGTTAAACATTTAAACTGCTGAACAAAATTTTTAAGTTAAATATTTAAACTAATAAACTTACTTTTCTTGATCTTTTACAGCTTCGTTATTCGGAACGGGAACGGGAGGATTATTCGGAGCGAAGCCCGCGACGACGGCCGCGCCTGCTAACACGACTAGTACAAACAAGGGATTGGGTGGTCTAGATGTTTCCCTGAACAACAAAGGTCTCTCCCATGGAAGCAACAGTCCGACCGTCGCCAAGGAAAATCTCATTCCCAACGAACTCACGCAGACGATCGACAGCTTCAAGTAATTTATCTTCGATAGAACTTCGATAGACTTTCAAATTTCCATTCAATGATTTATCGAACCCGCAGAGATTTCGTGAAGACGCAGAAAGGATTCAGTTCCGACATAGCGCGAGGTTCGGCGCGACCGTTGAATCGCTGTTCGGAGGATACCGCGTCGCTGATGGAAATGCTCACCACTCTTGCCGGTTCGGTTCAACGCGACCGTTCGTTGGCCGACAAACTCAAGCAAGATACCGCCAAGGCTCTTCAGAACGCCGAAATCGCGCAGAGAACACACGACACCCCGGCCGGGTTGCAGTACGAGAATAACGCGCCTTTGCACTTCTTCATGGAGCTCGCCGAATCTTTCGAGCACGAAATCATGCTGTTCAGGTCGCAAATCGAGGCCACCGAGAAGCATATCCAGACTATGATGGCACCGAGGGCGCTCACCCCTCAAGGTTGACGATAAAAATTCATTATACACAGCTGTTTTTCTTTTCTCGAGATAAAACTTCGTTTCGCAACGATTTTTTTTTTTTTTTCATTCGCAGAATTAACCGCAGCTATGAGCAAAATTCACGAATCTTTAGTCGCCGTTGCTGGAAGGTTGCAGGGTGTTCACTCGAAAGTTCAGCAGCAGAAGGAGCAGTATTTGAACTTCAGAAAATATGTTCTGAAGGACAGTACGAATGTGTTCGAGGATGTTAGCAAAATAAACGGAAAGAGCGGACGCTCCAGCATCGGTAGGATCACCAGTGGTCCTACGCCCTTCGGTCCAGGTACTTTGCACGCATTTTTTAGACAAGATGTATGACAATTCGAATATTGTTATGAGAGAGCAAATATTGTTATGAGAGAACCAAAGTTGTTATGCGAGAGCAAATATTGTTATGAGAGAACCAAAGTTGTTATAAGAGAGCCAATATTTAAGAGAGATCGTACATCGTTTCAGGAAATAAAAGTTTTCTCTCGTCGACGGCGATAACCACGGGACGGCCACCCAGCTACGGTACTCAGAATCCTCTAGGTAAATACACACGAAAGTGAGACTGAATTGAAAGTAAAAAACAATCCTGTAATTACGCATATATGAACTGGTGAAACTCTTGTACGAGTCTCTTCGATAGTCTCGTAATATTTTTCTATCCATGTGTATACCTTACGTCAGTATGCCTGTTCCATAAAAGTGTCCTACGTTCAGGTCTTGCGTGGATCTAGCGTGAGGTAGAGAACACTAACATAAGTAGCAACGCCAATGAGCCGTATAAAAAATTGGTCTGGAGTACGGATTAACCGTATAAAAAATTAAATCAAAAATTTCTTGAGCAAGCTTCATTGTTTTTTTTCTTCAACAATGTTTATCGTGTAGATTTGGCTTATTATTTCTTTGGCAAGTTTTCTTATGTTTGCTCCGCGCCGATATTTGCGCGCCGCCCGCGATCTCCCGATACATTAATATAAGCCCGACTATGAGTTTTTTTTCTCGTCCCACATCAAATTTGATATTCGTTTTGGTTTTCCAGGGGAAAAGTAAATGCAGTATTGTAGCTATAGAGGTATTGAAAAAAACAAAAAATTTATAATTCAATTTAATAAAAAATATGTGTTTGTCCAGCTGTTGGGAGAGGTATCACGTGAGGGCTTACGGAAATCTGACGAATCACCTAGCAATATCATCAATTCTATGTGATCGAATCTGCTACGAGAGCCATGTGACTAATTTTTGTCGGAGAGCGTGAGGCTCATTAAAATTCATAAATCACCGTAGTCCCAGATCTCTCTTATACTTTCCAAACATTTGCAAAAAAAAAAATTGTAAATAATCGCATCGTTTATCATTTGGGCTTTTCTTTCTCTCGTTCCCCTCGTGTGCTTTTTTAGGTGCAATTTTTGTTAAGCTTCTTGCGGCTGACTGCTTCGGCGATGGCAAGCGTGCGCCTCGATAGTAACAATAACTCTAAGGGCACTGGTCTTGTTTCATTAACACGATATACCTGTTGCTTTGGTTTTTTTTTTACGATCTACACAGTAACGAGAAAGATGGTACGAAGAGCACGTTGTTTTCTTGGCTCGTATCGTTGTTGTGCTCTCTGTTACTGTGGATCGAAGCGGGGAGGCTGAGACGATCGAACGTTGGGTAAAATGTATTTCGATGTTCTCTTTCTTTCAGCTTGGGGAAACTCGACCCCGGTACCGTCGGCTACTAATATCACAATCGGGGCGTCTATGAAACCCCCGACGGCGAGCCTGAACTTCAATCCGCCGATTAATCTGACCGCTCCACTGTCGACGAGCGATTCTAACTCTAGTTTTCAGCTTCAAAAACCACCGGTCGGCAATAAACGAGGAAAACACTGACACAGGCATACGCCCTGCTAGATTGTCAAGTACGCCGAAATCCGGAGCGTGAGTGTTCGCCTCGGCAGCGAAACTCACGACCGGTCCGGCACAACAGCGGCCTTAATAAAAATAAAAAAACACGTCGATTGCGAAGACTTCGAGGCAAGAATAACGTGGCACGCGATGGGGATTTTTTTTCTACCGAATCGAACTATTAATGTCTCGAAGTTTTTTTCTTCGGCAATCGGAGCAAGGTGTTTGTGTGTGCGACCTTGCATCGCGATTTCATGCGAGGACGAGAACCGCAGATTGTCGACGGCGCCGCGCGCCCATTATCGATGCTCGATATTTCGCGTTCGATCCACTCGACGACTGCTCGCGAGTTATGAATCATTGGGATCAACGCGATTTACACAACCAATCACGATTATGTAATTATGAAATAAATAACATTTTTGTCATCGTTGATTGTTCGTTCTTGATGCTCCTTGTATTGTCGAGATTTTGTCGTACTATCGAAGAGCTTTTTTTTTCTTTTTCTTCGATCGTAAGCTCGTTAAATAACGTGCCGTTTTAACAAATATCGAATAGATATATATTGCGTTATTGAATACCGCGTTTAATTACATAAGATATTACTCCCCTATTTAAGCGTTGGTACGATCGGTAAACATTTTCTTAGGCCCCCCCAGGCTACTCGATCTACTCCAGATTTCGTCAATCAATTTCTATCGAAGGGCTTTTTTTTCTTCGATCGTAAATTCGTTAAAAAAATGTTCAGATTTAACGAACATCGTATAGATATATATTGCGTTATCGAATACTGCGTTTAATTACATAAGATGTTATTTCCCTATTTAAGCTTCGTTACGATCGGTAGAAAAATGTTTTTAGAAAAAAGGCCCAAAGCTACTCGATCAGATGGCACCGACCTGCAGTATCGGTATCAACAGTCTAAATGCGTCTTGGATGTAGGAGCTCGCATTGGCAGCCTGAAAAAAAGAACGATCCCAATTGAACAATCATTATGGTTTCTAGATCCGATCAAAGGGCGGTCTTAAATTTATTAACTCACTTCGAGAAAAATTGTCGTTATGTCGACTTTGTTGTCGGGCTTTTCCGTGTTCTTTATACGATCGTTGAGCCAATTCGAGAACGAGTTTGCGGCAACGCCGATTTGTCCGGAAAGTATTCGCGTCAGCTGTACGAGGGCGTCAGCCTCGTTAACGGTGCTGCGACGTTCCTTTATCAACAGCAGTTCGGCAGTTTTGTGGAATCTCTCGACGGAGAACGCGGTGAAACGCGCCAGAGTCGATATGGCGCGCTGAAATACCTCGCGCTCCGAAACGATCGATTCCGCTGACGATACTTCCGCAAGGTACGTCCTTGTGTCCTTCCAGATCTGATCGAATTTAAAAAGGGCTCGTTTACAAGCTGTACTCTCGATTTATAAAGTGCTATAGACCGTAAAAAAATCGTAAATTTAATGTACCGCACTGGAAATTTTTATGCAAAAACTGGTACATTAAATTTAATGTATAATCGTGATGAAAAATTAATATACTTTCAAAGTAAAATTAACGTAACTTATTAAAAATAAACTATTTCCAATGTTTTGAATACAGTGATTAATTTTTCATCACAATTGCACAATTGCACGTACATCGTGAAGTTTTTCGTAGGTAATGGCAGCTCCGAGATCCTTGGAGGCGGCTTGAAGTCTCTCCTGCAAATTATTTTCGTTATCCTCCTCCTCGTCCTCGTCGCCGAGGTCGCAGAGTTCCTTGACCTCCTCGAGAGTTTCCTGGATGGAAGTCAGTTCCTCTGCGTCGAGCGTCACGAGCCTCTGTTGAATCTTGATGTTACACTGTTTCGACAACATCTCCAAAGCCTCGAGATGAACGAGACCCTGATAATCGTCGAAGAGACTCTCGAAATGAACCTTTCTCGACAATTGCTTCTCCTCGAGAGTCTTCTCCTCGACTTCGGCTTTCTCCTTCGCCTCGCGCAACATCTGCGAGAGGATCGGCTTGTCGCCCTCGTTCGTGAAAAACGCTCGTTTCTTCTTCAGTCCCGGATCGCCCTCCTGCAAAACCTCCATTGTCTTCTTCCCTATAGTTTCGAGAGTTCCCAAACCACCTGTGATCACCTTCGTTCCCGTTGACTCGACGAGCTTCGTGATCGATGAAACTCCCGAGATGAGGTCGTTGAATCCAAACGATGACTGGATCTCCTGACTACCCGATGATTTATCTTCTGCAAAAGGCATAAATTATATCGATTAAAAAGACAATCCACTCGGCGCATCGTTCTCCTCGTTCGTCGAGGCTCGTCGTTTTTTTTTTATTTTATTTTTTGCATTCCGTATATGCAGACGCTCGAGGCAAAGCCATTGTTGTGTGAATCATCTTCGATACAATCTTAACTCCCCGTATTCACAATTAAATGAGTCATGTTGTTAATTTGCCCAATTAGTTTGTCCTACATGGTTAGAAATTTCCGTTTTACAATAAGCGTATATTATCAAGGCTGACCAGTGTCTGGACCCGGTCGTCGAGTGTACGTGGTGGAGATGAGACGATAAACTTTTCCGAAAAAACCGAATCGCTGGCGAACACATGTTATTTCGTTGGTATCTCAAAAAAGCCGAAGTGGAGCAGGAACGGATTTTGATCGTAAAAATAAACAAAAAAAACTATCACTGCAATCGAAAATCGAATGAAAAATGAAGGATTGCAAGAACCCGTTTATGAGGATTTTCAAGATCGAGAGAAATTCGAAAAATCTTTTAGGACTCGAAGGCGATTTCGAGGCTTTCGAGTGACTGGCCTCAGTCATTGTGTATCGTCGAGACTCGACGACAAACTTTTCCGAAGAAAACCCAATCTTTGGCGTTAACGCATTTCGACCGTAAAATCTAAAAAAAAACTACCACCGCAATAAAAAATCGAACGACAAATAAAGGATCGCAAGAAAAGTTCAAGGTCAATTTACTTGACTTTTCACCCCGATTTCAAGACCAGCGAGAAGCCATGGACCATCTCTGGTAGACCAATTTCCTTACCGATCGAGGCGTCGTCGTCGTTGGGCTGCAGTTCGGGTCGTGCGAGCTCCGCGGGATTCGGCGCCCCGACCGCCTCGTCCAGGAGCGTCAAGCCGTGCGTAAAGTGACCGGCGAGCGTGGTAACGCTCGCCGTCGCGCTATTTATCAACGAATTCATGCCCCAGCTTCCCCAGCTGCCCCAGCCCGTGTAATTAGAGCGATCCTCGCCGGCCGACGCCATTTTGTCCAACACCGGACGTACCCCGTTCTCGTCTAATTCCGCGAGAATCTCCGCGTCGTTGAGACCCTCCCAGCCCTCTGGCTTGAATACCTCGCTGAACTTCTTCTCCGATTTCAATTCCTCTGGCATCCTCACTCTGTCGCCTTCGCCCAGACCAAAATCCTTCATACCCTGGAGAATCTGCGCAGTCTCCTCCTCATTGAACTCCCAACATTCCTCTATAATAGGAGGCTCTTTGCCCTCCGCGATGGCCCTCCGTCTTATCTCGTCCGGCGTCTCTGCGTCTACTGGCGGAGGCCTCGGGGCAGCATCCGTGGTTACCTTGGAGCCCAATTTCTTTGCACCTAGACCCTTAGACTCCTTCGGCCTTCGCTGACGCGGAACTCTCTCCCTCCTTGCCGTTGCTACTTCCGATTTATCACTTGGTTCTTCCCTCATTGCAGAAGATTCGGCGGTCTCGTCCGTCGAGAAGGACAATTTTCTCGCTGCATCATCAATTTTTGCTCCAGCTGTAAATTCGTCTTTCGGATTGACCTGCTCAACATTGGCTGCGACCTGAGACAAATCTGTTAATTTTCTATCAATTACGTTACCATCTGAATGATCTTTGCTGGACACAGACTGAACGCTCGTCATTTTTTTACCTTTCGACTCGTCGTGGCCCGTGGAAGCTTTCGGATTGACCTGTTCGACATTAACTACGGACAAATCTGTTAATTTTTTGGCAATTGAGTTGCCATCCGAGCGATCTTTGCTGGACGCGGGCTGATCGTTTGTGTTTTTTTTTCCTTCAGGCTCATCGACGCACGACGAAGTGTCTTTAGGTTTCTTATTTTCTGCCTTCGCGCTCGGCGTCCCGCCTTGGATACTTTCGATACTCGCGACCGAGCTTCGGGATCTTATGCGTTCTTGTCCGGACGTCTGAACGCTCCGGCTTCCGGAACTATTGACGGACGGCATGCACTCGTTATCGTCGTCGGACTCGGAGTCGATCGCGGAGTTCGGGCTCTGCCACTGGTTGCTCAATTTTCTGGACGGAGTGTCGCGAGCGACGAGCTCCTCGTCGGCGCTCTCGAAATCGTCGCTGTCGGACGTTGCCATTGTTGTGCTTTTCAGTCCGGGGAACAGTGCTCGGAACTTAGAACTCCGGGCCACTGAGTACGTAACGCTGGTCAGACGTCGTTTTGTTCGTCGCGTTTGACTCCGGTGTATTTACAAATGTACGCTCTCATCGAAGGGTCAAGACGCGCGTGGACTTCGGTATAAAACGATTGTTTCGTTGATTCTCTTTTCACAATCTGTTCGTCACATTTTTTTCTCGAACATCACCAACCGAGGACCGTACGACGGTGTACATAAATAGGTCACGTGGTGCGGTCGTGCGGGAGAGGGGGAATATTTTTTTAGTCCATTTTCCGTCGTCCCCGTCGTCGTGGCGCGAATTCCTTTCTGTCGCGCATGCGCTCTACGACCGTTCTTTCTCAGGAGCGTAGAAACCGACCAGAACGCTTCGCGGCTTCGGCTCTCGAGGTATTTCACTCTCTCTCGTCTACGCGGAACCGTTGTTTGTATCTTCGCTGCAAATGTATCCAAGTAAGTTTAGTACTGTGAGCCGAACCGAATTGTATGCAATGTAGTTCTTAGTCTCTCTACAAAGATTCTCGGAATGTACGGTAGCATAGAGAATTCAAAGGGCAGACGAATTCTCCGGTCGTGTGCAGGTTACAGCAGTAAACCTGTTGTAACCTGTAACCTGCACATGACCGTTGAAAGTCGTTACGATTCATCGCTCGACAGCAATGGTGGATAATCTGGACGAGCGTGTCACAAGACAAGGATTCTGTTATTTAAGGAACACTGAGAATCTTACTGAGATTCATCGATTTCTCTCGTATACAGTGTATGCTAAACAATTGTCCTTGAGGTTATTATAAAACTAGGGACTTTCCTAACCTTAACGAGTCTTAGCATTGCTATAAACAAAAAAACAATTAAATATTGGATAACCCGAACAAGCGTGTCGCAGGAAATGAATTCTGGCATTTACGAAACACTGAAGATTGTACTGATCCATCGATTGTTTTCGTATGGTAGGATGTATCTTCTAGGGGCACCATGAAACTAGCGACTTACTCAAGCTTAACAAAAGACCATTTTCGGAATCCTCGCTTTTCGTCTTTCCACCACGCGAGAAAAAAAAAACAAGTAAATCGTGGATAATCCGAATGAGCGTGCCACAGGAAAATTATTCTGGTATTTAAGGAACGCCCAAAATGTTACTGATTCGTCGATTCTTCCCGTAGTGTATTCTCGACATACCTCCTAGGGGCATTATGTAACTAGGGTCTTTCTTCAATTTAACGAAGATCCATCTGCGGAATCCTCGCCTAGTGTCTTTCAATCATGCAAGAAAAAAAAAAAACAAATAAGAACAAGAGAATCCGTGGGTGCACACGCAATCGCGGACTCTGCCGCACTAATCGGTTCAACAGCTGCCGACGACGACGTCTCTCGTCCAGCGGCAGGTGTTGTACGTCCTCTGGACGTTGGACAATCAAATGTCTCCTGATTAGCGTTGAGGTCTTCCAGGCTCAATTTTTATAACCTCGAAGAACGATTAACTTTGCCTCAGAAAATTTGATCGGGTAATTCACGCCTTGTTTCGTGAGTTATTATTGATATTCCTCGAACATCGTCATACCGTTGAAACGTTGGCCTTATTGGATTACACGTAATCGAGCAAGGAGCTGAGATGCGAGGGCGACAGACGTGCATAACTCGCGCATTATGACCCTGACCGCCGTTTGCGAATTGTGACTGTACACCAGCTTCGTAACATTATCGTCGCGTTACGCACCAGTCATACCAATTGCGTCAAAGAAATTATGCATACGAACGTCGTTTATCGTCTTACGTTCATTCAGAACGTCGAAGCCGACTATAGACGAGACAATTTATTAAAACTGCAATAACAGCGTTAAACGAGGTACTGCGTTGAAATTCGACCTTTCGAATAGTCTCGATGTATCGCTGACGCCAGTTGCAACTTACCGTCGTACCCTCCATTAGGCAGAGAACGATGAAAAAATACTTAACTTAAACCCAAAATGAAATACGAAACCGTGAACGCGTGCATGAAAATCGAGGTCTTGTTTTCTCAAAGCTTCCTCCGCGAGGGACTGAAATAATAAAAGTATCATCGTTGCCATTTTCAGCGAGCGATTCCGCACGTACTCCTCGTTTTTAATAAAACTAAAACTACGTCGACGCCAGAGCCCGCCTCTCGGTAAATGAATCGCCAAGGGCCCCGAGGTTTCCTTGTAGAAGGACGCGAGGGACCTGCTCTCGAGCTAAAAAAAAAAAAAACAAATGAATAAAACAAAAAAAGCTCCACTTGACAAACAAGAAGGTATACGGGGGGGTGGGGGCATATATACGAGGAATCATGGTTGTTGACGAGTATGGCGCCTGTCCCGGAATGAATCGCCGTTCGCACAACACGGCCCTGGCGCACCTGCGTTCTTTACTCTCTTCGTACGGTGGCGACGCTACGATCGCGTGCGTAAAATATTCGAAACATTCGGGAAAGGGCACCGGGCGTTCGGGAGCACATTCGCGTGTACCCGGCGCCGTTCGTGCACAGCGGTCAGAGACACGAGTGCCGAGCGTCGTCGCGAGAGTGCCCGCGGGTGGGGGGCGAGGGGGGGGGAAGAGGCGAAGAGTAAAGAGAATCGAGGGGCGCGAGTGGAACGAGGAAAGAGCTTGCCACGACGAGAGAGTGAGAGTATCGTGACTTGTAGCAAAAGCCGCGGTGCTCGGCAGAGGGTGGGAGAGAGAGACGAGGCTTCGCGAGTAAAGAACAGCGAGAATATGGTGGGAGTTACGGGTATACCGGGGTAGACGATTCGAGCGCGGCGAAGAGAGAAGGAGAAAGAGAGAGGGCAATCGCCAAGCGCACACAGCATGAACGTTCAGGCATGTCTCGAACTCCCGACATGCTCGTTGCTGTCTCTCGTGTTGAGAGAGGATTGTGAGCCAGCCGCTCCGAAGTAACGTGTGTGTCCGCGCGGGGAGGAGATCTCGTGTGTTAAAGCGCGCGCGCGCGCCCGTGCCGTCGACTCTCTGTCCCCCCTGTTTCTCCTCGGCGCAGTACTTCGAGGAAGAACCGCGTCCATGACGGTTGTCCACGTTAATTAAATCTCCCGTGGGTACATACGCGGTCTCTCACCGCTGGCGTGTGGATTATTATTGAGAGAAAAAAATTACAAAAAACAAAAAAGAACGATCAGAAAAAAAATATAACCTAAAAAAGAAAAAGATCACCGCGTACAGGCAAAGAGACTTGATCCGTGTCCTGCCCGATGCATGCCGCCGACTCGTAGTTCAGAGCTAACAGTGTCGCAGGGCTCGTCGACAGTGCAATCGGCGTTTGTGCGCGAAACGTGTGAGGAAAGTATTAAGCGTTAAAAAAAAATTAAGTTCTCAAGAGAGAGAGAGATAAATTATCGCAGCTCGAAGAGACGCTCTCGGGTCTGCGCGACCATCGTATCGTTTGCACTAATAAAAAAAGTATCCGGCGTGCGCCGAGTGTCAGTGCACGAGGGCCCGTTTACTCGCGAGGAATATCAGTGAATTTTTTTTTGTTACAAAAAGGTGATTTCGAACGTGAAACAAACGAGGAAGATTCGTCGGGGATTTTTTTTTTTTACACAGTAGATCGTTGGATGTGCTGAGAGGAAGACACAGAAGTGTTCTCGGACGAGCGAGGGCAATGAGAGTTTGAAGTAAGGCCAGATGCTAGGCAATAATTTTCCAAGATACAAAAGAGAATCTCTCGAGCCGGAATTGAAAGAAGAAAAAAGCGGCGTTTCGTCGGTGTTGCTTTTTGCCGCTGGTGGTGCAGTTCCCATGCGCCAGGACGACGGGGCTTGAGCTCTGCGTGTGCACTGCGCGGAGGACCCGGTGCACTCGAAAGTCACGCCACGAAGGACGACGACGGTGAACGTGGTCGGCTGTTCCACTCGCTCTCCGGTCGGGCCAGTTGCCGCTGCTGACTCTCGGTGTGTGTGCGCGTGCGCGAGCGTCTCTGTGCCCGTCCCTAAGTGTGTGCATGCGCCTTTATAAGTGTAAACCTATCGATGCTCCGACCGCGCGGTGTGAATCGAGAGCCGCATACCGCACGATTCTTGACCGCGATCCTCTATACCTCGCTCTCTCGCGTTTATATATCTCTTCGCCAACACGAAAATACACGGTGAGGCCTCAGTCCGAGCGTCCGTGAATAAAGAACGAGAAGAATCCCAGCCAGAACTGTTTATCGAAGCATTAATAATTCCGGTATTTTCGTATACGAATAACGAAACGAAGAATCTCCGACGAGTTAGCGACGGGACAGGGTAGCGAGATGATACGAAAATCTTCGAATTTCAAAGAGCGACGATAATTTCGAAAGCGAACAAAAAAGCAAAGAGCTTCGAAGATATTTCGAAAAGAGAGAAAAAGCCTCGACAATATTTCAACGACCAAGTGTGTAACGAAGAGTTTTCAAGCAGTCGCGACTGGGGGAGAGGGATTAAGTGAGGGAGTGAATTTTTATTAATCGAATTACTGCGACGAGGTGTTTTATTGTTTGTTTTTTCTTTAACAAGTGCCCGAAGGGATTCGTCGACGAGTGCGACGATAAAACAGTGCGTCTTTCGGTGGAGTTCTCGTTTCGTTTTTTTTTGTTTTTGTATTTTTATCAACGGCTCTTTTTTGAGTTGAATAAAAAAGAAAGAAAAAAAATCGTTCCCTACGCTCGACGGTGTTGTGTGTCCTACGAATACGATATAGAGGAGAGGCCTCTTCGGTCTTGGGGTGCTGCGCTTGTCGTCCACGCTCGCTCGCCTCCTCTCGCTCTACGTCCCCGGCAATGGTTAACGGTGGAATTCCGCTCTAGAGGAATCTGAAGGCGGGGACTCTGACGTCACTCCGCTCATGATAATGAGGTATTCATGATGGCGGAGTTGCCAGGAGTGTAGAGTATCCCTCTCGGTGACGCTTCTCTCCGCGCACTTCTTTCTCCATACACATAACACATATATATATATATATATTTCGTTTATCCGTGCCTGTGTATTATGTTTCTCTTTCGGCGTACACGCTCACTCGTGTCCTCCTCTTTCGATCTTTTTATTTTCGACCCATATTCTTTAACTCGCGATCTTTCTCGCTCCTGGGAGCTTTCTTTTTTTTCTCCCTCTCGCGCGTTCCATCTGTTCTTTGCGTGCGCATTGCTGCATGCCGCACATACACGGTAAAAAAAAAGTTTGTACTTTTTACAACGACTTATCGTCCACAAACGTCCAAAAAATATAATTGTAAATTTACCGACCGCATCGTCCAGCTCCAGTTTTCGAAACGAAAGTACAAACTAAATTTGTCAATGACACGGGAATTAAAAGGCCTGCTTTGTATATTCAAACCTGAACAAAAACGAATTTGCCGCTTGTTTAACAACATTATTTTTACGAGACTTCGTATTCCGATTTTGCAAATTGTTTTTTTACTGTGCATCACGAGAGAACGCGTATGCGAAATGCCTGTTGCGCGAGCCCTCCATTCTTCGATGCATGTTAATTTTTTTCTCGATTTGTATCTCATCTTCACATCTCCCCACCCCCTCCCCCCCTCATCTCATTCCACTATACAATTCGCTCCATCATATGATAGTAATAATAATTAGAATGTAATATAATGTAGTAATAATAATAATTGGAATAAAAAAGCAAGATACCGGTCCGTTATAATAGCTTTGGGGGTGTTTTTTTAATGAATTCAGAGCGCAGTGAAATATGCCAAGGAGACGGAATGGGGAGATACCGCTTCCGGACGGGTGGGATGTCGCCCAGGACTTCGACGGGAAGGTGTACTTCATCGATCACAACACCAGGAAAACAACGTGGATCGATCCAAGAGACCGGTGAGTGATTGATGGATACGTACTATTTTTTTTTTGTTATGTTACACAACGCTCGGCGTTATTCGAAATTACAAAATCGCACGAGCACGTGCCCGATGTGACTAATCTCGAAGGATAGATCGATTCCTGTGAAATAGTTTTTTCTGGCTATCACCGTGCACCGACGCCGCGTCAGAGGGCTCGAATCGATCGTCGAACGTTGATCGAGTCCCTTGGAATTTTTTACCTTCCGCAATGCGACGATCGACCCGCCCAACGGACGAAGGTCAATTTTAATAGATTTTCAAGGGCATTGAGTCGTGGAACTCTCGACAGAAGATTCGTGGAAGGCTTTTTCTTCGCACTCGAAGCGACCCGAAGTCTCTTGTAGCTAATCTCGAAGAATCGATGGAGATAATTTGTTGACGTAATTTTTTCTCCCGATCCCCGTGCAGGGACTTAGATTGACATTCGACATTAATCGAGTCGCTCAGAATTTTGTTTACCTTCCCCAACGCGAAAATCGGCCCGCGCAACGTGCGAAGGTCAATTTTAATAGTTTTTCAAGGGCGTTGAGTCGTCGGACTCTCGGCAGAAGAATCGTCGAAGGATGAGACTTTTTTTTTTTTGCGGTATCGAATTTGCGTGCGACTCTTTTCGTCGTCACCGCGTCTCACGAGGGCACGCGAGCTTCTGACGCAGCCTGGCTTCGTACCCGCTCGGGGTCTCCTCGCTCTCCCGTGTAACGTGCGATCGAGCGTGCACGAGGCTTACGTACGTTTCGCACATACGTGTACTTTAACACACGGCCGCGGATAATACACGCACACACACTCGCACGCGGGGACACCAACACTCGTGATTCGCCGCGCCCGCATTCCAGGCGCCAGGGACGCAGCCGGGCGCCCCGTGCGCCCCGGGCTTTCGCGAGTTTCTTCGAGAAAACTCGTGGCGGACGTTCACCGCACAGAGTCGCGGCTCTTACGGGGTACCGGCCCGACTCGCGCTCCGCTACATCTTTCCTCTCTTTCAATCTTTTCGACCCGCTGTGTCCATTAAACTTCTGTCCTTTTTATCCTAACTCATCGTATATATACATATTACATAAATATATATATATTGTAGGGGGTTAAAAAATGTAAACTTTAACTATCCGTCTGGACCGAATCGAATTTTTATCCGCAGGATTATTTAACATTTCATTGTTTTTAAATTCATTTTCTTTCTTTCTGCGATTCATGTTATTATTTCGACGCCGATTCCTGCGAAGATGTGTAAACTTTGAAATTCCTCTGCACGGAATCGAATTTTTGTCCGCAGGATTCTTTTTTCTTTTATAAAAAAAAAAAAAAAAAAGTTTCTTTCTTTTCTACGTTTCGTGTTGTTACTTCAACGTCGAATTCCTGCGCTCTCGTTATTACTTTCACTCGATGGGTCGGCGCTAGGAATTTTCATTCGTTCGCTTGTTTATTATTTATTTTCGTCCGAGTTATGTGTTGCATGTACTGTACGATGTACTGGACGACGAGGGAGAGAAAGGGGCTTCGCCGCGTTGCGTTCGCGGCTGTGTCGGATGCTGCTGGATCTTCGATTATCGCGGGGCGTCTCGCCGGAGCGCGCAGCGGCTTCGCCACTGTGTTATCTTCGTCAACGAGGGTCAGCACGTGGCACGCGACATTCCTACGCTCGGAGCCACGACTCTGTGCGGCTTCTGTTCCATTTATCTCGAGTACTCTCCGCTACAAACACCTCCCTCCCCCTCACGAGCAATCTTATTCCGCTATGCGCGATATATGTATATATATATATATATTTTTTTGCTCGTTGAACACCGACGCAGCTTGCACACACGGAAACGTCTCGATTAGATATACTCGTTTTATTTTCGTTCTCGCCCGGGTCAAACATCGACGCCCCCTTTGAAAATAATTTTATACGAAGATAAGAGAGAAAGGTTTATTCGATGGTTGAAGATAAACAAAAAAAAAAGATTGAAGTGGACCCGCTGAGGGGAGCGAGAAAAATAGAGCGGTCCATCTCTCGTTTTCTTGCGTTGTGCGTTACGATAATTTATTCATTTATTTATTAATTTACTGGACAAGCCATTTTTTTTTATGAATCAAAAAAATTGCATGTTTGTGCATAGAAGAGTTTTGTGCTCTGACTCACAAGAAATTGACATATTACTAACAAATCTGGCAAAATTATCAGTGCTGCAGTCGCGGAGGTAGCAATAGTGTGTTTTTGAATGCGAAACGTGGAAAGCCAAATAATTCTTCAATGTTATGAATTTCATTGGCTGTTTTTATACTTTCAATTACAATTCCATATGACATTGAAATAACAACGGCAAGACTGTCAGGATAACATGTTATTGTTTCAATCCCGTATGGAATTGTGAGAATTGAAAGTAGAATTGAAATAACATATTTTTTTTTTCATTGGCAGCCCGCAAGCGAATCTTACTTGAGTTTACTTGGTATTTTTGTTTCGGCGACAATAATGCAAATTAGGTTCTTTTTGATGAGGCGATGAAACGTGAAGAACTTTTGAAAATGATAATTTCACGCGAATGACAAGAACAAAATGTTTATTCGTCGATGACAAAAAAAAAAAAAAAAAAAAATTACTCAGCGGGACAAAATACGACGTACGATCTCACGTTGTCGTGCGTTGTGCCTTACTGTAATGCAAATTAGGCTGTTTTTGGCGAGCTGAGGAAACTGGAGGAACGATTGACATCCGCTCGGGAGCGAGTAACGAATTCGTCGTTGTATAGCCAACGGTGGAGAAATCTCATTGCCGGCGCTCTCTCCTCGCAGCGGCAGCGGCACGACGAAATTGGTCGTGTGTAGAGCGGCGGCCGGTCGCGTCGTCATCTGGCCGCATGCAAAGCTCACGCGCGGCCATCGCGCAGTTGCACAACATCCCCGTTGCCCACCCGTAATAAAGCGAACGATAAACTCACGCCCGTCGGTCCAAACAGATTTTCGGAATACGTTTTCTTTTTTCATGCTGGCACACGTGATTTCGTGTATTCGTATCAAACTTGAAAGAAGATAAATTATACAAATGATAATTTTTTGTTTAAGTACGACAATAACTATTTACAGTTCGATTTTTAAAAACGGCTTATAGTTTGGATTTTCGTAAACAGACAAAAAACACTATAATAGAATAACAATGGATAAACGAGCGGTTAGAGCGAAAAGCGTTAGTTAGAATATCGGCAATAGAGGTAGGACGATAGGAGGATTACTGAAAGACGAGACGTAAGTAATATTAGAATATGAGAAATAATTGTAATGGAAGTCATCCAATGCCTCAGGGTGAGCATTAATAAACTACCACTACTACTATAATAATAGGCAAAGAAATTCCGGTTTGGACGCAAACAAGTGTTTGCTAATTCGTTCGCGCCGTTCGGTAAAAACAGTCCGGAAAAATCTAGTATGATACAATAATAAAACGTATATGTCTATACATAAAAATGAAGCGAGAGAGACGGGACTGAGAATCAAGTAAACTATTCTCGTCCGTGGTTCAAGCGCGTTTATTCCATTTCAAAGGAAAAGATCTAAATAAAACAAAAAAAACGTTGACCTCGGAAGCTATTCGGGTCTCTGATGTGGAGTTGTGCTGCGCGCTCCGCAGTCTGTCGATCGCAGACAGTATCGTCTTTATAGAATATAATCGCGAGAACGTTGGGAGAGACGAAATAAAGAGGAAGGGCCTCTGTCCTCGTCGCACTGGAGCGTAGTCGGGCGACAGAGTCCCCTCGGCGATCGGGCAATTTGCCAAGAAATTCGAGGATGAACGTCGTCTCGGCGTGAACCGGCCTTTTTTTTTTTTTTCGCCCACTATTGCCGATGGCACGCGGTCTCTGTCCCTCGTCCACGCGGGCGTTTCTCATCGCGCACTTTCACCTACACCGGCGTTAACAACCGCTCGCAACGGAATTCCACGTGACAATCTCATCGTTGCAAATGAAAAATATATGGATTTTCAAAAGTAAAATAATTATATTTAATGAATATATACATATTTGTATACTTATAAATACAAAATAAATATTAATTTTTTTTTTTTTTATCACTCAATCAATATTCCTATATTACTTGTAGAAAGAGCATTCATTTCGACTCTTACAATAGGGGAGTTACAAAACTATGTAAAAGTCAAGTTTTATATAAGGACAGTAAATGTTTTTTTTTTTTTTTATATATATTATTGCATCGCAAGTATTTATGTATACATTAGCTTACTCGATAGGTGGATATAGATAAGGCGCGGATCACGCACCTGTTCATTCGTTAAGCGTAAATGCTCTGAGCAAATACATATGCTTAAAAAAAAGAGAGAGATATATATATATATATATATATTTACATAAAATATATACATATTAATTTTATTTCTTATCAATATACAATTTGCCTTCGAGACAATAACTTTAACCGATGACCGATAAATCTAATGCCCCGAGTAACGATCATTTGAATAAAAGGCTCGTGGAGGGCGCAGGGACGAATTCTCTCATCGCAACCGAGGGAAAAGCACCTGCCACGCTCTCGCGCGACGTTATGGACAATGAACAATAGCCGGAAGTGATGATTTAACTGAGTCACTTGGCGTTCAGGAATTTCTTACCGAGGATAATACTATGTAAAACTCACGATAAATGGGTGAAAAAAAAAAATACGACGATTTATCGACCATGTTGTATTAACGTTCTAAAAATATTTCTCGAGCCGTTCGTTTATATGAAAAAAAAAAAAGATATTTCAAAAAAGAAAAAAAAATGTGATCGAGAGAACGAGTTCGATGATCCTTCTTGCATTGTGAACTCCCGGCGTTTTATTTGATTTTTTTTTTCATTCATTCAACTTTTCCATTCTGCCGTTCTAATCTCGTCGACAAAGGTGCCCGGCACGTGCACGAGGCAGTATAAATAGTAGTAGTGAAACGTCGCCGAGACTTTTAGCCAATCCTTTAGGCATTCGATTTCGCCGGGGTTTCTCTCGTCTCGCGTTGCGTCATCTCACCGGGGACCAGGTAGACTCTCCTGCCTGACATTTGCATTCGTGGAAACGTGACCTCACTTCCTGGAAGCGGTTACACCGTTCGGCAAAGCTGCGACAGCCAGCAGAAGCATCGGTAGCTTCTCTCTCTCCCCCCCTCCTCCTCTCCCCCCCCCTCCTGGGGGATTAAAAATAGTTCGAAAGGTATGCAAGTCCCTGAGCTGAGGCGTCCTCGAATATCTCATTCTTTTCTCTCGCTCCTCGGACTCTTTTCTTTTGTTCCTTTGGACCTCATTTTTTGTTTTTCTTCCCTCTTCTCTCACTCATCGCGGACCAACTCTTTTTTTTATTCATTTCTCTCCCTGCCCTCCGACTGCCTTGATGTGCTTCTTTTTTTTTTTTTTTTTTTTCTTTTTTTTTTTTTTTGCATCTGCTTCTGTAGCAGTGGCAGTTTGTACTGCCGAAGTGAGCGAGGAGCGGGAAGCTCTTTTGTCGATCAATTTGCAAGCCGTCGGAGGCTAGTTGGTCGTCGTTAGCGTGGAAAATGATTTACGAGCGGGCAAGAGAGCGAGACCGCGATGCACCGTGCGGCACTCGGCAACGCTAATGTCGTGCCATTCCTATTTGATGTAAACCGGAAACTGCGTTAAAAGAAGAAAAAAAATCTTTTCCACCGTCGCGTTGGAGATTTTTTTTTTTTTTTTTCTTTCTTAGCCATTGTCGATGGTTTGGGTGACGTTATTTATAGCGGCGTGTTTCGTGAGGATGTCGCATTCTCGGGAGCGCGTACGACGAACCGTCGAATTCCTCGACTCGTAAAAATTCCCGGACTGGCCGAAAATAATTGAGAATTAATTACGGTGCAACGGAGGGACAAAATTAGTGGGTCCGTGTAGTCCAAAGCGCGCCGGTGACGCCCTGTTCGCCGGTTCATTTTTTTCTTTTCTTTCTTTCTTTTTTTTTTTTTTTTTGGTCTATTCCGACCGTGGAATGCGTGAGGTCCCGATTCTCGTAACGTTACGGGCTCCGCCGACGGTCAAGGTCCGACGAGAAATTCTTTCTCCCCGCCGGAAATAATCGCAATTTCATTCCACGTTTTTTAAAGCACCGCGCTTACCGGATTTATTGCTTTTTCGAGGATTCAGGGCGAAAGAGAATCACGGAGACGAGCGGAGCTGTTGTGTAACACGACGTATCATTATCGTACCTCGTCAAAATTGCCACGGAAGAGGCCCATAAAAATCGTCGAAATAACCCTTAGTCCTTTCGGTTCTCGTGCTATTTAAGCAGGTACGACTATTAGTACTATACATGGTAGGATTTTCTATTTTGTAAATAAATCGTTTAAAGTCGTTCAGAATAACATTTTGAATGCAAGAAATTCCATATTTTTATAATTCGAGGACCATGCAGTAATTTTGTAAGGTCGAAGGAGTGTCACGCAAGAAGGTCGATAAAAAGTTACCGTAAATAAAAAAAAAAAAAAATAATATAGAAACAGACCTATACGCATCCAAGTGCGTGATTATGTGTATTTTCTTTCTTCTTTCGGGCGAAAATTTTGTAATTAATAAATCCCTTGAAGTCGATCAGAAAAAAAAAGCAGAAACAAAAATTCCAAATTTTTCTATTCAAATACCATGGCTCTAATTTTCGGTATCGAGCAAGTGTCTCCAAAAAATTTCCACAAAAAGTTCGAAGAAATAAAGATTTAAAAAAAAAAAAAAAAAAAATAGATAAACCCATGCGCGTGCGAATAGCGTGGATGGAATTCGTGAGAGGTTCTCTGGAGCTCCGCCCGCACCTGGAGGCAGTGCCAATGCACCGAGGGTCAAATATTATTCGTATTTTTTTTTCAATTTTTTTTTTTGTTTTTTTTTTTTTTCGGGTCAGGATCGTTCCGACAGCGACCGGAATGCAGCAGTCGCATTCCACGTGCACCCTTGACCCCACCCTCCGGCAGTTTCTTTTTGTCCCTCTTCCTTCGTCGTTCACGGTTCAGCGAGAAGAGCTGCCGGGCGTCAAGGAATCGCGTGCATACGGGGAAAGGTCCCGGCCGATCGCGGAGGATCTCCTTCTCTCTCCGGGGAGAGAGAGAGAGAGAGAGAGACAGAGAGAGAGAGAGAGAGAGAGAGAGAGAGAGAGAGAGAAATATCCTAATAATAGATCCGGCCGCCAGATGGTGCCCGAACCGGCGAGTTCCGAAGAGCGCGCCGAGCCGCAGAAGCGGCCGGACCGGCTTTCGCCTCCTCGCCCGAATGCGCGTTTTCTTGCGCACCTCTCGAGGCAGGGCCCTCGAGAAACAGCCGCGAGTACCGAGGGATTCGTGGAGGACGTTCTTCCATCGTATTCCGCGTAGGCACGTAGCTTGTACACTTGCAAAATATACACACGCACCGGCGGCCGGAGAGGAGGCACACGGACACAACGCTGAGAGTCCAGCGGGCAAAGCGAAGAAGCGGAGAGACGCATGTGCGCGCAACCGGTATATAGTATAATGTATGTAACCGGCCTCGCGGTGGGCCTAAAAATAGATCGGGGCCCCCCCGGCTTTTAAGTGCATTCCCCGATCCGCGAGCCAAGGGTGGCCCTTAGGGACGCGATTATTCGTACATACCGAACTCTTCGGGATATTCTTTTCCTTTTTTTTTTTTTTTCTTCATTTATTCGTTCTTTTGTTCGCCGGTAAGGTTGATGGCTAAGAGTATTATCGTATGACTTCGGCAGTGCGCGGCCCTCGCGCGAATTAGCCGAACGAATTTTTCTTACGTAAATTGTAATCATTTTTATTTAATTTATATTATCGACGATCGATCGATGGCAATTTATTGTCTGCAAGTCAATGTACAGTGCCAGATACATTTTTTTCACCTAATTCAACCTCCGTATTTGGTACACAACCGATCGGAATATCTCAAAGTTTATTCGTTTGTTACACAATCGGCGTGAATAGTAAAAAAAAAAATTATCAAAACTAATCTATCAATACTTCTCGGTTTTTTCATACGGAAATCATACGAACTCTCATAAATAGATATTATTGATGATCGATTGATAGTAATTCATTGTCCGCTGTCAATGTACAGCAGATCCATTTTTTTTTTTTTTTAATCACCGAGTCGAGCCTCCATGCGTGATGCGCGACCGATCGAAACATCTCAATAGAATTCATTCGTATGTTATGCAATCGGCGTGAATAGTAAAAAAAAAATTATAAAAACTAATCTATCAATACTTCTCGGTTTTTTCATACGGAAATCATACGAACCCTTATAAATAGATGTTATTGATGATCGATTGATAGTAATTCATTGTCCGCTGTCAATGTACAGCAGATCCATTTTTTTTTTTTAATCACCTAGTCGAGCCTCCATGCGTGATGCGCGACCGATCGGAACATCTCAATAGAATTCATTCGTATGTTATGCAATCGGCGCGAATAATTGAAGATAATTAAAAATAATCTATCAATTATTTTCGGTCGGTCGGAATGCGTGTGGCTTTTGCCCTCTGACCGCAGCGTTTCGTGCTGTCTCTTGGATAACTATATATATATATATATGGCTCTTGTAAATTGACTGCAGCAACGACAACGAATGGGGCGCGTAGCGTAGAGAAACGAGACGGCGTTGTACATCAGACAGCAGCCGTCGGTGCGTCGGTCCTGAGCGCTCTCGCGTAGCTGCGGCTGCTGCTCGCCATCTGTGTTTAGGAAAAATCCGTCGCATTCCAACGTGCGGTCTAAAAACGTGACGGGCCGACGGTGTTTATGGGCCTCGAGCGTGGAATTCTTAGCCACCGACGCTCTGCGCGTTCTCGCTGTGCACGATTCACAGCCAAAACGACCGCTCGAGGCTCAGCAAGCTTGCCGAGAGAGACCGAAGGGGCGCACCGGGCTTGTATGTGCGTGTAAAATTAAAAATAACTGCGAAGGAATTTTCGTGGAACACACACACCTCGCGTTAACGAATAAAACGCACGGACGAGTATCTCTCGAGACGAAACAATTATCCACTATAATCGCTCGAAATTATAGTGCGAGGGATTAATTCGAATCGGTCTATTCAAAAATTCGAGAGATTCGAGGAACGAAGAATTATAAAATGAGCAATTTTTTTTTTCAAAAACTTATTTATTTTTGATGGACAATAATCGTATGAAATTATACTGCGATGTATTCATTTAAAAACGTGGGCATATCGAGGTATAAAAAAATTTGACGGACTCGGGGAATGAAGAATTATGAAAAGATGTACCTTTTGGATTAATTTATCATTTGTAGACAGATTAATCGCTTGAAATTATTCTGCGAGAGATTTATTGAAAATATGTGAGAATATCGGAGCTATTAAAAATTCGAGGGAATGAGGAAATATAAACTGAGGAATACATTTCTGGTGGACAATAATCGCCGGAAATTATACCGCCAGGTATTCATTTAAAAACCGTAGGAATTGTTGAGCTATAAAAATTTGAGGGATTCCGGGAATGAAGTTATGTTCGAGAATATAAAATACGTTCTTTTTATTAATTTTTTTTTTTTTTTTTCACTCGGTACTGAAATCAAATTGAATTTGTAAATAATGTTTACTCCGTATTCAGTGAAATGTCGATTACCCGGCACAAAAGAGTCGGCCTCGAAGTTAGCTGAAAACCACGAATAATTTAAAATGACAATAATATGTTATTATTATGAAAACCTATGCACGGTTTACCATTCCAATGCGCACGGGTCGTGCTGATTCCCAAATTGTAAAAAAAAAAAAAAATCGTTAAAAAGTAACTTTCCGATAACCGATACGCTTTATTTTTTTTTTCGTATAATCTAACTGCGCGTTCACGAACTTTAATAAATTTACCGCAAATAATTGTCTCCGCATTTCTTCCCCAAGATAAAAAAAAAAAAAAATCCAAAATATTCGTCACGGAAGTGTGCGCGAATGATTTGTGCGCCCAAAGCGTTAATCCGCTGCTCGGCCAATCCGAGTCCCCACTGCAGTAGCAGCTTAGCGAAACCGGAAGCGAACTCGCTCTCCCCGTGACCTCACGTAAAATCCGCAAATCGTTTTTCACCGAAATCTCGAGTTGAAGGGGGCGCAAGCGCAGTTAACGCGAAGCCCAAACGTCGAAAGCGTATTTCTTCGAATCCGTTAGCGCGTCGACGAGTTACAAAATTCGGTATTTCCGTGACGTCCGTGGAAAATAACAAGTTTTGCGTCAGGGAACACAAGCCTAAGGCGAAACTCCGAACTTCGTCTCGGCGACAGGAATTTTATCGCTGATTTTTATTTTGTATTTACTTGTTTTTTTTTTTTTTTTGCCCAATCGTCCCAAAGCACGTGAGGCAACGGTCCCAATGCCCGGACACGTACCAGTCGTCGAACACTCCTATGCAGATCTGATTTATTACGAATTTAAATGTCAGAAGTCCAATTTGACACTTGCGATCGTAATCTGCAAATATTATTTAACACACGAAAAAGAGTTGTGCAAGTTTTAAGCCTAAACTATTTTCTGCTGTTGCACGTCGTTAAAAGACCGACGATATTGTGTTGAGTTAAGTTCAAACTAACGTCCTAAAATTCGACCCTTGGACTCTTATTATTTTATTATTTTTGATTTTATTTTATTGTTATAGACAAGCAAAGTTCTTTTTACAAGTCAATTGTACATTTTCCTCCGTAATTAAAAAAAAATAATAATAATAATATCTACATTTTTGAAAACTAGAAACCATAAGCTTGAGTTTGGTTTCAGTTATTTTCACGAAAAAAATGTACTCTTGACCAATTAATCAACTGTTGGAATCTGGGCATGCTTTTAATCGTCAGAGAATTTGTATCTTTTACCTTAAGGAGGGAGTCTCGCTGCGCGCTGACTTCGCATAAGTTCGACAGAAATAAGAGAAAATTGCAAGTACTTCTTGATGGTATAAAAATCTGAAAAAATTCATGCATACTAAAGGTACTGAAAAGATTAATTTTCCATAATAATAATTACAAAATGTTATTAACAAATTGATGAAAAAAATAATTGCTTGACAAATTAACCCGCAACCCAACTTTTTTTTTTCGTGAAAAAAATTCGTTTATTTTTCTGAATACGCATGAATTTTTTCAGATTTTTCAGTAATCGTTGATTTTTCCATGAAAAAAAAAAAAAAAAAAAAAAAAAAAAAATCAACGATTACTGAAAAATCTGAAAAAATTCATACGTATTCAGAAAAATAAACGAATCATTTTCACGAAAAAAAAAAAGTTGTGTTGCGGGCAAATTTGTTAAGCAATTATTTTTTTCATCAATTTGTTAATAACATTTTGTAATTATTATTGTGCAAAACTAATCTTCTCAGTACCTTTAGTATGCATGAATTTTTGTCAGATTTTTATACCATCAAGAAGTACTTGCAATTTTTCTATTATTTTTGTCGAACTTATGCGAAGTCAGCGCGCAGCGAGACTCCCTCCTTGAACATGGTCAGCGTGAGTTTCGGACACGTGCACGGAAATCTTCGCATGAGATCGTAGCCTGAGCGGTGTATCGAACAATCGTCCGCGTCTCGGTGTCGAAGCGCACGTGCACGCGTTGCGTCGCGGGCGAGGAGACGCGTTGCACAGGCCATGAAAACGCTCGTGCGATTCGAAGCGAGGGCCGTGACACGAATCCCGTCGGCAGAAACTCGGCGCGCGTCTCTGCGCTGGTCCGCGCACACCCCGTCCGTGGAATGTTCCCAAACTTGGAAATTCGAGGCATTCCGGACGGGTGACGAAAGCGGACAACGCTCGAAGCCGATGTGTATTACGGACGGTCGATGTGCCTCGCTCTGTTCGACTCACCGGAGAGCCTTCTCGTTCCCCGCCGAGAGAGAAACCCTCGCAACATTCGACCGAGGAGAACGTGCGTTTACTCGCGGCTCTCGCATCGCAACGTGTAATTTAACACTCTGTAATTGCTTCGACCATTAATTTCCATATCTTCGACGTTCAACTATAAAATTCGATCCGTCAACTTTACTCTACATGTTTACGATTTTCATTTTTTTTTTTTGTTTTTTTTTTTTTTTTCAATTCTCTTCTTTTCTCGGTTGACGGATAAATATACGTCACTTAATATTCCGTAATCGCTCTCACCGTTGCTTCTCGTGTCTCTTTTAGGAGATCGAGCAATTCGATGAATTTCGCACTACGTTATTTAGTTTCTTTAATGCCGGTCACAGGCGGCTCTTAAAAGTACGTCATTGAGATACAAAATATAGATCTTTTGTAGTTTAACAATGAATTATTTTGAACATTTTTAACGAAACGGTCAAAAATTGCGTCGATTTTTATTTTCACGGTTGATCGATAAACACGACATTTAATATTGTTCAATCGCTCTCATCGTTGCTTCTCGTCTCTCTCTTTCAGGAGCGCGAGCAATTCGATCAACAAAATTCACGCTACGTTATTTATTTTTATTTCAACGCCGGTTACAGATTGTTCTCAAAGGAACCGTAACGAGATGCAAACATTGATAATTTTTTAGTTCCATTTGGAATTGTTTCAAGCATTTCTAACGAAACCCTTAAAAATTGCGTCAATTTTTTTCTTCCGTCGGTCTGACGCATTACTGGCTTGAACTACCGCAGATTCGAAGGGCAACAGTGTTTCGTGCTCGATGTGTAACCTCGAACACCGTTTCGCCTCAGGCGACACATTTACTCCACACATACACATTCCATCTATTTATTTATTGACTCACTTGTTTGTTGATTTATTTATTTCCATTTGTGTTCTTGATCGGCGTTCCAAAGTCTATTATTGTCCTAGACCCAGCGTCAGAGAAACATTGTGACGCAAATCTCGGCGATTCGTCAATGACGCAAATAACAGACAGACCTCGTGCGGTGTGCCTGCGATACCGACGAGTCACGGGAATCTCGCTCTGACATACAACACAGGCCGTTATTGCATACGCCGAGCGCCGAACGCGGAATAAGTAAAACCCCTCCGTACATCTACGCATAGGTATAAATGTAGTTTGCCTACGTGCGCGCCGAAGAGTTATTACAAAACGCGAAGCGTGTAATAGTTGATACGCTGCCCTTGGGGCAGAGCCAGGTAGCAGCGCTGGGGACACCTACGCGGGGGTTCTAGCGTCTAACGAGAACGCTCGGGCACGCCGCTGGTGCAATAAAGCCACACGGAACCCACGTAGAGACATCACTCCATACATCAGCCTTATCCTCACTATAGTGCCACCCAAAAATTCCACACAACGCGATCGGTCGAACGAAATTTAAAAATTCAATCTGAACTCTTGCTATACAAGGTTTTTATATTGCTGTGCATATGATTATGAAAATATTGAAAAAAAGAATTTCAGTAGAAACAAAATTAAAAATGTATGTAGCGAACGAAAAATCAAGTCGCCGTTGACTTTCGGTTTATTTGGGATGGAATCGCCTGAGACACGACTCATTACATCAACCTTATCCTCACTATAGTGCCACCCAAAAATTCCACACAACGCGGTCGGTCGAACGAAATTTAAAAATTCAATCTGAACTCTTGCTATACAAGGTTTTTATATTGCTGTGCATATGATTATGAAAATATTGAAAAGAAGAATTTTAGTAGAAACAAAATTAAAAATGTATGTAGCGAACGAAAAATCAAGACGCCGTTGACTTTCGGTTTATTTGGGATGGAATCGCCTGAGACACGACTCATTACATCAACCTTATCCTCACTGTAGTGCCACCCAAAAATTCCACACAACGCGATCGGTCGAACGAAATTTAAAAATTCAATCTGAACTCTTGCTATACAAGGTTTTTATATTGCTGTGCATATGATTATGGAAATATTGAAAAAAAGAATTTTAGTAGAAACGAAATTAAAAATGTATTTAGCGAACGAAAAATCAAGACGCCGTTGACTTTCGGCTTATTTGGGATGGAATCGCCTGAGACACGACTCATTACATCAACCTTATCCTTACTATAGTGCTGCCCAAAAGTTTAGCACAACGCGGTCGGCCGGACAAAGAAAAAAAAAACTAATTCAATCTGAACTCTTGCTATGCAAGGTTTTTATATTGTTGTGCATATGATTATGAAAATATATATATTTTTTTTTGAATATTGAAGAAAACAGAAAAAAAAAAATTAATTCAATAGCAAACAAAAATCGAGAAGCTGGCGCCTTACAGCATATTCGGAATGGAACAGCCCAAGATTATCGCAACTCCGAATCCACCTGCGACGTCTCTGTGGAACGCCGCATAGCTCGCGGCCGGTGAATGTCTAGCTGAGAATCGTATCCGACTTTTATATACATATATATCGTTGATATATACATGTATATGTGTACATATATTTATATATAAATGGATATATACCTGTGAGGTAAAGTGCTAGACCCGTCACCGTCGTGTTGCCGTCATTGGGCCGCGATCTTGCATGCCCGTGTGATATACGACACGGCGCCTACACAATAATGCCTCTCCCGCGTCTGCGACGCCCACGGTCCACTGTCGCGTCGCTCTCCTGTCTCCATACACACGAGCCGGTATCTTACAAGCTTTACATTCTATATTCATTACCATTACTATTCCGCATATATGCTGGAAGCCTGGAGCTAAACAAAAATTAAATTTTAGCAACAATATATATATATATATATATATATATATATATATATATATATATTAAATACGATCTTTGCCCAAGGGGAAACGCGAGTCCAATGTCGCAATTTCTCGCTTCATTATTTCTTCGATTCATTGATCGATTGATCAGAGAGGTTTTTTTTTATTTCTTTAATTACTATATTTTTTTTTTTTATTAAACTTGGTCCGTGGATTTATTTTGCCGGGACAGAGGCGCAGCGAGCGGAGAAAGGCACCGAGGAATGCACCGACTGTGGGAACCTTATATACTTTATAGTTCCTTCTTTTTTGTTATTTTTTTTTTTTTTTTTTTTTTTTGTTCGCCGAGTGTGTGGATCGCTACTGCAGAATCGTGAGAGATCTCAGGGGGTTAGGAATGCCGCTCCATAAGTCAATGATCAAAGTCGAAGAGTCTCGTATTAACCTCGGGAGGTAGCCTAGGAGGCGATCGCTCAGCTGTTGCAGTCTCACGCTATTCGCCTAACTTGGCCGACGCGGTGTGTGCAAACACCGCCGAGAGGTTTTACCGCACGGGCATACCGAAAGCTCATACTGGGTCAGTGTGGTCGAGGGGTTAACGAGCGTGTCACCGATCTTCGATCGGGCCGAGTGCGTTTCAACGGTCATAAATCTTGATAACCGACCCGAGCGTTCAAATCCGATCGCGAATTATTTATCTTTCAGTACTACTTTTTTTTTTTTCTTTTTCATTATTTTTTATAAGATATTCTGCACGGAATACGATCGGCGATACTATTAATTATTTGTTACCGTTAATGAGAGACATAAAAAAAAAAAGAAAAAAAATTACTAAAAAAATATAAATTCCGGCAACAATGACTGACTCATCCGCATAGTTGCATTATTCATTTTTCAATGTTACTTTTTTTTTCATCATTTTTCGTTAACGTATTCTGGGAGGAATGCGATTAACGATACGATGAATTATTCGTTACCGGTAATGAGAGAAATGAAGAGAATAAAAAAAAATTCTTGGAACAACGATCGACTCATCCACATAGTTGTATGAACTGTGCGGTGCCAATTCGCACGCTCCGAGAGTTCGCTCGCTGGAATGCAAGTGAAACCCCGGTAATTCACTTCGGCAATTAATTGCCGAATTACTTTCAGCCAGAACAATGAGACAAAAAGGCGCAAACAAAAAGTCAGAGTCGGAGAACTAAGTAACGATAGTTTCGTAAAAAAAAAAAAAAAAGATCAATCAATCGTTAATGAAGTGCAATTGTGCGGAGGAAAGCGGAAACGCTATATTACCATCTCGTTCTTACAATAAACATCGCACGAACGTATCGTCTTTCCAGCCAATTGACCGAAGCCGAGAGAGACGGTGAAACAAAAAGCAATTGCACGCTCGGACAATCGTTCATAAACTATTTATAGGAACGTTCGATCGATTGTACCGTAGCACATATATATATATATATATATACGTCTGTTTATATTAAGTATACGTGCAAGTAACACACTCGGTGGAAATCGATATGTCAGCTAGCCGGCTCACTTTATCGTTATCAGTGTTTGTCACGCTGCTTCCCGAAGATCGCGTGTTCGGAGCTGACGTCATTGGCTTGGAATTTAGGGTCATAAGTGACTGTTTTATACGACGTCGAGACGACGACGACGAAGACAACGTAAACATGACTCGTGTCCAACCGGCGTAACGAGAACATGAACGATATCAATGTCGGAGAGTAACACTCCAAACATACGAGGATCAACTTTTTTTACTCCTTTTTTTACATTAATAAATACCTAGCTTCGCCGAAGAGGTAATCAAGCCTGATCGATCGAATCGGCATCGACTACCAAAGACACAAAAAAAAAATTGTCGCGTAAAGCAAGTTGAAAGTTTTTTTGTTAATTGATTTTTTCGTAATTATTGAAAGCCAATAAATTCATCCCTTTCCACTGTTCACTTAAGCTTGATCGATAGAATCGGTATTCGATCTCAAAGTTCATTAAAAAAAAAAAAAAAAAAAAAAAAAAAAAAAAAAAAAAAAAAAAAAAAAAAAATGAAAAGAACATTTTTCACGTATAGCACTTTGGAAGTTTCTTTTATCAATTCTTTCTTTAAATATCAGAAGTCGATAAGTTCGCGCGGTAGAAGAGTGTGTGCGCCCTGTGCGCCGCAAAGTCTCTTCACTTTCACCGTGCAAAATTCCAGCCTTGCCCGTTCGATGAGTCGTCAAATAGGTAATCAATTTCGCTCAATCGAATCGATATTCAATGCCAAATTTCACCGAGTACATAAAAAAATATTGTCTCACGTATGGCAAGTTGGAATTTTAATCCATCAATTTTTTTTTTTTTTTTTTTATATCAGAAGGCAATAAGTTCGCACGGTAGAAGAGTGTGTGCGCCCTGTGCACCGCAAAGTCTCTTCACTTTCACCGTGCAAAATTCCAGCCTTGCCCGACGTGTCTCTCTTCTTCCGCGAGCAGCGACGTCGCCTCGTCGCGGTTTTGTTCTCGATGCTCGTTCGGTGTCGCCGAAGAGTTTTCGCGTACGCGAGGACCCTGAATTCACGTGGCCGGCGGAGCCAGCGACGACCACCGGATAATAATTCCGTACGATTCAGGTCTCTTACGGGCGTCGCTCGTGGCGCGAGCAACACCGAGGTCATTCTCGTGTTTCGCCCTTTAATTCATTAATTATTTGGCACATCACGTTCGGGTCCCCCCCCCCTCCCCCCACCCCGCGACGCCCCTCGCCCTTTCGTTCTCGTTTTTATTCTCACGCCGCTCGCTCCTCTTCCTCATCGAGCCTTTTATTTTTCATCGTGCCTCTTAATTTTCGCTCCGTACGAACGTACAGTGTGTTGCGCGGTACGGCGCCGCTCGGCACCGCGATGCCCCGACAGCGGGCGTTCTCCCGATGCGGCTCTCTCTCTCTCTCTCTCGAGAATATCACCGCGACGTCGGGGCCCTGGCATTCCGGCACGCACGAGCCTTTTCTGCGTTACCGATTCTGGGTACCGCGAAAACATCGCGACATTCGTTTATTTTTATCCCCCGGCCGCCCGCTGCGCTTCCCGACGGAACGGCCGTCGATGTCGAAGGCGGACACGTGCTTAACCTGTAAACTTTGTAAATTGTTTCAGGAAAAAAAAAAAAAACGAATGACTTTTTAAAAGTGATGGATAAGCGAGATTGGTAACAATTGCACAGCGATGATCAAACTTTTTAACACAAATAAGGAACACACAAATAAATATAGGGCGAATTATCGGTTACAACTATTATTATGTATATTTCTTTCAATTACCAGACATTTCATAAAAACAAATTTTGCCGATAAATAAAAATATTAATCATATACAATAATTCTCGAGTCTTCGCATCTTCGAGAACAGTGTTAACTCCTGTCCGTTAAGGTGCTCGTTGCGAATAGTGCTTGCTTCGCTTGAGTTTCAGACAAATAAGAGGGAATTTCAAACACTTCTCGATGGTATGAAAATCTGAAAAAAAAAATCCGAGCACATTCAAAGGCGCTGAAAAAATTAATTACTAACAAATTTACCGGAAACCTAACATTTTTTTTTTTTTTTTTATGAAGATGCTTCTTTCACTTATCTGAATACGTATGAATTTTTTCACATCTTTAAATACACTTAGATATATATTTTTTTTTTATATGGGAAAAATGCGTAGAAAGTCACAAGCTTCAAACGTATCATTACAAGTTCGATATTCGTCTATAATATTTCGAGCCGATATTCGTTTCAGAGTCTCGAGGTGCGATATAAAAATTTTCAAGCATTTCCGTAAAAAAAAAAAAAAAAAACTCTTCGCTCACAGGAACGCCGGAGGCGACCTCGCCTGTCCGCCACTCGGCCAGTTTGACACCCTCGTATCTTGAAAATCGGATGTCTTTTGAAAACGATGGCCGAAAAAAAAAAAAAAAACGCTCATCTCGAACGATAATTAACTGCGTGGACGCTTCGAGGAATCGTTTATTTCCGATTTACGATATCTCGGATAATTTTCGAGATAGGACGACGTTAGTATCGCGCTGTGCAGAACACTCGTCTCCGGTGTTCGATCAGTGTCAAAAGTCCATCGACTCGGCACGGCCTTCCTTCGCCAAAATATTATGAATATTCAAGCGTTGCGCGCATACCTCGCGACGTCCGTCGAGTGCAAGGGCCAATGAACAAGAGACGAAGGAATAAATAAATCGAAAAGAACGAAAAAAACATCGAAAGCCCGAAACTCGAGGGGGGAACTCTGCCGACCTTGGGCTATCGAGTACTGTGTCGTTAGTCCACTGCTCGCTTGGCATACAAAACAGCTTACTCGCATACAATTTCGCCTCCCAAAAGATATATCTCGACCCCGCAAAAAAAAAAAAAAAAAAAAAAAAAAAACAGGTCGGTGTAGGAGTATTAAAAGAAAAATACAAGGTTAAAATTTCATGACCTCAGGGTCATCTTCAGAGATATCTGCATAACACAAAAATTCAACATTGCCAAGTCTCTATCAATGCACGGCTTTGGGAAAGAAAAAAAAACTTCACCGAAGTTTGTGCGATGCAAAATACAGCCGTTGTAACTTGATGAAATTTGTCGCTCACATACATCTTCAGGGTCATAAAATTTCAACGAAAAATTGTCTCTAACAAACCACAAAAGTTGGTAATTGATATTGATAACCTCAGTTAAAAAAAAGGTCAATGTGGGAGTGTAAAAAAATAAAAGCACAGAAGGTTGACATTTCAACAAAAAAAAAAAAATAGTATCTAATCAGCCGTAATGATTTACCCGACTGCGAAAGAGTCCACTGCCGATATAAGGTAATATAACAATGGGCACTGGTGAGTTCAAAAAAACCTGGGTCGATGTGGGAGTATGAAAAAGTAAAAGTACGCAAGGTTGAAATTTCAAAAAAAAAAAAAAAAAATAGTATCTAATCAGCCATAATGAGTTACCCCACTGCGAAAGAGGCCATTATCGATATAAGGTAATCGAAGCCAATCAACGATCACCGGAGTTACAAATCATTTCTCGATGTCGATGCATATTTACAATATCGCACGTGTGACCGTTCGATTAATAAGCCACCTCTCTCGTTTATCGCAAGCAAGTACGTAACTTATTTTTTTATTGCATTTTTTTCTGCCACATTGCTTCGTCATCGGTTTGAGCGGAGCGCAGAGACGCACGCATAGACGCAGTTACACACAGCAGTGGAGAGGCTCGAAGTCGCGTGGGACGTTGGGCAAAATTGCCGGTCGATCTGTGGAATGCGGCGAGGTTGAGGGTCTTACATAAAAATCGAACGCGGGCCGTGCCCAATTACGCAAGGAGCGTGCCCGCGAACCCCTCCCGGCGCTGTGGCACCGATCGTCGTGGCGAAGCAGCGGCAGAAACGGCTCTCAGTGGCTCCGGTCGCTCTTACGATTGTGTTCGCCGCTAATCCCCGGAGCGCGGTTCAACTTCGGCCGTGTAGCAGTCGCATACCTCGAGGCAGCACACATACCGTACAATAACAAATTTACGAAGAGCCGAGAGAGCCGGGTTGTGCAAGAGACCCTCTCGGCGTAACCCCGGGAGCGAGACCGAGCGAGAGACAGCCAAGGCAAGAGGCCCCGAGATACCGAAACAATTAATTAATCGCGGCGAACAATTTGATAATCGCCCGGGGACAATTTTTCTATTACTATGCCACTCCGAGCCGTCCGCCTCGGCGGAACGTAATTTCTTCAAGACCTCGACGCCGGCACGGAGAAATTTTACTCGTCGAATTGATTCATTTAATTTATTAACGTAAATTAAAAATTTGTGCCTCTCGTTGATGAATCAGACAACGAAAATTGGTTGACTTTAAAAAAAAAAATAAATATCGATTTTTAATAAACAAATCGCAGCGGCAGCGGCAGTGAGTTTAATGCCAATACACAACGTGTAACAGTTTTTTATGCCCAACGAACTTATCTCCGTTCAACTATATCGCATATTGCCAATTGGCCATCAACCGCAGTTCTTCAGCCATCTAAATAAATATTCATTTTTAATAAACAAATGTTAATTTCATTTTATTTCAACGGACTGCCGCCTTTACATGACACATTACAAGTACATTGCAGACAATCGAAATATATTATCGAGAACTTCAAACAAATAAATATTAATTTTCAATCAATAATTTTTTTTTTTTACATAAATAAATTTGGATTTTCGATAAATAAATATCGCCCTCGAGAGAGATAATTTTCTCATTGAGGCAGAGGATCGGTTGAAGGGTCGTCGTGCATTTCACAAACTTTAGGAAATTGAACTCCGTCGAGTGACAAGAAAAAGAAAACGAAACCATCTGTGACATGTCTTGTTGCATCGACGATAACGCGGTGTAACGCCGATCCCCCGGATCGTGTAACACATACGTGTTTCAATTGTAAATTCGTAATCGTTCGTGAAACGAATATTCCTCGTTTTGCGTTCGTTTATATCGAGCTCGCCGGCCATTCGATATCTCGATCCGCTGGGCGAGACACGTGCGCATGCGCAACACGCCAGGAGAGGATCTCGAGTTTCCGAGCTAATATAAGTTTCATTATTTGTCTTCTTTCCCCTCCCCCAACCCCCCACCCCCCTTCTCTCTTTGGTTTCGCTTCATTATTTTTATTTTATTTTCTCCTCTCGCTCCGGGCGTTCGTACTTCTCGTGATTCTCCGGAATTCGTGGCTCGAGCCGTGATGTCAGAGGACGAATATTCGAACGGCTGGAATGAGCTTCGAGCCTTATGGAACTTTTCGAGGCGACCAGATACAGAGGTAGCACTATGCTGTGTGTATATGTATATATATATATATATATATATATATATATATATATATATATATATATACATATACATATGGGGAATTTCATGTGAAATCAGCAGCCCATGTCCTTCGCCCCATCGATTTTATTCATTTTTATTATAATATTATGTCGTCATCGACAGATAAGGGTCTCAAATTTGTTTTCCGTTTGTTTTACACCTCTGGTTAATTTTTTTTTGTTATCCTGAAAAAACCGTACCGAATAACCGCTTTAAACAATCTCTATAAGTTTACACTGATTCTATTGTTTAAAATATGATTTTTAAGCACTACCCGATAATTGGATCTCAATATTTACGAAAATTGAAATCCATTGACAATTCAGAAAGTTATGACCGATTAATGAAATAAAAATTCCAATTGCGACACGAAAGATACTAAAAACTTGCCCAAAAATCGTAAATATTTCGATCCCATTATCGTGCGCTGCTTAATGGTCATATATTAAATCGCAGAATCAGTGTGCATTTTTTCAGATTTTTAAAACAAGCGATTTGATAATTGGTTTTTTCGAGGACTCAAAACTTTCACTCGTGGGAAAAAAAAAAAAATCTGAAAAATGTTCCGAGACCATATTCGATGACAATATCATTAAAGAATGAACAAAGTCAACGCGGGTGAAGGACATGGACTACTCATTTGACGTGGAATCCCCCGTATATGTATATATACATATATATATATACTTACTGTAAAACGTGCTGCTGGTGATTCTGCTGATCTCTTGCCAGGGGGAACACGCAGAGTTTCCGAGAACCCTTTTGCGCCGTATAGCGATATACTAACAATACGTCGTGATTGCTCGTCTTCCATATATTTCTGTGTACCATGGCCTTCGGCAACGCGCGCGCGCGCGCGCGCGCGCACCCGAGAATCCCAGAAAAACAGCCGAGGGTCAAAGTTTCGTTAAACTTTTAAACGTGAATTTAATACACGCTGCTCGGTTGTCGTTGCATACGCTGTTGAGCGTGTGAGGGTCGAGCGACGAAGACGGCCGGCGAAGAGATAGTCTCGGTAGTCACGAGGCAGAATTCCACGGCTCCAGGAAATTACGTCGCTCTCCGGTCGTTCGCGTCGGACTCGACTTCGACGAGTTGCGCTGTCACGCGATGTTTCATGCACCGCCGGTCCGAGGTACGAGGACAATTACTGAATTTGTCCTCTGCCAACCCATTCTCGCTCCTTTCGTTTCATTAAATGCAACATGATTTGTCGACGAAATTTTCATCGTTCGATCTTTTTTTTTTTTTTTTTTTTCATTTCTTTTCCTTCTCGTCCAGCACAGCGTAATTTATAGAGTTGAACCTTAGTCAATTAATTTAAATAATCTGCCCTTTGCAACCCTGGTGCTCTTTTCGTTTCATTAAATGCACTATGATTTCTCAATTTTTGTTTTCATTCGTTTTTACGTCCAACTTAGCATAGTTTATATTGTCGTTTCAGTACCCATTTTAATTTCCATTTACAGACCGAATTTTTCAGTTAAATATTCTCTAGAACCGTCCTAAAACAAAAAAAAACAAATAAATAACCGAAGAAAAAAACAAAATCATTTCACACTTTAAGAATTATCCCTCCCAGTGCAGACAGTTGTGAAGATACTGTGAAATTTATTCGGCATCGGGTCCCGATCGGGCGCCTCTCCGTTGAATATTCGCCGAATTATAATTTGCATCGTGGCATAGCCCGATTATATTCGGGACAGACCCGGTCGTCACTGGAGCGAGCGAAGGCCACTTTGCATGCACTCGTCTCTCTCTGTCGTGTCGCTTGAGTTTAACTAATGAATGAACACACAGCGCTCTGCCAACGGATAATGATAATGGCTCTCCATCTGATGTCACTCTTGCGGCATGTCTTTCATTTCACTTGCATCGTGCCTTTTTTTTTTTTTTTTTTTTTTTTTTTTTCCACTATGCAATAATAAACGCAATGTAATATTACGTGCGAGCGCATTGGCACATATATCACTGTGTCATTGAGAGGAGCGTCTCGGGCTCGGTATCGCAACGGGAGCGAGATGCCAAATGACAATTAGCATTTCGATTCCGTACGTTTCACGGACGGTCGAAGTTGACGAAGCTATTTGCCCACATCGGCCCGTCCCGCCGATGCACGTGCGTGCGCCTCTCTCAGCTGCGCAACGAACCTCGCCGCGCTGCTCAACCTTGGCATACCGTTCGACCGCGCTACACAGCGCGCATTCAGCGTTTGTGATTTGTCGCCGACCGTGCGTGTCTGCCGCCGTGCGAGAACACCGTTTCTGCGCACCACAGTGGGAGCGAGAGAGACCAATTCATTGTCGTATTCCATACATTTCAAATTTATATAGATATTTTGCCGCATCGAATTGCAGCTGATCGCGCGAGTCCGATCGCGTGAGTCGCCTGTTAGTTCTATTATACATTTATACATATATATATATATATATATATATATATATATATATATATATATATATATATATATATATATATATATATATATGTTAAAGACCATCTCTGTGCCTCGTGTTTTCTCGATGGGATAATCGACGGCGATCTAATTGGAACAAGATACAGACTCGTGTTTACAAGGAAACATGTGTGCAAAAAATTGTATATATATATATATATATACATTGATATATTGGTGACAGAGATTTTTTATTAACTGTTAATGATTATTTGACAAACAGGTGATCGAGCTTGAATCAATCGAATCGGTATTCAATATCAAATTTTGATGAGTACCAACAAATTTGTTTTAAACATTTTTTAACGTATAGCAAGTTTGAAGTTTTTTTTTAATTAATTTTTTTTAATATTGGAAGGCAATAAGTTTGATTCGTTATCTTATTCCCTAAATTTCAAATTTATATAGATATTTTCGGTCTCAAATTGCAGTTCATCGCGTGAGTCTACTGTCAGTGTCATTATAAATTTATATTACAAAACAAAACCACCCGTATGACTCATGCTTTCCCAGCCGTTTAATCGACGGCGATCTGATTGTCTCAAAATCTAGACTCGTGCGTACAAGGAAACGTGTAAAAAAATTATATACATATATATATATACACACACATATATGTACCGATATGTTGGTGACAGAAATTTTCATTGATGAATATTTAGCATCTGCTTTCGATGAGTCGTCAAATAGGTAATCAAGTAATCGGTATTCAATGCCAAATTTCACCGAGTACATAAAAAAATATTGTCTCACGTATGGCAAGTTGGAATTTTAATCCATCAATTTTTTTTTTTTTTTTTTTCAATATCAGAAGGCAATAAGTTCGCACGGTAGAAGAGTGTATGCGCCCTGTGCACCGCAAGGTCTCTTCACTTTCACCGTGCAAAATTCCAGCCTTGCCCGGCGTGTCTCTCTTCTTCCGCGAGCAGCGACGTCGCCTCGTCGCGGTTTTATTCTCGATGCTCGTTCGGTGTCGCCGAAGAGTTTTCGCGTACGCGAGGGCCCTGAATTCACTTGGCCGGCGGAGCCAGCGACGGCCACCGGATAATAATTCCGTACGGTTCAGGTCTCTTACGGGCGTCGCTCGTGGCGCGAGCAACACCGAGGTCATTCCCGTGTTTCGCCCTTTAATTCATTAATTATTTGGCACATCACGTTCGGGCCCCCCCCCTCCCCCCACCCCGCGACGTCCCTCGCCCCTTCGTCCTCGTTTTTATTCTCGCCCCGCTCGCTCCTCTTCCTCATCGAGCCTTTTATTTTTCATCGTGCCTCTTAATTTTCGCTCCGTACGATCGTACATTGTATTGCGCGGTACGGCGCCGCTCGCACCGAGATGCCTCGACGGCGGGCGCTCTCCCGATGCGGCTCTCTCTCTCTCTCTCTCGAGAATATCACCGCGACGTCGGGGCCCTGGCATTCCGGCACGCACGAGCCTTTTCTGCGTTACCGATTCTGGGTACCGCGAAAACATCGCGACATTCGTTTATTTTTATCCCCCGGCCGCCCGCCGCGCGTCCCGACGGAACGGTCATCGATGTCGAACGCGGACACGTATTTCACCCTTCGTTCACGGGATCCTCGTGCCGTACGCGATCTCGCTGCCCCGGCACTTCGCCACCTCGACAACCCTCGAAATATCTCGAAAAAATCGCATGGCTCTCGAACACGATGCTCCAAAAAAATAATAAAGTAAACAGAAGCTTATGTTTAACGATTAATTGTCTTGCGATGACACAAACAAATAATTACTCAGGTAGCCATATAAAAAATTGTAGAAGTTGCTCCGAAATAAATCTCCTATATTTTTTCGCGCAATCGTGCGCATCGCCAAAATATCAATCAGCTTGATGCACCGTCTGAATACATTTTTTTTTCTTATCAGTCGACTATATGGAGGTGTCGAAAAAAAAAAAAAAAATTTATAACGATTATCGACTTGCGTGGACCTAAAAAAAAAAAAATCTTAAACGGTACGAATATAAAAAATTGCAGGAGTTGCCCTAAAATAGATCTACATTTTTTCGCGCCGTCGCGCGCGTCGCCAAAATATGAATCAGCGTGATTCATCGTTTGTATACATTGTTTTCGTTTTTCCCTTATCAGTCTACTGTATCGAGGCGTCAAAAAGAATATATCGTCGATCGGTATTTCTCGATTATCTCCTCCCCTTCCCTGTCGCCTCGAAATTCTTTCCGCGCGTCCTTACTCGAGCCCCATGCCATCCGAAAGGTAAATAAAATGAAAAAAAAAAAAAAAAAAAAAAAAAAAAATGAGCACAGGAGAGCGTTAGTGGGAGTATTCGAGCGGCAGTCGTTGTCCGGAAACGAAGGTTTCCCATCCGGCAACCTCGCATTCCATTCCTCGACCGCCATCAGCAAATAATTACGTCCGATGTGTGCGGGTTTGCTCGACTCGATGGCTTATCGCATTCGCGCGAGCGCCCCCCCTCCCGCTGTCCCGAAGCTCTGTATACACATACTTACTATATAAATATCTGCCAGACCGTACGCACGCTGCACGCGTAAAGTACGTGCGTATCTACGTTGTATATTATAAATATTTCATAGCTAATACGTGCCCGGGCCTGATAATCTCTCCTCGAGTTCTCAACGCGCACGCTTTATTATTATTATTATTATTATTATTATTATTATTATTATTATTATTATTATTGTTATTTATTTTTTTTACTACAAGAACATTCGTACACAAAAGGCGCGAATTAGTAATTCTCTCTGTGAGTCTCGATGCGTTCTTTCACGCGGCGACGAAACGTCGAAACTCTCATTTACATCTACATATACTATATATGTATTTATGTAATACGATTATAAATAGACGCGTGGAGCTTTATTATACGTTTATAATATTCTTAGCGTAACTCACGATCGATCAGAAATTAAGGCACGTGTTGTCACTTTTTTTTTTTTTTTTTTTTTCTTCCTCCTTTTCTATAACGTGCCGAAAGACCGGCGACTCTCTCGCGTTAATGACTGATAGTCGATGATCGCGAAGCTTTGTTTTTTTTTTCCCCGTTCTTTCGCGCAACGGTAAAAAAAAAAAAAAACCTGAATATCAGTGTATCAGCTTCGATCGATGGAATTTTAATAAGTCGATCGAAGAGAATAAACGATAATGAGCCAACGAGAAGCTATCCGGTTACGTGGGTTTGTGGATTTATCGTCGATGATTTTATTTCAGTGTCGGGATTTCATTGCGTTCGCTCGAGAAATAATTATCTCTCTCTCTCTCTCTCTCTCTCTCTCTCTCTCGGCGAGACCTTCGGGGCATTGTGTAATCGATTACCGACGTGAAACACATATTTGCCGCCATCGGATTAATGTATCGGATGGAATTCCGAGCGCGAAGAAAAAAAAAAAAAAAAATCTCGGATCCTCGGCAGTGTCGAATGCCGGTGTAATTCCGTTTGCCAATGAAGCTGCGGTTTCATTGGCCACGACCCGAGACGATTTATGAACGATGAATTTTTTTTGTTATTTTTATTTTTTACTTTACATAAGCATTTTTATTTAACGTCGCATCGACAACCGAGGATTTTAGCGAACAACCCTTTTTACATATTTTATTATATTTTATCGTACATGTTATTTTTTTTTATTCCTAGTATGTTTTTTTTTTTTTAGTAGTTTCTTTCATTGAGATAAATCTTCAGGTTTGGGGGGGATCGATGATTTTATTTCAATGTCTAAATACATTGAATTCGCCAGATAAATAATGAACTCTCTCTCGGGAAGACCTGCGGGACATTGTGTAATCAATTATTGTGTTAGTATTCTGTTATATTGGTGGAATCTTACGATTTCTCGATAGTGCCGGATTCGGGTGTAATTTAATTCATTGGCGACGACCGGGATAAGGTTTCTCTTGTGCGTTATCGATTTATGATCGATAGGTTTTATTTCAATGTCCGGACGCACTTGCATTCGCTCGAGAAGCAATTATCTGTGTCGCAAGGTCTTCAGCTACATTGTGTAATCGATTACCGACGCGAAACACATGTATTCGCCTTCATCGAATGGTCGTATTGGACTAATAAAAAAACACTGTTGAATCAACCAAAGATTCCGACATGGACGTCCAAATAAATACTCTCTTCGTATTGCAGCTAAAAGATTCGTTAGCTCAACAATTTTTTTGATGATTTCACCGAAACATTTGTCGAGGCATTCAAAGATTTTGATCGACCAACTAAGTATTTATTTCAACGCACCTACCCGAATATTTAATTGATTCCTTGGGTGTAATTTTGAGCCCGAAGGAAAGAATTTCGATTTCTCGATATTACTGAATTCCGGTGTAATTTCTTTTAATAAAATCTCTCTCTTGAACCTTCGGGATTTGTGAACTATAATTTTATTTCAATGCCCGGATGCTTTTGCATTCGCTGGAGAAATAATTATCCATGCCGGCAAGACCTTCGACGGCATTGCGTAATCGATTACCGACGAGAAACCCAGATCCGCCTTCATCGGATCGTTGCATTGGATTATATTGGGTGAAATTCTTAGGGCGATGGCAAAAATCTCGATTTCTCGATAGTTCCGGATTCCGGTGTAATTCCGTTGGCCAATGAAGCTGCCGGTCCGTTGGCCGCGACCCGAGACGAGGTCTCTCTTGTACGTTACCAACCAACGTAGGTCGTCAGCGAACGGTAATACGCGCCCGCCCGTGCAGAGCCAATCTCATGCGCGTGTCTTACATAATTGGTTCCGCATTTCGCGGAATCTGGGCGAGCGATTTGCAGCCCTACCCCGCTTATATACATGCATATGTATGTATCTGTATATCTACTGTGCATTGCACATCTACTGCATGCTCTACGTCTCGTTAACGACCGACAGGAAAATTCTCTCAGCCCAAGATCGCACGACTGACGTTAAATAATTGCTCCCTCTAGATAAACGAGAAAACCTCATCCCCCCCCCCCCCTTGTCGTCCATTACTCTCCGAAGTTTGGCAAGCTCTTTTAGCTCCTCAAAGTTTAGACTTACGGAAATCTTTTTTTTATTTATTTAATTTATTTTTCTTTCAATGATAAGGTTTTTAATGAAAATTTGTTGCTCTCTCGGTTGCAGATTCACAAAACCTCAGACTTTCGCCGACTGCATCGGCAACGAATTGCCACTTGGCTGGGAGGAGGCCTACGACAAGCACGTCGGAGCCTACTACATCAACCATGTCAATCGTGAGTCATTCGTTTCTACCATCTAAAATCTTATTTTTTTTTTTTGAATAATATTAATAATGTGGCTGAAGGACTTCGATCGATGGCCAATTGGCAGCTCATATGCGACTTTGGTCTGTTGTGTGTCAAAAACTGTTCAATGTCATGCATCGTCAATAAATTCACTACTACCTACTATGAATAATAAGCGCCGAAGGACGTAGGTCGAGGGCCGTTTGCTAAGGTGTATAATTATCATTAGGTGTAGAACTAGTATAAGAGGCTAACTGTACAAACGTATAGCATCGGCGATAAATTTCTTTTACTACTACTAATAATAATGATTGAGTCGATTGAGTTAATAATAATAATCTGTCAATTAATTAGCCGAGTTTTCTTTGCCCGTGGAAAAATAAAATTTTCAGGCTCGTCAGTAAAATGCAATATTAATTGCGTGTATCTATTTCAGAGACCACGCAACTCGAGGACCCTCGACAGGAGTGGCGTGCCATACAGGAGGCCATGCTCCGGGATTACCTGCAAACCGCACAGGACGTCCTCGAGGTGAGTGCACAAAAAAATTATCGCCTAATTACATCGTCGAGGGTCGCAGCATCGATAATATTACACCTCAGAGTGCAATTAAAAAAAAAAACAAAAAAATGATTTTGTCTCCCCGCATCGTACGAGAAAATTTGAACGAGTGAACCAGTAGATTTATCGACTAACGGATTTTTGAATTAGTTTTCCTCGTCGGGTTTTTACGCCGTTCCCTCGTTCCCCCTTTTTATCAACGAATGTATTTTTTTTTACTTCCGACACGATAAATTTTCATAAATTAAGGGACGAAGATATTTTATTAAAAAAATTTGAATTCGACGAATTGATTTTTTTTTATTAGTTGTTCTTCTCCCGTGTATCCTCGTTGGGTTTTTACGCCGTTCCTTCGTCCCCTCGTTTTGTCGACTAATTATTATTTTTTTTTTTTTTACTTTCGATACGATAAATTCTCATAAATTAAGGGACGAAGATATTTTGTAAAAAAAAAAAAAAAAAAAAAAAAATGTGTTCCTCGGAGTTAGTAGTCGAGTCGAGTGGCCGCGGTTAACGAGTGTGTTTTATGCCCGATGCGTACGAGGCCCGAGTAGTATACGGGGGCCAGTCACGAATTCCTCTGGTAACGTCGACTTCCTGTCCCGGACGACGTTCGACGCTGGCGCATGCACGGTGGGCGTAAACGTCCCCTCTCCCCTCTTCCGCGTCTCGGCATCCCTGACTCACTCTGGTCACCGAGCGAGCTATGTGGAACGTAGAATCTCTCTCGATCTTATTAACGCGTCACGCACTCGTTAAATTATTAAATTACATCTAAATCCAGCCGCGACTCGAGCGACGATTTCGTCCCGTTCACTCGACGCAGCATCCAGTCGTTTTACTCGCGTTAAGTCGTTAAAAAAAAAAAAAAAGAAAAAACATCTTTGTTTTAACTATTTCATTCTTCGATACTCAGTTCTCTTCTATACGATACTCGATACTCCATACTTGTTCCGTCGGTACCGACGAAATAGGCTAAAGTCGAGCATTTCGAGTGGAATCGACGGCAGGGCACGAAGAGCTAAACTGTAGAAAAATTCATTTGAAAATTAATGATCGGAAGGAATTCGAAGGTTTTTGTACACAAACTGTTTCTGAAATTTTAAACACATGTGCCTTGCAATTTTATGGTAAAATCAGTATTATTAACGAACATTTTTTTGTAAATTTTAGACAAGACATTTGTAATTTTAATATCTGGTATTTTAATTTTATAAAAAATGTACATTAACATTTAATTGATATAAGCAAATTTCAAGCTCCGGTACATTGGATTAACAATTTATCTTTACAGTATATCGTGTAAAGGGGTATGGAGAAAAGGTTATTGAGTCATTTAACAAGCGTTAAGGTGTAAAAGAAAATCATTAACATTTTAAGGATTCCATTTTCGTATACTTAGTTCTATTTCGTATCGACGGAACAAGTTAGGAACGATGCAAGACGGGGTCGAGCATTCCGAGAGGAATCGACGTCGGGGCACGGCGAGCTGTGGTGTACGGGGAGATATAGAGAGAGGGTTACCGACCGGTATACAGAGGCCGGAAGTCGCCCTGCCGTGGGAAATCGTGTCACTTCCGGTCACTTCCCGCGCGGCACGCGGGTACGGCTGCGTGCGTTAAACACACACAGACGACGGGAGGGGCGGGGGGACGCGCCTTCGACTCCACGGACTCTCTTTCGATTGCGTATCAACGCAGAACCCGTGTACGTGTGTGTGTGTGTGTGTGTGTGTATAGCACACACAAGCCAAGCTGTACACCAGAGTTGTGCATCATGTGCGTTAGTCCCGTGCGTCAGCAATTGCTCGTTTCATCGTCGGGAGAATCGGCTCTTAGCGCCGAGCGTGAGCGAGCTTCAGATTCGTAGATCAGTCTTTGCCGAGGAAAAAAAAATTCACGAGAATGGAATCTTCAATGGTTCATTTCACTGAATTATCCCAGCGAAATGAATCATCGAAGGTTCCGAGAATAAATAAGGTCGGAGGAGAAAAATAGTAAAGAGGAATAAACGTTATTCTTCAGTCATACTATACTTTTTTTTATATAGAAACAAAATTATAGTCCTATCGGCTGCTCTTAGCGTCGAGCGAGAGCGCGCTTCAGATTCGTAGATCAGTCTGCGCTGCGAAAAAAAAATCAGCAGAATGGATTCTCCGATGGTTCACTTCACTGAATTATCCCAGAGAAATGAATCATTGAAGTTTCCAAGAATAAATAAGGTCGAAGAAGAAAAATACTAAAGAGGAGTAAACATTATTTTTTTTATTCGTACTAAACTTTTTTTTATACAGATAAAATATAATTGTTATATTCCTTTCGCAGCTTCGAATTAAAAATCAAAAAATAAAAATAAAAGTTTTAGGAATTTTTGACAAAGTATGCGAGTTGAAAGCCTCGTTGATTGCGTACGCACAGATGTACGTGTGTGCGTGTGTGCGCGTGTATATATATATATATATATATATATATATATATATATATATATATATATATATATATATATATATATATATATAATCGGTGTAGGAGATCAGAATCACGTAAAATAGCAAAATAGAATCTCCAATGGTTCATTTCACTGGATTATCCCAGCCAAATGGGCCATCGAAAGTTCCAAGTATAAATAAGATCGAAGAAGAAATATAATAAAGAGGAATAAACATTATTCTTTATTCGTACTGTACATATTTTTTTGTATAGAAAATAAATAATAATTATAGTCCTTTCGGAGCTTCGAATTATGATATAACAAAAAATAAAAATAAAAGTTTGAGGAATTTTGGAGAAACTATGCGAGCTGGAAGCCTCGTAGATTGCGTCCGCATATATATATATATATATATATATATATATATATATATATATATATATATATATGTATATGTATTATCGGTGTAGGAGATCAGAAACACGTAGAATAGCGGAGGGAATCGGAAAGGCCGCTTCTTGTCGCGTTGCGAGTGGGAGCGTGTGTAAGAGCGGGCCAAGAATTCCTCGAATTTCGTGCGCGAGAAGAATCTTTTGGCCGGTACGCTGACATTTTTGGGACGAGATGCGGAGACTCTCTTGAGCGAGCGAGAGATATCCACCTCTCCCTCTCCCTCCCTCTCGACTTGTGCTCGTCCGTCGTCGTCGTCGTCGTTCTCTTATGCCGGGCCAAAAGTTTCGCGAGTTCGGCTGCCCCGAAGTTCTTGCCCGAGTAACGAGTAGTGTAACACACGCGAAGAGAAAGAGCGAAGAGCTGCTCGGACGCGGTCCAACACAGCATATAATACCGCATCGACGAGATACGAACGGAATGTTAATTGCCAATTTATTTTTACCAGAGTCCTCGTGGCTGGCGACTCTCCTACGTAATATATATATATATATATATACACACACACAGACACACATATACATATAAGTAGAAACACTTTTGTGGCTTTCCGAAATACATTTATTGTATTGTCGTTGTTCATTGGAGAATTTATTTTTGGCCCAAAGTAGGAAAATGCAAATTTATTAATTATCATTAGTGGTATTTTTTTTTTTATCATTTTTTTTTTTTTTTTATCGATGAGTATTTCTCGTTCGAACAGATTCCAAGTGAGGGAAATTTGGTTGCTCTTGCTCGTCGAGGTGTTGTTTTTTTTTTTTTTTTTTTTTTTTTTTCGTGGGCAGTAGCGAAGCAGGAGCGGAGACCACCCCGTCGGTGACTGACCAACCTCAATGCGATCGGGGACGGAGCGAACGAAACGGGAAACGTCGCTGCCGCCGCCTGCCTCTACTTCTCGGGCTTAACTCGCTCGGTTGGCCGCTCTGTTCGCTTCGACTATACCCCGAACCCCATATATCTACCGTATCCACTATCCTCACGCCGTCTGCAATGATGCTCTGCAAATAGTAAAGAGCCACCGGTCTCGCACTATCCACTACTCTCTAACGAAGACGCAGATAATACTCTCTGGCTCGTAGACTCTTGGCTCGCTCGGGAGACCCGAGAACAGGTGTAACGCCCAGCGTTGATCCACACACCGACGCACGCGCGCGCACACACACACACACACACACACGCTCCACAATATGTATTTTACTCGCATTATTATAGCTACGTCTGGCCGAAGGACTCTGTAAAAAAAAAAAAATCGGACTCGTTTCATTCGCGTTTTTTCGACCGGTGATTAATTTCCTCTCTACGATTGTTTTATACATTAGGCATATAAAAAAAAAGATACGGCCACAACGGCACTAATCGCTCTTGCTAAAAATTATGTTAATTTTTATTTTATTTTTTTTTTTTACTGTATACGGCAAATATGTATTTTACTCGCCTTATTATAGTTACGTCTGGTCGAAGGACTTCGTAAAAATTTCGGGTGCGTTTCATTCGCGCTTGTTCGTCCGGCGATTAGTATTTTCTCTCTTTACAATTGTTTTATTTATTGTACGCATGAAAAAAAAAAAAAAACAGATACAGACGTTACGCTATTAATCGTACCTAAAATTTTAAGTTAATTTTGTGTGCTTTTTTAGTTTTTTTTATTTTTATTTTTTTTTTAATTAAATACGGCAATAGAATCGACTTACGCAGTTCTTGACGCAGTCGTATTGTATATGGTGTATATACGGCACGACGAGATTCCACGCTCGCCATTTTTTTTTTTTTTTTTTTTTTTTCTTTTCCGCCGTGCGGTGATGCGGCGGCGTCCCCATCGCCGAGGCGCGTGAACCTCCCGAGACGGCTGCGGTGTACCCCCCCCCCCCACCCCCTTCCCTCCTGCCCCTCCCGTGTTCTCAAAGTTTTTCTCACAGCCGGCAACCCCGCTCGGGTCAACGATTCCATATTCGTACTAAACGACCGTCGGATATACGGAGGAATAAACGAATCGTCGGTTCGCTCGTAAAACTATTTATCCGCAGATACGAAGAGCGAATCGTATCTTGCACGGGGAATAGCGGGACCAGACGTGCCCGCGGGGCACTAGGGCGGGGTTTTGTTAGGGGCGGGGGCTTGGAATAATTATTACTTGGAGGGGGAGGAGGGTCCCCCTAGTGGAACGAAATAATCGGAGCCTGCGGCGCCTTTCGGGGGGGCCCCCGAATTCTTGAAAATCGAGACGAACAAATTTTCAAAAATATACATATAAAAGATTTTTTTTTTTTTCGTAGTATCTCGAGATACTCCCGCGTCCCTATCAGATTCAGAACCAAAAAATGTACAATTCCGTAACGTTGAATTATCATCGAGTACGAGATCTATCGAAACGCCATGAACAGTATTTAACCGCTATATAAACGGCAAATTGTATCTTCCACGGAGGATAGCGGGTCAGACGAGCCCATGGGGCACTAAGAAGGGGTTCTCTTAGGGGGGCTTAGAATAATGATGTCCTGGAAGGGAGACCATTCGACTTAGGGGGACGTCTAATAATCAGAGCCTGGGAGGGAGATCCCTATCGGGCTTCAGAATAACAGCGGCCTGAGGCGCCCCTACGGGGGGACTCCCTGGATTCTCTAAAATTGGACCAAACAAACAAAGAACTTTCCAAACTATACGTAACGCATTTTAATTTAACTTAGTGGCAGCACGAGATACTCCCGCATCTCCAACAGATGCAGAACGAAAAAAAAAAAAAAAAAAATGTACAATTCCACAACGTTGGAATTATCATCGAGTCCTGATCTCTCGAAATGCCACGGTACCCTCGTCGCACCGGTGCACACAACACAGAAACGTGCTCGAGCCCATAAACGTCCGAGAGGAATGTCCAATAATATTAAATCGTAAATATTTTATACCCCACTATATTGTTGTTATATACGATCGTGTGTTTAATGTACAAGCCGCGGAGGAACGTTGCTGCCGTCGGTGCTCCCGCTGCTCCCCGTCGGAAGTGAGATAATTACTGGTTACGAATCTCCGTAGATCCTCCCTTCCCCCCCCCCCCCTTCTCGAGAAAGAGGCATCGTTGATGGCCGCGCGGCGTCTCGCTTTCTTTCCTTCTTTTATTTATTTCTTTCTTTCTTTCCTCGCCACTTTTGTATCTGCCTTGCATGGCTCGCTCATACAACACACACACACACACACACACACGTGCAGGGCTACGTAAGTAAGGATCGTGAACGGGCGCGCGAGAGATCTTTGTGGGATACAAAGTGTGGGCCGAGAGATGCGCCGAGCGGACAGCAGTCCGGGGCGCATGGTGACTTGGCACAGCCCGAGCGAGCCCGAGCCTGCCACGGGAGATTGGAATGTCTCCCGTCCACCGTTCTCTCTTTATATCTCCTCTTCCCCTCCCTCCCCCTTCCTCCCCCCCTTACTCCATACCATATTCTCTCTTTTCACTCTCTTGCTCGTTTTCCTCGGCTATCCTCTGCTACTTCGCTCGTCGCTTATTCTCGCACCGATCTTATCCCCCTTTCTTTCCATCCCGCCGTATAACTCCCTCCTCTTTCTCCAGCAAACTCTTTCGCGCGCTTTTCGCATCTTATTCCCTTCATCCTTGTATATATATATATATATATATATATATATATATATATATATATATATATATATATATATATATATATATATATATATATATATACATGTATATGTATAGTTATAGGCGTCGAGGCTCTCCCGGTCGAGCTTCTCTTAATGCACCCTGGAGCGAAGATGCGGGCATCTCTCGGCATCTTCTTCCTCCTCACCCCCCCTCTCGCGCCCCCCTCCGAGTCTCGCTCGTCGATCTGGCTATACGCGCTGCGCGAAGGAGATTCCCCCCGCTTCTCCCCTCCCTTGACATACTCGAACCTTTTGGCGTAGTGGCTACCGGTGTTACGCTCGTAGGACCCTCGGGCGATCGACGGAGAGCCCCGAGGACGTCCGAAGGCGAACGAGATATATGTCTCTCTGCTACGCCCGTGAACCGGCCGAACGGATCTCGAGACGTCTGCCCCGTCCGTACACGTGGTGTTGTCGCTCGGATAAAGAATCTTATCGATGCTATCTTAATTACGTACACGCTTTTTTTTATCGTGTTGATCTTTTTTTCTTCTAAAATCATTTTTATTACGTGGATTTTTTTTTTTTATTTCTCCTGTACACGCTTATCGTGCAGAGATGTCGAGACGATGTGAAATTGGCGAGGAATTTCACCAAGCGGAGACTGATATCCGTTCGTAACTGGCCTTCGTCGTATCTGGACGGGTGCGTTGTAGCGCAAAGAGAAACACGCTAAAGGGCGCACTGGGGTTGTGTAGGGTACTGAAGATTTTTTTTCCCCAACTTACCTAAAATAACCACATTCTGTGCGCATGCACAGTGCTGTGCGCATGCGCAGTACTGTTTCGTTTCTCCCTACGGACTATTAGGGCTTATTTTTCCCTAGGGACTATTAGGGCTCGTTTTTCCCTAGGGACTATTAGGACTTCCTTCACCCTGCGAACTATTAGGACTCATTTCTTCGTAGGGACTATTAGGACTCGTTTCTCCCTAGGGTCAATTAGGACTCATTTCTCCCTAGTGACTATTATTACTAATTTCTCCCTTCAGATTATTAGAACACATTTCTCCCTAGGGAGCGTTAGGGCTCATTTTCGCTACGGATTCATAGGGTTCTTTACTCCCTAGGTAGTAATAGGGCTCCATTACTCCCTTTGGAAGCGCTCTGGAAGTCCAGGAGCAGCAATGGTCATTGTCGAATATGACGATTTTGCGATGCAAGAAATGTCGGTATTGTAACGAAGTAGGAAACCAACTTCTTCGCCCGGGCAGCAAACTTCGCACTGTGCGAAAATCGCGCACTTCCCTACCTTGTAGCATAATATACCAAGTTTTTAGGACTCAGAAGTCCGCTCGCACGATGCAACCGGAGCCCACGATGAACAACCAATAATCATCTATCTTAATCGCGTGCACGCTTTTCATTAAATTTATTATTTTTATTACGCCGCTATTTTTTCGATCGTGCACGTGGAGCCGTGCTGTCTTGCCGGGAAGATTTGAAAATTCGCGAGGAATCGAACGGTAGACCAATGTCGTTTCGTAACTCGCGTCAGGTTATCGGAACGGGCGCGTTACGGCACAAAGAGAAACACGCTAAAGAGCGCACCGGGTGTGTAGGGTACGGAAAGATTTTTGTTCGTTTTTTTTTTTCTTTTTTTTTTTTTTTTTAGGACGGCGAAGCCCGTGCTCCCGATGTTACCGGAGCCCGCGATAAATAACTAATAATTATCGAGTCGTAAAGCCGGACGGTGCGCGGAGAGAGAATCGCCGGAGAGGCATTTATTAAAATTTATACTATAGGAATGCGAGAGAAGAGCCGGGTTTAAGGCTCTCCCTCTTATCCGTGGGGGTAAGGAGCGCGAGAGAGAAATACATAAAGAAGAACGGCCGATGGAAAAGGTAGAGAGAAGGCATAAAGACACGGCGTGGCGGAGCGAGGCGGCCGGGGGGGGGGGGGACGAGTAGGGCTTTCGTGCGATGGCATCGTGAGCGTGACCTTGCCGGGCGTAGGGTCGACGCACGCGATTGGTTGGCTTCGCGGGACTCGAGCCGACTCCGCACACAAGGCCCGGCCAGAAGCCAACGACGCTACGTCGAGAGTGACTCTCCACGCGCGGCGGTCACTTAGGTTCTTGCATTGCACTCAGAAATCCACTCGGGCACGCATCGCGGCCGCCTCGGCGACGCAACCGAACGACTCGTGTCCCTTCGGGAACGAAATAATTGCGCGCACGTTGTTTTTTTTTTTTTTTTTTTTTGGTCCGAAACATTCGGAGAAAAATTGCGCGCATATTGCGACCTTCTAAATTGATGGGAGTCAGCGTGGCTGTTTAGGCGAACCGTTACGTCGCTCGGCGATTTACAAAGTATCAATGAAAGAAGCCAACGACGCGACGAGTGACGCTCCGCGCTCGGCGGTCACTGAGATTGTTGCCATTGCAGTCGGAAATCCATTCGGGCGCTTCGCGTCGCAACCGAACGAGTCGTGTCCCTCCATCTTTGGGAACGAAATAATTGCGTGCATTTTTTTTTTTTTTTTTTCTTTTCGTTCGAAACATTCGGAGAAAAATTACGAAGATATTGCGACCTTCGGGGGACGCGAGATCGATGCGTGCGTGGATACCGAATCGATGAGAATTATCGTGGCTGTTTCGGCGACCCGTTACATCGCTCGACGATTTACGGGTATCAATGAAACGAGCGGTGCTAGCGGGAACGCCACGAGGGACCAGTACTGGCACGGTACTGATGCTGGTCGTCACCCTATGAGGTCGGACGCGATTTAAGGTAGTTATGTCGCGAATGTAAACCAAAGTCATATGCATAAACTTTTGACATTTTATACTTTAACTGTCAAATTTTATTTGCACAAAATCTCGAAGCATTTTACCGACTCTTTGTATGAATAATTAGATCTTGAAAATCGGTCTTTTTACACGGCGCTTACAAGTTACCGGACTAATGTTCAATAGAACTGCGCTCAAAGTGCACGGTTTCGTGCCATTTGACGTTTCCTAAATTAATTGTCTTAAAAATGAAGTCAAATCCACACTGAACAAATAATCTGCTTACAAATAATCGATTCAATCTAATTGCGAAAATTTTCATAGATACTTTATTATCTTTTATTATATTATTTATGCAGATTTATTATATTTTCATGCATACAAAGTACCACATATAATTAATTTTTTTATGTCACATAGTCGCTGATGTCTATGACTCCGGCCTATCGACATAGTTACCTTAAGGAGGGACTGTCGATTGAGTGCACGGGTCGAAATTGTCTATTTCTCATAGCTGCGATAAAGTTAGTTTCACTTGTACCCATTGGCGATCTTCGATCCTCGAAATCAGTCTTTGCGGATAATTTTTCTTGCACAATCGAATTTCATTAGTTTGCAAGTGGAAAAACTTTTGCGAAGGGTATAGTTCAAAATTTATAATTTCGTTATTAGACCCTTATCCGAATATCTTCAGCCAAAATCAATAAGTCACTTCACGGATTCCCTGCAAATGGATATTCATTTACATCGTATAAACCTTTTTGTAATCTAAAAAAAAAAAAAAAAACCAAGTAAGTTAGTGCTTCAATACGAAGTTCACTTGCGGGATAGTCGGGCAGTTAAAATTTTACTAGATTTAAAAAGTGTATCTCGGGATCGGCCAATTTTAAATTCTTTAAACCGAACAACGAGCCCCCTGCTGACGTATCGTTGACGTCGCGTCTAATCTAATCGAGAGTCACCACGGGAAATCGGGATTTCCAGAGGAATGCAATGGGATCGGCGCGCGAGCGAGGCAAGTGCAACTCGCGCACGATTCGAGCTCCATCTCCTCTGAGAAGCGGAAGATACGCGAGCCAACTTAAAATGCACCGGGCGTGCACACTGTAAATACCTCGATAAATACACGCACATAAACAATAATTTATATCACGCATTTTCTGCAAATGGATATTCATTTAAATCGTATAAACCTTCCTTTTGCCCGATCGAGCTACTGCTTCGATTCGAAAAAAACATCATTTAACGGATAATCCGACAGTTAAAAATGTTACCAGAACTTTGAATATAAAACAAAATCTCGAGACTGCAATTTTTAATTTTTCAAATTGAAAAAACGTGCCCCCTTCGATATTGTCGATGTCGCCTCCAATCTAATCGGGAGTCACCTCGGGAAATCGGGATTTCCAGAGGTATGCGATGGGATCGGCGCGCGAGCGAGGCAAGTGCAACTCGCGCACGATTCGAGCTCCATCTCCTCTAAGAAGCGGGAGGAACGCGACCTAACTTAAAATGCACCGGGCTGCAAATACCACGCGTACACACTGTAAATACCTCGGTAAATAGTCTCTCGCGCATACGCCAGGAAGCTCAGTGTTTATGTGCTTATACACACACGTATATATATATATATATATGTGTGTGTGTGTGTGTGTGTGTGTGTGCGCGCGCGCGTGTGTGTGTGTGTGTGCGGTGTGTGTTTGTGTTTGTGTAAGAGTGAAGTATCGAGCGTGCGTGAGGCAGCAAACGACTGAGCAGCAGGCAGATGTGCGTATAGCGAGAGTTCGATGTCCGGGGCAGGGAAATCATGCGATTCGCGGGAGCTCTCGGGGGGGGGGAGTCCTCGCTCGCGCGAGAGACTTCGCTTCCACGCGCGTGCCATCGCCATCTTTGCCAATGTGTATCTCACGCGGCCGTTCGCGCGATTCTCTCCCGGCGAACGAAACAGCCGCGAGCCTTTCCTCTCTCTCTCTCTCTCTCTCTCTCTCTCTCTCTCTCTCTCTCCATCTCGTCGAGTCTGGAAAATATAATCCGATTGATTCATCGAAAGGTCACGCTTTATCGGCGCGCTTCCCGCTGGAATGCACCCGATTACTCGCAATCTCGTATCTCGACTTCCTTATCTGCAAAGTCTGTCCAGTCTCTCCCTCGCCCCATTCTTTATATCTTTTTCCTTGTATCTTTTTGAACGGAGTCGGATCTCGTTATCGCCTTCCTCGAAGCGATAACGATACGGCGACTATATAATAAGTGCCATCCGCATTTGATCGCAATCTGTTTACTTTTTTTTTTTCGTTTAATCAGCTTCTAATTCGAGGTATTATTTTTCGGAACTGTGCTAATTCGTAATTCGGGAGAGAATGTGAGATAATACGTAAAAATAGACCTGGTGGAAATCGCCGATGGTGTTGATAACCTCTTTGAGTGTAGTGGGATAAAGGGTGTTGAAAAGTAAATTCGCAGCGGCGAGAGCGTGCGAGACAGCGGGACAATGAAACGAGGTATCGTCGTTCGCGACTGTGCAACGTCATAATTCGGGAATTGTTTTTTTTAATAATACGTAAAAAAAAAAAAAAAAAAAAAAATAGAGGTGTTTTAGATCGTCGACAACAATGATCCGATCTTAGGGAGGGTAGGATTATATACGTAAGTATTTTTGTTCATTGCGTGTTCTAAGAACAGCGTGTCGCAAGGTAAAAAATCAGGCCACAACAATCGTTTACCAACCGAAAGGATATGAAGAGAATACGAATCAGAAGTCATCAAATAAAATAAAGTAAATCTCAAGACAGCAATTTTTTAAATAAAATAAAACGTGAATAGAATACCGACTATATATATATATATATATATATATATATAGAATGAGCGAATAGACGAGTCTTTCGGGATCTTGCAAATCCGTAGATTGGGTAAAAGTGAAAGATAATGTTGATAAGATTTCGGAAGTTAGGGACATACAGAGAGTTGAAAATTAAATTGGCAGCCTGAGAGTGCGCGCGATAGCGGGACATCGAGAAACTTTATCGATAACGCTGTGAGAGCGTCGATAAGGAACGACGATATTTGCAAAGAAAATTCTGCTAATCCCAAATCTCGTCGCTCCTATCGTAAGCTCGTCTGACTCAGCGCTTTCGTAGGAATTTCCGCTCGAACTGACTTACGTGCAAAATAAGAAAAGAAAAAAAAGGCAGAACCACTCGCTTATGGGTTACTTTTTTCGTCGGTTATTATTTCGTTTCAATGAATTACGCGAAAAGTAAAGAAAATCGTCGATACTTTTTTTTTTTTTTTTTCGTCTTACAATGTTATCGAGGCGATAGAATTTGATGAAGCACGGCGCAAAGTCAGGTTTGTGCGGCCACGGCATTCGCGACTCCGAGAGATGCGAGACGAGTTTCCGACTCTCCTTTACTAGCTCGTTCTCCCACTCCGCGCCGGGGCTGGAGGGGAGATTCTCTCCTCGCGTTCTCTCGCTTCTATCTATTCCCCCCCCCCCCCACCCCCTTGCGCCTTTTACTCGCAAACGCCTCTCGCCTCGCCACTTTTCATCCCGTCCGATATCTCCCGTTCTCAGTCGCTCCACAGACCAGACGAGTCGGTAGGTACACCGCGATAATAGCATCGCATTCCATTCATATCAGCATCGCCCGCTCGGGCACAGCGCACGCGCACGCGCACGCGCGGTGCCTCTCTCCCTGCATCCTTCCGCGCCGTCGTACAAAGTAGTCCGGCGATCCGGTAAAGCGATTTTAGAAGGGTCAAACAATAAATCTCTCCGCTACTAGATACTATTGAAACTGTTATTCGGTGAGCGTTGCGTGGAGGAAGGGTGTTTATTTCTTTTTGCTTACCCGTGGAGGACGACCTTTCAATGGCCGAGTCTCCTCACCGTTGAAAAATCACAACAAAATTGTCAACAACTCGACACTTTTTTTTTTATACAAAATTATCTAAAAAAAAAAAACATAGGACTTTGGAGAAGGAAAATCAATTTGTTTATTTATTTGTTATTCAAAAATTGCACAGCTCAATAACAAAAAAAAATAAATTCAATGAAGTTGATCTCGCTCGTCGGTAACATTGGAACATTTATTTAGACTCGTAGGAGAAACTCCCATCTGCATTTATTTATTTATATGTTTCGTCAGTCTCCTCGTTGTAAAATACAATAAAATTCTCAACAGCTTGACACTTTTCCTTATCAAATTATGTAAAAAAAAAAAAAAAAAAAAAAAAAAAAAAGATTTTCGGGAAAAAATCTACTTCTTTATTGATCTATTTGTCAGTAATAAATTTTACACCTAAGTAACAAAAACATCGTTTCAATGAAGTCAATCTTCTTCGTCAGTGACATTGGAAACATTTATTTAGACTTTTAGAACAAACTCTGGCGTGTATATTTATTTTCTTCTTTTTTTTTTGCAACTGCATTGCGGCGACAAATTCGTACGACGGGAATATATATAGCTATATACTCGTTATCGCGCATCAGTCTCGCGGTTACGCGTTATCGGTATCGTTGGCTCTCTCGCTCGTTTCATTCTCGTTTTCTCCGTCGCCCACCGAGTCCTCGAGCACACGAGCGTCGCATGCAGTCAATGGTCACTTCAACGACCGGTCAGTTATCCAATTAAGGCCAGAGGCTACGTACGACGATTCTTTTATTTTAACAAGAGCGTCGACGTCCCTCAGAGCTCGTTCTCTATGGGCACATCTCCCGAGGAAATAAACGAACGCGCGACGGCTTAGCGTGTAACGCGCATCGGACACAATGGGCTATATAGTAAAAATAAAATACATTTTTTTTTTTTTTTTTTTTTAAATAATCAGAATTGTAGATGAACGATATAATTTCATTGCCGCAGAACGGAAGCGGTGCGCGTACGTTGGACTAATTTTCTTTGTCCATGTAAGAGAAAATCTCTAATTAAAAACTCGGCGGGGGGACGAGTTAATTCGAGCCGAATATAATGTTATCGGCTGCTCATATCGCACATATTACGCCTAGTTAGATAATATTTTTTTTATTAATTTATTTTAAAAGATACACAAAGTAGAAAAAATGTCGAAACTAATGTTGGTCGATACTTAGGGACGCGTCGCCCCCTTTGGAGTCAACCCCACATTTCCCAGGCGCAAAAACCCCCTCTCGCATATAATTGACCTCTTTCATTTTCATTAAAGCCGCGTCGCCCTTTATTGCCCACTTCCTCGCTCGCGTTCGCTCTCTCCCTCGTCATGACGCGAGGAGAACCTTCGTGCGCGCTCCGAGGTATAAGGAATTTAATGGTTGGATTTTTTTTTTTTTTTTTTTTTTTCATCCGGGGATTGAGCGATTAAAAAGAAAATGATTCCCGGTAATTAAATCTAACGCGTAGTCGCTCATCAATTTAATGATTCAATTCGTGCAGGGTAAAAAACAGTTTATAACATTTAATAAACTACCTTTTTTTCACGAATGTGCGCAATATATATTTTTTTTTTCACAAAAAATTATAACGTTTACGTGAAAAAAAAATATATATATATAGTCGATATTTGTAGAGATTTAGTTTTTCGGTCGCGCATAAAAAAAAGTTTCTTTGACCGCGCGCAACACAAGAGTAGCTTATACCTTGTCTGCTCGGGTCTACAATGTGCACTCGCATATCCAGGTTACAGGTTATAGCAATGGTTATATCCGCGATATATATATATATATATATATATATATATATATATATATATATATATATATATATATATATATATATTCTGTATAGAACTTTCCCCCGTTGGAATTCGTAAAATCTCGTTGAATCTTGGAGTTCCCTCGTGCGTCTCGTAACAGCGGTAGGCTTACTCGCCGCGACCGTGTAAAATACCATCACGGTACAACGGAGAGAAAGAGAGAATAACATATATAGATGTATATATGTATACACACATGTGTATATACAATATATATATATACGGATACTCCGTTTACAAGTCGAAGTTTCGCACGTCCTTCTCACCTATCTCGCGTTTCACACGTCTCCGACTCTCACAGCGGTCGATGATCGAGTTATTCATCTGTCGGCTTCCCTCGAACTCGTTCCCTCCTCTGTCGCCCGTACGTAATATTATAACTTTCGAGGCTCTTCGATCGGTGCGCTGTGAGAGAAAAAAAAAAAAAAAAAAATGTCAATGGCTCAATGATAATCGCTGTCTTTCAACTCGAATGCCGCAAACAAACAACAAAAATTGCACTGTTTGTCGAATGGCGACTATTTTTTTTTTTTTTTTTTTTTTTTTACTTCCAATTTTGTAATTTCATCAGTCGGTTTTCCTCGAATTCGTTCTCTTCTCTATCGCCTTACAATATTATAACTTTAGAGACTTTTCGCTCAGTGCTCTGTGAGAAAAGAAATATCGCTGACTAAGTAATAATCGCTGTCGTTCAACTCTAACATCGTAGAAACAATAATAATTTTGCACTATTTGTTAAATGACGACTGTTTATTTAATTTTTTTTTTAAATTTCGTTGCTTCGGAAAATAAAAAAGTTTCCATGGCCCGAAGCAGCGGTTAATAACAGGTACCCCGTCTTATCAAACTTCTCGTTCGTTTTTGGCACGCCGCGATTAGGCGATCGGCCTGGAATTGCCGCGATACAGGCACGACTCGGGTCGGCACCGCGTGCATCATTGTATCCCAGAAAAACTGGCGAACGACGACACGCGTTCATCCACTGTGCGCACGCGTTGTAATACGTGCGATTTTTTTTTTTTTTTTATTTCATTTTATCTCGTCGGCAGATGCAAAAAAAAAAGCGTGTGTGGGTTTTATCACTCGTGTAACACACTCATGCCCGCGCTTCCCGCTTGTACACCTACGATAATAGTCGCGCGGCCTTCTGCGCGCTTGTTTGAATTTCTACCAACGTTCGTCTCGACCGACAAAACGGATCTTTGTATGGATTTACAAGCCTCGCCGCTCGATTATCATTCCCCAATGTGGAGAAAAAAATCCCTATAATAAATACTTCTTTTTTTTGTTGTATATAAGGAAGAGCTGAAAGAAGAGTCCCTGAAAAATTTCGCCAATGATTCACACACGCGCATATTTAGTCATCTATATAGACAACGATGTGTTACTCGCTCGATGAGCAAAGTATGATCGACGAGGAGTTTCCTCGTCGATCATACCTCTCTGTTCATTAATCTTCAATGAAATAACATGTAAATTTTTATAATTTTTTCTTCTTCATGTTTTTCATGTTTCTCATTTCCAATGACAAAAATCACTTCCCACTTTTCACCGTGCAAAATTTGACGAGTGATTCGCGCAGATGCATTATTCAGTCATCTAAAATAGACAACAACGCGTTACTCGCCCGATGAGCAAAGTATGATCGACGAGGAATCTCCTCCGCCCATTAATCTTCAATGAAATCAGGTCTGAATATTTAACATTTATTTTCATTCGTTTTTCATATTTATCATTTCATATCCTGTGCGTGTACGTTAATGCGTTCTCGTTCGTTCGCACGGCTTCCATAAACCGCGTACACACACGCACACGCACACACACACACAAGAAAATGTGTGCAAACGTACACTTGTGCCTCCGAGAGATCGCGGTCTCTCCCCTTCCCCTCCGCTATATATACCGACATACCATATACTTTCTTGTTTCTCAGGGACATCCGCCCTTCCAGCAAAACAGCAGCATTGCTGCTTTACCAGCGGCAACAAGCGCGCGCGCGCGCGCGCGCGGCGCCGCTCTCATAGTAAGAGCGAACCGACGCGAACGACGAGGCAGTATATAGTGAGCCGGCCTCACTCGCGGTTTGCACTATAACCGCGCGTGTGAGGCACAACCGGCAGCCACCGCATTCCTAGCTTCATTCCGAAATCGTGCGCGCGATCGAAATGTGCCGGGGAACTCGCTGCGACGTTTATGATAATTGCACCGCGGCGCCAACGGACCGTTCGAGCGTCTATCTCCTCCCTTCACCTATACGTCTGTACATATATATATATATATGTCTGTGATATATGTATATAGTACACATAGATGGATATATATTATATCCACATTCTATTCCGATCGACATTAGATCCGATCATTGATCCTCATCGTTAAACGCGTTTGTACATTTTTTTAATTTATTTATTTATTTATTTTTTTTACTTAAAAAAAAAAGCTGTCAGCGTCGTTAACGAATTCCGATGATCGATATTTATTGATCCTGTCGGTTCGTTTATGGAAAGTCAACGACATTTCGCGGTGAGAATTTTTGATAATGAAATTCGCCCAATTCGGTAATGAGCGGCGTTTATATCTCCTCCCTTCACCTATAACTGTATATGTTATGTCGAGATTCTAGTCCGATCGACATTGATCTCGGGAATTTATCCTCTCGTTCGTGACACGCGTTTGTACATTGTTTTTAAAATTTTTAGTTTTATCTTCTTTTTACTTCTTGAAAAAAAAAAAAAAAAAAAAAATCCATGAGCGTCGTTAATGAATTCCGACGACGGAATCCATTGATCGATATTTATTAATCCGCCCGGTTCGTTTATGGTAAATCAACGACATTTCGCGGTGAATGGTTCATAATGAAGTTCGCCCAATTCAGTAATAACCGGCGCCTATCTCCTCCCTTCACCTATACCTATATATATATATATATATATATATATATTTGTTTTATTTTTATTTTGTTTCATAACACTCGAGTGTGCCCATTTAAATGAGGAAATAGCAGAAGATTAGAAAATAGTAAGAAAACTAAGCAAAATAACATAGTGTTTGCGTATATATATATATATATATATATATATATATATATATATGTAACGTCCATATTCTTTGTCGATCGACATTAGATCCGATCATCGATCCTCTCATCGTCAAACACGTTTGTAAAACGATTCGTAAACTTTTTATTTTTTATTTGATACTATAAAAAAAAAAAAAAAATCTATCAGCGTTGTCAATGAATTCCGATGACTAGATCCGATGATCGATATTTATTGATGCGCTTGGTTCGTTGACGGGAAATGATATTTCGCGATGGATGTTTGATAACGAAATGCATTTGGGTGTCGGACTCCGAAGGAGCAATCTCGAATCGAGCCCCGTCGAAGAGGCCGATTATGCGATTCTTTTTTTTTTTTTTTTTCCTTCCTTTATTCGCTTCGCACTTTAGCGAGAGAAACGAGTTTCTTTGCTTTGACTACTACGACTTTCCTCTGCGTGGCGTCGCCTGGCGGAATCGTCGCGCACCCGTTACGCTGACTGCGGGTGTCTCGCGATAAGCTGCGATTACAGCAATTCACCGGTAAATCTTGTTTTTTTTTTTGTTTTCTTATCCATCGATCGTCAACTTCGAGCTACGATTTATCTCGCGTCCCTCGAATTTGAGAGTTTCTCCAAAAAAAAAAAATTAAGCCCCAATGTGGAACGATTTTTCTTTTTTTTTTTTTTGCTTCCCATTTCTCATTTCGGCACTCGCAAATTTCGAGCCGCATTAAATTTCAACGCTCCTCGAATTATCGCCAATTTCACCGAAATAATTTACCCCCAAAATTTTGCGCAATTCATGCATTTCAGTTTTCTCTCGTCTTCATTTATCTCCGATAGCCAGAAATTAGTTTATGCACTTATGCCAGATAAACAGTTAATGGATTTTTGTGAGGCAAAAAAAAAAAAAAAAAAAAAAAAAACCCCATCGACGACCCGAAGCGAAGTGAGACGAGTCGTCGAGGCCGAAATATAAGCGAGGGTCGCGTGTGCACCACCCCGTTTCGTCTTGGTCTCCGTCTCTCTCCCTCCCGGCGACGTCGCTTGCACGCCGGACACGTGCGCCTTCGAGAAATTCTTCTTTTATATCCTTTGCTCTTTGTTCGGCAGCAGCTGTCCGCCCGAAGAAATTCCTTCGTCGAGCGTCAGCCCTGGCACTCCGTCCCGATCCTTTCCTCCTCCCCTCCTATAAAACTCTCTCGTGTGTATATATATGTATATATATATACCCATCTATATATTCCTATATCTGTTCATCCTCCTGAGGGAGAACTGTATAAGGCCCACTCGGGCTGCACTGCGTACCGCCTATGCCGAGATCGACGAGTCGCGCGAAAGGATTTCGAATCGTGACTATACGATAGATGCTCCATCGAGAGAATATACGAGAGAGATCTCAATCACTCTCGGATGCGCCCGATCTAAAAAAAAAAAAAAAGCGCATGATTTATGCTCCGGAATAAAAAAAAAAAGAATTTAAGCGGAAAATAACTATCGAGATAAATATTAATATTCCAAGCCCCGTCCATATAATCTTATGCGTCCGTGGATATTTTTCTATTTGGAAATTCGTTTCATTTTTTTTTTTTTTTTTTTTTTTTTTTTTTTTTACCAACCAGATTCTTCGGGGGCGTTCGGGTTGCAAAAAAATATAATTTCCGGGTCTATCGTCCTTCGTTCAGCCTCTTCGTTGTTTTCATCATCGCATTCTTCTTTCCCCCCTCCCCCCCCCCCCCTCATTCTTGCATCCCTCGCTCCTTCCTCGCCGTTCATCGTCTTTCGTTTTTTTTTTTTTTTCCGTTGCTCTTCTCTTCTCTCTGTCGCTCTCTTTTTTTTTTCTCATCTTCTTATTATGCTCGGCCTAAGGACGGTGGTGGCGGAGCGGGGAGAGGGTTCGGTCCGGCTGTCGAGAAGCCCGCGTATATCCATTCCGGCACGGAATTCGGTAGCCACAGGGCGATCACGTGAGGCCCCGGTAGCGCTCTATCCCCCCTAAAACCTAATCATTTTAATCTTCGGCCGGAGTGCTTCGCTCCCTCTCGCTCGGCATATTTTTTTGTCGAACGGTTGTTTGGGGGGGGGGGGGCCTTTTTCCCCTTTCTCACCGCCCTCTCCCTTTATCCGTCGCAGCAACTCCGCGCCGGAGCGTTTCTCATCATCAAACTCTCTTTCACTCGCCGTCTCGTATTTTTCGCATCTCTCAGCCTTCTCGCCGTTCCCTCACTTATCTCCGTACTGCTCGTTCTGCCTCGTTCTTCATCCTCCATCCGTTCGTCCTAACCGAACGACCCCCGCGGGCCCAAACGAAATTCCACGAAAGGTCTCGTCCAAGGAAATCTTCGCTCGTGAGATAGATTCCAGCTCTAACCCTCGAGGTTACCACGTCTCCTCCCCTCTCCTCCCTCCCCCCCTCGTAATCACGATCTCTGGCGCGAAAGACAGATGTCGTTGAGCATACGGAACAACAACAACATCGAGCCGAAATCTTTACGATAATTTTCGCTCGGCTAAAAAAAAAAATAGAGGATCAATAAATTAAATGATAATGCGGAGCATCGACTTCGATAAAATTGTTAATTCGGATTATAGTGACGTATAGTTATTCTAAATTTGCATTATTTTAATGTAGAGTAATTCTGAATTCGGATTATAGTAATTTATTATAATTCTGAATTCGGATTATAGTAATTCATTATAATTCTGAATTCGGATTATAGTAATTCATTATAATTCTGAATTCGGATTATAGTAATTTATAATACTTCTGAATTTGGACTATTGTGATGTAGAGTAATTCTAAATTCGCATTATTGTAATGTACAGCAATTGTGAATTCGGATTATAGTAATGTGCAGTAATTGTGAATTCGTATTACAGTAATGTTTGCTATTGCAAAAAAAAAAAAGGAAACAAAAGAGTAGACAGAGCCTTGATCTCGAAATTAATTGATCGATGTGCTCGTTTGATCGCTTAAAAATACTGAGGATTTATCGACCGGAGGAGGACAAAAAAATTGGCCATAGAAAATAGAAACCAAAATACCCGAACGAGAAGAAACGAGAGTAGGAAAACAAAAAAACAAAAACAAATCGATACGACAAAAAAAAAAGTGAGCAATCCGAAACAAATAAATGTTCATCGAGCCTGAAATTAACTAATCGATTTGCTCGTTGCAATCGCTACACAAAACCGACGATTCATCGACCAGAGCAAAAAAAAAAAAATACTCTAAGGAGAAATATAAAAACAAAAACACCGGACGAGAAGAAAGAAAAGAAGCTCGATTCCAAAAAAAAAAAAAGAGAAAAACAAAACCAAAAAAATCTTCATCGACCGAGACCGAATTATTGCCCATAGGATGACACGACATCCGGTCAGAAAAAAAAAAAAAAAAAAAAAAAAACTGAACCTCTCGCTGGGCCGTGGACTCCGAAAAAATAGTATTCGATCTCCCAAAACGATTCCGCAACATTCGGTTCTCCCCGTGGATGTCGAAGCCGACCGGAAGTTTGCCCGTGTCGGTGCTGGATTGGATTCCCGCAGCTTCCACAGTGCGCCGAGCGCCGGTGGGCAAAACTCTCGCAGCGTGGAGGAGAGCATCAGGATCAGCGGCAGCTGCCAGGACGCGCGGTCCTGAGGCTGGCGCTGTGGCTTTGGCTCGTTGCTTCCCTCCTGCCATCGGTGCTGTTTCTCTCTCGGGGGGCGAAAAGGGGGGGGGCCCCAGTTTGCGCGCCGACGACGACCGGAGACCACGAATCCCTCCAATTATGAACAGCGGCATTCCTGCGCTAGCATACCCATACTGGACTAACTCAACGAACGTATACAGTAGAGAACTCTCTCCCTCGACCAGCGAGGGCGACAAGGCGCGACGGGAAGGAAACCAGCAAAGGAACAAGGAGAAGAGAAATAAGAGGAAGAAGCACAGTTGAGATAAAGAGAACGAGAGGAAGATGGAGCGGGAAAGAAGATACCTTCGCTCGAGAGAGCTTTGTGGATAGGCCCGTGTACCCGCTTACATCCGAACATCCCTATATATATAAAATATATATAATACATACATGCATACATACATACATACACACATGTATGTATGTATGTATGTATGTATGTATGTATGTATGTATGTATGTATGTATGTATGCATGTATGTATGTATGCATGTGTGCGTGTATGTATGTGTGTGTTGCGCACAAAGTTGGAGCCGGAGCGCGCACTATAAAAGGGGCCTCACTCACCGGGCCTCGGGGTCTCAGAGAGCCGCGCGGCTCAGATAAATATGCGGGAGGGGCCGGAATTCCTCACTCGGCTGCATTCCGATCCCCTCTCTCTTTATCTATCTTTATTTCTCTCGTACGGTCTCTCTTGTTCTTTCTCTCCGGGGCCCTCTTTACTATAGGTTACTATATATATATATATATATGTATAAATATACTATATATAAGGCCCATAGGACGACTGCTCTCTCGTGCCCCGTGCGCGCTCGCGCGACCGTATACTATACGATTACTGCTCTCGCTCCGTCGACTCTGTCATCCACACTATCCTCCCGTTCGCTACCTCGCTCCTCCCGGCGTCGTCATCCCTCACTTCCTCTCTCCCTTCATCCTCGGATTATTTTTCTTCGTTCATCGCCGCGACGTGAATACTACTACGGCGCACCGCGCATGCGCACGTAACGCGCCCACGATAAGAACGGTAGACGGTACACTTTGCTTTCCTATTTTTGTCCCGTGCTGCTTATCCGTATTCGGACGATACCTCGGACGTTTCTGTGACAAGATTTGTCGTTCGGATTTGATTTTTTTTTTTTTAATTTATTTTTTTATTTCATATTTCGGCTTTCACTGTTCGGTTGTTTAAGGCACGGCGGGAAAACTAACATTTTTGGCAATTTTTTTATGAGCGGGAAAAAAAAAAAATGATCGCGTACGCAGGACTTCGGTCAGTTTTGTTCCGGTGTTCCATTTTGCCTCGCTCCTCTCGGCATCGTCGTCACTCGCTTCCTCTCTCCCCTTCGGCCTTGGATTATTTTTTCTCGCTCATCGCCGCCCAGCGAATTCTGCTAGCCGATATTCCGCGCATGCGCGCGTAACGCGCGTACGATAAGAATTATGGACGAGACACTTTTCTTTCCGATTTTTATGCCATTCTGCAATCTGCCTTCGGACGATACGTTAAACGTTTCTCCGATAAGATTTGTCATTCGGGTTTGGTTTTTTTTTTTTTATTTCATGTGTCGGCTCTCCCTGCTCGGTTCTTTAACCTTTCGCGTACGGAATGTAGAATTTGCCAAGACGCAACCTTCGAGCGATTCGAATAACGAGTTGATGTGTTAAAAAAAAAAAAAAATCTGTAAAAATGCACAATCGTACCTTGAAGTGTTGTTTTTTTTTATAACGCAGAAGACATTTTTTTTTGCGAACATTCGTATCATTTTTGTGCTTAAAAGAAGCCATGGTCGTTTGCCGTCGGCAAAAAGTCCCTCGCACTTAAGGGATTAAGGCATAAGCAGGAGGGGCGAGGGGGCAAAAAGGGACATTCTTCGGCAATTCTGCATAAGTGGAAAAAATAAATCATCCCATACGAAGGAGTTTGGTCATTTTTTTGTTCCGGTGTTCCATTTTGCCCCGCTCTCGATTATTTTCACGATCTGATTCATCCCGGATCTTGAGAGGGTCCGAAAAAATTCAAGTCTCTCGTGATCCGTTTACGAAATTTATCTCACCGATGATGCAAAACTACGAGATCGAACGCGAGTCCGTAAGCCGCTCGATACCGCATGCTGACACAACCCGAAAACTCTATTTCCATCCGTCTGCCGTTTCTCCACACTGGCTCACGCAAGACGAATGGTCGAAAAAAGACAGTAACTAATGTTATTTTTTCTCTCTCTCAAACGTTCCTTCCACATGCTTTTTTTTTTTTTCTTTATTATTTATCCAGCATCCCATCTTAAGCCGAGACTATCGAGCAACAGTTTTCGAAAAACCTCGTGACGTCATCGCGAGCTCTATCACCAAAGGCCTCTCTTATTCCTGGAAGCCCCCACCGAGTCAATTAGGATTGTTTGAAATAACTCCGCACATAAACGTACGCGCGCGGTAAATCTCCGTACATCTTCCCCGGCACATTGCAAAGATTAGACGAGAGAATTCTATAAGCTAAACGCTGGAGCCTCATTATTATTACGCTTTTTTTTTTGTTATCCATTTGTAATTTAGTAATTTGTAACTATTGTTATTAATGAAATTGCACTTTCGTTCCGAAGCGAGAAGAGAACACATGTGATTGCATACCAAGTCATATAGTTATTGGAATTTTCTATTTTTACTGAAATTGCAAAAAAAAAAAAAAAAACACAACCTGTTAATAAATTATCTGTATCAATTATTAAAATTGTTATTATTTTTATTGTTGTTATTATTAGTATTATCAATTGTTGTCCTGTTACAAGAAATTGATAATAAATTACATATAACAATATTAATAATATCAATCATAATGACAAAAATACTGCGATTAGTTGTATAGCAATCCACATTTGATTCCGCACTGTTCGGGCGCTGCTCCAAGAGGACTTATTGATCCTGGAGCATAATAAAAACCAATATCTATATAAATGTCCATTAATCTGTCTCTCTCTCTCTCTCTCTCTCTCTCTCTCTCGCCCGAGACCGCGCACGCAACCGGCAACAGAGATCTTTCGAGTCCGAGAGTGTGCTCTGGAATTCGTGCGATCGGTCCGTCCTATGCCGAGCGAGAGCGAGGACAAAACTGTTTGAGTCGGCGCGAGAAGGAGAATGATGCTCGCTCCCGAGGAGTACAGCGGCGCACGACGACCGAGAGCGTTTTCATACATAAATAGCTCGGAATTCATAAATCGCTGCCGTTTATACGAGAATACCCGGCGCACCTCTCTCAGCCTCCGTTCCTTCTTCTTCACCCCCCCCCCCCTTCCCTCACCACACCACACCACACCACAACTCCTCTCCGTTTCCTCTCGCTCTATTCCGTTTTTTTACTGAATTTTTTTTTTTTTTTTTTTTCCCCTCTTCTCTCTTTATTCCAGCCAAGGTGGACTCGTCGACTAGATCGGAATGCGTTTGTCGCCGCACAACGTGCCGTGCGCGTGTTTCCCTCACTTATACATACATACATACATACATATATATATGTATATATATATATATAAATGATATACCTTTCTCGCTCTTGCCATCTCGTGCATACTTCTTCCCATTCTTTTCTAGTTCTATCCTATCCTCATATCTCCTTACTCTTATTATTTCTCTTCTGCTCGTTCTCCCGTTCGGCGCGTCCCGCGCGTGCGCGCGCCGGTATCGGATGATATGAGGCCCCGTGGGCGTTCTTCGAATTCCGCTGGGAGTCTCCAGCGGGATTCCGTCTTCCGCGTCTTTGCACGCCAGGCGAACCTCGCCGAGGCTCCCCCCCCCCCATCGACCCCCCCCCCCATCCCGGTGCTATATGCGACTCTCGTCTCCCGCAATGCACAGATAAAGCCCGATCTCCGTAGCGCGGGCGTAACTCCCATGCGCGCCGTCGTCCTTTTCATTTATCACCGCGATAAAGCATAATGGACCATCAATAATCGCCGAGGATGCTGGACAAAAATTTAAACAAAACAAAAAAAAAATAAAAGTCCTCGAAATCCTCGTCGAGTCGTTCGCCAGCCTTTCGATCTCTTCCGCGACGTGCGCTACGCTCTTTCCCGTGAAAAATGTCGCCAACGCCCCGTTCGATAAGAGTAAAAGCCGGAGGGGGTGGAAACGTTCTCCGGAGGATCGGAGACGCGATTAGAGATAGATCGTACACACACACACACACACACACACACGCGCGCGCGCGCGCGCGCGAATGCGCAGACACATCGCCGATGTCGGAGCCAGCGAGGGAAGAGGACGATGGAGAATGAAGCGAAGAGCTATACGAGAACCGCAGTGGGGGGGGGGGCCGAGCGCGGAAGAAGGGGGGGGGGGGCAGAAATTCCAACGTGGACGCGCGAGCCCCGTGTGATGCCCCCGCGACTCAAGGTCGGTTCTACTACTACGCCGAGGTTGGTGCGCCAGTCGGCAGGGTCGAGTCGCGACCTCGTCGGTCCCTAGGACCCCCCCCCCCCCCCCCCTCATATCTTCATGCTCGCCTCTCTCTCCTCGCTCCTCCGTCCTTCGCCCTTCGTTCCGTCCACCGTCCGGCGCTCCTCCGGCGCTCGGCAATGAACAGAGGCGTAGCCTGCTCTCTGCGCGCCTCGCCCGGACCATTTTTTTAAAATCCTTGCTCCCGATATTTCGAGAAACAAAAAAAAGATGTAAATAGAAGTAAAGTGATAAAAATAATTAAATTAATTAAGATAATTGTTTTCTCAAGACCGGAGTAAAATTCGAGCGATTTAAGGACCATAGGAGGGTGCGCGACCCTACGGCACAGCTTTCATCGCGAAAATCTCGAGGTGAGAGTTGTTTACTTCCGAGGCTACCCGACATCGGCAGTGCGCGTCTCTACCGTGCGTGGCGAATAAGAGAGGAGCGATGGAGGGGGTAGGAATCGTCCGGAGCGCAGGGGGCGGCGCGGTACCGCGGTTGTTACGGTCCTGGGGCCCGCGAGATGAGAACCGCCTTTTTACGCTTTGCCGTACGGAGCGAGAAGCCTCCCCGTGCGCGCGGGGAGCGAGAGCGAGAGCGGCCTCCCCTCCCCCGTGGACGCGGCGTCGGGACGAAGCATCCGCGCGCGATCCTGCCCGCGAGAGCCTCCGAGCGGGATCGAGAGAGAGACGAAGAGGAAGGAAGAAGAAGTTGAAAGAGGAGGAAAAAAGAATGAAAAAAAAAAAAATTCCAGAGGAGAACGAGAAGGAAGAGAGAGAGAGAGAGAGAGAGAGAGAGAGAGAGAGAGAGGGAGAGAGGAGCCGCGTCCGCCTCGAGGAGGATGGACGAGGAGAGGCGGTCGGAGTAGGTTGCGGAGAGTCGGAAGGAGCGTCGAGGAGGAGAGACCGAGGAGCCGAGAGAGAGAGAGAGAGAGAGAGAGAGAGAGAGCGCGAGCGAGAGCGGGCCGTGCCGCGAGAGCGAGAGGGCGGAGGGTCCTCGAGAAGGACGAAGAAGGCTCTCGCGAATAAGGTGGAAGAAGCGAGCGAGAATCCCCGAGAGGTGGACACACGGAGGTGGACGGAGGTGGAGAGAGAGAGAGAGACCCGGCCCCGGCAAGAACCGTCGGGGAAGAGAAGGAAAACAAGTGGGGAAAAAAAAGGGGGATCCCTTAAAAATTGGAGTCGTTCGGGATTGGAGGTGGGGAACGGAATTTCGGGCCCCGTAACCGACCAGTCTGGAGGAGGCCTTCGCGAAGATGAGGTGATCCGCGGGAGAAGGCGCGGCGTTAACGTTCAAGATCCGAGGGGCCCCGAGCCGGCATGGACCGTCAGTACACCCTATGCGTACTCGTACCGGCCCAACAGTACCGTACGTACGTGGACGGTTACAATCGGTCTTACGCCAGGAAGGACAATCGCAACGACAATCGTCACGATCACCGGGAACAGGAGCACATTCTCCACCAGCAGCACTACCACTTGTTCAAGCAACAGAATCATCATCAGAACCAACAGCAACAACTGCAGCTGCAGCTGCAGCTCCAGCAGCAGCACTGCCAGTTGTTCAAGCAGAACCATCATCAGAACCAGCAACAACAACAACAACAACAGCAACAACAACAACAACAACAACAACTGCAGCTGCAGCTCCAGCAGCAGCACTGCCAGTTGTTCAAGCAGCAGAACCAACAGCAGAACCAACAACAACAACAACAACAACAACAACAACAACAACAACAACTGCAGCTGCAGCTGCAGCTCCAGCAGCAGCACTGCCAGTTGTTCAAGCAGAATAACCAGCAGAACCAGCAACAGCAAAAGCAACAACTGCAGCTCCACAACTACAATCAGCTGCAGCACCACTATCGCGAACATCAGGAGGCCCAGAATCGACAGTACAGAGGCCAACAGCAACGCGAGCATAAGAAATCGGCGCAGCATCGTCAGCAGAAAAACTTCAACCAACCTAAGCACAATCATCAGGAGGAGCAGATATACGAAAACGTCGTTTCGCAGTATCGCATGAGGATGTGCTACCAGAACGATTACGAGAACGACGAGCAGATACAGAGGTTCTACTGGGAACAGTGCTATCGTCGCGATGACTGTGACGCCGCAACCGCATCGTACTACTATTGCGAATACGTAAGCCTTGACGCGCATGCGATGGATAATCTGTTAACTTAACTACGAGCCGAGAAAAATAGAGACACGTACCGGGCTCCGCACGCTTGTGTACGCGCGCGCGCGCGTGTGTGCGTCTCTTACATAGGCGATTCTAAACTACCGGGGATAAATTTATGCCGCAGTGGAATATTCTTGAGAGCCGTATATGCAAATTGAGTGCAACGAGGATCGTGTATTATCCGCTGCGATATCGCGAGTAGATCCGACTCGTTCCTTTTTTTTTTTTTTTTTTTTTGCCATAAGTTTGTGCTACGAAGCTGCAAATTATTTATCAGGAATGATAATTCTGTTTTTTTTTTCTGCGGTAGTTTCTTTTTTTTTTTTTTTTTGGCTTCTTCATTCTTCGTCTTTTGTTGCATCGCTGCTGATGCCTCGTCGGATCTCTCATCGTGTACGCGGTATTATGGTCGGGAGTTGTGTGCGTGCGCGCGCTCAGAGATCACTGTGTGTGCCCGCCGAGAGAAGCGGCGAGCCGCGCTCGCTCGCCGACTTGGCCGTGGGTTGTGTAGGAACGGATCGTGCCGAGTTCGGGCCCCTCCGTTGCTGGACATTCCTGAATACTTGGCCACCGAGAGCCTCGGACTCGCTCGCCCGGGCTCCTTCTCCCTCGCGCGAACGCGCGGCCTCTCGCGAGAGCCCCCCGGAGGATCTCGACCTTTCTGTGAATAGCAGCTGCCGAGATGCGATCCGTGCTCGATTATAATTTCACAGATTATATTGTCGATTAGTGAGAGACGGAGGGGGGGGGGGGGGAGAGGGGGAAATGCAATACGGCGGTAGGGGAAACTCGCTGGTTCTTATCATTTGTGCAGGGTGCATTGCATTGATTAAATCGGCGATTAATTGTTCTGCAGTCTTCGATTGATCGACGGTTTCGCGGCGCGATAGGCGAGATTCCAGAATTCTACAGTTTCTAATTATCAAGCGAGAATTATCGACCACAATGAAAAAAAAAAAAAATTCATCTGCGGACTGCCAAAGAAAAAAAAAAAAATGGTATTTCGATTCTACTTTCAATTCTCACGATTTCATATGATATTGAAACAAGAACAGCAAGACTGTCAAGGTGACTTGTTATCGTTTAAATACCCTGTGGAATTGTAACAATTCAAAGTGGAGTTGGATTTTTTTTTTTTTTCTTTGGCAGTCTGCAATCGAATTTCACTTGAGGCAATAACATTTTTCTTCGGTGTAGGTAAAGACTATATAAGTATCTCGACCTTTCTGTGAATAGCAGCTGCCGAGATGCGATCCGTGCTCGATTATAATTTCACAGATTATTTTTTCAACCCCAATTTCGACCAATGAGAGCGCGGTATTTGACATCACGTGGTACAACTAGGTCTAAATTATATCGATAATTTTTCGAAAATTTTCCGGCTAGGTTGCTAGGCGATAAACATTCATTTTTCTGTCACTTGTAACCTATGCGAATGATTAAACGTCAAATTGCTATTCACGAGCATGGACATGAGTGAGCGAAGAAAGCGATTTGGTGATGAATCTCTAGAGAGCATCTCTAAAAAAATCAAACAGAATGTCCCGGCTAATACAGAGAAGAGCAAGAAGTCAAACCTTGTCAGGAAAATGTTAAATACCACAATCTCATTGGTCGAAATTGAGGTTGAAAAAATAATCAGCCGAATACCCCTCAAGCTTAAAAATTAATCGGGTATTTCCCTCTTGTTTCCCTGCGTAGCATCGATCGAGATAAGTTTTGCTCAAAAATCCCTCGCGCTGCGCGCTCGGGATTTTTTTAAGCAAAACTTATCTCGCTCGTTGCTACGCAACGAAACAATCGGGAAATACCCGATAATTTTTAAGCTCTCGGGGTATTAGAACCGATTATATTGTCGATTAGGGAGAGACGGAGAAAAAAGGACGGGAGAAAAAAATGCAATACGGTGGGAGGGGAAACTCGTTGGTTCTTATCGTTTGTGCAGAGTGCATTGAATATATTAAATCGGCGATTAATTGTTCTGCAATCATCGATTGATCGAGGGTTTCATTATGGGATCGTTCATTAGCGCGGCGCGATAGGCGAAATTCCAGAATTCTACACTTTTTTTTCGGTAGATTTAAATTATCAATCGAGAAAGAGACTATAAGTATCTCGACTTTTCTGCTAATAGCAACTGTCGAGATGCGATCCGTGCTCGGTTATAATTTCACTGATTGTATTGTCGATTAGGGAAAGACCGAGGGGGAAAAAAATAAATACGATGGGAACTCGGCGAGAAACTCGTTGGTTCTTATCATTCCTGCAGGATGCATTGAATAGATTAAATCGGCGATTAATTGTTCTGCAATCATCGATTGATCGAGGGTTTCGTTATGGGATCGTTCATTAGCGCGGCTCGGTGGACGAAATTCCAGAATTCTGCACTTTTATTTTCAACAGATTTAAATTATCAATCGAGATTCATCGATTAGGGAAAAACGGAGGGGAAAATATAAATACGATGGGAGGGGAAACTCGTTGGTTCTTATCATTTATGTACATTGAATAGGGTGCATTAAATCGGCGATTAATCGTTCTGCGATCGCCGATTGATTGAGGGTTTCGTTGCCAGATCATTAGCGCGGCTCGGCAGGCGAAATTTCCAAAATTCTCCAGTCCTTTTTTTTTCGGGTGATTAATTTGATCTGTCGGAACTTGAAAATTGAATGTCGGAGATGGACCGACGAAACGGCTTGAGTTGTGTTCGCGGGGCAATTTGAATGAATCCTCTCATGAATTGATAACCTCTATGTCGCCTACGCGAGTAAAAATCGGTGAGGTGAAACGGGAATTTAATTCGAATTTTTCGTACAGGTTATTTAGAGGATGCGATTCGGGAAAAAAAAAAGTTGAACATTTTAAAAACCTATCAATTCAATTTTATTTCCATTTAATTTTTATCGATTTCTATCAGATTTTTTATTTGTCATGTGTAATAAATTTTGCGAATGCGAATGGCTTATGAAATTCCAACGATACGCTCATTTAAATGATTTAAAAAAAAAATTAATACTTCACCGAATACCCCAATGTGAGGTGATTTAGAGAATGCGATTCGGTGCAAAAAAGAAACTGGAAATTTCTCACGCGAATAAATTTAATTTTATTTCAATTCAATTTTTACCGATCCGATCAAATTTTATTTATTATACGTAATACATTTTATATCGCAAATTGCTTTAACGTTCAAATGATAAGCTCATTTAAATTATTAAAAACAAAAAATTACATAATATTTTGGGACGTTTTATCGAGTGACCATTCCTTTGTAAATAGTTTCGGAGAACTGTGCCGTACGGTGGCATCGTTGTTGGGATCGAGTGGGTTAGAGAGGCTGTCCGTTCGCACGATGCAAGCTCTCAATCATTATTTTAATTTATTATTTCCACATCGGTCCGAGCGTCGATGAAAAGGGACCGAGTGATTCACCGAGTCAATGAGGTTTCGAAGACGTCAACTCTTCGACGCAAATTCGACGCGCCAGACTCCATACAAAAATACCATATCGCGTGACTAAAAAATCAGAAGGACGTATTTTTTGTGCACGAGAGTGTATAAAATACGTCGTTCTGGTTTTAGTCACGCGATTCACGAAAGCCCCCCGTATGTAAGTGTGTGTGTGTGTGTGTGTGTGTGTGTGTGTGTGTGTGTCTTTGTCGTTCGACGACCTATTTATAAGACCCGTCTGTTTCGTCGACATCGATAAAGCCCTTCTCTATACACTCAATTCCTCTCTTCTCTTGGTTGATCGCTTTCCATCCAGCAATCTTGTTAACCCCTCAAGTACGATGAAACGACATTTGAAAATTTTCGATTGAATGCATTTTTATTCATAAAATTTGTTCAGCTTTTTAATCGAACTCAATTCCTCCCTCCTCTTGGCCGATCGTTTTCCATCCAGCGATCTCGTCAATCCTTCCAATACGATGAAACGACGTTCGAAAATTGTTCCTTACAATTCATTGCTATCCGTTTAATTTTTTCGAATTTTTTTAAGTCGGTAAAACTATTTTTATTTATATCCGAGTGAAAAAGAGTTTTTATAAGTACATTTTTAAAAAATATTTCTTCGATTATTATTTGCCGGTTTCTTAATGCGAATTTTGTATTTTCCTGTTGCAGGCGAAGAAGGAGATCTACGACGTGAAGCAGCAGAGGCTGTGTCTAGCTCAGGACGAGTACGATCACCTCAACAATGCCCTCACGACCCTCGGCGCATCGCGCACCAGTTGTGAGTAACAAACTTTCACGCTAATAATTAATTCTCCTCTCGCTGTCAAAATTCTACAAATTCGACGCGATTCGGAGCCAGCGATCTTAGCCGCCGGCCCGTTCGCGAAACTCTCTTATCGCTTGTCCGTTCGCAAATCCGCGAGTCGTAGCTTCTCCTCCGGATTGTGCAACAACCGATTAACTTTGGATAATCGAGTTCCGCGACGTCGCCGAAGATAGGAAAACATTTTATAACACGCGTTTCGCAATCATTGAGTGACGGACACATAATAGCCATTTAAATACCGTAATCGAAAACCAGCTCCGGCAGCTTCGAAACATCGATGACATTCATTTTTTCCTTTTATTTTCTCTCTTTCCCCGATGGTTTCAAGTTTGTAATTTTTTATTTTATTTTTTTTTTCAGTGTGTTCCAGCTCGAGTTCTCTCAGCACGAAGTACGATCCGGATCTGCTCAAGTCGGACGTCGCCTTGGCGAGGAGTCGTGTGTCCCGACTCAAGCGAGAATTGGAGCAGATACGCGCAGAGATGAACTGCACGCAGCGCGGAGTTGACACTCTCGCAAGGTAAACACACCCAAGAATTTAAAAAATGTATCTCATGTACAACCATAAAAAACAAAAACTAATTTGATTTTTTTTTTTTTATTTCCAGCGTTGAGCAAAAGCTGAGCGCCCACCAGGGTGGTTGCTACAACATAACCGAGGCCCAGGCGATAATGACCGAGCTGAGAAACATCCAAAAGTCTCTGAGCTCCGGTGAGAAGGAGAAGGCCGAGTTGATGCAGTCGCTAGCCCAGCTGAAGGACGAACTGACGAGGCTACAGTTGTGTGAGGGTAGCCCGGACGCGAGTACGCTGAGTCTTCCGCAGGAGAAGCTGAGCACGGCCTCGCAGACGGACCTGTCCGGCGAGTTGGTGCCGATAGGCACGCGACTGGCCGAGATGGCTCGGATGAGGTTGCAGTACGACGAGGCGCGGAAGAGGATACAGCACATACAGCAGCAACTGGCCGATCTCGAGGAGAAAGTAACACCGGGCCAGACCGAGAGCGACAAGGACAAGCTTCTGCTCTTCCAGGAGAAGGAGCAGCTCCTCAGGGAGCTGAGGAGCATAACTCCGCGCACGAGGACCCAGCAGGACATGAAGAAGATTCAGTGCGAGATAAGAAGACTCGAGCAGGATCTGAACAACGCTCTCGAGCTATCGAACAAGACGATAACGGACCGGGTGCGTCTCCACGAGGAGAAGCAGTTGCTGCTGCAGCAGCTGAGGGACGCGCTGAGATCGATGGCGATGCTCGAGGGTCAGCTGAAGACGCTGAGCGCGAGCACGCTCTCGGTGAGCAGCAGCTCGAGCCTGGGCAGTTTGAGCACGACGAGCAGCAAGGGAAGTCTCAGTTCGGGTCTCAGCTTCACGGACATCTACGGCGGGCCTCAGTGTCTGGGTCCCGTGCAGCAGGAACGACCGGTCGACATGGTCGACCTTCACAGGCGGGTCGAGAGACTCCTGCGTGGCTCGGAGCCGAATCTCGGTAATCTGGGAACTCCGTCGCCGGGCAGATCGCAGCCGAGCCTCTCGCCGAGATCGAGCCTCTCCAGCGTCAGTCCGCCGGTCTCGCCGCTCTACGAGAACGCCCCGATGGGCCCGCCGCCCGCCTACGAGCAGGTCGAGATGCAGAGGAAGCAGCAGCAGCGACTCCTCGGACCGGCCACGTCGCATCTCGATCGCGGCCAGCTCGAAGACAAGCTCGCCGAACTGAGGCTCAGTCAGCAGGCCATACAGGAACAGCTGACGGCGAGCACCGAGCAACTGAAGCCCAGTCCTCAGCCACCTTTGGAAATGCAGTCCGGCAACATGTCCCAGGGCAGCGGGCTCGGAAGGCCGGCTCTGCCGCTGCCTCAAGAACCACCCCTCTCGCCCATAAGCGAAACTCCACCGCCAATGGGGAGCCGCTCGAGGGCCAGCAGCTCTGGCACCAACACGAGATCCGTGTCCGCGGCCGTCTCCGACGAGAGCGTCGCCGGGGACTCCGGGGTGTTCGAGGCGTCGAACAGAAGAAGATTGTCCGGACTTCAATCGGTCGATCCGCTCGCTTTCGGCGACATGAATTTGGAGACTGCCCAAGTGCAAATTAAACTGAGGTCAGTACCGAGTGATTTGTCGGTTACAACGCGCCCTGCCAGCACAATCTGTTGAGATCGCTGCGATGCAATCTCGTAATGTAACTCTTCTTTGAGACATTTTAGATCTGTTTGAATCATTTTTTTTTTTTCACATTTTCGAACGAATTATTTAGTTTATCTAAAAATCAATAAGATCGTTTAGTGATTTTTTTGTACACTTGAAATCTCTTCTTTGAGACATGTTTTTCACATTTCTCAAACGAATTATTCAGTCGATATGAAAATCCTTAAGATAGCTTAGGATTTTTTTGGAGGCTGTAAGAGGATTGGCACATTTTTTTAATTGTTTTTTTTTATCTTGACTACAGGTATTCGGTGGGTGACGGACTTCTCCATATCGGTATAGAGAGAGCGAGGAATCTGGCTGCCCTGTTCATACCGGACAACATGAGAGTGTGAGTAGAGTTCGACGTTCCTCGAATCAGTGAAAGTGCGTCAGATCCGAAATAGCGAACCTCTCTCACTCTCTCTCTCTCTCTTTCTCCGTCTCTCGTATCTCTCCGTATGCTGTGCGTGTCTGTCGTTATACTGTATACTCAAACGGCACGGCGTACCGGCAGGCGAGTTGCGTCACGCTTTGGACTCTGAAAACGTTTCTGAATTCCGCGAATGTCATGTCGCGTATACAGACTCGACAGAAACTTTCCACGAACCACCGAAAAACGTCGCTGTGCTTTTTTTCTTCTTTGCCCGAGAGTTTTTATTAAACCGGTAAAAAATAAAAATAAAAATTCTATGCGTAGAAAGTCGCGAGATAAACGCTCTGCCATCTTCCGTCGACCAAAAAAAAAAATCGTGTCTCCACGGATCGAAAAACCCGATAGACATACGTAATTTACAGAGTTAACCGTAGACGAGACGAACATTTGCTACATAAGAAACACGTATACACACAGACGAGATATCCAGGAATAATTTATCAGCAACGAAATCAGTGCATGACATTACCGAGCTCAAAGCATTTATAGTGTACACACACACACACACGTGTGGTCGATGGGCTCGGCACCAAAAAGTAACTGGGGGGTAACGTATCCGAAGATCGGAATGCAATTATGAAATCCCGTCGGCCCGGGTGGGTTTTGGATCAATGACCAGCAGCCATCGCGGGCTTACCCGGCGGCCCTCTTCTGCCGCGTTGAAACCCCCGTTATGCAACCATTATCGCCAATTTCTTCCGCCACCGTCGATGCCACCTCAATTCGTCTCTCTGCTTCCGCGCGAGATTCCCTCGGTCATTGTAAGAGTCCCTCGTAAATTTCGAGACGGGAAAAGGTGCCGCTAGACGAGCCGCTGAAATTACGGTCGAAGGGTCTCGTAGACGCATGTGCGTGATCGTAGAAGAATGCCTCGCTCGTTCTTGGATCTTTCTACATATATAGGATAAGATGGGGTGATGTGGCCATAGTTTTTTAAACAATCAAAATTGACGTCTAGAAATATCGAACTAAAGTAATTCACTCAGAACGTTCGATATTTTCGATGCGTGATTTAATTTCAGCTCCATAAATAAATACTTGCGATCGGCCATTGTAATAATGGTAGTTGATCAAGCCTAGAGAAGCATAGAGAGATCGCACAAAACATGTCTTAGTATATTTTATCTTGTTTACATGACAATAATTACCTCCGTCAAATGTTTCAGTTGCCAAAATAAAAAGAAAACGGTTTCACTGGCCATATCAACCGGAAACTGCGGGTGATGTGGTCACGTGGCATATCTTATAAAATCTTATCATTTTCGGCGCAATCGTATTGTATCTACATGTACTAAAAACTGTGCAAACGGCTGCGCCATTCGTTTGTTGCGTTAAATGATATTATGGGTGGCCATATCACCCACGCGGCCGTATCACTCTGACTTACCCTATGTATGTGTGTGCTCGAAACGATCGAACATCCCGCAAAGATCGATGAGCACCGACTGAAACGTGCGCCGGGTGACAAAGGCCTTCACGTAATAGACGATAAACACACGATCGATAAAGTTAATGAGATACACGGAGCTTTAATGAAATAATAAACCTGCGGTGATGAGAGGTGTATAAAATCTTAATATAACAACGACATTAAAACAAAAAATTCTTCATTGTTTCGTTCTTTAGATACATCAAGGCTGCTCTTTTGCCGATGCAACCACCTTTGAATCACATGTGCTGCACGAAACCGGTCACGGATCTTCGCAAGCCAACCTTCGGCGAGAGTTTTCCCATCGCCGTTCCTCTCAACAAGCTTTATACGAAAACTTTGCAAGTCAACGTGTGGTGCACCACCGGGGAGTCTGAGGAGTGCTTGGTGAGTTTCACACGACAAATCATCGTCGTGTGCAATTAAATTTAAACTTTGATTTTTTTAAATTTCATTTTATTCGACGTATTTCTCCTTTTACATGATGATTCCATTGTATTTAAAAAAATGGTTTTCTTTTTCTTTCACTTCAATGTTTTTAATTTTTCAAATCATCGTCTTATACAATTTAATTTGAACTATGAATTTTCTTTTCAATTTAATTCTAGTCAGTAGATTTCTTCTTTTACATAATGATTGTATTGTATTAAAAAAAATGATTTTCTTTTTCTTTCTTTTGATTCCATTGTCTTTAATTTTTTATTTACGATCTTTCAGGGTTCAGCACAAGTCTCCCTGGCAGACTTCAGTCCGGAGTCCCCGAGCGTAAAGTGGTACAACATCCTCTCGTTTCGCTTCATGCAACCATCGACGTCGGAGAACAACGCGAGCGGCAGCAGCTCCTCGGTTTTCAAGCAGGCAAGGCACGATAAGCAAGAGTCGGATATCTCGGTTTATCGTAGCGGCGCTCAGACTCAGAATACCAAGGAGGAGAGCAGCGACGAGAGCACGATAATAAGTTCGCAAACTTCGACTCTTACGAGGAATCAGGGATGCGACGAGCTGCAGACCGCGGCTTCTCTCAGGCTCGAGGAACTCGCCAACTGTCTCGGCAGCCCCGAGGAGGAGGACGAGGAGCACGACAGCGATAGCGGAAGCGAGGACAGCGACGAGGAGGGAATACTCGCTGCGTTCATGATGGAGGACAACGTTCTCGAAGATGTTCTCGAACATGAGGTGTGTATTTTATACTTGCACTTGACGGCGATGTCTCTTATCTTATTTATTAGAAATTAACGCGTCATCTGTATTAAAAAAAAAAGATTACATTCAAAGAACTGTGACGAATCACATGTTAAAATAATCTTATATCTATCAATTGGACGTCTCAGGTCGGATTGCTCGGGTGATAATGTAATTAACAATTTTTTTTTATATTGCAGGAGGAGGAAGAACTCGCCGAGGAAGATTCCAACCACACGCAGGACAAGGAAACCAACACCGAATGTATTTTCATTCCCGAACAAGGCAAGCAGAGGAAACTGTCGGCGGCCGGAGCGGTTCCCGGAGCAGTTCACGACGACAAGAACTCGATCGTTATCAAGAGGAGTCAGACGTTCTCGCCCAGTGCGGCTGTCAGTCGAAATCATTACATCTGTCGAGTGAGTTCTTAATTAAATGTTATTTATCACCATTGACGTTTTCTATATTTCCAACACAGTAGTCATTTTTTGTTTGGTTGAAATTTTACAGCTCAATCGTAGCGACAGCGACAGCAGCATGCCTCTCTACCGTCGCGGCGGTCCCTTCCAGAGAAACTCCGTGGAAAGGCGATCGCTGCGCTGGCGACGGCCCTCCTCGGCGTTGAGCTCGAAGACAGCGTCGAAGAAATCAACGCACCTGCCCCAAACAGCGAGAACGTCTCTCGATTTGGAGCTAGATCTTCAGGCTCAGCATGCAAGGCTAAACAATCTTCACGACGAACTGAACAGGCTTCGCGATCTGAAACAGAGGCTCGAACAGGCGCGCGAGAAAGGCGACCCAGACGTCGCGACCTGGCTGCTCGAGGATCACAAGTTCCAGACACTCATGGCTCAGGCGGAGAGTGGAAAGAATGGAAAGAGCCCCGAGGACAAGAAGGTCGAGAAGATGCTCAAGAAAACTTCGAAGGAGATCTATAAGCTGAGAAAAACGAAGGCTGGAAAGGGAAAACCCGACATAATCTCGTTCAAGTAAGTTTCCCTTCGATTTTTGTTTTGTTTCCTCGTGGAGGAAGCTTTGTGGTGGTGAAAAAATAATATTTTCGAGATGTTCATAAAAATGTATTCAGAATGTTCGAAATGATCGAAACATCACACTTAGAAAAAATGTCCGGATGTATGTATGTATGTATGTGTGACTCAGCGCGCAAAATTCAAACCGCTCACTCGAGAATGCCTCAAACGATCAAGCTGAAATTGCAAACACAGCATGTGCGGTTAATGGGCAATGTTTCTTAAAAATGCAATTAAAAAATATTCGATTATTTTTTTTTGTACATGATTTTTAATTTCTTCAAAAATGTCTGTGCGCAGTCTAGCTCTTAGATCTTTTTAGCTATCGGGGCAAAAACTTGTACACAGTTGGAGTATGATCGTCCGATTATCCCTATTAATTCTGTTAATTTTCCCTATTCATGCAAACTTAGTACTTTATTTTAGACGCAATTAAAAAAAAAAATAATACTGATGACTTATCTTTGTTCCAATGGCTAATTTTTACCCATTGATCTTTTCCAGAGAGAAAATGGCTTTCTTCACCAGAGTGAATCTTAACGTTCCTGTCCTACCGCCGGAGGATTCGGGCGAAGTCACCGTCCAGCACAGACGTCACGCTTCCGAGCCCGTCGGAGGTCAGGCAGCATTGGCGCGTACCAGCATTCACGGTATTCGCGAAATATCGGCGGTGAATTCGTCTCGAACGTCGGCCACCAACGCGGTCCACAGATCGAGTATCGTTGGCTCGCCGTCGTCGACGGCGAACGGTCCCGAGACGAGAGATTCCGGAGTCTGTACAAATGCGACCGGCACGATGGACAGCTCCAAACAAACGGTCGTCCTGGAAACTGCGAGTGACAAACCCTCGGAGGATAACGGCGAACCGAAGAGATACGAGTACGTCGTCGACAGGGTTCTCGGTGTCGAGGTTTAATTTTTACACCGCGTCACATATTTTATACCCTCGAGCGATGCATTTTCTCGAGCTCTCGCGACGCCCGAAGAAGTTGAGTGACGATCATTGTATCATTGTTCGTTCGACTCTGATCTTCGCGACATGACTGTCCCCCCACCCCCCAATCTATAAACGAATTCGCGTGCTCAGCTGGATGCTAGTGAATCCACGTGAGTACGCGCACGAGAATATTGTAAATACGAATTCATAAATTATTTAATTCCAATGTCGCGTCATCGTCGATTAACTATTTAATTATAATACAAAAAAAAAATTAACTCGCGAAAACGACAGTCAAGTGTTAATTGGTTCGAGACTGCGAGGAGAATATTGTTGTTGTTTTTTTTTTCGTTGAGTGCCGGGGCGCACGACCCACCGAGCAGCTGGTCTGCGTTTCGAGGAGAATTAAAAAGACTCTTGCGCCCTGGACAGAGAAGCCCGAAGATTAACGGAGTCCTCCGTCGCTCGCATGGATTCTCGAGTCGCTCGTATTCGATTGTTCGATATTTAGACTGAAATATGCGGTATTTTTTAATGACGAATCTCGGGAGTCTTCGTGGCTGACGATGGCTGCCTGTAAAAGTACTGACACGCCAGCCTTCTTCGAAGTGCCTTGAACCTCGTTGAACTCGCTGGAATAAAACGGGGGAGCGCGGTTTTACAAACAAATAAAAAGTAAAACTATCGTTGACTCTTGAGGGCCTTCGACTGGGGTTGAAATTTTTGAAAAAAAAACAAAAATGTTATCCCAATGATCGAGCGCCTTACAGTGTGTCTTCGACGTTGGCGATTCTTAGTGCCTTCACCGAAGCAAGTGGAAATATTATACGGGCGGAGGTAGCGAATGTCGCGATTTAAAAAAATTGTGATTTCGAAATTTTAGTATCGAAGCAAGATCTTGGTTAAAAAAAAAGAAACGAAAAGAAAATCTGCAGACTTCTTCGTCACGGGACATGCGCAGTTTTTTTTACGCACGATCCCCGACCGGAAGTTCGACGGCATTTTGCAAATAAGGAAAAACGACTCGAGTATCCACGGTTGTTATTACTCGTTAATAATACTCAAAGTACAATGAAAGTTACTCGGTGATAAAATTTTGACGAATTCGTTACTTGTGAGAATGGCAACGTTTAAATTTCGCTTGGCGATAATTCCGGAAGTGTGCGAAGTTCCGACTGTATCGTGTCGAAGAGAGGGTTTAAAGGTCGAAGAGGAAAAACAAAAAAAATAGTTGAACGAGAAGATTAAAAAAAAAAAAAACGGAAATACTTCTCCAAATAATCATGTACATAATATTGTACATACGCATCTAACGATTACGTTACACGACTATAAATATTAATAAATCCATTATATATATAGAGGTTTATACAAATGAAATGAAATTACAAAGTGTATGTAAACTCAGATATTTTTTAATCTGAAAAAAAGAAGAAAGAAAATGAAAGGAAAAAAGAAAGGGGAGAAAACAGCGAGAGCATATTCGCATTATAAATACGCGCACTCGTATGAATGTTATTGAAGAGTGAACGCGCGTTGCATATTTGCTGGATATATCAATCCCATCTAGTTCATTGCGACCCAATGAAATTTGTTTGACCGATAATTCATGTGCCTTTTCGACGCATCCTCCGTGCCTACGTGCCTCTGTTCATATTACTGTCTAATCGAAATACCGAACAATACCCATGTATTATTAATGTTACATTATTGTATTATTCACTATTGGCCTAGCCGCATTACTTGTAACGAAGTTATCATTTTTAAAAATAACTGATCTTTTTTTTCGTTTATGAAAAAAAAACAGACACAACATGCTTTGTAAGTAATGGTTCGTATATAACGATTAAAGAAAAGAAAAAAAAAATACAATACAAATCAATGAATTTTCTTACTGCAACCGAATCGATAGTTTTTCAGGAACGAATTATTTATCCCTCGAGTTCGAGAATTTAACCGGAAGTGGTCCAGCCTCGTATTTAATTTCCCCGTCCCGCCGCGAGCGGCCTCGCGCATGCGCGACAAAGGCGAACGCGAAATTTCGCAGCAGGTAAAATACCGTCTGCAGCAAACGAGTAGCGACTTAACCTGCAGGTGCAAAGGCACCGTATCCCGAGACTGAGGCACTTCGTCGACAGATACCGCCATTCGAAACCTCGCCGTTCTTTTTCGTCTCGAGTATCTTTGCCCCCTCCTTTTCCCGCCGCTTTTCGCCGACGACGTTAAGACCCGAATAACAATGCCTCGGCTTCGCGAGGAGTGGGGATACAGTGCATTCTGCTCGGCACTCGGGACAAGCACGTGCGACTGTTGTATTTACGATTGTTTATTCTCGTTCGCGAGTAGAGCTCTCTCTCGTCGCTCGGCCAACGGTTTCAGGTCACAGTGGATTATGCGCTCTGCAGCTGTAATTCTAAACTCTCGAGAGCCAAGAGGATATCCGAGAGATTTTTCCGAGTGGGCCGGGGAGCCAGCCAGTGAGAGTCGAGTGGGTAAAAGTTGGTACGGGAAGTGGCAGGAATTATTGCGTACCGAAAGCTGAGAGAAGTCGGGAGAAACTCCGCCGACGTTTCGTGGCCGTCCGTCGGCCTCGGACGACATAGAAACGTCTCGCGCTGGCCGAGGTCTACGCTCGGGTGTCTCCGCATAAACTATACCTCCAGTAATCCGAAGGCTCCGGCAGAGCGCGGGTGTACGCCTCGTAGTATAGTAATTTGTCTACTATACTGTAGTACGCTACGCGCGCGAGATAGAGCGAGAGAGAGGGAGCGAGCGAAAGAGGAGAGTGGTTTTGTGTATGCGCTCGGCGAATCAGACCAGTTTGCACCCGGGCTGCCGCACGCCCGATCGCGTTCCTCGCCGCGCCCTGCCATCGTCACACGACGCCGTGAGATGCTGACGTGCTCGCGACATGTTACCAACAGTATAGAAACCAAGTTTTTCCGACTCAGAAGCGGTAAGTCAACGACAATTATGTTACAGCGAAAATTAATCCTCGCTCTGTTGAAAAGAAAAAAATGTAAAAGTTGCGTCCACGCATTTTTGAGGTTATGTGTATTTATTTTTGGCGATGTCTGTTGTGTGAGGAGCGTGCATGCGGGCGGTTGCGAAAAACATCGGGACGCTGCGCACTTTTCTCTCGCGCATCTGTACTACTTTTTGGATTTCCAATTTTGTTTATGTTGGTTTTTTTGTTGTCTCTGGTGAACAATGGTGTTGCCTTATGGAACACGAGTTTTATTGAAGGAGAATTTTGGTTTCACGTGGTAGCTGCGTGAACTGCCGATGTAACTTCTCTTTTATCTCCGCGAACTTTGCGAGATCTAAGTTTTTTCAGTTTTCTTTTTTTATTTATCGTAGACGATGTTGCTTTCGGGCGCGAGTTTATGAACGAGCGCGATGTGGAGGCTTTCCTAGCAGCAATTTTCCAGATGTTATGAAAAAAGTTGTCCGTTGGTTGACCCGCCAAAATGTTATCCGTAAGCTGTCCCTTTGTCTCAAAATCAACTTTCGGACACGGACAGCTTATGGACGAGGTACAAAAACTTTACAAACTAGGGTTTTGGTACGATCGACGTGTTCATAGAGAAGCTTTTTGTTTCATTGTAATCGCAAGAAAAGGCTCTCGCAAATGCAACGATAACGGCACTCGAAACACCTGCGATCACGCGTTTCTCGGTAGCGTTAAATCCTACCGCGAAAAGTTCTCCGCATGACGTCTGGTTATTTGTTTCAATAGAGTTGCCATTCGCGTATCCGTCAGCTCTGTCAACATTTCGCTTCGTTCGTCGCTCGGCTCGTATATCTCCCGACATGCGACCTCGTATTTTATTCATGAGTTCATCAATCTTCGTGATATAAATACCATCGGTCTAGGCTCGGAACTAGATCGGATTATTTTGAACACGCCTTCCATTATTCGTGCATCAATGTTATCGCATTACGAGCCCGAGCTGGGCAGATTGGTTCGATCGGAAAAAAATTGAACCCAATTGAATGTGTCGTGGAGTCGGTCATTCGCAGTCTTTTCATTGCTCCGCGCGATAAACTATACACTATAAAAAAATCTTGTTTAATATATAATGAAAAGTATTGGAAACTTTTCCGCATAAACTCTTTCTGAAATTTCAAGCACATGCGCGGAGCAATTTAACAGTAAAGTTTTTATTTTTAGTAAAAACTTTTGTAACTTTCGGGCAAAGGATTTGTATTTTTTATACTCGGTATTTTTATTTTACGAAAAAAGTACATCAATGTTCAATTAATGTAACTAATGTACACAAATTTCAAGTTCCAGTACATTAAATTTCCAGTTTAGTTTTATAATGTAGTGAAACTGTTACATATGTCCGTCTGGACGGTATCCGAAAGTTACCAACCATTCAAAAAGTTAACTTTTGTAGTTTAGGATAGTTTATAGTTACCATCCGGACGGACATATGTAACCCATTTACATTACTTTCTGATAACTAATTTTTTCGTGCTACCTGGGTATATATATATGTATACGGGTGAGCGGGGCAGAACTGGTTTCAAAATCTGTATGGATCGTCGGAACAAAATGGGGCCTTCAAAGATTATTTGGAAAACTGAGTTTTGCCCCACTGTCTAATTTTGTCCCGCACTCCCCTATAAATATAAAAATAAGTTTCTATACAGTACCGATGATCCGCGTTCCGACTAAATAAGTGACTCATCGATTAGATTCTCATCACGTGCAATCTCCTCAACCGGAAGTACCGCATAGGCTTGGCACCCAAGTGTTATTGTTATCCTTCCGTTTTTTTTTTCCTCTTTTTTTTTTCGATGATACGTAGGCCCGGCACGTAGTTAACTCGGTCGTTAGTTGCATAATAGATGGTGGTCACTTGCGACCAGTCGGTAACTACCGAACGACCTTAGCGTTATACGTCACAGTGGAGCGACCAGGAGCCTTGCCGAAGACTACACTCTATCTTGCTGCATTCCGTATTCACTCGATCTACGGTAGTAAGTAACACACTTTTTTTTTTTTTTTTTTTTTTACTATTCAACCAAATATAGCGCTCGAAGCGATCGAGTGAAATGTCTCTCGGACTGTATGAAACGAGTAAAGAAAGCATTGTACTCGAGCCATCGGTGTCTGAGAGAGTGTGCGTTACGTGCCTGCCGGCTGACCCGGGTATACTATATATATATATATATATACATATCTCTAGCGGTTGAGTTATAACTCGTACCTGAACATACGTCGGCTCGCACTACTTCCAACTAGTTACTCCTGTCTCCGGTCCAACACGACAGTTCGACCCGCCAGCGCAAAACTTTGTCGCTTTCACGAATTTATGGCCCATATATATTTTTTATTTTTTTTGCATTCCGCGAGTTCTGGGAAAAATGCACGGGTTCGTTCGTATTTTCGCGCGCTTTGCTTCTCGTTTTCCGGATGATTAAAGGGTCGAGATAAATCGTCGTCTATCGGGCGTTTCCGACACACTTTTGCCGCACGCTGGTCGCTACATACTGCGACCTTCGAACTTGTTAACTTGACATCGATACGCGTACTATAAATTCTGTAACGTCAATGATTTATTATTGTTTGTTTTGTTTTGTTTTTAAGCTATAATGGCGCGTTTTTCGATTAGACATGCGCGTGCTCTGTTCGCTGAGCTTAATTCGACGATGCTGCAATTCTTGGTACTTCCAATCCTGATCTCATGCATTATGCCGACAATCAACCGCGTTTTCATTAATTCGGAAACTTTGCGGACTAAGTTCCAGCTGCGAGCGGACTGCAAAAAACTTTGCCCCTTCCGCGAATGTGTAGACGACAATTTTCTTTTTTTTTTTTTTTGCTTTCAGCTGATTGGCTGAAAAATGAATAAGCGCATTAGAGTTTTTGCACGTTTTGCTTTCGATATTCCGGTTGATTGAAAGGTCGAAATAATTTGCCGGCCATTCGGACTTTCCGGCGCTGTATCACAGCGCATGGGTCGCCACTACTGCGACCTTCGAACTTTTCATTAACTGCACATCGATACGCTTGTTGTAAAATCCATAACGTCAATCAATTTTTTTTTTTTTTTTTTTTTTTTTTTTTTTTTTTTTTTTTTACTTAAATGCGATATTTTTAATGAGATATTCACGTGCTCGCTTCGGTAAAGTTAGTTCAACGATGCTGCAATTCTTGGTACTTCAAACTCTGATCTCATGCATTATGCTGAAAATCCACAAACGCCTTTAATTAATTCGGAAGCTCTCTGCTGACTAATTTCTCTTTTTTATTTCCTCTTTTTCCTTGAATAACAGTTCATAAAATCATAACACACCCAAGATAAATGTTTGCCGAACTGTTCGAGGCGAATGGCGATGGGCGTGGGCTGAAGTGATCGTTACAACTGAGGTAAAAATCTACGCGTAGCGTCGATTAGCAGGAAAATGTCGAGGAGGACGAGGCGCGTGTTTATCGGAGTTACGTTAACTTGGCCTTCTCCTTTGCGAACTCGCCCACTCGAGATTTGAGCCGGCTGATGATTCCGCTTGTATGGTAACTCGATACGCTCGGGCTGCTCGCCCGGGACAATACCGATTTAGCTATACGATAAACACATCTCCGAGCTGGATGAGCCGATGTTATTACGAGGACCTCTTATCTCTATGCTTTATCCGAAATGTCGGAGCCAAGAACGAGAAAAAAAAAACACATTATTGATCTTACACAGTCGTATGGAATCGGGCCAACGGTGTATCGTCGGAAAAAATGCGTCATAACGAACTCCGCGCGACCCACACACACATGTATATGTGTGGGTTGCGTGTGGGTTATTATATATATATATATATAAAGATTTCGCCGCCGTCGCAGCCGCCGTGTACAAGAATCGAGGGGGGGGGGGGGGCTTGGAATAATAAGGGCTTATGTCCATTAAGTTTAATAGGGCTTGGAATAATAAGGGCTTAAGTTCATAAAGGAGTGGGGGCGCGCGAAACGCCCGAGCCCAGGGCCCCACTAGTATATATATATTTATATTTATATATATATATAGATATAGGGGAGAGCGGGGCAAAATCGGGCATCCAAAAATGATTGGAAACTTGAGTTGTGCCTTCCTGTCCCGTTTTACCCCCTCTAGCCAACATATTTTATATATATTTATGTACAGGGGCGAGCGAGGTAAAATGGAAGAGTCTCCCTCTTCCAAATCTCAAGTATTCAATTATTTTTTTGGATAGCCCATTTTTGTCCCATCGATACACTGAGACATAGATCTAGTAAAAATGACCAATCGTCTAAGATAAATTACCATAGCACACAGAGCGTTAGGGCACCACCTACGTTAGGAAGTACCGGATTTATAAGAATTTTACTTAGATATTATGGTGAAAATTCTTGGATATCCTCAGACTTTCTACCATAGGTGACGCACTGGCGCTCTACTACTGTAGGCTATGGTAATTTTTCTTAGATGATTGATAATTTTTACTAGATCATTCTCTCAGTGTACATCCGCATTGTACGGCCCGTTTTGCCCGACAGTCCTCTTTTGTCTCGCCGTTCCATTTTGCCCCGCTCTTCCGCACAGATCGTAGGCGATAAGCAATATTTTTATTGATTTATCGTACAAGACCGATAGGACCGAGATGGGATTGGGGGAGGCTTTTGTTACCGAAATTATGAAACTCACGAAAGTACGAATGGTTTCGCGGGTGAGTTATAAGTTTTCTCTCGGAGGTTCGGGTAACGAGCTCGGTTATTTTATTTATTTTTTTTCTAGTGAATCAGGTATAACCAGGCGATACCTGAAAATAAGAAAATAGATATGAAAATAATAATGAACGTCGAGAACCCTCGACGTTCATTATTATTTTTGTATCTATTTTCTTTTTCTTTTCAACGTCGAGGATAATAGAAAAATGATTGTGTTTGAGCTCTACGTCGAGACGAAGTCGAGTCTCTCGCGAGTGCCATTAGTCGCACGGGAATCGATGAGAATGGCAATTTTTTTTATTCCACCATCGCGAGAGTCACCGACCGTTATTATTTTTCATTAGGCCCAGAGACGAGCGTGAGTCGACGCCGTTTGTCCGTGCGTGTCTACCTCGCCGATGCCTTCGCCGTTTTTCCCTGCCAAAGTGGGATGTGCCGTGATGCGTCCGCGTGCGTGGGTGTGGCAAACGAATGTGGAACGCTTGGCCCAAATTCCTAGATGAAAGCTTCGTGTACGCGAGTCCCTCTCTCACGACCCGCCGAGAGGAACGCAACGTGGATGAGATCACCTGCTCGATTCGATACGTCCCCGTTTATTCATTGTCTCGAATTTAATGTGTAATATATATTACAATAGAGTTTGTTTGACCATTTTAGCCGTTAGCGTTTAAGTTCCCCTTCGATTCGTACTCTTCATATTAACATTATAATCCTTTTTCTCTAATTAATATTTTCTTTTACGATTAATTCCCGTTCGAGGTATATTCTCAACGTCACTTCCGGTCTGAAAATCTCAGCCGACGAGCGGAAGTGACGTTATACGGAATAACGTCACATCCGATCTGAAAATACAAGATTTCGACCGGATGTGACATTAAACGAAAGAACGTCACTTCCGGATTGAAAATCTCGATTTTCGAGCGGAAATTACGTCACACGTGAAACCGTCACTTCGACTTTAGAAATGTCAGTTCTCAAGCGGAAGATTCAAATGGAAGTGAAAAGTGACGTCACACGTGAAAACTTCACTTCCGCTTTGAAAATGTCATTTTTTTTTTTTCGACCGGAAGTGTCGTCACAACTGCAATACGTCACTTGCCGTTTCACAATTTCAAATTTCGACCGGAGTGACCTTTTCCTCTGTGACGTCACTTCCGCTAAAAAAAGAACCTGAGATTTTCAGACTGGAAGTGACAAGTTTCACCCATAAAGTCTACAAATTTTTAATGGTCACATGAAACTCTCGAGAACATCGCCGAGCGATGCTATTATTGTAGTATTGTAAAATATTGCGATGCTATTATTGTAGTATTGTAAAATATCGGGTACGCGCGAACGTTATACGCGACATTATACGTCGGTTAACGCAGCGTTACCGGTGGCGATGGAACGAACATGAAGTGTATCGAATTTCAAACGATTCGCTCGCTGTTTCACAATCAGTTCAGCTTGAACGGATTTAAAACGTCGGCTCCGATGTCTCAAGTATCGATCGTTGTGGAACTCGTCCGTACGCTGAAACCGACCCGTTTTGCCGCGAACGCACCGTCGCAGATATTTTTCAGTGCCGTCGGCTTCGGCGTGCGGAAGAAGATGGCAACAAGAAAATTGCGTCCGTCCCGTGCGCTCGATGGATTCTCGGAAGCTCGTGTTTATTATGATCTCGCACGAAGAACCGTTCGGGGAATACTTCGGAGGCTCGAGGATTCCCCCTGCTGCGGATATCGATTCTGCAATCGGCCAATTCATAATACACCAGCGGCATCGGCGAGCTTCGTGCCAAGTGGAATGTTTTGCAAATTGGTAAACATTGGAAAAATAGTTATTTGCATTGCAAGGGCGTAGAACTCCGCTTTCTAAGCTCATGCCATGGACATAATATTTTTTTTTTTTCCTTGCAAATTCACGAAAATGACGCTTTTCGTTTTTGAGAAGTGTGCGGAGAAAGACTGTTTCTCGCACTAGTGCCAGGAAAAGACTGTACTGGGTTTGTAGGCATGATGTTGTAAGGTTTGTCGCGACGAAAAATTGAAAAATGAAAATAACAAGTCATAAACTTAAAATTAAACTATATGGCAATCAAAAAATTAAACTGAAGTAGCAAAAGTAATAAAAGAATGTAGAGGAGTATGAAAGAATGAAAATAACTTTACCCGAACGAAAAGCGGGTTTTTATGTGCATGCGTAAGAAAAAAAAAAGACATCTCTGAAGTAAGACGCTGCGTTTAGCGATCGTCTCAACACACAATCGAAATATCATTCGATATCGTCGGGAAGTAAAGGTAAAAAAAAAATTTGATCGCCGCCCTTTTCACTCCGCCGTTCTATATATATATATCGCACTAGGCAATTTCATATCCACCGTGAAAGAAATATAAGTTTAGTGGCTGGGCGAAGGCGCGGCTTGACGTGAGTCTTATCGCGAGAGATCGGAATCGTGTGGTCTCTCTTCACATTTCCTCCACTCATCGGTAAGAATCTCGTCGAAAAAAGGAAAGAAACAAAAAAAAAAAAGGTGTCTCCGCACCTGCTTTCTGACCAATGCGAGTACGAGTGTGCGAAGGCTACCCTCAGTCACGCGATAATATGGGCGCGACCTTACTCCCCTTTTATTTATGATTATTGACGATAAGGGACGAAGGTTGTTTTTCGAGGGATATTCGCTATTTAGCGGAACAGCATTCCGTCCAATCGCTTCCCTGCGACCACTAAGAATCCCAAATTACGTCCATTAAATATCGTGAAACTTTAATTGGCGCAACTGATATTCTCTTACTACGAATATCAGGTGATTTTTAGGGTAAAGTGATTTTAGTAAGCGCAATTGATTTTTAGCGTAAAAACAATTTTTAAAAAATGCTACAGGCATGATATTTTTTTATGACACCCAGAATAATTTCGTGGGCCTCCTTGGGGGAGTCTCCGGGGACCTGCCATTGAGGTTAATCGACGCACCTTAATTCTTATTCGTAGTAAGAAAATATATATGGTAAAATAAAAGAATTGATTTTTATCTTACATAAAACAATGAATATAAAATTTAAAAAATTTGAAAGATGTGCAACTGTGGCCTACAATTTTTCGTGACATCCAGCATAATTTCGTGAGGGTCCTTGCGGTGATCTCCGGGAAGCTGACATTGACCAAGCCTTTCACAAACAACCTTTTCTCATCAAGATCAATTAAATTTTGAGAAACTTTAATCGATGCACTTTAATCCTCATTAGCAGCAAAAAAATCTGTACAGTAAAATGAAAGTACTGACTTTTGCATTTTGAAAAAAAAAAACGGTAACATTACAAGTAATTTTGAATAAAGTGCAACTGCCCGTACAATATTTTATGACGCCAAGGATAATATCGTGAGTGTCCTTAAGGGGATCTCCGGGGAACTGACATTCCCCGAGCGTTCCCGAAACAGCCGACCTACAACTGTATTCCACTTGCAAAGGGCGCCCCTATATCGTACATAGCATTGCCCCGTGACATTTCACGCCTCTCATGAATCTCACCGACCCTGATCAGAACGATAGAAATCAAAATCTCTGCCCATTATCCATCCCCACGAATTTTAACGAGCAGCATCAAAGCCGTCGAACAGCGTCGAATCGTTGAGAAAAGAAGAAGAAAAAAATGAAATGAGACGAGTCGAGAGATTTATCCGAAAGATTTTTCAATCGCCACAGGCCTAGAAAGTACATTATGAAAAAAAAGGCATCGTGAAAAGCGTAATGCGACTTCTCGTTCGGCAAATTGCCTGAAAGGCCCTCTGGTAATAGTCGCTCTTCGTTGCTGTTACGAATCGAGGCTCTAAACACACGAGAGCTTCTATTTGCAGTCATTAGCACGTTCGATCTGCCGCTTGACCTCACCTAGATTTCGCTACACATCTAATTTTCTTTTTGGTTCCTATCTGTCGTAAACAAACCGAGGGTTAGGGGAGTGAGCCGGGGCCAAAACGGCACCACCGGCAGCACGGAAAAAAAGTCTGTTCCAAAAATATATTTATAAATACAATGTATAATATCAATATTCATATAATATTTATAAATCGTTTATTTTATCCTCCTCTCTTCTACGTGTCTTGCGCACACACTTTAACTGCTGACAAAACCGAAGGTCGTATCCTCCGATAATTGAACATGCAGCACTGCGCGAGATACGCCCTTCCGTTTCTCAGCAGTCAAAGCGGGTGCGCAAGACACCTGGCAGAGAGCGGAGCAAAATGAAATGTTTCAAAATATTTTTCGAATATACTTTTTGTACTACCGTTTGTGTCGTTTTGCCCCCCGTTTTGCCCGACTCATCCCCCCCCCCTTCCTAACACCCTGTTTTTACACGATAAATTTGTCACGGTCTGGGCTCGACACGCGAACCTAACGACTCTGATTATTTCACCACGATACACGCGCCGTTCCACATCGCATGTGCTTTACAACTTTTGCTTTTACTTTCTCTCTCGTTACTTCGACCCACTCCCTCGACTGAATGGATCTAATCGCATTTCAATCTCGAGGATTCGCTGCTAAAAGTTCTGGCTAATCTCTTTGCCCTAGGAAAAAGTTCCGAGAATTCACTACCTCTGTATATGTACATATATATATATATATTTTTTTTTGTTTTCGTTCCCTGCCAAAGGAAACAAGAAAGAGAACAAGAAACGTGAAGTTCCTGCGGCCGAAGTCTCCGTCAAAGCAGCTTACTATTTGCGCCGTAAAGAGAAGTATTTCATTGTGTCAGGACGCCGGTGGCGTCCTCCATTTAACGCGACAGTTAACTTCTCGAAGTTGCGGAAACTTCCTGCTTCAGAGTATCCAATGTCCTGCCGGACAGTTCGGTGCCTCGCTCTGGTACATTTTCTCTTGAAACGCGAACGCGCTCTTCTATATGTTTAATAATTATAATTTACAATAATAATAACTATTATTATTATTATTACTATTATTGTTATTATTGTTGTGATGATCCATATTAATTTATGGATTAAGCTTGAAGAAGGTACCTTTAAAAAAAAATGAATATATATACATCGCTTTTTTTACCAAAGTGGCAAATATAGTGCATTGGGCATTAAAGAGGCCGATCATAAATTAAAGGTCGAACGTACGATTGCCTCGAGTCTTCGAGACTTTGAAACTTCATTAATTCATTCGAGAATATTTTCTAACGATTTTCGGTTTGCTTTCTTTCGTATGAAAACAAAAAAGATTGCATCGCTTGGCAAATGCATTCGTCCTTGAGAATGAATGTTTCTCTGCTGAAGGTACACGGCGGTCAATATTGACACGCCACGATACACGAAGCCCACTCGTAGTCCTCAGACAGAAGATACAGTTTTCCAGGCTCAACCTACCCGTATAATTTTCTCCGTAATTCCGCGTCGTTAATTTCTTTTTCTGTATCCTTCCCCCCCCCCCCCCCCCCTTCTCCGAACTGTCGGAACAGAGACGAAGAAAAAAATGTCTGTGAAGTAACGCGCTTTGGCTGTTACAACAATTTTCTTACTGTTCTTATTATATTTATAAATTCGCTTTATCCCCACCTGTACAAATTCATCGAGGCTCCCAGTTCCGATACAATGAGACGAGGTAAAAAAAAGGAAAAGAGACACAACAGGGCGCGCCTCCGTGTCGGATGGGCTCGCGTCTTCGCACACACGCGGCATCGCACCGGGGCGCGGAGCTCGTGGCGCGCGCGAGTATACACACTCGCGTCGATAGATAATACAGTTTACGTTCGAGGTGCGGGAGGGAGTGCGCGATAACCGGTTGGGAAGCGATGGGGGCGAAGAGAATAGGAGAGGAAATAGCAACAAAACAAAAAAAAAAAAAAGATCGCCGAACAGTCAGCGACACGAGCGCGGAGCAGTGGAACGAGAGGGAGAGTGTGAGAGCCTCCCGCGAGAGCTTGAGGAATAGTCCGACGTCAAACTTCGAACGATGCCTTTGGCGGTCGGGAGTGGAAGCGCGCGTTACTCGGACCGGCTCAGCGGACACTCGGCCTGTCCGGTCTTCGATACTTTATACCGCTCGAACTAAATTAAGAAAAAAAAAAAAAAACAGTTTATTTAAAACAACAAAAAATGAAAAGGATCGAATTTTGAAAAAAAAAAATTGTAAATTAAAAATCATCGAATTAAAAAAAAAAAAAAAAAAAAAAATTGTAATTAATTTTTATAAAATTGAATATCGAAAGAAAAAAATTGCTGACAATTATAATCTAACCGTATGGGGCCAACATCGACATTAGCCGGCAATGCGCCAGAGTATCACAGTACGTAAGTGGTTTGCATTGGACGAGTGACGGGACGTTAATAATCGATTGGCTATCGATTGTTGACACCGGTGTCGGACACGCTATCCGGGCCGATTTCGACGCTTCGCAGTTCCCACGAGAGAGGCCAGTCGCTATGCTGACGCCACATCGTCCACATTTTTCTTTGTCCGCGATTTTCTCCGAGGACGATCGACGGATCGATTTTATCTTCGACGGTTCGGAGACGCTTCGATGAAATCGGTGAATTCAATTGAATTTTTTTTTGGTATCGAAATTCGAAGAACAACATCGAGGGTGGCGTGATAAACGGACTGTTGAACGCCGAGTGATGTGTGCACATTGTATCTCGACTGTATTGTAGATAAAAGGTTCGAGAGCGCGGGGCACATAACAGCCGAGGCGCGGATAACGAGGAGGGAGAAGTTCTCACTCGGCGACGCGATACGCGACGGTGTTTAGTCGCATTTTGTATTTCCCCGTTCGAATAGCGTAGAAACCACCCGGCACCGTTTATGTACAACACGTTCGTGAGTTTAACGCTTTGGTTTCGGAATTAAAAATATATATATATAAATAATGATAAAATAATTTTCAAAATATATGTGTTGTGTATATATATATATATATATATATACTTTGTCTGTGAATCGTGAGCTCTGGGTTGCAATTGATGCGAGGGAGTTGCGTCCGTTCTGCTTAAAGAAAAAAAAATCCTTAAGGTCGATTTCGAAAGAAGAAGAAAAATCCTCAACGACGATTGCATCGGGCTAATTTTCGGCGTCGGGTTCGACGCGAAAGCAGCGAGTTACGTAAATTTTATTCTTCGAGAAACGACGATACTGTTCATTGGTGAATCACAGATAATCGGACGTTATCGGGCGGAAAGTTTAACGATAAATTAAGGCACAAATGTTCGCAAATGTTGCCGCGCGCGAAGGCGGCGACTATGAATCGATCTGCTCGAAATTGTGACGAAGCACGACGAAACTGTTCGACGGTTTCGGTAAAGACAGGAAAAAGAAAATTAAAGAGAGGGCCGGTAGAACCGGAATGGGCGTCAAGGAAAAAAACGAAAAGGTCTCGCGCATCACACGTCTGACCGTTGTGAGTAGAGTTTTATTGAACTTTTTTTTTCTTCTTTATTTGGAAGATTTTTTTTTTAGCACTTATTAGTCGGTAAAAAATTTTTTTCGGCTTTGCACGTCCTTGTTTCAGAATCTCAGCGACTGCACGACGATTTTTTTTTTTTTTTTTTTTTTTTTTTTTTTTTTTTTTTTTTTAGAACTGAACAGAAACGTCGTATGAATATAGTCGACTGCGCTGTTATGCACCGCATTATTGTGCACAACTCACCGAGATCCGCAGAATAGAACCCAGGATAGCATAATAGGCGAATAGTTATCGTGACCCAGGATGGAGGCCTCAAAAGGGTTTCTCGAAAATTGGGACAAACAAATAAACAACGTTCCAAAGTATATACATTTTTTTTTTTTTTTTTTTTTTAAGCTATATATAAATAAAAACTGAGTTGCCTCACTGGACTTTTCCCCCCGTTATGAAACAGCGAGGCCGCTTTATCGGTGCTAATATAGAGATGCGAAGGAACCGACAGCGATAGGTGAGCGGTTGATGCGGCGGTCCCCAAAGTCAAGCAGTACCGCTCGCGGTCAGTACTTGGATGGGTGACCGCCCAGCTGCGCGCTGGCCGGCGCATCGAATCGTGGAGCGGGAGGTAATTTTCTCGAGAGATTGGTGATATTACCCTGTCGGAACACCAATTTCCTCCCCCACTATAGAACGGTAACGACATTTTATCTGTACAAATATAGAGATGCGGAGTTCAAAGAGCGCGAGTGGCTTATCTATTTGAAAAAAAAAAAAACACGTTTAAAATTAACCGTGAGAAGTTCGACTGTATTATTCGCACCGTGGAGCTTACATAATTGCGAGACGACGAAGACCTCGCGGTAAAATCTCCCTCAGTTCCCTCGACGACAAGCGTAAAAAAGCAGTTTCGTGGCAAATCGTTGTTGAGCGGGGCTTGGAAGCTCCGCGACCGAGTTAATTTATGTGAATTGCTTTCACAGCTTTCGGGCGCGATTTTTTTCTCGACAACCTGTAATTTTATTTGCTTATTCTGCCAATCAAGTTCCATTGAATTTTTTTTTTTTCACACATTATCGTGTCTCAATAAAAACAAAATATAATAAAAATCTGCGTTTCGAATTAATTTTCGAGAACGTTAAAGTTAATCGTTTCTGCGACACAGTTCGTGTACGCTTTCGAATATTTTTTACAACGATATATAATATCGTTGTAAAAAATATTCCTATGCAATTTAACGTACGGATATTGGAAATTTTTATGCACAAGCTGGTATATTAAATTTCATGTACAACGGTGATGAGTAACACTGAAGACAACGAGAGCAGCAAAATCGCGGGACAGTGAAACGCAAAAGTCTTCTAACATCAAAGTCTTAATTCAAGGATTTTGTGAAATAAAGTTGTCCATTTTCAATTACCACATGCTAGCTGTGCCCTTTTGAGCAGTGAAATCTCGAAGCCCCTTCGGGATGAACTACGTATTCAAAGCGATTCGAACGATTTGGCATTGAAACTAAGGCTTTGATGCGCGCTGACCGACTCTGCTTGGCTGGGTGAAACAGGCTCGGGAAAGCCAGTGGTGCGAGCTGATCGACGCTGGAAAAGGAAAACCGCGCTTCAACATGCTTCAATACATGAGCGATTCCCGCCACGTCGAGCAAAAATGTGCGGATAATTGAGAGTTCATTGGATGATCAAGGTTCTATTGTTGTTTAATTTTAGAATAAAAGTACTTTGATTGCAATAATTTACCTTAATTTCACTCTGAAAGCCCATTGATTTTTCATTAAGATTGTACATTCAATTTAATGTAGCAGTTTGTCCTTAAAAAAAAAAAAAATTCTACTCCGGTAGATTGAATTCCACTTTTTTTTTTTAAGTGTATTTTTTTAAATTCGCGGAACGCTTGTCGGCATACACGATCTTATCGTGACGAACGCCACAACGGACTCGCCTTCGGAGACAAGGTCGGGTCAAACTGTCTGCAAATAGTTTTCATTTATGATTTTCTTCTAATATCGTAGGCAGCCGAAAATATGACTGTTTGAGTAACGTGGGCTTGAATAACTTGGGCTGGGTAAATTGTGATCACCATTAGCGACGATGGTGTGAAAAAGCTGCGACGAAATGTGTGAGCTGACGGTGGCTAATGAGGCACGGCAAGACCTCGTGGAACACTCGTACGTTAATATGAACGGTCGGGTATAATGTGGCGCCTGGGATTGCCCGAGTTTCTGTCGCGGACACGGAGAATACGCTTCTGAATTACTGGCTCGTACGGCCATTCGCACTGATAGACACACCCGCGCATAGACGCAAATCTCGACCTCTATACTATCACCAAAAAGTGGTATTTCTGAAGCTCAATTACGAAATTATATCAGTCACTCTAACGAAAATCCTATGCTTTACCCGTCTCACAAATATCATCGTTATCGAACTTAATCCGGATATAAAGTAATTGATTTTAAGCGTTGAAGCTGATAGTCGTCGAGTATGCTAGTTGCTTCCTTCAACTTTGGGAGCTCGCCTCGCGCTTGAGAAAATATTTTTTATGCTCACACGAAACTCCAATTTTGTAGCGCGATTGTGTATCCTGCAGGCCGGATGCAACCGCAAGTAACAGGATAGCTTGAGGTTTTGGAACGTGAAAAATTAAATATTTTTCATTAATGTACTTTAGTTTTGTGTGCTCTGTTAAATGGTTCGCTATCAATAACATGTGGTATCTATGACGCTTAATTGTGAAATTATATCCGTTCAGTTAAATAATATTCTATGCTTTGTCTGCCTTGCAATTATGATCGTTATAAAGTGTAATTGATTCTAATCGATAAATCTGTTACTCGTCAGCTCTCCTAATTGGATCTGCTTCGGGAGCTCGCCTTGTGCCCGAACAAAATTATATGAGTCCTGTTAAATAAGATTCTATACTTTACCTGTCTTGCAAGTATGATTGCTATCAAACTTCACCCAAAGATGAACCGTAATTAATTTTGATCGATGAATCCATTACTCGTCAGCCCTGCTAATAAGATCTGCTTCCTTCAAGCTTCGACAGCTAGTTCGTCTTAAGCTAGAAAAAATATTTTTCGTGCATAAAATCGAGGCCATTAATGTCGCATTGCAGTTTAGGCCAATAAGGCCGGCGGATTCGTGTTCAGCGGGCAAAAATACTTCGCAATACGTCGCTGGTAACATTTGAAAAATAAAATAAAAATTCAGTCAAAAAATCCCGAGGCTACCCCTTTTGAGTTCATTTTTCGTGTTTTTCAACGTCCTGAAACGGCACGATAAAACGATTAAAAAACTTCGGACATGGCCCTATCTTGTGTATTTTTTCCCGTAGAACACGACGAGCACCGCGGATTTTCTCTAGCCCCATTGGGAGCCGAGATATGGACTATCGAAAATCACGAAAATCGACGTTTTTTCAAAAGTAGCTCAAAAATTGAAAAATCATTGTTGACTAATCGAATCGATTTTTTTAATTTCAACGCTGTATTCGACGTATTCTTTCCCGCTGATCACGAATATAACAATTATTTTACTCCCAGCCCAATATTTTCCATGTAAATCCCAAAAATACGATTTTTTTTCCCGACTACGTTAAAAAGGCCCTATTTTATGCCTGCAACGGTGGTTGAAAGTGGCCGATTTTTGACGAGCGGGGGGAAAAGTAATTTAGTGGGAGGAAATATGATTTTTTTCCTCCCACTAAATGACTTTTCCTCCCGCTCGTCAAGCCTCGGCCAATTTCCATCCCCGTTGCAGGCATATAAATATGCCCACTTTTTAGCACAGTCGGGGGAAAAAATAGCGTATGCCACTCGGGAGGAAGTGCCTTTTCACCTCGTGTGAATTTCTATTCTCGTTTCGCTCAGGCATCAAACTTCGCACTCGGTGAAAAGACGCACTTTCCCTCCCTTCTAGCATAATACACTATTTCTTGCATATATGAAACTCCAACTTTGTCGCGTAATTGTGCATCCTCCAGGCCGGTTGAAACCGGAAGTAGGATAGCTTGAGGGTTTAGGAGTGTAAAAAAAAAAAGTAATAATTGTTTTTCATTAATGTATTTTATTTTTGTCTGTCCTGTTAACAGGTCCCGGCTCAGGCAATGCAGCCGTCATCGCGGGCCAACCCCCCGGTTCCTCGGGTCCCGAGTCCGGGCGTGTTGCGCCCTTACACGCCTCCGGACCTCTCCTCTATACCCCACATGGACGGTACGCCACTGCCGAATCAAACGCCTCATAACAGCACCTCGAATGGGACTACCGACGGCGCACCGGAAACCGGACCTTACATCGTCGGCAGCCCGATCGATCTCGGGAATATCGACAACGTCGATAACATTGGTATCACCCTGAGACCACAACGCGGTGGACGTAGAAGAACCAGGGAGCATATAGAACTCGAGGAGACCGGAAATCCAATTTCGGAGCAAGACGGTCAGTTCAATGAATCTTAAAGCATTCGATCATCGATAAGTTATCGAGACGAAAAATTATTATCTCTTATTCGATTATTATTATTGTCATTATTATCATTCATAATATTATTAATAATAATAGTTATTATTGATAATGATAACGATTAACTATTATTATCATTCTTATTTTTATGATTTATAATATTTTTTGTAAACAATTTTACTTTTAGTTTAGCACTCATTTGACTAGAGTGGACAGCTGCAACCTCCTCAAAGGTAAATCAGTTGATTTATCTTCCGCGTATTAGCAAAGGGGACACGTCATCGACCGCTCGTATCCTGTCGGAGAAACTAGTCCGCGAACAATGCCGATGCTCCGCTATCGCATTTCGTTCAACTCCGACCGGGCAGAAGCGGTGTGATTGTCCCTTGCCATTTCCGACTTGCCCGGCCGACGATCTTATCGCCTCCCGTGGGGGACTCCGGAAAGGTGTGTCTGCCGATGATCGATACACCCACACCAATAACACCGTCATTACATTAGGTCCACGAAACTAATGCTCGCTGGGATCGATGGCGCGGAATCGAGACTGGAAGAAGATATCGCCTGTGTGGAATAAAATCATCACTCAATTCAAGACTTCTTCGGAATTAACTACTACAATTTTGACGACGATTGACTCGAAGAAAAAAAAAAAAAAAAAAAATGCTAAAGTGGAAAGCGAGCAGCGCTTCCTTGCGCCATCGCTAAGGCATAATCGATACACCACACAAACAGATCGTCATCACATTCGTTCGACGAAACGAATGCTCGTCGGGATCGATTACACAGAATCGGAGCTAGATAGATAGATAAATAGAACTTTCATTGATACTGGGATAAATTCCCCAAGTACCATAGCTATACAAGAGATTACACTGTGGTTCAGATTTTTCTTAATCTAAAAGTGTGTGAGATGGGAAGTGTGTGAGAAGGGAAGCGCGCCAAAAGATGAAGTACTGGGGGCTTATTTTTGAGTCACTCGTTTGTAAAACGCATACGTTCTGTCGCTGTATTCATTCATATGTTTATATGCATACGGCGATAGAGTGTGTACGTTTTGCAAACGAGTGACACAAAAATACCCTCCCAGGCCGAGGCTCGTGGAGTAAAGCCGAAATCCACTTCCGGCATTTTGGAGTAGTCTTACTTGGTAGCGTTTCGCCCAACTCGCTTAAAAATCTTTTTTTTAAGTACTTGGCGTCGAGACGCTACCGCATCTCTTGATATAAGAGATCTATGGATATAAATAAGAGAATATAGAATAATAGCCGAAGTAGATATCCTCGAGGAATCCAGGGCAGATAAATAAATAGATAGAACTACATTCGGTAAAGAAACAAATCCCCAAAGTACCATTGCAATAGAAAAAGTAACACTTGATTGTAGATTTCATTTATAACTAAGATAAAAGTAGTGCAGAATAAGCACAACAAACAACTTAATAGGCAAGTTTTAACAGTTCTCAGTTGACAGTTGAGTAGCTCGTAAAGAGCAGTGAGCGAGGGGTGGTAAAGCGAAGCAGGTAAAGACCACTGAAGTGAAAACGATAAATTATGTAAGATCTGAAGACAACTGTGCAGAATGAATTCACCATCCAATTCGGAGTCACTTCGGAATTAACGACTCGGTTTCTGAAGCCGATTGACTCGAGGAGCAAGAAATAAAAATACATGAAAAAAAAAAAATAATGAAAAAGTGGAAAGCGAGCAGCGCTCCGTTACACCATCGATGAGGCACAATCGATCGTCCGAGATAGCAATCTCGTAGGCGTTATCGAGCGCGCGGTAAACACGGAAGGTTACCCACGTGGCAGCTGGGATAGCAGGCCGGTATCGTAGCTCGCATCGCCTCACGACCTTGGCGTGTGGGAAACCCGGAGCGGTACAGTGCATACCGGGCGTAAAGTGCACAGCAATCAGCACTGCTGGCCGTGCGCGACTGGTTATTACATTTCCGTCCGGTATTGACGAACCACGAGCCATTTACCCGGGCTCGATCGTGTGCATCAGCGTCGCGGATCGCGCCGTTCGGCGTCCACGTCGGATCCACGCGAGAGCCGCATTCTCGCGTCGCTTGGAATTGACCGTCAACTTGTTGCCGGTAAGCGAGGAAAAGTACGGAAGAGGCACGCGCAGGCGCGTTTGACGTCCAAGACGTCTGAGCTCTCGACAGCTGGTGGGATCGTCCAGATATCTCGGGCTTATTCAGTCTCGCTGCGCACGTGTAAAACGACGTTCGCGTTCACACTCCGTCACGCATGCGGAGGAAAGATGGCAGCGACGGGGAGGACAGTGGTACTCTGTTCCGTTGTTATCAATCGAAAACCGAAGCAACAAACATCGTCGAACAAAAATAGGATCGACGGAAATCCTGGATAAAAAAAATCTTACGAAAGAGAAGAAAAAAGAAACAAAAAAAAATGAGCTTGAAAGATCGACTGGGAAAGTCGTGGAAAGACTGTAAAAAAAACATTGGTATGAAATTTAATTTACTGCTACTGAAAGTTTCTATGGATAAGACTGGTATATTAAATTTTTCCATGTAAAATTGTGATGAAAAATTAACGTATATTTGAAACTTTCGAGAATAGTTTAGTCATTTACTTTGATTTTACAATAAAAGTACTTTAATTCCAGTAATTTCATCAATTTTTTTCACCACAATTGTACATTAAATTGAGTGTACCAGTTTTTGTACAAAAACTGTGAGTCTGATGCATTAAATTTACCATTCTTTTTTTTAAACGGTGACTAAACAAAATTCGTACGGAATTTAATGTACTTATGTAAATTTAATGTACTGCAAGTTTTTATGGAAAAAAAGTAACATATTAAATTGCACGTACAATTGTGATGAACAATTAACGCACAATATATTAAAGACCTTAAAGAAATACTTTAATTTTAATAAGTTACTTTAATTTTACTGTAAAAGTACTTTGATTTTATTAAAAAAAAAAAAAATGAAGTAGACGATCATTACCCAGATAGAAAAACGTGCCGTGGAGCGTGCATCGTACCATGTGTATCGCCACCGTGTGCCGTCTCTTGTCTATCAGGCTAATTTCTTCATCACAATTCTCCTCTAAATTTAACGTACCAGTCTTTCCATAAAAACTTTCAGTCCGGTGCATTAAATTTACAATATTTTGTTTTAACAGCCAACGAAGAGATCCGAGTTCATCAGAAATGTCCCGCGTGCCTCGCCGGCACACGCTGGAGCCCGATCGTGAGGCGCGACCGCACGATTCGTTGAGCGCCACTGTTCGAGCTCTAACACCCATCCACTTGTTATAGATTACGGTAGTTCGGGTAACGGCAGTCGGGGCGTTGAAAAGCCCGAGCGCGTCGTGCGCTCTCAGTGCCACCTACGAAGCGGTCGTTCGAGCTCTCGGTGGCTAAAAATTACAGCGGCGTAACCCCGGGACAAGCGAGGAGGATTGTGCGAGTGCAAAAAAAAAAAAAAAAAAAAACTCGCGCGTCATCGCCGCAAAGGCGCACCGAACGAAATTGATCGTCGTGGTAATTTGTCCGGGCAATTAGTCGGCTCTCCATTGTCGGACGACTACGCCGGTATTTCGCGTCAACGTCGTTGTTTCACTGTTTATTCATTTTATTTTTTTTTATTTATCTTTTTAATCTTGCGAGCCCTGCCGTTGAGCAGTGCGATTCTTGACACGCACGTGCGCGCACCCACCGACGAATACGTCACGTCCTGCGGCGGGGTGTGGCGAGAAGAGCCGAGCTTCCCGGGGAGCTATGACGTATGCAAACGTCTCGTTGACTCTGTGCGTTCGTTCGAGCGACCTTTACCACGGAATGGACGCGATCGTCCAACGGAGTTTCGACTCGGCGTCGATTTAATGTAACACAGACGGTGTTAACGGGAAGCTCGACGACCGTGGGCAGTCTGGCTGACTGTGCGCGACCGTGAAAAATAAATACAAAGATAAAACGTCGGTGTTTTTTTTTTTATCTCCGAGCGGATACGACACGATGAGTAATCGGATCTAGGATCAAACTGACCGTCGCAGCTCCAATGGAAATATCGTCGGTGCGCCGGAGACAGCGTTCGATAAATCGCGAGTTAGTCCGGAAAATGTTTTAACCGGTGTTGCTTCGACATTGTCTTTCCATTCCGAGGCAGATATGGACGTAACGGTGCACGCGTGCGAACGGTTGTGTAACCGGTGTCGGGGAAATCTGTGAAAAATAATTTAAGACAATGAAAACCGAAGTCTCGATCCGGACAACTTAAAGAAACGGGGGTTCAATCGTGACCTTGAATCCATCGAACGTTGTCGCTATTCGCCGCAAGCTGTTCCAGATGGCTCTTAAATAATCATAATTATAATAATAATAATAATAAGATAAAAGTCAAAAGAAAGTATTCTCGAGAAGAAATAAACTATAAGAGCCGACGAATATGGAGACGTAAAAAAAAAAAAAAAAAAAAAAAAAAAACAATAACAAATCCGAACTCGATCCGGAGGAAAAATTAAGATGGCTCACGAAAACATTGTCGCGAGACGAAACGAATAAAATATTCTCGAGAAATAGTAAACTGTAAGAGCAGAAAAAAAAACAATAACAAATCCGAACTTGATCCGGAGGAAAAATTAAGATGGCTCACAAAAACATTGTCGCGAGACGAAACGAATAAAATATTCTCGAGAAATAGTAAACTGTAAGAGCAAAAAAAAAAAAAAAACGATAACAAATCCGAACTTGATCCGGTGAATAGGAAAAATTGCGTAGGGCTTGTGTAAACATTGTCACGAGACGAGAGAAGGAAAGTATTCTCGAGAAACCGTTAAACTAAGAGCTGGCGAAAATAGAGACGAGCCCGGACGTTTGTTGGGAAGGCGTACTTCAATCGTGACCTTGAATCGATCGAACGCGCATCGCGATTCGCCGCAAGCTGTTCCAGACGCCCCTGTTGAAAAAAAAAAAAAATCAACACAAAAAAAAACTAACAATTACGAATTGGATCTCGAGAACAGGAAGAGTTTAAGAGTACGCTTTAGGGTATCAAGAGGGCGCACGAAAACATTGTCACGAGTGGTGACAAGAAAAGCTTTCTCGAGAAGAAATAAACTGTAAGAGCTCTGTATTGAAGAATCGTGACCTGAATCTATCGAACGTGCATCGGCGATTCGCCGCAAGCAGTTCAGGACGCTTCTGTGAATAATTACCAATCAAATAAACATAACAATTGCGAATTCGATCCAGAGACGAGGAATAATTGGGAGATAACACGGAGACATTGTCACGAGGCGATCCAAGAAAAAAATATCTTCGAAATGAAGATACGATAAAAGCCGTCGGAAACAGAGACGCATTTCGAAGTGGCCGTTGGGAAGGCGTACTTCAATCGTGACCTTGAATCGATCGAACGTGCATCGGCGATTCGCCGCAAGCCGTGCCAGCCGTTATCGAGGCTGAGATGTCTTCCTCTCGCGTTCCCGCAACGCAATAAAGAGTGGTTCGTGCGTTAAAAAGAAAATAAAACAAAGAACAATAACCGACGGGAATGTCTGGTAAATTTCTTCTTCATTGGAATAAAATTTCACCCTTAAGAGTTGATTCTCCGCATTGGAGTAATGCACACACGGTTTCTCGCGAGAAGCCCTTTAGACGCGTCGGATTTAATAGATTAGTCTCGCAGCGAAAGTAGAAGAAAAAAAAAAAAAGAACACGTTACACGGAGGCGTGGTTGGAAGTGATAGCCGGATTGTATCCGCCTCTGGTACGCGTACAATATTCTAGCGCTTCGGCGTGACGGACGATGGAATAAAGTACACCGAGGGGAGAGAGACGTGCATCCTCATTAGAGAAATGAGACGCTGAACTACATAGTTTCGTCGTTATAATACCCCACATATAACCCGTATCCGGAGTGTTAGAGGAAAAAAAAAAAAATATATATATATATATATACACTATATATATTACAATATAAAAGCGATGGATTTCCGGGGGACTAAGGTCATCCAATGGCTGAACGAGTTTAGATCGCGCTTCCACCTTTATCTTCACTCACACAACAGTAAGTCGTCATCTGGCATTGGCATAATCGCTCGAGCCTCGAATTCATGATAACGCACTGTAGGGGTATAGGACAATTATAACGAAAAAAAAAAAAAAAAAAAAAATTAAGATACGCCCACGAATGAATGTTGTCGAGGCTGTTGATGTTCGAGCCGAGTTTTATAAAATCGTCCAGTCGACTGTTGGCGAGATGAAGAGCGTTCGACTGTACGAGGGTCTGTATATTGTATTCCGGTCCCGACAATTAATAATTAGGCGATCGGTAATGAGCCGACGAGTTGCGACGCAGTTGTGTTTTTTTTTTTTTTTTTTTTTATATATATATATAATCGTACTTCATTTTTCCGAGTGCCGGGTAAATCGATCGGAGCTATTACGAGCCGGCTTACCCGAGCGCTGTGTGTTTCAACGTGGCTTCGCCAGCAACAAGCTGCATTACACAATACCACTTGTTCTCGCACGGCGCTACGAGATCGTGAACTTTTATATCCGAAGCTCTGTGACTCTATAATGCGATAAAAATGAGAAGCGGGAAGTTATAACGATAACTTCCCGCTCCGGTTGTACAAGTAAATTCGGGCGGTACATTTGACCGGTAATTTGACCGTGAAAAAAGTTCGGTACGCGACTGCGGCTGAAATTACCGATAGTGCCCGAATTTCATGTCGGTTTACGTAACGATGAAATTACGATAAAATCTTACGAGAAAAATTGTGACGGTGAAATAAATTTTATCTTACCGACGAGTCAATTTTTAGTTGTATTAATTTAGTTGGTTGCGTCGATGAATTCTAGTATGTACCTAGGTTCTAGAAACACCCTGTATCCGAATCTTTTATGCTGTAGATGGCGCTGTAAAGCTGTTTTCGACCAAATTTAGCTTTCGTCGACTAGTTTAAGCAAACGCTTCTTCTTTTTTATGCTCGTTACATGGTTAAGCGCCCTAAAGCCTGTTGCAGGTAATCTTAGCATCGCGGGTTCAAGCCCGAGTGTACGTCGTTTTTTTTTCTTCGCTGTTTTTTTTTAAATCTTTTAATAATGCCGCCATGGTTTCTAAGCCGTATACCATATGTTTATTGATTCAATCGTTTCTGACACTGCCTCTATTCGAGATACATTCCAGAATTTTTTAAATTATCTTTACGGCATGCCTTCCGGATGACTTCCGGTTTGAAAATTTCATTTTTTTGATTTTTCATAACGTAGTTGCGAAGGCTGCTGCTAATCGATCCCCCGGCATATTGTTATTCCCTTTTCACACAGGTCAATAAGTCAATGACGTTTTTGCCGTCGGACCGCCGTTTCAAACCGTAGACGCCTGATTAAGTATCAACTCGTAATTAACCGGCGCCTCATCAGAAAGTTATGAAGATAACGCGCATTTCGCTTTTCTTAAAACTTTGGAAATTCCACACGCCAATGTCAAAGAAAACTGCGAGATTCCGAGAGAACAGTGCTGATCTTAAGATCATCAGTAATTTGGAGTTTAAAAAATCCCACTCACAAAAACGGTCATTTCGTCACATAAGAGTTCTTGAGTTTTTTTATTTGCAGTCGCAACAACTAGAGCGGAAAATGGAGATCCGCCCGGGGACGAACGGCCTCCGACTCACCAGCAGGAGGAACACGAGGAGAGAATAGTGTTCGTCAATGCGCCGCATCAACCAGCTAAATACAGGAACAACCACATTACGACGGCCAAATATTCGCTGCTATCGTTCATACCTTCTTTCCTGTTCGAGCAGTTTCGACGATACAGCAACTGTTTCTTCCTCTTCATCGCCCTCATGCAGGTAAAGAAAATTCCGATACAAATGTATCGGATAGAAGTTCAGGGATCGAAAATTAACTCGTTTCTTTATTTTCCACAGCAAATACCCGACGTCTCGCCCACCGGAAGATACACGACGCTCGTACCACTCATCTTCATACTCACTGTTTCAGGACTCAAAGAAATCGTCGAAGACATCGTGAGTAAAATTCGCACGAACAGAAAATTTTGATTGGTTAAACGAAATTGTCCAGGTGGCTTTTCCTGCGCGACTGCAAATATTTTGTGAATTTTATTCTTCTCGTTTCAGAAAAGGCACAGAGCCGATGACGAGATCAACATGAGAGAGGTCGAAGTACTGAGAGACGGAAAATGGCAATGGATCCAGTGGCGCACAATCGCTGTAGGAGACGTTGTCAAGGTGAGCCAATAAACGACGTCGATCAGAATAGCCGCATCGAATAGTTTATGAAAATATTTATCTGTCAATATTTTTTAGGTCCACAACAACAATTTCTTCCCCGCTGATCTGATACTCCTTTCCTCGTCGGAGCCGCAAGGCATGTCTTTTATCGAGACGGCCAATCTAGATGGCGAGACAAATCTGAAGATCAGGCAAGCTCACAACGAGACAGCGACGCTTTTGGACACCGTTGAGTTGATGAATTTTAAAGCCAACATCCAGTGCGAACCACCGAACAGGCATCTTTACGAATTCAACGGCGTTCTACGAGAAACCAATAAGCAGTAAGTCGATTTATCGACCAGTTTTTTTTTTTTTCATGTTCAATCTCAACGAGGTATTTTAATCGTACGATATCGATCGCGGTTTGCAGAAGCGTGTCTCTCGGTCCCGATCAGCTTCTGCTGCGCGGCGCTATGCTGCGTAACACGAAATGGGCCTTCGGCGTTGTAATCTACACCGGCCACGATACGAAACTCATGCAGAACAACACAGCGACCGCACCACTCAAACGCTCCACTCTTGATCGTCTTACCAACACTCAAGTTCTCATGCTCTTCTTCATATTGCTTCTGCTGTGTTTCGTATCGGCGATATTCAACGTGCTGTGGATGAACGCCAATCAGCAGAGTCTTTGGTACTTAGGAGTGCACGGTTAGTTTTTTTTTTTAACACATATTTCCATATTTCGTAAAGAATTCGCTGAGCTCTGAGAGATCAATTAAGGTAGTCAATAGAGTACTCGGATTTCAAAAATTGTTTGTATACGTTTTAAAGGAAACAGTTTTGCGAACGAAGATGGACCTAGACTACAGAGTCCCTACTTTATGTAGAACAAAAAATTACAACAATGAATTTACAAAAAAATGACTCAGCTTACGCCAATAAATCCACGGGCATATTTTGTCACAATTTTTGTGAAAACAAATTTGGAATTTTGGTAAAATCGAACGGAGATTATAAATTTGACTTCACAAGAACTGCATAAAAACATTGACTTGATTCTACCGTAAGGACTACCCTAAATTCGCCTGTTACTTATTTACGTTTTTGTTCTTTTTTCAGAGGCTATGACGAAAAACTTTGCAGTGAATCTGTTAACCTTCATCATCCTTTTCAACAATCTCATACCGATATCCTTGCAAGTTACTCTGGAAGTCGTGAGGTTCGTTCAGGCGACTTTTATCAACATGGACATAGAGATGTATCACGCCGAGACCGACACGCCCGCCATGGCGAGAACGAGCAATCTCAACGAGGAGCTTGGAATGGTCAATTACGTGTTCACCGACAAAACCGGTACTCTGACGAAGAATGTCATGGAGTTCAAACGTTGCTCGATAGCTGGAAAATTCTACGAGTAAGTTCGTCGGACAAGTTCGATGAACGCCGATTATCGGCCATCGACACCGTGGAACATTCGTCGGTCGGTGGCAGATTAACGCGTTTAAAAAGAAAACCTGACACTTCCAGTTCGCCCACGTTGGCGGAAGCGAGTGGAAGCTCGACGAGGCCGAAGAGCGAATTGGTAACCGACATACTCGAGGGTCGAACGAAGCAAGATCAGACGAGTATCGAAGACAAGAAAAAATCTCTGTCGGCGGGCATTCTCCACGAATTCATGGTCATGCTGTCGGTTTGTCATACTGTCATACCCGAGAAAGTGGATGGTGAGATTATCTATCATGCCGCATCTCCCGGTGAGTTGAAAAAAATACTAACTCTTAGCGTGATATTTCGCTCTTAGCGTGATATTTCGCTCTTAGCGTGATATTCAGAAACTCGTGTCGAACATAAAATACAAATTTTCTAATTATTTCAAAATCCCATAAAATTTTAAGGGTTAGGCAAATTTTTGTCAAATTTAATACCAAACATTGTGGAGTGTTAGTCCATTTCCGTATCAAATGCAAGCTCGATACCGCCACGCTTTCGTGAATTAGATAGTTTTTAGTCCTTAGAAAATCACATTTCTCAGTGTTTCAAACTATTTTAAGTACTCCGACACTAAAACGTCGATTTTTTCACGAAAATATTTTCCTCTATGAAGAAGCAAGACAAAAAAAACTAATGAATGCGTCTCGCAAACGATGAAGACCAATTATTGACCTTTTTTCACCTTTCACAGATGAGAGAGCTCTGGTTGACGGGGCCCGTAAGTACGGCTACGTGTTCGACACGAGAACTCCGGCGTACGTCGAGATTCTGGCATTGGGCGAGCGTCTGCGTTACGAGATATTGAACGTAATAGAATTTAACTCGACGAGGAAGAGGATGTCGGTTATCGTGAGAACGCCCGAGGGGCAGATTAAGCTATTTTGCAAAGGTGCCGATTCGGTGATATACGAAAGACTCGCGCCACAGACACCGGAAGAGGGCGATCCGGATCAGGAGAGCTTCGACGATTTTCGTCAGACCACCCTCGATCATCTCGAGGCTTTCGCTAGCGAGGGACTCAGAACTTTGTGTTTCGCTTACGCCGATATACCGGACAGCCGGTATCAGTGGTGGCGCGAACTTTATCACAAAGCTTCGGTGAACTTTGCTAATCGCGAGGCTCAGGTCGAGGAGGCTGCGAACTTGATCGAGACAAAATTGTTACTTTTGGGAGCTACGGCGATCGAGGATCATCTTCAAGATCAGGCAAGTTTGATCGATTGAGATTCAAAGACGATCCTGAAGATATCTGCATGAGATTAAATTTAATCAAGTTATAACGGCTGTGTTTTCCATCGCACAACTTCACTCGGGAAAATTCACTGAGAGAATAAAATTGTACGAGTGAACAATTTTTTTTTCTTCTCAAAGCAGTGCATTGACAGAGCCTTGTCAATGATAAAATTTGATGTCGTGCAGACATCTTCACGGTCATATTTAAAGTGCCTTAATGAGATAAAGCAGTTTTTAACTCTCGGGTTTTTTTCTTTTTTTTCACAGGTTCCAGAAACGTTACAGGCCCTCATTCAAGCGGAAATTGCCGTTTGGGTATTAACGGGGGACAAGCAGGAGACTGCGATAAATATCGGTCACTCTTGTCGATTAATAACCCAATCGATGCCTCTGATAATAGTTAACGAAAGTTCATTAGATGTGAGTTGTTCTTAAGAGTATCAATTACGCATCAAAAGCATGTCAATTCTGGTACATTGGTGTTGTGGAAGACATATTATCTCGTTACAGAAAACGAGAGAAGTGATTAATCAGCATTGCGTAGATTTCGGCCAAGACCTTCGTTGTCAGAACGACGTTGGTCTAGTTATAGATGGAAATAGTCTGAAGTACGCACTTTCTTGTGATCTGAGACGAGACTTTCTGGACTTGTGCACATCGTGCAAGGTCGTGATATGTTGTCGTGTCTCCCCGATGCAGAAAGCCGAGGTAATTTCATAATAATTAACGATAATAATAAAATCTGCAAATTAATTCCATTATCAACGGTAGCTTGCAAAGTATCGCTCGAGGAAGTGTGCTAGATCGTTTGAATAAATTGTACACGTTTCATGTTTCCAGATAGTAGATTTAGTCACGAGTAACACGAAAGCAGTGACGCTTGCTATCGGCGACGGAGCCAATGACGTAGCAATGATACAGAAGGCTCATATCGGTGTCGGTGAGTTCGATAATGTTTGCCTGCCTGTATTGATTTATTTTCAGCTTCTCGAAAGATCTTTTACTAATTTTCGTTTTACATTGTCTCAGGTATATCCGGTGTGGAAGGTCTTCAAGCGGCCTGCGCTTCTGACTACTCGATAGCCCAGTTTAGATTCCTGAAGCGTCTGCTGTTCGTCCATGGCTCGTGGAACTACAGTAGAATGTGCAAATTAATTTTATATTCTTTCTACAAAAATATATGCCTTTACGTGATCGAGCTGTGGTTCGCAATATATTCCGGCTGGTCCGGACAAATCCTGTTCGAAAGATGGTCCATCGGTCTGTACAACGTGGTGAGTAAAAAAAGCGATCTCGCGAAGCCGCGACACGATCGGTGATAAATGACACGTGCGAAATGATACTCGGTTCTAATCGATCAAACTAATTTCGTCAAGGTATTCACCGCGGCACCCCCGTTGGCGATGGGTCTCTTTGACAAAGTTTGTTCAGCCGAAACTCATCTCGCTCATCCGAGATTATACGCTGCCAAGAACACAACCGAGTCCACGTTTAACATTAAGGTACGGTCGAGCGTAAAACTGGCTGCGCTCCGATAATCAACGATATCTCTTTGACTCGCGGAATATAATAATAATAAAAGTGTTTTCCAGGTGTTTTGGGTTTGGATAATAAACGCCCTCATTCATTCTTCGCTGCTGTACTGGCTGTCCCTCATGGCCCTGCAGCACGACGTTATCTGGAGCAATGGCCGGGACGGTGGTTACATCGTTCTTGGAAATTGCGTCTACACTGTAAGCCTCCATCTATTCACTTTTTTTTTTGCTTTCGCATAGAGGAAGCTTTGTTTTCGTGAAATTTTTTTATTCTTCTATATTTTCATGTAGTCATGTTCAGAATGTTCCAAAAACGAAAAATCATTTTTATGAAAAATTCTAGATGGTTGTGTATGTGTTCTCTCCGTTTGTTACAATTTACGCGATAATGGAAACGTTCATTCAGATTTGACCAAATTTTGAAATCTTTGAAAAAGTGTGTTTGCGTTTTAGATTTTATAAATTTTGATTTAACGGGCTGAAACTTTCTACAGAATTTCGTAAGAATCGGTCGAGGGGTCTCCGTTTTGTGACATTTTCAATTTTTCGGAGAATATCATTTGCAACATCATTGCGAAGTAATTTGCACCCGGTTTCCTCATTTATTATAATTTTGCGCATAGCTTCCTTTATGAGAGATCCAAAAATGGATCAACGAACTTTGCATAGGAAAAGGCTACGCTCATTTTTTTTTCACCTTCGAAGTATCGATCTAATTTATATTGTAATTAATATGAAATTTCTCTGCTCAGTACGTCGTAGTGACGGTATGTGGCAAGGCAGGCCTCATAACTAATTCTTGGACGTGGGTCACACACTTAGCTACCTGGGGTTCTATTATACTGTGGTTTTTGTTTATAGCTATATACAGGTCAGTCTCTGAGAGTGTCGATGGAAAAGGATATTTTTTAAATTCAAGTAAATGCCCGAAATTTCAATACGAACGATTGTTATTGCAGTAACTTCTGGCCGGCCTTGAACGTCGGAGCGGTGATGCTGGGCAACGACAGGATGCTCTTCTCGTCTCCGGTATTCTGGCTCGGGCTCGTGCTCATACCGTCCGCCGTACTTCTTCTCGATGTGACGATCAAAGCGTGAGTTCATCGGGGCACGATACTGAAATGAAAAATTCTAAACATAAGTGATTAATTATCAATAAAATAAATTTCGATCTTCCAGAGTGACGAACACGATGTGGAAGTCACTGACCGAAGCCGCGAGGGAACAAGAGATCAAGAAGTCAGATCCCGGAGATCTGTTCGCAAATCAGGATTACAGGAGCTCGTAAGTTCCCCTTGATATTTATCGTTGGCCCGTTAAAATCACCGCGAACCAAATCGCGATTGTTCGATGTTCGCCCAACGCTCTTCTACAACCGAGTCAATCCCACGAGGCGACGAAAAACAAAAAAAAAAAAACACTTTTTTCGAGCAACGGTCGTTGGATGGATATTCGATTCGTTTCAGTCACCGAGACAATAATACTTGGCATGCCGCTGAATCTCAGCTTCGAGATTATTCGCAGAGGATGATTAAATAATCCTGTTCGCGCATGGCTTTTCGGTGTGCCTTCGGTTGAATATATTAACAACTCTTGGATATCCGGTCGTTTTCGCGGAATCGGCCACTAATCACGCGGGCAGTGACTTTGGGACACAAGTGCGGTAAAGCGAACATTATACGCAGGATGTGAAGCGGTTCATTTCACAGACTTCGTATAATATTCGCTATACCGCACTGGTATCGCATAATATTTTTTGCAACAAATGCGGGCGATGTGCCACTTTTCGTGCCTGTAAGGCGTGCGCATGCGCCCGAATTTCTCGCACTAATGCGAGAAGTAAACCTAGCGTGTGAGAAGTAACATCGGATCGATGCGCACATGCGCTTAGTATTTACAGTATACTTCGCTGTAAAGCGCCACAGTGGAAAAGTGGCACTTCTCATGCATGCGTTGCAAAAAGTAAAATTAATATCACAGCAGGAGATCGAGACCAATGTCGACGAAGCGATGTTTTAACCGCTGTTGGAACGCGATCCGTCCGGGCCGAAGACGAAGTTTGAGGATGAGATTGTATCGGTTCACGATGTTTGCAAGTGGTTCGTGGTTCCCGCACAATCAAGGCCGCGCATCGACTGCATGAAAAATCTTCACCCTCTCGTAACGTGTGTTTGCAATGAAAAAAAAAAAAAAAAAAAGAAAAAGAAAGAAAACAACAGAAACACGAAACCCATTCCATTCAAATTTCCGCATGAAGCACATTCCGGGATGCATGGCATCCGCATGAACGTAAACCGTCCTCCTATTGTCGTCGTCCATTTACGATCGAGTTACGAGAGAAAACAAAAATCGAAAACGGATCTCTTGCCTCGAAAAAATAAATCGAGTAAGTTCCGTCCCATCGAATATACAGCGATAAGCGGATAAGCGGGAGCGATAACGCTTTCTCTAACGTCGTACTGTGTGTGCCAATTATTATTATTATTTTTTTTGCATATTTTACTATCGTCGGTTATTGTACTGTTATTATTATTATTCCATTTATGCGTAACTACGCTAGAGTGCAATATATAAGATCAGGTGATCCCGAACGAGAAGTATTATTACGTGAGATATCTTTGTAACGCTAAGTAAGTCGTCGAGTCGCAATCGCGTAATTAACAGATTTTCTATTTTTTGTTGTAAATAATATAGACGCTGGACGTTGACAAATAGAATTATGATAACGATATTTTCATAATCGATGTGAAGTAACGAGTGTACTGTATATTTTGTTTTTGGCGTTTTTTGTTGTTGTTGTTGTTGTTGTTGAGTTTTCGAATAATTATTGTCGTCTCTGGTGCTGTTCATTTAAATGTCGTTTTTTTGCTTTTCTCCATCACACCTATTTTTATTCTTCGATATCTTAAATTTGTTTTTTCATTCGTACATAGATTAGTTTCCATAGTTGTAGAACCCACTTGGTCCTCGTAGCAGTGTCGTAGAGAATTAATTTTTCACCATTCAATATCCCGCGGAAATTAGATTCGAATTGTTCGAGGCCTTAAACTTTAACATTCGCGAGGTTGACGTCACGATTGACTGACGAAAAAATTCACGAGTCGCGGTTACAGCTAGATATATCTATAGTGCCGGACTGTTTTCGCTGCTACGCCTCTATCGTAGCGAAGGGGGAAAAAAAAAAAAAAATGTAACTGGACAGGCACGTTATTTCCCAAACGAAAAATTAACGAATCTATCGCATTACGTCGTTCTCCTCAACGAACCGTTCGACAAACTATTCCGTCCGATTTTTAACCCAATCTGTTTTGTTTTGTTATGTTTTAAACGTGGTAATCGAAGCAGGCCTGTGCATGCCATCGCCGATCTCGCGAGGTGTAAGTACCCCAGTAGTTCGTAAAATAGCGGTGACCTCTTTCAGGCATTTGCTGTTGTATATAAACATTTTTTTTTTATTTTTCTCTTTGAATTCCTTCTTCAGTCCAATCGGACACTTCCAGTAATCGATGTAACGTGGCACGTGGATGCGACTTGCCTGTTGCTAGCGCTCGCAATTTGCACAGCACCGAAAACACCCTTTTTTTTTCTCTCGCTTGTTCGAAAACTGTAATTAGTTTATCATCGTCGCACATTTTTACGAAAAAAAAAGGACTATCGAACGTTTCTGCCTCGAATAATATCGTATAGAATCGGTAATAATCATTTTGGACAATAATATTACAATAATAGATTCGATTCGATTAAGTTCGTGAAGAAACGACCGATAGTCAAAAAAAAAAAAAAACAAAAAAAAAATGCTCGTTCACATCCTCTTCCCCGGAGACTTGCGAAACAGGTGATTTCTTTTTTTTTTTTTTTTGTTTTTTCCTTTCATTGTACGATAGCATGCGTGTCTCGATACCGGCTGATTTATATCTTATCCGTGAGAATTTACCAAGAAACAAAATAGTATTGCAGCACTGATTGCCAGCTTGAGTTTGGGTCTCAAAATTTGCAATACCAGTGTGTGTCTTTTCGGGCATACCGTTCAGGGAAGCAAACGAAACGATCGGCAGCGTGAAGTCACGAGATTTTGTTATGAAACACGTACACAAGCGCCAGAGTGAGGAATTGCGAAAGGCGTGAAATTATTATTATTGTTATTGATATAAGAAATTGATCATGGAAGGTTGTTGGATTTAAAAAAAAAAAAAAAAAAAAAAAAAAAAAAAAAAAAAAAAAAAAGAGCGAGACTTCGATAGTCCAGAGAGGGCCATCGAGCATTTGATCGTAACGAAAAAAAAAAAGAAAAAAAAAAAAAAATGCACGACTTCCAGATTGACGGAGACAGCGAGGCTACTGAAAAACGTTAAAAGTGTTTTCACACGAAGATCTAACGCAGCGACAAGAACCAATGTCGAGGTGGAGCTATCACGTAAGTCGTTCAGCCTTATCAGAAGAAATTACAACGGTACGAATTCCATAAATTATCTGTCACGATCATCGAACTGTAATTTTCGTTTGTCTTTCTTCTCTTAAAGTAACTCATAGATAACGGTAAAGCTAATTGCGATTATGTAAATTATTAATATTGAGATCGATGTTCGGTTGTGCGGTCGAAAGAGACGCGCAGAAAAGGAATTAGAGCTTGTCCTAGAGTAAATAGAATTTTATTGTTAATTTAATTATTAAAATATACACCCGGCCAGGCACGACACCACATTGCTTCTCCGTCGCTCCACGACTCTCTCTGTACATACGCTGACTAATTTACAAAATGAAGAAAAATCATGTACGATACAACAGTAAATTAGATTCATTTTGGCACGTCCATGAAAAAAAAAAAAAAAAATCTTGCCGGCAGACTGATGGATATTATTCGATGCACTATTAATTAATGTATGAAAAAAAAAATCGTAGTTTAGAAAATGGAACTTTGTAAAAGTGTTTTAATCGATTGTTTTTTTTTTTTTTTTTTTTTTTTTTTTTTTTTTTTTTTTTTTTTTTTTCCTACGCTACCCCAGATGGCTTCGCATTCTCTCAAGAGGAAGGAGGCTCGGTGACCCAGACGGACGTGATAAGGGCGTACGACACCAATCTTCCGAAACCCGGCGGCATGTGATCTTACAATTACTCAAAACGTCGTTTTAATGTATAAAAAAAAAAAGAGGAAAAAAAAAAAATATTCGTACGAGTTTAAGGGTATGCCGATGCGTATGAGGGCGAACGAAAAAATGATACAGAACAAAGCGTTGAAAGGCTGGCAGAGTTCTACGCCGAACCGCCGAAAGTTAATTTTTTTATTTAACATTTTTTTGATTTCGTTTCATCGCTCATAAAATTTTTATAGTCTCGTTGTCATTAATCAGTTTGCAAAACTTTTGTCGGTCAAGTGATAATTCCTCGTGCATTTTATTGCGGGACAACAATCCTATCGCGGATTCCCGTCGAAGCTTAAAACGCCAAAGTGACAAATGTGCGATGCACAAAAGTTATATTAATAACAGACCTTAACTCTACCTATCGACCTATCTTATCTCGATCGTTCGTTGAAAATACCTCGAAGGTTTTTTTTTTTTTTTTTTTTTTTTTTTTTTTTTTTTTTTTTTTTTTTTTTTTTTTTTTTTTAATTAGGTGGCCGAGCGTAGTTCCTGGCGTTTTCGCCTCTTAACGAAAGTCGTCGCGACGATTCAATAATGACAATGCAATAGTCGAAAAATTCGCGCAACTGTTGAAATTATTTTTCTAGATCTTTCTTGAATAAAGATAATCCTGTGGGTTCGCGTTACGAGTACGGTTGTTTGAATGCGTCGTGTTTTTTTTTCAGTGATCACACACCCAGGGTTTTTCTTACGGGCATTTTTTATTTCCTTATTCCATGTTTTGATTTTTTTTTTTTTTTTTTTTTCTAAGTAACATGTACAATATTATACGATAATCTAATATATTTAAGAGAAGAATTTTTCGTAGCGCTGTCATTATTGAGACGTTGCGTTCGAGTCGCCCCGAATGGTCATTAACATTAGATAACAAACGGTAAACGTTCTAAAAATATAAATTAAAAAAAAAAAAAAAAACAAAAAACAAAAAAAAACGCTAATTTTTACGAGACAGTGAAACTTTGTGTAATTACAAATTATATATTCTCTCAGCGTCACGTCTCTTGGCCTTCGACGCTCGCTGAGCGACTAGTCATCAAATTTGTATATTTTGAATAAAATAAGTGAATAAAAAAATCTAGTCTCTCTCCGCGCGCTATCGCTAAGAGAGTCGCGCGAAGTATGAACGTGACCTCAGAAAAAAAAAAAAAAAAAAAAAAAAAAAAAAAAAAAAAAAAAAAATGAGAACGAAACAAAACAAAACAAAAAAAAAAAACGTGCCCGAAAATAAGAGACTGTGTTTCACCGTGAACTATGATAATTGTTACCTTCTTCTTTGTATCTCTTCTCTTTTCTTTCGACCGCGTTGCCACTGTACATACTTAGTTTACTATCCACCCGATAGTCGGAGAAGATTAAAAAAAAAAAAGCGATTACCAGTCATTAATTGTTAATCATTCGATAACTTATATCCCTCTTGTTTTTTTTTTTTTTTTTTTTTTTTTTTTTTTTTTTTAATTAGCGAACAATAATGAACAAATCTATGGAAGACAGAGCCGATAGCCATTGTATACACTATGTTCGGAATAAAACGATGTGCTAAAAACAAAACATTTCCTCGACACAGAGAAATTATTTTCACCATTTATATATATATATATATATATATATATATATATATAAATTACATATGATATGCGAGAAAGTAAAATGTGTTTCGATTACGAAGATTACGTGGATAGTCATAATATTAAAACAGTATACATAAGAACAATAAAGTATAGAAAGCATGTGTAGGGTAAATGTGGTGAATATGAACCACCCCGATTAACACGTAAATCGATGAAATATTGACCGTTCCATATTCCCCACTTTTACCCTACACAGCCACACCTTGTGCGGTTCTCTCTGTATAAATTCGCCGACGTTCTCCGAATTAATGGACTTCGAAGCTGAGCCACCAAACCGTAACGGCCCATACTCAAACCATTGTCCTCAGGTGCCGTAAGCCCCTTTTTGAGCTCTAAAGTTTCCAACTACCGTTTTACCGGGCACTTCGAGTTTCTCGCTTCTCTCACGATTCAGTAAATCAGTGTCATCCGCGCGGTGGTTAAAAATTCAAACTTACGAAGAAGTTCTTCCCGGTGCTCATTGTACCGCACCGTTGGAAGAAACTCCCCGCCGAGCAAATGACCACAGCGAAGTTATAGGGACGAGCATGATTTTTTTTCACCAATTATATAGATATAATATATGCGTGAGAGTGAAATGTGTTTCGATCACAAAGATTACATTGGTAAAAACAATATTAAAACTGTAAATATAATAACAATAAAGTATGGAAACCACGTGACACAGTCGAACCTTGGAGGTGCTCTCTGTAATAAATTCGTCGCCGTTCTCCAAAATTAATGGACTTCGAGATCGAGCGGCAAAACCGAGAGCTTCTCGGCTCACGGTCCAACTATTGCTCTCGGTTGCTTTAAGCTCTATCCGAGCTCAAAACTTTCCGAGCACCGTTGACCGGGCTCTTCGAGTTCCTCGATTTCACACGAAGAAAATCGAGCTTCAAGCTTACGAGGAAGTTTTCTCTCTGTCTTCCTTGTAGCTCGCTTTAAGAAGAAACTCCTAAGCGACCGAACGACCACCGAAGTTATAGCCGTATGAGGAGTGTTTATTTTCACCAATTATATATATATATATATAAATATATATATGTACGCGAGAAATTAAAATGTGTTTCTATTACAAAGATTACCTTGGTAAACATAATATTAAAACTGTATATATAAGAAGCATTATAAAGTATAAAAAGCATGTGTACACAGCCACACCATGAGGTGTTCTCGATATAAATGCGTCGACGCTCGCCGAATTCATGGTTTTCGAATCCGCGAAGCCGAAAGCTTCACGGCCCGCAGCCATCGAGCCATTTCTCTCGATTGCCGTAAGCCCTTCTTTGCCCTTTTTTCCTCTCCGAGCTTGAAACTTTTCAACCACCGTCGTCCAGACACTTCGAGTTTCGGCTCTTCGAACGATTAAGTAAATCAGTGTCATCCGCAAGGTGGTTCAAGCTTCAAGCTTACGAAGAAGTTCTCCCTGTCCTCCCTGTACCTCGCCTTCAGCAGAAACTCCCACGCTAGCGAATGACAAGCGAAGTTATAGCCACGAGAGTCTCTCTGACGGTCCGTCATCCACGCGCAAATCTCAATAACTTTTCTTCTCTTAGGCGACGTGTCTCTGAGCTTCGCCTCCTCCTCCTCCTCCGCGACGATCTTCGCTAACGCTACGAAACGACGCCAGCGATTGCAGACTCTCCTCGCCAGAATTCTCTCCCTGGCAGTAAAAGTCGAGTCTCTTCTGTGCTCGTCGATGGTAACCGTGCGTGACTTCGAAGACCTTATCCTCATCATCGCAGCCGACAGGATCCTCCGGCCCAGACTCCGACGTGGCTCAGCGACCTTTCCACGGCTCTTGTTGCTCCTCTCTTCCGTCTCTTCGCTGAAAGAGTCAGCGTTATTTCCGGCCACCGAAGAGACTTCGCATCCGGCCCAGGGCGAACGAACCTGGACAGAGGAGTCGCAGGCTCGATTTCTCCAGGCGACCCTCCTCGAAGCTACCCGTCCATCATCCGAGAGAATCCTCCCGAGAAGATCTCCGACGTAGGGCAAGGACGGCGGACGTCTCTCGCATCGGCTCCACGCGATAGCGTACGATCTCGAAGCCGTGTCTCTATAAATCTTGCAGAGTCTCTCCATGGTCTCGTATCTCGTGGAGTGACGAGTTCTGAGCCTCGACCATGTGGCCCTAAGTCTGTAAATCGGCGGCGACTGAAGACCTGCGAGTATAGATCTGCAGGAGTTGAGGTTTCCAATTCTTTCGCACTTATCAGCGGCATTGATGAATCTCGCGACGATTCTCGTTCTCATCTCGAGCCTCTTCGTCGCCAGTATCTCGCTGGAAGTTATGCACGATATCCTGTGACTGAAGGCTATCCAGGCGCCGATGTTCGGAGCGTTTATCGATGAGCCACGAAAAACCAACGTCTCGATCTCGCCCATTGGAATCCTGACGAAGAGATCGCGATCTATGAGGGTCAATTGTCTTGCGAGAGTCTCGCTGTCGAGATCCCAGACGGTAGTGCGCAGATCGATCCTCAACAGTCGTCTCAGCTGAGCGGTCGTTCGATCGTCGATCTCTTCGTCGCGTTTCCTCGACCTCCTCGTCGTGTCCCTCGAGGAGAATATTCTGCCAACTATGCACGACGATCGTTCGCCGATCGAGCAATCGCAATCGCCCCGATCGCTTCTCTTTCTTCGGCGGAAGAATTTTTTTCTGCCGAAGCGCTCCTTGTCCGAGCGGAAGTCCCGTAGGAGGGCGAGGTGTCTTCGGAGGTCCCGATAGGCCGCCGTCGCGGCTCTGGGCCGGTACCAGTACTCGGGAGTCCAGAAGAGGATCACTCCGCCCCTCGCCGAAGCTCCCGTTGCTCCGGTGGACTTACCCGGCTCCAGCGAGGTCATCGAGACGCTCGCGGCTAGTTGCCTCTTCGAGACCGGAAGTCGCAGTTCAGGCTCGAGCGGCTGCCTTCTTATGGCCACGGCGCTCGAGGCTCTTACTCTCTGGACGGAGTACCTCTCGCCGGGCCGCACTGACCATGGACCAAGGGCGTGAAGAAAGTGCGCCGCGGTCGCGAGACCGTAGCGACGGCGATGGCGCGTCCTACTTCCGGTTCGTTCGCTACCCTCCCAGACGCTCACTCCGAGATCGACCAGCCTGCGACGCTCCGTCTGCGTGAAGCTCGACCTCGTGCGACGAAAGTGGTCCCGATCGCCCTCCCATGGCTCCAGATAGAGTCCCGAGCCGCAGTTCTCGCGGACTCCGAAGCCGAAGCGCGATAGCTTCGGCGCCAGAGCACTGCCGCGCTTTCTCGGCGAGCCGGATTTGCGCTTATGTCGCCTCTTGCTCGTGGAGGAATTTTTGTCACGCCCTATCGTCGCCGAAGTTTCCGAAGCTGTCGCACGACGATCGTTGCTGTTGTTGTCGTTGCCGTCGAAAATTGGCGAACAATCGTCGGTGTCGTCGTGACGATTTCTTCGATCGCGTCTGCGATGCTCACGAGTGAAGAGAACGTCGCAGAGAGCGCCGCCCCGTTCGAATACGCCCTTCCCCGCGGACTTTGAGTTTATCGGGCAGGGCCAACTGCCGCAAGTTTTCTTGCAGACGAGGCTCTTCTTCGGAGTGGAGTCTCGGAGCTCGTAGGCGAGATCTTCGAGGCTCGCACCGGCGAATCTGATCGGCACGGGTGTGTAATAGCCGTGAGCGAGCTCGTCGTAAGACGCACCCATGTACACGTCCTTTCGCGGCCAGGATGTCGATTTGCCGTCGCCCGCACCGCCGTAGTGGGCCCAAACTCTGCAGCGGCTTCGGCCCCCGTGGGCCTCTTCGTCCTCGTTGAATTCAACTCCCGACGACAACAGGCAGAGAGTGCTGAAGCTCGACGAACTCGCCGCTGTTGTTTCCGACATTGAGCTTCTCCCTTCGTTCATGATGGCGAGTAGATGACGAACGTGCGTGCACCACTGTGACCAGAGCATGTTCCTGCAATTCATGCCACCGAGCTCGTAGTACTTTGCTCTGCCGTCTATCAATCTGGATTCAAAAAAAAAAAAAAAAAAAAAAAAAAAAAAAAAAAAAAAAAAATTAAAACATTATTCTACATATTTTTTCAAGTTATTCTTGGCAATTTTTCACAATCAACGGTATCCCTTAAGGGATCTCCAATCCAAGCCTCGAAAACAATTTCTCTATTATACTTCATACCGGAAATATGTAAGTTCCAGTTTGAAAGTCTCAATTCTCAAAACCGGAAGTGACTTTATTTCGGATATGACGTCACTTCCGGTAGAAAAATAAGAGATTTAAACCGGAAAGTCACGTATTTCCGGTATGAGATCACTTCCGGTCGAAAGAGGAGACTTTGAAAGCGGAAGTGACGCTGTCGCCTGCGTCGACAATTCCGCTCTAAAGCTGAGATTGTCAAACCGGAAGTTTCGTATATCCGTTATGAGTTCACTTCCGGTCGACAAAAAAAAAAAAAAAAAAAAAAACGAGACTTTAAAACGAGAAGTGACGTTGTCGACTGTGTCTTCACATCCGGTCGAGAACTGAGATTTTCAAACCGGAAGTGACGTATTTCCGGTGAGACATCGCCACTTACGTTTCGCGAATCGAATACAGATTCGACACGACAAATTGATCCTTTTTACGAGAAGACGTTACTTGCCTTGCCTTCAGAGTTCTTCGTCTTCTTCTTCGAAAAATGCTGAGGGTGACGAACTCCAGCGGATAAACGGAAACGAGTTCCAGGCTCTCGATGCTAGGATCCACATTGGGATGACACGTGAATTTCGAGTTGGTATTCAATATATCGGCGGCTATTACGAGCCTCGAGGGCGTCAAGCCGAGAGCGACTTCCCGCAGTCCACGGCCGTCTCTCGTCGTCTCGGCGAACGGCGACTCCACCAGCACAGTGTCCGAGAAATCGCAGTACTCCGACAGCAGGAGTTTCTGTATCCTGTTGTACCCCACACCGAGGGACATCTTCGATCTATTCCGTCACTCATCGGTGAATATCTGTTGTTTAATGTCAATGACGAAAAGTTCGACGCTCATGTACAACGAGACGAGTCATCGCCGACGGTATCGGCTAAGATTCAATTGGACTTAAAATTGAGAGTCACTTCCGGTTTTCGAGTTAAGAAACATCGAAGCGAGGGAACGTCGAGAACTTTTGAGGCTGATAGAAAAAAAAAAAAAAGAGTCTTGGAGAACGACACTGACACTGCGTATCGTCGTGAAGTATCGCGCAGGACGAAGCTGGTGGTTAAAAAAAAAACTTAATTCGAACTGGAGAATTGATGAATGATTTCTTTTCTTTATTTTCTTCCTCTCTTTCTTTCTTACTCTCGCACTCCCTCTCTTCATCTCTCTCTTTCTTACGCTCTCTCTCTCTCTCTCTCTCTCTCTTTTTTTATGTCCATTATAAATGGACAGATGCGGACAAGCTTACACGGGAGTATGGTACGCGAGATACTTGTGACAATGATTCGTTAAGATGTGTATATCTACGTGGGGTGAGGTGAAATGTAATGTGCCGAATTTTTCGTAATGCGATATTTATAATTAATTATTATTCGTAACAATACGTATTACGTAATTATATAAAGGTATTAAATTCATATATCAATTATAGCTCGTATTCATATTGGGATTAATCAATTCAAGAGCCCTCGATGGATCTTGCTTTTTCGTGTTCTTTCTTTTGTTTTTTCTTTTCGTTTTTCGCGAGTTCGACTCTATATCCTTAACGTACGTTTCTTAATTGCCAAAAAAAAAAGCTCTAACACTTTCGATAAGCTCCACAATAGATTACATTCATTGAGGCCTCCCTTTCTAAACTCGCTTTATATTAATCGCCTCGGGCCGTCGTTAAAATTTCGCTCAGTCGTGTCGTCGGAACTTGGAAACCTTATCGCGAGCCATTTTCGGGACTGACTTTTATCGTCACTCTGTTCGACAGAGCGGCCGCGAGCTTCTCGACGTTGCTCTGCAGAAGCGACACTCCCGTGTTGTCGGGCTCGGTGCTCGAATGCCTGTTCGGAACTACCGGACATTCGGGAATTGACTTGATGGCAGTGTTGTTCTCCTGAAATTCAAAGGAACGGAGAAAAAAAAATTAGATTTTTTTTTTTGTCACTCTCCCCTAAGTCTCGCTCAACATCTTTTATATTAGAAAAAAAATGCTTTGAAAAGTAATGAACGGTATTGGATTTTTTACATAAACTGTTTTCGAAATTTGAAATATATGTGCGTTGCAATTTTACAATAAAATTTGTATGTTTAATGAAAACGCTTGTAAGTTTTAGGCAAAAGATTTGTAATTTGAATATCTGGTATTTGTATTTTACAAGAAAAAAGGATAATAATGTTCAATTAATGTTCGTAATGTAAGCATATTTCAAGTTCCAGTGCATTAAATTCGCAATTAATTTTTTACAGTCAACAATACCAAAGTTTCTTACCCCTTCGGTCTTTTTCCTGAGGTTCGATCGCTGCAGCGTAGCGGCGAGTTCGTTCTGGAGTCTCGAAACAACCGGGGCATCGACGACCTCCTCGACGACGGCCTTGGCCGCCGGCAATTCAGGAGCCCGAGGTGGAGGCTGCGGCAAAAAATCCAATCTGGAAGGTTGCTTCGTTTCGCCCTCGTAAGCGCCAATCCTCACGGCGACTTTTCCCGGTCCGAAAGTCGACATCGGCACGACGGGCGGAGTGATCTTGGCAATCGGCGAGCTTCTCTTTTGGTCCATAGCGATCTGATTGGCGTTGTTACTATTTACAGGCTGATTGGGCGCCACACCGTTTAACTGTTGCTTGGCCGGTGATAGATTGTGACGGGGACTTCCGGCTGAAGAGGTCGGTGACGATGCGCCCGTCGAGTTTCCGAGCGAGAAGTAAGTCGACGGCGGTTTTGGTATAATCGGGCTCGGAGCGTCTTTAAGCTTGAACGATTCGATGCTCTGCATCTCGACTGCATCTTCGGGACTCTTTGCGGTCGGCGAGTCGGCCGGAAGCGGAAGCGGTGGAGGCGGCGGTCCGCCTGGCGCTGCCGATCCGTTTGTTACACGCTTCTCCTGTTCCTGTGCAAAAAAGACGAAATAAAAATCAACATCCATTCTGGAGGGCCAGCGGTCAGGGTGAAGCGGACAAAATCCTGAAGAGGTTCGAAAATGTAACAAATGGTCAGGGTTATTTGGAAAAGTTGGGGTTTTTTTTTGTAATTGGTCATGGAAAATTAATGACGTTAAAGAACTTATAATTTGAACGGGGAAAGTTGTGCTTCTCCTGTGCTTGTGCAAAAAGAAAAAAGAGAAATAAACATTTTATTCATGGTGGCCAGCGGTCGGGGTAAATCGGACGAAATCCTGAAGACGCACGGAAATTTTTTAAATAATCAAGGATATCCGGAAAAAGTCAGATTTTTTTTTGTAATTGGCCATAGAAAATTAGTGGCGTTAGGAGAAGTTATAATTTGGTCGGGGAAAGTTGCGGAATGTTTTTCACTGTTTTTAACGGCCACGATGTGTTACTCGCGGTCGTGACGAAAGGCAATATTCGTTACGGTCTGGAATCGCAAAAAAAACAAATGAAATAAAAATGAAGCGCGAAGTGTTAATTTTGCGCATCAAAGAGAAAGAGATGTATATATACGAAACACTAACTGTGTACGGTGTGATAGTGAACAGTACGTGCTTTCGCGGTGAAGCTCCATTGACACGTTTCATCTTAATTTTTCCTCTCGCGAAGAATTTTTTCAATCACTTAGTTTTCTTTTAACATTCTCTTTACGTCGTCGAGTTTTTTTTTTTTTTTTAATATTCGTTGTTTTCGGCGTAGCTCACGATCTCACATACTTTTTTCATTTATTCATTTTTTTAACGTATAAACTATCACTTTTTCAATTTACAATTTGAACCTAATGATTTAACAGGTGTTTCTTTGTCGTTCGCTTCCTCGTTTGCTATCACTTCGAGCCAGTCTAATTTAGAGTGTCGCAATCGCGCCCCACCACTAATTTACTTTGGGAACCGCTAACGAAAGTCACCCGGTTCGCGCGTTTCGTTCTTAATGTTTGTATTTCGTATCAATAATTTTATCTACTCGTGTTCCCAACTAGAACACGATATACCGGTTTCGAGACGATGATGCTCCGCGATAGTTAGCGTGGGCAATGCTGGTAGCACGAAATATCTCTCGGGGAATTTTTTTTTCTTTTTCTTTCCCTCGCCTCGCAACAAAACCGCCTGGTGCACCTGAGCCGCAAGCGCAACGCTCCTACGAGCTGTCTTACGTAACCGAGACTGCCTATTATTTTCCGACTTTGTCACCGGCCCGGCAAAGTCCGACGAAGCGACGGAAAAAAGAGGAGAAGACAAGAGACGGAGAGAAAGAGTGGAAAAAAAAAGAACAACACAATATATATTCCACGGCGCGTCAAGCCACGAGTGTCGCGAAACTGGTAGAGCTCGGTCGCGCACCTATCGATCAGCGACTCGGGGTTCCCTCGAGATTTCCGATAAGAAAAATTTTATTCGACGATAAAACAACGGCACGCTGATAGATTAGTTCCCGAATATTGCACGACCGAGACTTTCGTTGATTTCGGTTGGTAATTTATCGTGCGCTTGGAAAAGTTTTTTTTACGATCGACGAGGTGAATTATTCATAAGCGAAAACTCGAGTGCACTCGTTGGAGAATTTATTTGTATTTTTATCGTTCGTTCTTGTCCGGCGAATTAATGAAATTCGATCGAGCATTGCCGGTTCGGCGAACCATCCGAGACTGACTGAGCACCTGAACCGCTCCGAGCCTTCTCTGACCGGAGGTGCGAATTTTGCTATCTCTCCGCGGCGAACGCCGCGAAACGACGCGATAGCTCGATATAGTTATGCACGTGAGATCGGCGCGTCCGTGTACGTATTGTGTATGTACGCGCGTTTCCGAGTCCAATCAGAGGATGATTACCACGAAGACACTCTCGCACGGAGGAAAATTTTACTGACTTCCCCGCCTCGATCACTATCGCGATAAGCATGGGTCTTATCGGCTGCGAGAAGGCCGCGCCTCCTGTTGCCGAATTCATTATTTTTTGAATTTTTTTTACTGAAACGAAAAACATGCGCAAACGGTTAAAAATTAATATTGAAAACTTGGATCGAATAGAAAAAAAACTGCCGATCAATTAGACGAATGTAATAAAAGATCGACTACCGGATAAACAACATTATTGCAGTCACGAAGCACGCTTTTTTAAAACTTTTTATCAGTCGAAACGATCGCGAGGCACGCTACTTGCTGGTGCTGGTGCCTTTAACGAGAACCAATTACTGTACTGCATTAAACGCACGTCTGCCGGTTACTTATTAGACGATTAATTTATCAAAGATTTTTCGTTATTTTCGTCGAGTCTGATTAAAAAATAATAATTCTAAAGTTTAGAAAAGCGTTTCAGACCAGTGACCCTTTCTCGCTTTTCGCTCCAGCGTCTTCCCAGCTAACCCGTACCGACGGACATCATCCACTTCGCTACTGAAGAAGGTAAACGGAGAAAGTTTTGTTTCTACGCTCCGCTCGGCTACCCGTTATTATACAATTAGAGAAGGTTACTGCACTTGTCAGCACGCAGCGGGTATAAATTTCGCGCCGAATCGCTGCAACTTCTTTCCTCCTCCTACCCCATTTATCCCGTTTCTTCATCTGTCCTCGTTGCCTCGAACTTTTCGGCGTATCGCAACGAGCAACGATTTTATATATATATATATATATATATACGATAATGAATCTATCAATCAGATGATACGATTACGATGCTCGAAACAAAAAGATTATCTCGAACGACCTGAATTGACTGATTGGTTTAGCGCTGTTTCGTATCTCACGGTATTTCTATCAAACTCTCCCTTATCAGAAAAAAAAAAATTCCAACTCGTGATGGAATTATTAGTTTCGTTTTGTCATTGCGCCATTGCGCTTACCTTTTCGGCTTGCTGATCGGAGAACTGTACGCGCTGTTGATTGCCGTTGAACATTCGGCGATGTGCTCGCTTGAATTCTTCCATCAGCTGCAGTGACAAAGCACGATTTTTCGTCAGTTAATTTATTCTCCAAAAACTAAACGCCATATAGAATGAAAAAGTTTCATTCCCCTTTACCCTTTAGTTTTTCCTCTCAATTTCGCTTAATTCAGTTTTAATTGTTAGCTGGTTTTTCCCGACCAAAGGGTCGGATGAACAATTTTTTCCCTCACCTTGTCGTGCGTCACTTTATTTTCCTGGGCTCTCTGAGCTTCGGCATTCTGCGGTTTCTTCGGCTCGCAATTCTTGTCCTTGTTCGCTTCGGCTTTGACGGCGTTCATAATTCTCTGAAAGAATAAAACACAAGTCAAGTGGCGCGTCAACAATCTTTCGATAGCCTGAAAGATTTGACGTCTTCAACGATGCGATGCAACGAGAACCGGACGAAGATTAGTCATGTCCCGTTTTTCTTTTAAAATTCGAGACTCGCGAAGCCCCACTCACAATAGCCGATTAGTCACGTTTGCGATCAATAGATAAAGCATTATCTTCCAGGTATTCGAAATTTATTATTCCACAAACTTTGGTTGATTCGCTGCAATGCGTCATCAAAATTTACTATCGGGATCGAAGTTATCGGGAATTTGCAATTTTTTTTTCTCTACCGTAACACACTCGATCGACGGAGACGATTTATCTTTGCGAGCGCTTCAGGCTCGCAGCTGCGATGGAGAGTCGAGTGGCAAGCGTACTCGAGTGGTTCTCACTCGTGATGAGTGAAAACTCCGTACTCTCCACCGGGGGCGACGCCTCTCCGAGGTAGAAAAGATCTTCACTTTCTTAAAGATACGCGGTGGGAGATAAATTTTCGATCCACTAACGAGAGCATTGCACTGATGATTGTTACTATTATTTTTTTTAACCGCCCGTATAGAAATTTTCCAGCGTTACATCGGGCCTGGTAAGGCCTTGTCAGGTCTCCCCCGGACTCTGTCAGGACCCGATGTAACGCTCGAAAACTTCTACTAGGCCTAAGCACTCGGCGGGTCTCGGAAAGATCGGATCTCCGTTGCATATTCTAATCTTATAATTAGCATATTATCCAATCGTCGATCTACCTGCTGGGCCCGCCTCTGCAATTCCTGTGTTATGGCGGTGCCGAGATCGGTATTCGGTACCGGTGAATTTTGCACCGCGACCGGACAAGGTCGTACGACCCGCGGGGGAGCGGGTTCCGGTGTTTTGTTCGCGCATCCGGTCGCCGCCGCGACCGAAGAAGCGAAGGAGACGGTCGAAGCTGGCTCGCACGAAGACGTTGAGACCGACGACGATGTCGAGGCCGAGTCTTTGCCGCAAGACGATTCGAGACTCGACTCTGTTTCCGTCGATCCTGTACTTCCCATCGACAGAGTGCTACCCATTTGCACTCCCTGCATCGCTATCATTGGTTTTGTTTCTGAAATTACAAATAAAATAATAATAACCAGAGCTGGACAATCATTTAAATACATGATATATTTTAGGTATTTTAAATACTCAAATATTTCTCAGGTATTTCAAGCACTTTTTGGGCCAATTAAGTATAAAATACAAAATAGTTTAACATCCACCTCCACACTTGAATGATTGTGCGAATTATCTGGAGCCAAAATACTTGCACGATGTAAACCGAAAGGAATAAAAATGTTATATAAAATTTTTGTCAAGTATGATAAAAATAGTGTCAAAAGTGAAATATTTTTATATTTAAAATACATATCGTATTTTGTATTTTATATTTTCAGTATTTTTTTTTCAGTATTCTGCCCAACTCTGACAATAACACGCATAGTTATGCATGCAAAAAGTGCACGAGCTCGGAAGAAATTGGAGTCAAAAGCTACTGCGTGTTTGACGAAGATAACAGCAGCAGCGTATTCAAATATAGTTCGCTGACGGCGTTATCGCTTTGATAAGAAGTCAAGAGATATTGCAGTCCGGGAAAAAAAAATGTTTAAACGAAGTTCGCGGGTGCGTTTAACGGTGAGCCTCGTTACCTGGCTGCCATTTGTGGGGAACTGACGGCGGCATGCAAGGCGGCGCCGGAGGACAACCGCTCTGATGAACCTCTACTGTCGTCACGGTCTTTCGTTCGACGGACTGCGAGTCTCCGAGACGATTATCCTGTCGATGGGCGTTGTCCTGCAAATGAAATATAAATTGAGCACATTAAGCGTTAATCAAAACGAAAATATTTTCATACGGTAGCTACCAAGTAATTATTGTAATTTGATCTCATTGAGGACGAACAAAGTTTCAAAGTGAAATCTCACAAGGGTTGATTTTTTTTTTTACAGTCTCTGATCCAAGTGCTCCAGGTTCGAAGCGTCGATCTCGCAATTATCCAGGCCTCGTATACACGCTCGTAAACGCGTACGATAATTATAAATAAATTGCGAAGAAGGTTTAACGGGGTTCGTTCTTAAGCTGACGAGAGTCCGGCGAGCGATTTACCGTTTAGCTTCGAGAAGAATCTTACGTGGGCATATACGATACGATGTATATGGATTGCTCGAGTATCGATACGGTAATTGCGACGGTGGGTGTATGTGGGCTAGTATGAGACTCGCAAGATAATTGCGGATGAGCCTCGGATAGAAAGTGCAGTTCATGCGTGACGCTCGATCGGCGCGTTAATGATAAAATAAATGGACAAGTTAACGGCCAACTCCCGGGCTGTTGGCTTTTGCAATGCTTCTCGGCTGTGCTTTGCATATACGCTTGTATCGCGGCTGCGACAGACTTCGTGCACTCCCGATAAACGTCGATCGAAGGAAAAGTAGACTGAACGTTTCCTTATGCGGTGATTAGTCCGATATCTGGACCACGCGACTGTGAAAGTTTTTCTTTCCTTTTCAATTTTTTTTTTTTTGGCTTTAGTAGTCTCAAGCTTGCCTTAGGAATATTGTACGAGTTGCGTTCGTCCATCGGACAATCGTAGGTCGGCCCGTTGTCCCGATCGTACGAGGTGCGCCGGGTCCTTTCGTCTCGTGGATTAGCGTCGAAGTCGTGAGATTCGTAGTCACGAGGAGCTACCGGGTCGTACAGCGGCTCTTCGTTATCGACTTTCGGGCTGGCATTGTGATTTTGACGGTAGGCCGGATGACACGGATAGCCGGGATTCATGTTTTGATTTACTCTTATTACCGTTGTATTGTTCGGCTTTCTGGTCCACTCTGGTCCCTGTAACGTTGATGAAATGCCGTTTTAGATCGATCGAGCTTATGGCGAGTAAAATAAGTACAAAAATAAAAATTGCCAAGATAATTTACCTGATCGCTCGGAATACTCCATTCGGAAGATGAGCAGCTGCTCGTCGACATCGACATAGGCCATCCACCTCTGAAACGATAGAAAAAAAAACATAGAGCGGTGAATATCTGCGACGACAAAAAAAATCCCACTAGGAAAAGAATAAACTCACTTCAAGTTTATAATGCCGGTAGGTGGATTGCTGTAAGGGCCGAACGATCGACTCATGTCGTAGCCACTGGAAGCTCTTATAGCCTGGCTCGTATACTCGTAGGGTGGATGTGTAACCACTGGTCGATTAACCACCACCTCGAGAACATCCGCCCCTCGCATTACCTCGATAGCTCGCTCGAACGGAATATTCGTCAGTCGTTGACCATTGCACCATATAATAACGTCGCCGGCTTTCAGCCCCGCCGCACGCGCCGGACCGCCCTCCCGAGTTCCCTGAACATTTAAATCAACCATTAATATTGAAATATAAATAAATACATAATAATAAATAAATGAATAGATAAATAAATAAATAAGTAAATATTTTGAAAAATTGTGGATTTGCTTGTTGGTTTCAATGTTTGTCCCCGCTCCCCTTCCTTTAGGTCAAGCTGCTCCCCCCTGCCCGTTTTCATAGCGTATAGAATGGATTTCCAAATTCCGAAATTCCATTCTATACGAAATAGATTTCCACATTCTATGAACCCGCGATCCATGAGAGCGCGCGAGCCAACATACCCGCCAGTAAATAAATAGAAACTCGACCACAGTACTTTGGAATTCATAGATTCGTCGTAATTTGTATACCTGAACTGTGAGGCCTGGCACGATTCCCCTACAAACTCCGCATCCCAATCTGCCTTTTTCTCCGACGTGAATTCTCAGACGAACTTGATTGTACGGCGGCAGAGTTCCTTTGTATAGAGAATGTTGCTGCTGGTGTTGCAGCTGCTGCTGCTGTTGCTGCTGCTGATGTTGCTGCTGCACCATGTGCCACGTTACAGGATCGTTTGGATTGCTTTAATAAGAAACGGACAAGACGGTTTATTTACAAGTCAATCAAACAATGTAAGAACCTGAAGTTTTTTTTAGACAGTGTAATACATACTCTTTCACTGGTATCATGCCCACACCTGTAAAAAAAAAAAGTTAACAAGTCATTAGTCAATTGTCTGAAATCGATGAACTCTTAAGATGTAAATGCCTCGAAGATTTTTTTTTTTGTTTAAAACATTCTGATGCTTACTTCGAATTTTCAAGACGAGATCCTGTCGATGTTTTGCCAGCAGCGCAATTTCCCTGTGCACAGCATCCTCGACCGGATGGCCGTTCATTCTTATGATCTGATCTCCAACCTGTTCGTTCAATCGTACAAATTTCACTAGTGCACATTGATTCCATAATTTGATTGTCGATTGTACATTCTATTCAATTATGAATAATCTATAATAATTCTATTCAATTATGAATAATCTTTTATAATTCTGTTCAATTATGAATTACCGATTATAGTTTCATTCAATTATGAATTGTCAATTATAATTTTATTCAATTATGAATTGTTGATCATAAATATATTCGATTGCGAATTATCGATGGCGCAATTAAATCGATTATAAATCGAAGAACGCGAGTCGTACCCTCAGGCCCATTCTCTGAGCTTCGCTGCCGGGCTCGACGTCGCTGACGTAAAATCCTGCTCCGTATTCGAGTCCTCCGCGAAGCGAGAAGCCGAAGCCAGGATAGCCTCGACGAAGTCGAACGTTCCTCGTCACACCGATCACGGCCATTCTACCGTCCCCGGTGCTTCCGTTTCCGGGACCTCCACCGGCCGAGGACCCCGTGCCGGTGCTTGACGCACTCGACGAGCGCCCGGACCTGCAAACACAAGAAAACGATATTCGATTAAAAATCAAATCAACCGCAACAACTAAATCGATACAGCGTCGCTCATTATAAAATGTAATTTATATCTGCGGGACAAAGAGCCTCTCCGGCCGAGTTACAGAGAGAGAGAGAGAGAGAGAGAGAGACTCTCAGAGGCCGGAGGGAAATTGAGTAATCAGGGGAATTTCCGAGCACCGTGTTACTCTCTCCGAGTTTCCCGAGATTAGAATTATCTCGACCTAGCGCAGTAATATCAAGCGCCGCCGCGGCACGCTGATCGCTGAGCGCTTCCGATTAGTTTCTGCGGTTCTCCACCCGGGTTTCAACCTCCTACGGATATAATTGCTCGACCGATCAGCCGCTCGCGAGTATTATTCAATGAATCCTCCAGGCACTTCCAGTTTCAGAATCAAGGTTGATCGAACGTTGCGATACTTTAGTTTTTAATTTAGTTTAAAAAAAAAAAAATATATTTTTTCAATCTCCACACGTAGAAAAAAAAAAAAAACACAAAAGATGACAATAAGTTTTTAGAGTTTCACTATTCGTGAAGTTTTTCCAATATTTTTGGGATTAAAATTGAAGATTAAAAAAAAATATATAGCTGTTTGACCAAATTAGCAAATACGTCAAAACGGTCATCAAATGGTCGATCAGTTTCTTTTTCCATTATTTTGAGTCATGCAAGTGAATCGTTAGCAGGTTGGCATTTTTTTTTTTTTGTGCAGCAAATTCGTCCTCACAATGTCTAAGCTAATGGCTCGCGATTACCTTGAAAAGAGTCTTTGGAAATATATCTGCAAGCACGGATCTACACGGTAAGCACTACAGTTAGGCGAAAACTGTTGCGGCGGCGCGGCGAATGTCTTCGATGGGTTGCTGAAGGAGCTGTTCTTTTTTTTTTCTCTCCCGTGCTACTGATGTCTCTCTATAGGTAAACATCGCTCGGGGTCCGGCGCAGTTGGTACAAGGAAAAAAACATACGTTTCCCCGTGTCGATTTGTCGACTGGGAGGAGCGGTTCTCTCCTTGGCAAGTCCGCCCGGAGAGTTTCACGTAAATTCTACGACACTGAGTACTAATACGCCGTCCGACCGTTTCTGCTTCTCCGCGAGTCGAGTTTTCTATGGGCAATTCGTGTCAAGGTAAGTTTACAGCGACATGCGGAGCGAAGCCGAGAGGAGTAGGTCACTCGGACGACTCCTGTGCACCGCCGGCTCTCGAAGCACCCGTGCCTCTCGCACAATCTGTGCGAGCGCTCGCGCTTATTCCGTTTCAATTTCCCGAGAAACTTTCAGCGAGCGTGCGTATACATATATATATATATATATATATATATATATATATATATATATATAAACTATATACACCGGAGAGGAAAAGAAAAAGGAACGAGAAAAGTCCCGATTTCCTCGACGTCCGGCGACGGTCAGTTTCTTCTCGATCCAATTATACGAGACCTGACCTGTCGCGGTGTGGTGGGGGCAAAGAAAACTCTCGTTGACGAAACTCGTTCGTCGATCGATTTATGCCCTGTCCCAGTTAAAACCGAAATCGCGATTATTTTCTATTTTTCGAATACCCGAAGAGATCTCTCTAAAATTTATACTCCACGCAGATTTCATATAAATCGTAAGTTTATCATCGACGAACATCAAATATTCATAGTTTCGCGAGGAAAGTTTTATTTCGCGACAAAAGTTCGCGAGTCCAGCCGAGCCGGCGCCCGATCGCCGCAAGACGAAGTTTCAACCACGGGCGAGATCGAGTTCTTTGATAAAAAAAAAAAAACAAAAAAATACATCCACGCGTTCACACACTTCCTCGCGAAGGAACTTACCGACGAGGACGTCTTCGCGTATTTTCTAGGACACACCTCCTCTCCGCTCATCACTCGGGAATTCGTTTGTGCGAGAGGATTGTATATACGTTTTTCGTCAAGTTATACGTGACGTTGAGAGAGACGTTTGTAATGTAAGACCGTTAGCCCGTCGAACGTCCGAGCTCCTGTTTAACGAGCCTCGACACGAAAGTGTTACGATTATTATGTTGGCTGCGTGCGCATCGCCTACAGTACGAAGCACCGCTACCGGCAGCGCTGTCTATCCGAGTAGTCGCCCGTTGGCGTTAGAAAAACACACACACGGACACGCACACTCGCGTCGCTCTGTTTACTATTGCAAAGACGCGAGAGATGTAACGTATTTCATTTTTTTTTCTCCGTCGGCTCGGGTCATTCATGAGGACGAATTTGCCTCTCGCTCGGTTATTCGACTAACGTGGAGACGAATGCTAATTTCGAAAATTGTCAAGGTGTAAAAAGAACGGACGGAACGGCGAGATGGAGAGAGGCGGGGATCCCGGAACGGTAGTGTCGAGGCGAAAGCGGCTCGGCAATTCTTGCACGACACACGTGAATCGGACGGTTCAACGAAACAACGGTAATACGCCCTGGCAATATCACTTTTTATCTCCCTCCAAATTCCACAGCTCCTCTTTTATATCTCGCTACTGAATCCGGAATATCCTTCTGCCGTAGTTTTATGTAACTCGCGTGACTTTTATCGCTGCGTCGGGCCGCTCGACTGACTGTTGACAAAAACAATCGCGTCCACAACCTCCGAAGCGATATATCTTTATGGTTTTTTTTTTTCATTAAACTTTTATAGCTAGTTTAATCATCGCAGAGATGAGAATGAATTGAGCGAAATCGAGGTGAATTCCATCATTAGCGTGGATCGATTAGATACGAAAAGAAAAAGAAGAAAAAACATTTTACTGTGCCGCACTTTCTCGGCCTGGAAACTTCCCGCAGTTTCCTTTGTCTCGGCAGTTCTCTCGAAGGTTCGGTGAGTTACAAGTTATAAGCATAATAACCGTTATACTTTGCCGAAGGATCTTGGCTGCTCGAGTTATAATAGTCTTTGCTGCACGGATCTATATGCTTATTACTATATATAAGGTATTTCTTTGCGGAAAGAGGAAGACGTCGAGAATGGTTGAAGGTGGAAGCAACGACGATGTTATCTGCTTTCGCTCGGTCGAGTTTTAACGAGCAACGAGGCAAAAGCGTAAATCACTATGGCTGCATCGTCGAGTAAACTCGGTGCGAGGCAATCGGGCGCGGATTCCGCGTTACACAGTTTTCTGGAGGAAAATTTGTTTTCAATGTCACGGCCGAATTGTCAGGTAAGTTGCTTCGCCAGCTATACCGATATATATATATATATATGGGTATATTTGTATACCTATATATTCGTGGCAGAGTTGGATCGGAGTTCTCCGAGTTATTTGCCTTCATTCACGCACGAATGCTTTTAATGCATTCTATCGAGGGAGGAAAAGATCTCGATTTTCAGAGGCATGATTTTCGACATTGCCATTGTGTATAAAAATGCGGTCATGCGGGCTCCGGTAACGAGACTCAATCTTATCGAATTGCGAATCGATGCAGCATTGCACTCGTCGGACGACGATAATAATTATGATCATACGCAATGCTCGACGGAGTAACAACAAAAGGGAAAAGACACACACACAGGAGAGAACATAAAGACGTTCCGGGAATAATAACGGCCATAACAACAATAGTATCAAGGACGTCGTAATTGCGAGTCTGAGGGGAACCGGAGAAAATAACAGAATGGACACATATTATAATGATATACATTATACGCATGCTAGGGTCTCATGTCTCCTCGACATTCTTCGGACGCTTATTATATCTTGTCGCGAAATTAATTTGATGATATAATTTTTATCTTGTGGATTCTCACAGCAGCATCGCCGCCGCAAACTAAGTGGGGTTAGGGCCCCAATCGAGACGCCATATTGTGTCGCAGTACCGAAGCATTATCCGCACGAACATCGGAAAACGAAGGAGAAAAAACAAGTGTGACAACTCTCGATCGACCGAGTCGCAACCTCAGCGATATCTCAAATGTATCGAATAATGGAAAAGTGCTTCTGCGAAGACTGGCAGCGAAATTAAGTGAGTTTAGGGCTACAATCAAAACGCCATATTGAATTCACAGTTCCTAAGCATTATCCGGACGAACTTCAGGAAACGAAATCATAACGAAAAAAAAAAAAAAAAAAAACGACACAAGTGTGACAATAACACTGGGCCGAGCACGTCCCCAGCAACACCTCGAAATATATCGAATAATAGAAAAGTGCTTTTGTGAAAGCTGAGAGGACAATTACGTGGGTTTTGGCGACGCCATATTGAATTCGCAATTCTAAAGCATTATCTGCACAAACTTCGAAAAAACGAAGTTTGAAAAAAAAAAAAAAAGAAAAACATAAGTGTGACAATAACACTCGATCGACCGAGTCACGACCCCAGCGATATATCAAGTGACCGAATAATAGAAAAGTGCTTCTGTGAAGACTGAGAACGAAAACGGGACCGAGGACTCCCGTCGAAGGCATGCCGGATGATAAAGTACAGAGGGATAATGGTGTGTAGCCGATAGATCTCGAACAGTCGCGATTCTCTCGCTCGATAAGTATCCTAGTGGTTTTGCGAGCGTCTGACTCGAGGCGGCCAGGATCGTTCCGTGGCGGAGGTTAGAGTATGGCGCGGGGCGGCAGAAGGGGGGGGGGAGGGAAGCAAACTCTCGCGAGTCAAGAATCATTTCCGGTAAGAGAACTTTGAGAGGGGGGGGGGGGCGCAAGAGAGGGATACGGTCAGACGAGGAGCGCGTTCTCCTTCGGTATGTCGACGATTCGCGCTGAGCGTGCCCGGTGAGCTCTCGAAGAGTCTCGCAGCTCGTTATACCTCGACGTCTCTCCTTCGGCTCGGATAGTTATTCTTCGGCGGCGAAACGACTTATCGCTCATCGCCATTTGCGGCGAACGGTAACCGTCTCTCGTTCGAGTACATATGTATATATGTGTGTGTGTGTATATATATATATATACATACTATAGTACGACTGCAGTCTGGCTCTCTACGGCGAGCCTGCAGGAATAGAGAGACCCTTACAGACATGATCGTTAATGCCTGCCCGCGTGTAGTTTGATTAACAAAAACGTGCCGTTAAAGCTCCGCGTGACGATGCGTGTACGGTATACGAGACCACGTAGATTCATAGAGATACGTTATACGATTCGTGCAGAGAGACTGCCGATCGTCGTCCCGCACGATACGGCTGCCCACACACGTGGATTTTAAATCATATCATGTTAGCCGCTCGTTTCAATCACAATTTGTCATGGAATTGTCATTTCTATTTTTTTTCTTTCTTTTTTTAAACGGAAAACGACTCGTGAACGGTAGAACAAATTTTGAGACGCGAATTTTCCTCGAAGGATTTCGATCTTGGAGTTTCGATTAACTGGCGAAATGTTTTGATTAAATGGAAAAACAAAAAACAAAAAAAAAACAAAGGAAAATGGAAAAATAAGATTTCTCGTAAAATTAGCCGATCTAAAACTTTCGAATCTTTGGTTAGTGGAATGTTCGCAGTTAGCGATTCGCGATGAAGAGGCCGCATTGATTATAGTACAGAAATGCAGTTAGTTGAAAAAAAAAAAAAAAAAAAAATGAAAAGAACGAAGACAATGGTAATTCAGTCGCAGTCGCGTATCGTGTCCATTGGCCGTACCGCTACCGCTACCGAGTACTCCAAAGCCGCAGAATATCACGATCGTGAGGTCGCACGGTAGGCAATATAAAGCTGGTGCTTGTCGAGGATGTCACGAACGTTGCGCCACCCCGCTCGCTTCTTCGTCATCTTCCTCCTGAGGTCGCTCGCTCGGACAACTTCCATTCTTAAGATACAAGATATTTAGACTCGAATCACGAAACTACTAAAAAAAGATTCACTTTCGCACGGCGTGCTCCACCGACTCGCCATTCATTCTTCGCCTCGTATCTCGGGCCTTCGCTTTCGTTTCAATAACAGAAACGAGTAAGAACAAAAAAAAAAAAATAACAAAATTACCGAGAATAATAGATTAAAGTCTTCCGAGCGCTCTCGGCACTTCGACATTATTCGGCAGCCGACAGATTACATACTTCTTGGTTTACAACGCATACATCAAACTTTTCTCTTCAAAAATAAGAAAATAAAAATGTGAGGCATTTGACCCGATTCTAAATTACTGAAATCGCTCCGAAATCGCTGTTTCTGAAATTGCTCTTTCGATAACTGAAGCGAGTAAAGAAAAAATTGTAAAGTTACCGAGAATAATACAATAAATTCTTGCAAGTGCTCTCGGAATTTCGCCATTAATCGGCAGCCGTGAGATTATAGGCGTTTCTGTTTACGACGCATGCATCGTGCTTCTCTCTTAAAAAAAAAAAAAATAAAATAAAACGAAGTAATTAAGAATCTAACGCATTTTCTCCCGGTTCTAAATTACCGGGCTGAAATCCCTTTTACCTTTAAATAACGATAACGAGTAAAAAGATAAATAGCAAACTCACCGAGTAACAATATATTAAAATTCATCCGAGTGCTCCCGGAATTCTGCCATTATTTCGGCAGCTCAGTGATTATACACCTCTTAGTTTTGCAACGCATGCATAAAACTTTTTATCTTAAATAAAAAAAATTAAAATTAAAATGTGAGGCATTTTCCTCGCTTCTAAATTACCGAGCTGAAATTGCCGCCGGACTCGTTGTCGGCCTTTCTCTATTTCTCTTCTTGACTTTTTCTCTCCTCACCTCCCCTCTCCCCTTCTGGTAACCCAAGTAACGCGCTCGCGGATTTTCTCTCGCTAAGGATATTACGGAGTTCGAGCCATTGGTCTAGAACCGCGTTAGCGTACAGCTTTGTCAATAGTTTTTCCACACCGGCCGATCGCCGGTGAGCTTCCACAGAGTATGTACGCCTGCGAAGTTTCATACATATGTATAGGTGGGAACATTAGCGAAGCCACGACAGAGGTCTCTTTTTCACCTGTGCGCAAGTCCTTGCGTTTCTCTTCGACGAATCTCCATGGACGATGGACGGTGCTGCGAAGAGCGGGGCAAAATGGACCAGCGGGGTAAAATGGATCACGTGCCCTCAATTTGGGACGAGACACGATTTGTCACTCCTTTGATTTCGTGTTTCACGAGTAATTTGTAAAAGTGGTCCGTTTTGCCCCGCCCTACCCTAAGCGCTAGTTTGCGAGTTCCCGTGTACTTGGACCGTATATTTGCGTATCTTCGAGTCTTCTCCGTATGTACACAGTCTCCCGATCATCCTCTTCTTCGCGTCTGCTCATGCACCGGTCGTAACTACTTACGAGTTACGCTCCTCCCCCCTTTTCCCCCCTCGCTGCCGCGAAACGTGTGTGCTTGGTTTATTTATTTATATGCATATATTCTTTTTTTTTTCAGCGAGTGGATAATGTTCGAGCCTCGAGCTGAAGAAACGGCGGGAGCGCGAACTGAGGAACACAGGTGGCCGAGTCGTAGAGAATCAACGCGGACCACCGATGTGTTATGAGCCTCGCATACCTCAAGTTTTTCATTTTTTTTTCTTCTTCATAAACGGTCGATTCATTTCGCCGATGTCATCCGAGCGACCTTAATATAACTGCGGCGGCCCTATTTTGCCCCAGTCACCCATATTTTTTTTGGAGACCATCCCAAAGTACTTGCTGAGACTTTGGACGATGAAATTTATCTGTAAGGCAACCGACAGATAAACCTCATCGATTTTTTCAATGTGAAAAAAAAAATCATCTGGTATGAAAGTGGTTAATATGGCCCACTCACGGGTACGTCAATGTAAATTAATTTTTAACGCAACTATAGCTGATAGATAAATCTCGTCAATTTTTTTCAATGTAAAAAAAGAATCATCTGGTATGAAAGTGGTTAATATGGACCATATTCACCCACGACTAGAATCAATTATGTATGAAACGGGCCATATTCATCACTTTTTACCGTATGTCGTTGACGCTTTTCGTGTATAAAACTTTGAAAACATTGACCGACTCATGAACAGGAGTACAGGGTTGAGCGAATACGTATTCAACCGACTTGCTATTCCACGCGTTACTCCGGTAAAAAAAAAAGAAATGTTAAATCAATTATAAAAAATAGCATGTAAGATATACGACTCGTCCGGTATCAGAGTCCTTCATCGGAATCCTCGTGTTGCACGAATCCTATGAAATACGTAACTGGCGCACGTACATGCACAGGTGAACGTAACTCCGCGTAGCGTGGAGGCCGAGCACGTAACGTCTGCACTGGATTATGTACAATACCTGCTGTCCAGTTATGCCGGTTCATATTTGGGTAAGTCGTCACTTCGAAATTATCTCTAACATATTTTTTCACCAAGTAAAGCGTACATAAACAATAGAGTGCTTAAAAAAAAAGAGAGGCTTTTTTCTCACATCATTGCTCGATGAATATTTTTTTACCCGTTCAGTGGAATTCAGTAATTCAAAACCGATGATTTAATAAGAACACAAGAGGAAAATATATGAACAAAACAAAGCGGTTTCAACCGCCTTAATAATAGATCAATTTCGTACGTGTACGAGTAACTGGCGAGCATAAAAAAAAGAAACGCTTCTGTTGCAGCATTGCTGAAGGAAATTTTTTTTGCCCGTTCAGTGCAATTCAGTAATTCAAAACGGACAATTCGGTAAAAATAAAACAGAAAAACATGTTTTTAAAATAAAGCGTTTTTTCTTCCAGCCGCCTTAATGGATAAATCTCATACGTCTCCGAGTAACTGGCGCACGTACATAAAAGTGCTTTTATGCAAAGACGAACGCAACTCCGCGTAGCGTGGAGGCCGCGCCGCAACGTCTGCGCTCCACTATGTACAATACCTACTGCTCAAGTGTGTCGGTGCATTGGGTAAGTCATCACTTCGGAATAATCTCTAAATTTTTATTTCCCGTAGTAAAGAGCAGATAAATATTAGAGCTCTTCAATTGAAAAAAAACGCTTTTTTCTCACAGCATTGCTCAACAAAGTTTCTTTACTCGTTCGACGGAATTCAATAATTCAAAAGCGACGATCCGGTAAAAATAAATACGGAAAACATATAAACGAAATAAAGGGATTCTTCTAGTCACCTTAATAAATAAGTCTCGTACGTGCACGCGTAACTTTACGCGCGATTTGGCCTCGCGCGACTAAGAAATACAAGGAAAAACGTGCGTACGTGATGTTCGCCTGTACAGCGATCGGGCTGAGGAGTGCGATGTGTGTCAGGAGGTCAGTGACTCTTCTCTTGATACCTGACTACCTGCCAGGGGCAGAAGTGATCCGAACGGAGCATCTCTCTTTTCTTCCTCTCTGCCTCTCTTTCTGTATTGAGAAGGAATCTCGCCGTGCCTTTTCCCCCTCTCGGAGACGAAATTGTGCCATTATTTCGACCAGGCGATAAGAGATCTTATCTTATCTTAAGTTGCAATCATTGGTAAACTTATTGTTTACATTGTGTAATCTGTGCATTACGATGTACGTCTCACATGGTTATTTGGGTGATGGGTTTCCATTTAGCCTCGGTTAGGGATCGGCCCGTCATTAAAATAAATAAATAAATAAATGAAAAAGAGATCGTTAATGGGATTATTATGGATCGGCAATGTCGTTCGTCCGACGGTGATCCGACTAAGCAAAAATTCAGCAATCGAGACATCAAGATTTGTGTCTGCCATCCAAAAAATATGAAAATGTAGACCTGAGCACGGAAACTCCCTTTGAGGCTTCCACTGACCGATGTTTCGTCACAGTCTTCGACAAATATATCCATAAATCATCGGTACAACATGCGCCGTCTTGTGTTGCGCATATTCGCTTCGCAAACGACTCCTGTGGTGCAACATTCGTCAATCAGCCTGCGATTCGACTTGGGTGCGAGAAATAACGAGGATATGGTTATGAAAATTTGCCCCCCCCCCCTCCCCCCCCCGGACACGGTGAAGAAAATGCGTGCTCGCTTGCCGCTCCGTTATTACCGCTGTTCGTCCAATCGGCAAAACACCGGTCCGTATTCTTTAATCTAGATCCAAATGTCTGGAAAAATTTTGCTGTATAACTAAGAATCCTGAGAACAGTTTTCCAGCACAGTTTCTCGTCAAAACATTTTAGTAGTTGGTTGTAGAAATCGAAGAATTCAAATTATTCACGGCGGTGAAATTTTGGGAAAAAACAATTTCATTCGGGAAATTGTCGACCAGTCGGGAAACACAAATGCTCGCCTCTCCGTCATTGCCACTGTTCGCTCACTCAGTAAAAGAGCCATCGAAAAAATCTTCTTCAGTCGAGATCCAAAAATTCTGGAAAAATGTTGACGAACAAAAAAGCATTCCGAGAACAGTTTTCGAGCGTTGTTTCGGCATAACATTTTCTTATTTGGATCTCGAAATCGAAGAAGTAACATTTTTCACGGAAGTGAAATTTTGAGAAAGGAAAATTATCATTCGGAAATTTGTCGAGCAATATAATGATTTTTGTTCAACAGGAAAGACGCTGGGGACTCGAAGGGTTAACGAGAGGGGAAATGGTTTCCGAGAGATCGGAGCCAGACGGGTCATCTTTGTGCTCGGGTTTATCGTCTACGGGGCGATGCGCGCAAAGTGGCGTAAACTTTGCGCGCGAGAGGACCTTCTTCCGGGATATTTCGAACGTCCTGAGAGAGCCGGCAGAAGAGAAGGCGCTATGCGAGCTCCGATGCTCGTAAAATATATTTCTCTCATCTTTGTCTGCCTCCTTGTCGGCGTCTCCGTCTCTCCCGAGCGGCGCAACGGCGAGAGGCACCCTCCGGCGAAATGTGGCCATCGAGGTTTTAACGCCGAGCCGAAGAACGCTCGGGTTCTTCTCGGGTTCCTTAACTCTCTTCGGCTGTACACGCTCCGTACTCTCTTGTGCGCCGCTATCGCTCGAGGCCACGCGAAATCAACCGACCGAGATACATATATATAGATTTTCAAACTCAACATTCCTCCGAGCGAGTATATTATTTCTCAGTTTCTTTTTTAATTTTTTTTTAATTTTAATTTTTTAAGTTTTTAGTTTTATTTTTTTATTTTTTTTTACTTGCGATTGGAGTTTTTTTGGTCGGAAAGTACGCGAATTAGAAATCCGAATGGTCGTTCGCTCCTGCGCGGTTACCGATGGCTAGACGGGATACGCCTGTGTCCTCTTCTCCTCTTTTGGCCGTGACACATCGCAAATGGAAAAACCACACGAGAGTCCCATCTCTCGCGAGAGGATAACTCTCGGGTTTCACCGGCAGACCGGCGGAGGCTCTTTCTCTCCCTCCGGAAAACACTCAACGGCCGTGCTTCGTCGTTGATGTACAGTATTTGCCGTTTCATTCTCGAGTTCTTTTCTATTTGCTCGATGATTTTTTTTCTTCTGTTTCCCCTCACACCTTTTTTTCAAATGCAAACAGCGAGTCTTTAATTCTCGAGGCGGCGTTATTTTTAAGGCACATTTATATCTCTACAACTCAACTCTACCAGAAAACATCTCTACCATATTAGAACTCTACCAAAAACTCTCCCGGAATTGAAATAAAACTCCGGTAGAGTCTTACTTAAATCCCGGGAGAGTTTTATTTAAATTCCGGTAGATTTTTTTTTTCTTCCGTGGTAGAGATTTTGATAGAGTTGTAATAAAGTAGAGATGTTTTCTGGTAGAGTTGTGAGTGGTAGAGATATAGATGTGTCATTTTTTACGCCCTTCGATGAGATCGAATTTTGATTTATTTTTAAAAAACCAAAAAATGAAAGAAAAAAAAAACTGCGTCCGGAGAAGGTCCAGAAAAAGCTCAATTCACAGTTTCCTCGAGAGTCCGAGAATCTTTCGCGCGCCGTAGTGAGACAAGCCTCGGGGCTCTTCTCGTTAATGAAATCGGCTCTCCTGGCCTGGTATCCGGTGAATCGCCTCGGTTCACGTAACAAAAGCAATTATCTTTATATTTATTTTTCTCCTTTTTTTTAATCCCACCTTTGGCGCTGGTCGCGCGGGGCGTTATCGCGAGAATGCTATATACATAGAGGAGAAGGCTCGCTGGTTCCGGTCGGGCTGACACCGCGGTCGCGTCTCCCGGAGGTGACTGTATAGAATTAATTGTTCCACCGTGAAGTACAGTTACGCTGTGTACAATTCGTCGGCCGGTTTTTCTGTTGCCCGAGCCTGTTTCGCGGTATCTGTGCCGCACAGCAGCCCGGCAGACGTGGAACACGATTTGCTTTTTATGAATATCCGTGTCGCGGCTGTGTTAAGCCTCGTGGACGAGAACGGACGTTCGCACTTTCCGACAGCGCAGCCTTCCATCAGTCTCGAACAATGCATCTCCGTCCGTCGCTCGTTCGTGCAAAGAGATCATCTCCCTCGTTCGTCTTTCGAGATTAATCTGTCACCGTTGAAGCTCCCGCTCGTCGCACCGGCTGACAGCGATATCGAACCAAGGCCAAGAAGTCCTCCGAATCGACATTTGCCTCGAATCAGATCCGAGGCACAATAAAAAGAATACTGTCGAGCCCGATCGTTGATCTAAACTATATACTTTCTTACGCTCGAACGAAAAATTATTATTCAATCTGTCGCAACTGAATTTTTAATTATCATTATCATCGTTAGCCACAAACATTATTCCGATTATTGTTGTTAATTTTTTTTGCCATGTTTTGTCACTATAGAAACCTGCCAATTTAGCGAATTTCTCAACTCAAAGAAATTTTTAATAATAATAATAATAATAATAATAATAATAATAATCAGGGAACGACGTACTTCCTGGTCGCACATACAGTTCGTAGTCGGAATATTCAAATGAAAGTAAAAACAATGAAAAAGATTTGATAAAAATAATTTAAGTTTGCCGGGCCGAGGTTGTGATAATATCCAGCGTTGATATCGACTCGTGTCCATAGGCGTTCGGATGCAATAAATCGTGCAGGATAATTACAAAGCGAGAAAATCTCGGGCATTGTGAACAAAAGTGTCAACTGAAAGCACTCGGCGTATCGATTCGGCCGCTGGGTATCACGATTACTCTGCACAGAGAATAGCGGCGAGTCGCACTTTATATAACGACCGCCCTGCGTTTTGAATACGTTTTTTTTTTTTTTTACGGCATAGACTTTAACTATCCGGCGAGTTCTAACTCGCGATCGACTTTCGAGAGGCGCGATCGGGCGTGGAATAATTTTCTGGCATATTTTAAGGCCACCGACACTCATTGGCGATCTTTGCGATACAAAGTTACATTGTTACTGTTGTCTTTTTTTTTTTTTATATACACGGTCAGTGACTCTGCTTCTGCTGACGAACGGTATCATCGTAACTGAATATATATATATACAATCGTCGATATTTATCTCCGATTGCCAACCAAGATTGCATCAGTGAAACGTGTATCCACATCCACCTTTGAATTACCTAACACGGCGATGAGGAGATTGCAGTTCGAGCATTTTGTGGGAATCTTTAAATTTTTATTGTTAATCGTCCAATCAAATCAGAGAAAGGATTAAGGCAATATCGTTAGGCAACGAGTTTCTTTTTTTTTTTTTTTGTTCGAGAATTCAATTAAATCCATCTCCTATAATAAAACCCTTTTAATAATTGTCCATTTAATAAAAGTACAAAAAACGAGAACGTTTTATAGCATCTCAAAAAATCGGAAAAAAAAATTGATAATGTTTTCACTCGACTGACAACCTTCGAAGAATAAGAAATATCACGGTCGGTAACAAGAACTGTCATTCATTCTTTCAACCGTGCCGACGATTCACGTACGAAAGCAAATTTCCTTTCTTGAAGTTGTATTCATATCCGCTTCATCTGCGATTTCTCTTTTAATCCGAAGTTATCAAGAAGTTATAAAAAAAAAAAAAAACAAAACAATGTAATACAGTTTTTATTACCGACCAAGCGCCGGGCGGGGAGGAACGGCTCTCGGATCGTTTCAGATTACGGCGCGAAGTGAAACAATCGTCGAGATTTTTTTTGAAATCCGTAAAGGATGTCAAGGGCTCGATCGACAAGTCGGTTAAGAACGAGCCTGGCAGCCGAGCGATGCATCAAGAGGACCTTTGACTCGGGGGGGGGGGGTCTATCTCGGCGAATACGTGCGATTCCGTTAATGGTGCGAGATCCAGCGAATAGGAGGTCTTGCCGGAGCACACTGAAACCCTGTGGATAAACACAGAGATACAAGTTTACAGACTCGGCAAAGCTACGTGCATGTACTTAGCTCATATATACGTATATATTTTATATATACATATAGTATGGTTGTACCAAGAAGATTTTTCGCGACCTTTCCCATGACACCTTCTGTATTCTATCTCACACGAGTCAGATAAATTGTTAACGTTCGTCGGTGCAATCCTCGCCGCATCGTGGCCTGCGTATTAGTTCGCTATAAACACATAAACAGGCTCGGTAACAAATACACGACCACCAACATCTAAACTTCTAAACTCTCCGGCAACAGACCCGAGCGAGTGTGTTCTGGTACGGGACGGTGTACTTTGGTGCTGTACTCACCGTTGCAACGATGCACTTTGTGCAACCACCGAAGTTTGTACGCAGAGAAGCGCGAGGACGAGAATTATTCGCCAAGTGGTATGGAAACCTCCGACGGGAAAGTGGATGAGTGTTCAGTCACTCGTCCACTGAGGATGAATATCGTTGTAGAGCGGCCTGAGAACTACAAATAGGATAATAGCGTGTAATAGGATAAAATATAGTGCAATAGGGGCGTGAGCATGGAGACGGAATCAAGTGCTTTGCTTTGCTATGCGACGAGAAAACGAAAACGTAGAAAGAGAAATACATAGTAAGGTTTCAGCTTTTTTTCTTTATAGAAAAGCAACTTTATAATTGCTAATATTCGTACACAATGCAATGTATTATAACAAATTATTCAAATAATTCGAAAACAATAAATAAAAATAAACCACAGGCCCGAGAACTACAAGTAGGATAATAGCGTGTAATATGATGAAATAGGATAAAATAGGATAAAATAGTAAGTGCTTTGCTTGCAAAGCACTTGCCCTGCGAAGAGAAGAAGAAAACGTAGAAAAAAAAATCCATAGTAAAATTTCAGCGTTTATTCTATAAAACAGCTAATATTCGCGTACAATCTAACGTAATATACTAACGTAACGTAATAGTTATTCGAATTATTACAAAAATAACGAATGAAAAGCAAAACAAAACACCAAACTCAATTGGCACAATCAGAGAAAGACGTTGATCCGACGAATTCGCCTCAAAATATTATATAAAAAAAATAATTCAAATAACGTCAAAAAATGCAATAAAAGTTACGCATAACAAGCAGTAACTTATAACATTTCAAATAAAAACAACCAGTATGAAGATATACAGAATTGAAGGATTGCTAAAAATCCTTAAACCTTATAACCTGTTTTTGAGTTTTGAGATGAGTTTTGTAGAAATGGGAAACGGATTCCTATCTACGGAAAAAAAAATAAAAAATTAAACCGGGACATTACCGGACCGTAGAGTTTAGCCCCTGAGAATCGGCACGAGATGGGAACGGGCCGAGAGGAGAATGTTAGGGCGGAAAGAATAGTCCAGAGTTGAAGTTAGTCTATAGAAACAAATGTCTCGGTTTGTGCACGGAGAAGGCGCTGGGAAGGGCGTCTCTCGATTTGCCTCACTTCCAATCCCAGAGCCTCTCCTTCGCTATATAGTTGTATTCTGTACACAGAGATTGGAAGCCTACTGCAGCGGCCCATAGTGGAGTAGCACATAACGATGTGACCCGCGCGCACCATTGCAATTCCTAATTATGCAACCTTCTTCTCGCCGGCTCACAGCCAACGTGAGTTTTCTCACGCAGCACAACCGAGTTTCCGAAGGTGCTGTACGTATAATACTATACGTATACATACAAATATATATATATATATATATATATATATATATATATATATATAAACGCTGTACATAAGCGAGCCGAGGTACGTCGTCGTCGTCGACGACGTCGTCCAAGTCGACGGACTCTCCCAGACCGTTGCGCTATGCTTTTATGGGTAAACCGGAGAGGTTTCAGCACTCGTTGGCATATTGCAGCGTACACAGAGCGTACACGTCTATTCGGAGATATTAATTAACGCTCTTTTGCTGCAGAAGTGAAATTTTCACTGATTCGCGGATATTTTTTTTTTTTTAATTTTATTTAAAATAAAACTTGGATGGTAGAGGAAATTCCAGAGGGATGCGACGGCTCATCGATCAGTCGGTCCGGGAATAAATTTCCGCGGACGAAAGGAGGCGCGCGTCTATCGGGACCGTGGCCTCGACTTTCGGATGATTAAATTTCGTTAGACAAAAAAAAATATTAAAAAAAAAAAGTAGAATGAAATAAAAAATGGAGACAATCTCGCAAAGTTGGTACTTGGAATACGTGTTCAAAGTGCACTCAGCGACGGAGTCTCCCTCGTGAGGAATTCCACAATGGATCTGGTCGGCTTCCTCGGAGGAACTCCCGAGACTCGCCGTGAGGAAACATTCCCCCTCGCTGCATCCTGACTTGCTCTCTCATCTCAATTTCTCATCACGCCAACGAGGCTTTTACCTCGAGTACTCGCCTCTGCCTTGCCGCTCCTCGTGCTCCTCCTGCCGGCTGTTACTACTGCACTAGCACTACTTATACCGCCCTCCCCCTCTTCGGGCCTCTACGACTTGTACGGCACTCTGGCACTACCTACGTATTCCTTTCAATTTCATCTTCCACGAGAAGCCAACCATATCTCGAGAACACTCGAGTCTCATCCACCTCGTGTCGGGGTGCGAGAGTTAAAAATTTCTCGCCAGTTCCGGAGTCGGCTATACCAAAGCGTCGCGGATTAATCCGTCGAGTTATTGCACGGCGTACATTTATTGCGGATTGTGAAGATTAATATAACCAAGAAATAACCGAGCGGTGCAATATTTCTAGCCATTTTATACCAGTTTTTGGTTTGGCACTTTGAACGTTCATGACTTTATCTGCCTCTGATATTCTTATTCTTATTCTTATTCTTATTCTCTCTCTCTCTCTCTCTCTCTCTCTCTCTCTCTCTCTCTATATATATATCATAGTCTATCTAGCATATATATCTATATTCTTATCTAGAGAGAAAAAAAGTAGGTGAGAGAAGTCAACACGATCGACGGGTTAAAGTCACCTCGGTAGAAATTTTGTCTTTTTTTTTTTCGCATGTTTCCACGTGACGGAGTGGACGCTTCCTCGATAATTCACCGGTATATTATTATTTACGAAAGAGTACATACAGACGCACGGACAAACGAGCCGCCACGAAAGTGCTGAGGGAGATCATAACATCCACACACAACGGGTACCGCACCGTGTGTACCGACCATTTTTTTTTTGGTTTTTTTTTTTTCTCTCTTCCCCTCTTATCTCGGCAGGTGGCCGCGTGCTCGTACCGCGCAGCTTTCTCTGCTAATATTTCTCATCTTAATTATGGGTGGCATGCCGAGGATGCGCCCGTTCGAGACGTTTCGCCCTGGGGGGTCCGCCGAGCCTCCCATTGAGCTTTCCCAGGAGATTCTTCACGTGCATTATATATATATATATATATATATATATATATATATATCAAAACTTTAGCTCCAACGAAGCAAAACGCAATTTGCGCGAATTAATCTTAATGCTAAGCCGGTTACATAATTAATTTTATTGTATAATGTACGAGCCTAATGGGCGTAGGTCCGCGGGCCATTAGTGTGATATAATTCGCGAGCTAACCCGCCTCGAGTAAAACGAATCCTGCCGACGGCACATCAATTTTTTAATATTTTTCCAATTCAGCAGAATTCTCATCTGTTTTATTACCACGTTGATATGACGATTTTCGTTTATTTTTGTTATTATTATTATTATATTACAGTGTTAACTGCGCGATAATTCTAGCGTGTAAATTTATATCGTAACGAGCAGAGTAACGATATCGTGGAATATACGCGCTGCGTCGTTCGTGTTTACTGCTGTACGAGAGAGGAACGGGAATGACTCTGAGAGATCCGAGTCATTATATCTTTCCACGCGAGGACGTCTCGACGACAACGGTCGGTGACGAGATGAAAGTGAAAATATACACGTATATCTATATATATATATATATATTATTTTTTTAAGCGTATCTAACTGGAAGCGAGAGTAAAATGAAAGTGCTATTCTTACATAGCGTATATTACGTCAATTCGTACTGCGAGAGACATACGATTATCGATAGGAGGCACCGGTTAGCACTTTATCGATTGACCTTCCGCGTAATTGGTTTTTTCATCGTCGTTATCGGCACTGTGTGCGAAAGGCGGCTCGGCGAAATGGTGTGAGAGAGGAAAAAAAAAAAAAATTAACGAATGCACGTGAGTCACGGTTTTTGCCGGTGAGTGCGGTAGCGAGTGAGGTGCGCATATCGATTCCCGAACGGGCCCGGACGGGAGCCGCGACGGAAGTTATTCAACGCAGGTACCGCAGCGGCGAGTTTGTGGCTTTGCCCGCATTTTCGGTTGGAAGTGTCGTCGAACTCGTAGTCGACCGATTTCATATACGACGAGAAACGAAGCTCGGGGACTTCGATGTCGGACCAAATTGGCCCATGACTTACACTTTTTGTCCGAGGCTCTGCCCTCTGTCGGTCGTCCATCTACGGGAGTATCATAAATTTCGCCTGCATCCGAAATGGAATTTCGAACTCAATTTATACACGAACGACATAGTTATGGAAAATGCGGCGACAGAAAATTTGACAAAATCCACAGAGGAACCTTTGATAGTGTTTTTTGAGAACTTGAAAAAAGAATCAGTTACTGATAATGATAGTCACGAAAATATCTATAAAGTTCTTAAAGTTGAAATAAGTTCATGCGATGCGCGAGGTGCTTGAAGAATCGTACCTTCTATAGTTAAGAATATTAAAAAAAAAAAAAAAAAAAAACTCTAGCAGGATGTTGAGGCGCTTCGTGCCCTCGACATGGACTATGAAATTTAGAAACCGGAAATTTAGATTTTTCGGTGTTTACCGGAAATACATCACTGCTGGTCCGGAAATTCCATCTGTCCATAGAAAGTGACGTCTAATCGATAATACGACACTTCCAATTCGAAAATCTCATTTTTCGACCGCTAGTGACGTCATACCGGAATGTAATTTTTCAATCGGAGGGGACGTATTGCTGACGAAGATAGTGCACAGCGCTGTTGTTATTCTAGATATCTATCGATAGCGTTTCAGTTATAGACATCGATATCGCATCGTGGAAAGAAAACATTTATAACAATGTGATTTAGTCATAGATTCTGTTTAGATAAAATTTAACTCGAAACCTACTCCGATTACTGCACCTGCAAATGTAGAAACTCAAGCTTCTCGCGTGCGATTTCTCGCACGCCTCTCCCGCCTGTATGATCAATACTGCGGCGTATGTGTATGTATTTTTATGTATTATTCCATATAGTGCATATCGCGTCAACGTGCACGCATGGCGGTGAAGTTTCGCGATTGTCATTAAAGAACCCTCCGGAGACAATGGACTCCTTACGCAACACAAGACTAAATTTCGAGGAGGAAAAAAAAAAGTGTTCGCTCCTCGTAGCGGCAACGCTTATAAGCGCTTCCCTCGAGCTACGCGGAGGTGCGAGACAGAATTGCGCAACGAAGCGCGTTCCCTAGTTATGCACTAAACCTATGGTAACCGCCGATGTTGTACGGCAGAAAGAAGAAACTGCGCAGAATAATATTTCTGCAGCTACACGAGAGAGAACTTCTTTCCACCCGCATTTCGCAATCCGACAAATTGAAAGACTTGCCGACTGACGTCCTCCAAGCGAGATATCACAGCTTTATAAGCACCGACATGTGTACGCGCATCTCGCAAGATATTTTTTAATCGTCATGATAAAACCTTTGAAGAAAAAGTTAATTAATCATATTTTTTTGAACTTTAAATTGTAAAATTGACAAGGAAAAAAAAATGCATAACGTTCGCGATCGTGAAATGTTTGTTATACGTGCAAACCGTTTTATTTTACCGTCCACGATGATTACGAGAATAATTCAACGGTGGAAAGAACGAAACCTCGAAGTCGATGTTTCGAGACAATAAAAACTCGAGCGGTAAATCAAATTTAACTTCACGGAGATTCGCGAAAACGACAAAACAATGCCGGAAACTGTAACGAAGGAATTCGGTGATCGATATTTGGAGAATTAAATTTCTCCGTGGTGTAAACAACACATCGACGGATTTATCGGTTTCTTCCCGTTGCCGGATTGCCCGACTTCGCCAATAAATATAATGCGGTGTACCGTCGATGCGAGGCTTCCGGGCAGGTCGAGATTCTCTATCGCCGAGCACGGGGAGCACTCCAGAGAAAACTTTCGGGAGTGCTCCAAGAGTAAACTAACGCTAGTTAGCCAGTGAGTTGCTCGAGAGCATGGAGCATTGATCTACCGCGGCTCGGCGGAACGGAAGGTACCGAAGGTACTCACTGATGACCGGAAGTCGATCGCCCTGCAACTACGGTTCTGTTCTGGGCGAAGATTTAATATCGCTGCCCAGAAACCTAAAAAAGGCGGTGCAGCCATAAAGTTCTCTCGAACTGCCGTTATCTATTCGGGGATAGGGCCGGGCGGGGCAAAATGAGACAATGAGGTTAAAAATGTTCCAATCGTATTTGGATGCTCTATTTTGCCCCATCGATATAGCCGGATTGCATATCCCGTTTCGCCCCACTGTACCATCCAAAAATTATGGTAAAATTGCATTTTGTCTCACTGTCCCATTTTGCCCTGCTCTCCCCTATGTATATATATATATATATATTTTTTCATATTGAACAATCATTATCGGGATAATTCAGTCATCAAGTTTAAGTGACACTGGAGCCATTGTGGCAAATTGCATTCGCCCGACTTTTATCGTATAATGGGACGCCAATGAATCGCAAAGTTCGTTAAGTCATCGAAAACGCCCATCGGGCGAGGACGGGGCAAAACGGGATAGCCAAGTAATCAAATCCGTGCGGTCCAGCACGTAGTTTTTCCGCGGTCTCCCGTATATGTACATCCCGGTCTCCTCACAATATTTCACCAATTTTCCACGATCGAATTTTCGAAGTCAGCTGCGCGCAGCGACCGGAAGTGAGGGGGATGGGGCAGTGTGCGCTTCAGCGTAAAACCGTGGAAAAGGGCCCTCGTCGGCAAAGCCCCTCCAATTATCTGAGGCAGGGAGCTACGTTCCGAGCGGAGGATCTGGCAGCGCTACAGTAAAACCTTCGTCATTTCCCATTTTTTTTTTTTTTTTACTAAAAAATAAAGTTCGCTGAAAAAAAGTAAAAAAAAAATAGAAAATCAAATAAAGATAAAATAAATAAATAACATGCAAAGAATCGTGGAGCGGTCGATCCATCGTCCGGTTGAGCAGCCCTCGGACAATCGCGGCTCTACTGTACGTTACGTGTTCACTGCACCTCTGCCGGTGCTCCGGCACGAGAAACGGGCGCGAGATAATCGAGCGGCGTGTTCTCCAGAGACACGCCGCAAAGATAGACACGGTATATGGAAAATACACAAGTGAAACTTGTGTACTCCGCAGTACACCGAAAGGGTACGCCAAAGAAGCCGGTAGCTCCGGTCCCTGCAGCGCGGAACACAGACAAGGGCATACCCAATTTAAATGGCTCGGAGAGCACGGTCGTACGACCGTGCCAGACTCGATTACCATCCGGTCACCTCGGGGGTTAATGGAAAATAGCGAATATCTCTGCCCCCCCCCCCCCCCCCCCCCACTCGCCCCAGACATCTTAAACTTTCTCGACTCATACGGTACACTTCGCTCCATTTTAACCATATTATTTGCAATCCCAGCATCCGCTTCGGTAATTACTCCGATTAGAAATTACTGATGCACGTTTCACATTGTAATTTCTTCGGCAACTAATTTTCTTTGGTGGCTCGGAAAAGGTAAAAAAAAAAAAAAATTTGAAAGAATAAACGAATGTGCAACATACGTGGCGAACGTGGCGGGATTCGCACACCTGCAATAATTACAGCCGTGCGAACCGTGCGTTTCGTTCAGAGACTCGCCGTCAGGCGTCTCGGCGCGCGCAACCTAAATAAGACGCAAGTAGGGCGCCATCGTCGCCTTTCCTCGAAGCCGTCCTAATTTCTCGGGCGGAGTTGCGAAAGAACGCGCGCAGCTCCGGAGGTTCGAGAATTTTCTTGGCTCTCGCTTCGAGTCTCATTTGGATTCTCCTCAATGTCTCCCTCTCTCTCTCTCTCTCTCTCTTTCGTGCTCAACCCTCCGCCACTCCCTCTCCTCCTTCCTCCCGGGCCATCGTCTCTCATTATCGTCGTTCCCTAATGCATGATGTTCGGCGTCGTTCCTCTCGACTATACGCTAATGTACTGTTATTGCAGTGATCACGAGAGGGGGGGGCTTTCGGAATAATAGCCAGCGCATACATAATTTTCCCTTCGTCAACGTTCCGCGTATACACTGTGTTTCGGTGGAGCGAAACGTCGCCTCGAATCACCGAACAGCCGGTTCTTCTGCGCTCGACGCTAACCGCCTCTCGGTACGGTTTCGTTTCTTGGTTCTTTTTTTTTTTCTCTCCATTGAATCACCGGCTCGGTTTCCCGTTTTCTCTCTCTCTCTCTCCGCCGGTTTCATCCTCACTGAGAGAAGGAGCTCGGAAAGACTGCCAAGCGATATGGTAAATTTCAACCAGGCAACATGGAACACCCGCGCCACATACTAGAGATATGTGGAATTTTCACTTGGGCCACAGCAATTTTTGCCTAAGCCGATATGGTAATTTTTTTCCAGAAGTTGGCTTGGCAAAATTGTACGCAAAATTGTGGCTGAGAATTTTGTTGAAACGAGTAATAATTGCGCGGATTAAAACTGTGAATTCCGTGGATCGAAATTCACAATTTCGTGGATAAAATGAATACATAGAAAAAATTTGATCACCCTAAACAAACGGTTCGCGATCGCGACGCCACCGATTACTATATTTTTTTTTTTTTTAGCAAGAAATCCTTATATTATAGCAAAAATTACGGGATAGTCGAGTAATATCTTAACGATGAGCAAAATTACCGCATTTTCTACCAGAACGTGTTGAGAGCATGTGAAACACGTTCACAGTGTGTCTCTCTCGCTCCGCCGGCAGCCCCACTGAAGCTATCTCTCTCGCTCTCCATAGTGTTTAACATCATCTTGAGGTGTAATACCAATGTTTGCTAGGATGTCACTGTAGTCCCCACACTGAGAGAAGGATCTAGTAAATATGACTATATCGTTTGAGAGATATTACCATAAGCACATAGTAGTAGGTAACTAGGGTGTCACCTATGGTAGGAAGTGCCGGATTTAGAAGAATTTTTCGTAGACATTATGGTGAAAATTCTTGAAAAATCTAACACTTTCTGCCATAGGTGGCGCTCTGGTGCCCCACTAATATGTGCTATGGTAATTTTTCTCAGATGATCGGTAGTTTTCACTAGATCCTTCTCTCAGTGCATATACCTGAAAGTTCTGCCGGTTTTTACCGCATTCATGGTAATTTTCGTCAGTCCCTTCTCTCAGTACAGAGTCCGAGCTTCGTATTTTCTATGGGTGTGTTTTCGCCTTTTCTCACCGTCACTTTCCGTCTCACTCGCCGATGTCGCCTCGAGAGGCCCTCGAGGACTCTCGAGCCGAGCATGGAGCTATCTAGCGCGCTCAGAGCTACCCGATCGATGTACGTATGCTAATCTTCGGGAGAGCCCTGCCGCACGAACTCAGAGGATTATTCGTGGCTGCTGACAGCAGAACTGCTAGAGAGTCGCGGGAGCGTTTCCTAGGCTCGTATACGCTGCTGGCGAATGGAGTTCTGTATACATAAATTCATGGTTTGGAGCGTACGAGGATTCGGGGAGGGAGAAGGATACGCGACGGCATTAGACGCCGTCCGGGGTAGACCTCGTCCACTTCCGGTCGATCGATCTTCCGCATTGTTCCACCCTGCCGGTAGCCGGACGGCCTCCGGCACGCACATCGATGTTCCATGGGGTGACCGTTATGGACGCTCTAATTATTTCGGTCCCGTGGGGTCGAACGAATGTGCGTTTGTACTCTCATGGTGCATTTCAGAAATATTCGTTTTCGGTCGAACTGTGGGAATCTTCGGGTGAGAAGTGAGAGGTGGAGCAATCGAATGTATAGTTGTCACTAGTTGCATTTGGGTAGTGAGGCGTATTTAAATACTGTAACGAATATCGTACGCGCTATAGGATAGACGATTATCCTCGGTCATGAAGAACAATACTTACATTGAAATCTAGGTAACTCTGCCGAATTGCAATTGTACCGGAATACAGATCTGTAAGAAGATGACTAGCATATTATGACTCTACCGGGTCACGACTACCACCCTATTGCCATAAGGGCTTACCAGAACATCTTCGAAAACATAATAATTCTACCGTATTACGAGTTCACCAGCACGCATTCTTCGGCGATAGAGTTTCTTAGGATATGAGCAGAACGTCGGGTCACCCTACTTTATTCGGCGGAATTCTGTTACCGGAGTGCTCTATTCTGATAGACTTGTATCAGAATACAATAGTGATGCAATGAGCTAGACATGTTTTCGGAGGCCTGTATTCTGATGGAGTTCTATCCTGGTGGACTTGCAAGTGGCCGTTCGATTTGGTAGAGTTGCATATTATGCTAAAGTTTAGGACAGAGCCGTGTATTGGGCAGCTTTAGAAAATCCGGAAGCGTATGAAAATGTTTCCCATACGAACGTTCCCAACGGCGCGAGCAGTTAAGTTTTGCGAGATTAATAATGAGGTATTGATTAATAATACGATAGATGGGTTTTCGGAGGCCTATATTATGGTGGAGTCGTAACCTGGTGGAGTTACGAGCGGCCGTTCGATTTGGTAGAGTTGTTATTTGTTAGAGTTGTATACCATGTTAGAGTTTACGACAGAGGCTTGTATTCCGGTAGAGTTATGCACCCGGTGTAGATGCAAATGTGCCGTCATACTGTTTTATAGTCCGAAAAGCCTGGAAGTCTCGCGTCATGGCGACCCTCGAAGCTGCGCAAATCTTCGGGAGATCCGGAAGCGTATGAAAACGATTCTCGCAGAGCAGCACGAGTCGTGCAGTTTACGCTTGTCCCTATCTATACTTCCGGTCTATCGATCTCCCTTGCGTTTTGTCTCCGCCTTACTCTGCACCTTGCGGGTCTCTCGTCGCTTTATGGTACACGATCGTACAATAATCGCCAGGTTCTCGCTACTCTATGCTCTACACTCTATGCCTATATATAAATATACAGACGTATTCGAGCGCGTAGAATCGCAATTTCCCCGGTGCGTAAACTCGGCTCTCCGGCGTCCGCGACTCCCGTAGATGGCCGGCTAACCCCGCAGAGGAAACGGAGGTTTCACGACGAGATGAGAGAGTTTCACTTGGCCGCTGTTAGCATTACAACGGAACGACGACCTGCGTCGTAGCCGCTGCGCCGAGCTTTTAACAACGTCCTCCTCTCGTCACGGATCGCCCGGAGTAAAACGCACGCGAGCGCGAGAATTGCGCCGATACACGTGCGAAGAGAACTTTTATGTCGTGCCCGCTCGCTCGTACGGACTATATATGTGTACATTAAATATATATATATATATATATATATATATAAGATATATGTGTGTATTAAATTGGAATGGAATTCTACGAACGCCCTGCACACAATGTTATAGGTGCGCGATGTTACGAGCTCGCCGTATAATGTTACCGACGTAAATATTGCATTTGTGGATTTAGCACCGTCCCGAGCGGGTATGGAAAGCGTATCGAATGCGCCGCAACGAATCCGATGGTTGTACAACGTAATTGTCGTAACTATCGAACGGCTCTAAAATTCCCGGTAAATTGTAACTCGATTTTGCAAATTCACGCAAATTTCGATAATAGCGATGGTCAAGATATATATATCGGGGGAATCGCGCATATCTTCGTCGGGTCGCATCCATTACCGGAGCCCGTGGCTGGAACGTATTATAACAAAGTCATTGGATTACTCCGCTATAATTCAAGTCGGTGACAGTCAATCGACGAAGAAAGGGAGATCTATTTAATTCCTTTCTCTTTCTTCACTTTCTATATCGTCCAATGTGTTTGACATCGAAATTGTAACTCATTTTTGCAAACTTATGCATAATTTGCCAATCGCAGAAGAAAAGGACGTTTATTTAATTCCTTCGTGTTTCTTCACTTTCTATATCGTTCGAAGTGTTTGATATCGAAATCGTAATTCGTCTCTGCAAATTTACGCAAATTTTGCCAACCGGGGAAGAAGAGAGTTTATTTTTCTTAAGGATTCCTCGTTTTCTATGTATATCGTTCGATGTGTTTGATATCAAAATTGTAATTCAATTTTGCAAATTCACGCTAACTTGTCCCATCGAAGAAGAAAACGATTGATTTCATTTCTGTTTCTTTCCTCACTTTCCATATCATTCAAGTGTTTGATATCGAAATTGTAGTTTAATTTTGCAAATAAACGCAAATTGGGGATAATACCGACGGGCAAATATATCGAGGGACTCGGACATCCGTTTGTCGGGTCGTATCCATTACCGGAGCTCGTGGCTGGTATGTTATTAACAGAGTCATCAAATTACCGCCGTAACAATCAAAGTCAATGACAGTCAATCGAAGAAGAAAAGGAAATTTATTTAATTCCTTTTTATTTCTTCACTTTCTATGTCGTTCACAGTGTTTCATGTCGAGCTGATACCACACAGTGGATGCGTTCTCGGTCGATAAGATAATCCTCTTATATTTTCTGCGGTTGGGCAACGTTTTGAGGCTTTTAGATTTTTTTTTTTTTTTTGCAACAATTTTTATTTTGCTTATTGTCACAGAGTGTTGATTTTACGCATTCGGCGAATCGATTTTTTGGGCTCGCGAGACCGGGCAGTTGCGAGATCGTGCGAAAACATTGATGGTTCCTCTATTCGATTACGCGGGTCCGAGGGGTAGTTCGAAGGGGTCGTTCGAACCCCCTCCCCCGACGCGTTGGATTGCGTACATCACCGATAGGCATACAGAGAGGCGTGTCTGTTGCAGTCCAAAGTGCCGTATCCGTCGATGCGTAAACTATGACCGGTACGTGGTTGGAATTCGCGAAGAAGCTTTTAGCAATTGACGCGAAAGCGGTGGCATCGAATCGAGCACTCGCACAGTGCACGACCGACGCTCGAGGTATTTCCTCGAGCAAAACAAACGCGCGCACTCTCGGGACGTCGGGTCCGAGCTCGCCGCCTAGCTGGAATTCTCGTCGAATGCCCGATCGCAATTAACCACCCGGTGATTAACAATCCGGATTCTCAAAACTTTTTTTTTTTTTTTTTTTTTTTTTCTTCGCTATAATTGATATAACACACAATTAAATCCATTCGTATAGGGACGTTAGCGGTATGAAATACGAACGTCTTTATTTATTTCGCTCCTTCGCTCCTTCGATGATAAAAAAAAAAAAAAAAAAAAAAAAAAAAAGCAAAAGAATCGATCGGCCAAAGAAAACGAATGAGATAGGTGGAAATTTCATTAACGTGCGGTGGAAATTTTTTTATTCCGATTATCGTCGCAATCAATCGAGCTGTGATTAAAACAATCAGGGTTCTCACAAACCAGTCTTTTTCTTCGCTATATAATTGATTTAACGAATAATTAAATAAATTCGTATCGTGACAAAACACGACGTTTTTTTATTGTTTGTTTCTCGACGATTCTTCAATGGTTAAAATAAATCGATAGAAAACGAAAACGAATGAGAAAATTCGACATTTAATTAACTCTGTGCGGAGGAAATTCTTTGCTTTTTTTTTTTTTTTTTTTCAATTATCGTCGCAATTTTATACGCAACCGGGAGAGCACTTCGCTCGCGAGCCTGAAATATTGATCTCACTGTGAGAGAGCGTTGAGGGTTCGTGAACCCCGAACAACGGGGCGAGAATTGTCGGGTGGGCTTTGTACACACTACAGTTGTGTATATATATATATATATATGTATATATATATATATATATATATGTATATGTATATGTATATATAAACGGACGCATACCGTGCGTACATGCGTCTCGCTTTTCGAGGGTGTACGCGGCGCAGCGCTGTGCACACCCTCGCGCACGCTGAATTAATGTTCGGCGAGTGACTAAGCGTTCGTATCGACTGAACAGCAACGAGACGACACATTCACGGAGGAAGCCGCTAAGCACAGTGACTAAATTTCGCCTATCTCATTCCCTTATTGCACCGTGCCGGCGATTCGGATAACAACACATCATGAACGAAACGATAGCGATTCAATGACTGCATTTCGTAATATCCGTGTATTAAAAAGATAAAAGAAAAAACTCAAAGGCGCGCGCGCGCGCTTCTGTTGTATCTTCGAGTCCATGAGGAATAATATATTTTCTCGGCTGCTCGCCACTTTTCTGAATGAAAATGAATTTGAAATAAAAAAAAAAACTGTCCGAGCAAATCTACCTTTCCGTTGTTCACAACGAATGAGTTTTTTTCCATTATTTTTTTTTTTTTTTTTACTATTGTATCAGTTCAGATAACGATACGTCAAGGACTAGCGATTGCGAGGAAACGCTTCAAGGACTGCATTTCGTAATATGAGGGTATTATAAAAAAAAAAAAAAAAAAAAAAAAAAAAAAACTCAAAGGCGCGCGCTTCTGTTGTATCTTCGAGTCCGTGAAGCATAACAACTTTTTCTCGGCTGGTCGGGCACTTTACTGAACTAAATTGAATTTGAAATAAAACACAAAAAAAAGAAAGAAAAATGGACATGCGAGAAAATTAGCTTTTCCATTTTTTTACACCGAATTATTATTATTATTTTTATTATTGTTATTACTTCATTTTATTATTATTATTATTATTATTATTATTATTATTATTATTATTATTATTTTGTTTTCGCGATTAAATCGTCATAGAAAAATCATTTCTCACGATGCGTTACCGTTCGTAAATTCGTTTCCAGAATTTTGACAATTGATATTGTAGTACGATAATACACGGAATAAAAATACCAAAATGATCGTTAAAATTTCGTTAAATTTTCTCGTTTTCGTTCTTCGGTCTCGCGATGCTGAAGGATGCGTAAGGTATATATATATATATATAGAGAGAGAGAGAGAGAGAGAGAGAGAGAGAAACGCCGCCGGTGTAAAGTTCGATAGGGAGTAGCCCAAGCGTAAGAACGAGCGTGGGGAACGATGCTCGGATAGCTCGCGGCGCGTTCTCTTCGCCGCGGCTTAGCTCGGGAGGGATACGAAAGAGTCGCGCGCGGTCAATGGCTGGGGCGTACGAGGTTCAAGGAAAGCGGACCGGTTTGATTCGACACCGGCAAGCATGCTGCCTTCGCTGCTGCTGTTGCCGCTGCTGCTGCGGCTGCTCCGCCGAGGGGACCAGAAGGCGAGAGAACGCGCCGGCCGGCCGGCTGGTCAGTCCCGTCAGGGATGCCGATTGAAGGAAAGAGAAAATGAAGGAAAAGAAAAATAAACGTATAGAAAGAAGCAAAAGGGGTATAGGTGCAACGAGTGCTACTCGTTCACCAAACGAACAGGTGGTGTACTTATATAGTACACTATATACATACATACATATAGTATACATATCCATATGCATTCATATATATATATACATAATAACAAATTTCATGTCGATCGGACAGTCACACCGAACTCAGACAGATACTCACAGAACTTACAAATACTCACATGTGCTCGCATTGATGCTCACGGATACTCACATATAGGGAAGAGCAGGGCAAAATGGGGCAACGGGGCAAAACGGGGCAATTGGACAAAACTAAAGCACAGATAATCACAGACACTCACACAGTATCCACAGGGTACTCGCACGACTACTCACAAACACTTATGGGATATTCACACATTCGCCACAAATACTTCCAAATACTTAAAGAAACTCACAGAAATTCGCGCAGACACTGCGAGCGCGCGAGGCGACATAACCGCTAGTTTATTTATGTTGCATTGCGTACTTTATAATTATACGCTGACTACTTTATGCGTTTGGAAGATGCGGCCTTTGAAAACGCGACTTAAGGACGACCGGTCGGTTTTTAGTTGTTTTTTTTTTTTTTTTTTTTAATTAAATTAAATTAAATATCTATGCAAATGCGATATTTGATGAAATGTGATTGGTTGCGTTGCCACTTAGAAATTGAATAACTGGAGGAGCCTCGAAGTCGTCCAGTTGGCTCCCTCGCTAAATTTTACCTCTCTACGAATATTGCGATTTAATTGATAGTTTAGATCAACATTGCCGCACTGGTTTCACAGAGGATCGTCCTGCCGAGACTATTTTCCGAGGCCGCTCGTGGAGTTCCACTAACGAGGGGCTTTTTTTTTTTCATACTGCCCGACATTTCCACCCGTTGAAATGAAATATGCAGTGCAGCGGGAACTGCGCCGAGTGCAGTTGCCACTCGAGAAACGCAGAGCAGTAATGTTCGCTGGGGTGCGAAATTCCCCCGCTCCCCTCTCCGCTTTGCCTTTACTGTCGCCTGTTTATACTCGACTTCCGACGAAAGAAATACGATGCTAAATTTCGAAAGCAAACGAGACCAACGACGATGAAAATTTCTCTGGGAATTTTCTTTTTTGTTTTATGTTACTTTTTTTTTAAATATATTTTCCGTGTAAAATTTATTGTAGAGCGAAATGTTTCCGATGGTCGTCGCGATGATGAGGGTCGAAGACGACAGATTTTTCGGACGCGACTTTAGTCACAAAAAATGATTTTACTCGAGTTTTCCAGCAAGATCTATTTCAGTTTTTTACCAAACTTTTTTTCTCCTGAAAAACTTGACCATTTTCAATTTTTTAGTATTTTTTACTGACAAATGCAAATGTGCGGTCGAAACTAGTGGAAATTCGGAGCAAAAGACCAAATCTTAACGCGCCATCTTTCAATGCAATGACTATATAAATAATTTACGAGAGAAATACGAGGCTGAATTTTAAAGCAGCGACCAACGATGATGCAATTTCTTTGGATTTTTGTTTGTTTGTTTAATTTTATTTAAAAAAAAAATATATATTTTCCGTGTAAAATTGATTTTACAGTGAAATATTTCCGAAGGTCATCGTGTTGATGAGACTCGAAGATGATGACCGATTTCTCGGCCGCGACTATGTTTAAGAAAAAAAAAAAAAAAGAAAAAAAAAAGATTTTATTCGTCTTTTCTCTGTGACTCTGCGAGTCTGCGCAGAAACGTCAAGCGCGGCGGATCGTTGAGCCACGGAAAAGTGGACGGAGGTTGCGAGAGGAAGGTAGAATAAGATAGGCCAGGTGGTGCAAAGACCGGTAACCCTGACTGGACGGTGGCAACTTCGATGCGACTCTCTCTCGTCTCGGCCGCAACGTAACTATTATAAAGCCACACCGATATGTAGATGCTGCGCAGGATGGCACGATACTCGGTGCACATAATATGCCATGTACGCCGTGCACGCATCTCACGAATAATTATTATTCGTGACCGAGCACGCGTAAGCGGAAAAAAAACAAAAAAATTACGAAGCCGCAAAAAAGAAAAAAAATAAAAAATAAAACGCACAGTAGTTTACTCGGTTCGTCCAGTGTTATCGAATGGTAATGCATTTTTGCACGAGTCAAGTGCGTCGAGCCCGATAAGTCGGCGGTTCGTCATTGGTAACCGGATTCGTATGAACAAAAAAAAAAAAAAAAAAAAATGAAAATAACAAAATTTTAAATAAAGGAATACCTCGATCACTTTCGTTCTTACGTCTGGAAGGTGGAACGGGGCGAGTCACGGGGAATCTCGCCTCTTTCACTCGTCCCGGGATAATGCCATTCCCTCGCATAATAATCTCGAGCCTCGTTCGATCTATCATCAGGCCACTCGTTATCGGAGAAACATTCATCGGGTGCTTACCGACCCCGGGTGTATCGCTTTCCTCGGCACGGAATATTCATAACCGGTTGAAGGGATGTGCCTGATAACTGCGGTCACTGGCTATCTCGTGCGATTTTCATATATGTAATTTCGACGACTTTCGAAGCGGCGAAACGTATTTTTAGCCGACGAATGGACATTCGGTATCAATGCGAAGTGAAAATATCGCGGTCGGTAAGGAAAACCGTTAGGAACCTTCCCAATGGCGTGAATATTGAAAAAAAAATAAATAAATAAACAAAAAATTAGCAACATCTAAAAAAGTTAATCGAAAAATTGAAAATGTCACTCACAACCGTCCCAATTTTCTCCACTCTATTCTTACTCTCATTTTGCATAGTTTATTACTGTTCTTTCATTTTTGTTATTTTATTTTTATGCAATTAATCGTTACATATTTTTGTTATTTTATTATTCATTGTATAATTTTTAGCGGCGAATTTTCACGTCGTTGCATGTTCGAGCGCGATCTTCTTACGGTGCTTGGCTCGGGACACGAATGAAACGACACTATTCTATTTAATATTTTGTAATTCGTTCCGAACGAAGAAAAATGAAGGTTGTTGCACTGCGGTAAATATGACCAGATCGAATATTTTCAGGATGCTAAATTCGAAGCTATATATTTATGTCGTACTCGATGTCTCTCAGTCGTAATGATCTTTCGTTAATTTTGTTTTGATCGCCAATTCGAAAGCGGTTTATTCGCCGATCGAGACGATTGAGAAAGAAAGTGCGTGGAGAGGGGGGGGGGCGGGGGGAAACGATCGGAAGTATATCTAAGTCGGTCGACGCGCTTCCACGGATTTCTGGGCCGTTATACTTAAATCCGATTATTCGTACTTAACATGTATAACCTCGAGTGCGTTTAGTGTAATCGGTCCGATGTTACGCTGCGATTTATCTTTGTCGGAGCACCGCGAGAAACACCATCGGATGTTGTAAAGATTTTTTTCATTTTGTTTTGTTTTGTTTTTTTTTTTTTTTTTCTGTCGTCTATGTGGAACACGCAAGGCATTAAGATTCGAAAGTCACGCTCGTTTACGATGTATTGAAAGTCTTTACTTTACTTCATTAATTTATTTGTATTATTATTTTTTTCATTCGATGAGAGTTATCGTGCGGACGGTAGTCTTATCGATCTATGACATCCGATAGCGCGTGATGCGTGCGCAGAGTATAGGCTAATGTACCGACTGTCTCTCTGTGCCGATGGTAGAGAAGACATATTGTCACCCTCCGTTTCGGGTGATTCACCCTACGGATCAGAGTCGTCTTAAGCTCCCTCGACAAAGCTTAGCCGACGTGGATTGGGCGGTGAATCGCTCGTACAACGTTCCCCCTTCTGGTTTGACTGCTGTCCCGAAATCGCCTATCTACTAAAATTCGACTCATTTTAGGCAGCGATTATAATAACCCTTCCAGCAGGGATTGTAATACAGGCCGTTTTTTTTTTTTTTTCTTTAACTGGACCGTTTCCAGTTTTTTGGTATTTTTTTTTCACTTCCGATGCTCTAAACTGGTGAAAATTCGGAGCAAAATCCCAAATTGTACAGCGCCATCTTTCAATACAATGGCTATATCAATAACGAGGTTGAAACGTGAAAAATTCTCATCTAAAGGACACGTTCCATACATTGACCCTAAACGGTATTACAGTGAATGAAATGTTGCATTTTAGGTAATGATTGGTCAATTTTTTTTTTCCTGAAAAGCTGGAGCATTTCCAGTTTTCTTTTAGTATTTTTTTACTGACGATGCAAGTATGAGGTCGAAACTGATGAAAAATTCGAAGAAAAACAACAAATATTACGGTGCTATTTTTCGACACGATGACTGTTATAAATAATGAGGTATAAAATTGAAGAGCCGTAATCTAAAGGACGAATTCCACATATCGACCCTATACGGTATTATACTGAACGGGGTATTACTCCAGACGCAATTTTGCGTTCGAAGATGTGGAATGCGCAGTGAGTCGTTCGCACAGCGCTCGCCCTTCTAGTTTGACTGTCCTCCCGAGATCGCCTATCTGCTAAGATTCGGCACATTTTAGGCATCAATTGTAATACCTTCTAGCAGCGCCTTGTCCAGTTTTTTTTTCACTACACTTTTTTCCTGATAAACTGGATCATTTCTAATTTTTAAATACTTTTTACTGAGGACGCAGATATTAGGTCGAAACTAGTGAAAATTCGGAGCAAAGTACCAAATCTAACCGCGCCATCTTTTGATACAATGGCGATATAAATAACGATGTATGAGAACTTGAAATTTAATGTCAGTTGAAATGAGAACTTGAAATTCTCATCTAAATGACAAGTTCCATCCATGGATTTGTACTAAACGGAGTATCACTCCATTCGCAATCTTTCGCTAAATGTAACCAATTATTCAAGTATTTTTCTTTTTTTTTTTTTTTAATCACCAGTAAAGGTTTCACTCTAAAAAGTTACGCGTACGATAATACTTGTATAGGCTGCTATCGACGACTCGTTTATCCACAGAGAGTTTCCATATAGAGGCACAACCAGCCCCGCACATCGACGACTCTACACCCTTCAATAATTACCAACAATAAAATAAATTGCATCTAAACTACTGTAAAAAAAAAAAAAAAAAAAAAAAATAGGATGGAGCATGACGTACATGTAGGCGGCGGTAGTCATGTTATTATCCATGAGATGGTTCCATATATCGTCCTTCCTCGGCACCGGCTCCTCACACAACTTCCCGTACCCGTTTATTTTAATTTAATTTAAAACAATAAATAACAATTATTACTCTCAATCGAATCACCATTTACCGATTCACATTAAATAAAATTCGCGCGACCAGCGCAATTCGTTCATCTTGCGCTCTTCGGAGTTACGAAATCATTTTATTTAAAAAAATAAAAAATAAAAAATATGTTAACGCGATAGTTTCGTCTCGAATTTAAATCGTGAAGTTCGCGATCGAATAGTTTCCGTCTCTCAGTCTATGAGCAAAACCGGACGGCGCGTGACACCTGCACAACCGGGCGGAGTGAAACCGTCGGGACGACTGCCTGGAACCGTGGAACGTACTCAGAGAATGCGCATTCGTTTCTCGTCCGTCCGACAGCGGCGGAGGCGACGGCCTCCTGCGCCTCCTCCTCGGTGCCGGCAGCACGGCCGTAGTGGGGCCGACGGCAGCGGCATCGTCTGCCATGCGGTGTGCGTTGTATCCGCACCAGAAATTACATGAAACACTCCGCATACCTTATAATATACAATATGGGTAATGCCACTACTAGGCAGGTATAAAGCGGAGCTGCGATGTCTCGGATATAGCGATGCCGGTAACTCCGTTCGGTGAGATCTCCGGTCTCGCGTGAGAAACACACACGGCGGGGGGGGGGGGGGAGGGCGGGCACGTCCTTGTTCGCAAATTTGCAAGCATGTCCGGGAATCAGTTGCATCCATCAGATTTCCGAGGCGGAACTTCCTGACAATATTGTTTTTTTTTTATACTATTTTTCATTATTTTTATTTTTTTAATTTTGTAATTACCATGGTATAATGCGCAATATATATATATATGCATATATATGCAAATCCATTGGGTTTCCGACGCGGAACTTCCGGGCAACAATATATATATATATATTTTTTTTTTCTTTATACTATCTTTCATTTTCACTGGTCTCTGGAATCACTGGATAATCGGTAGTTGAACGAGAATTTTTATGAGACATTTTACGCGCTGAAGTTGTTTTCTTTAGTTACGTAAAAAATAACGTACGTAACTTACGTGACTTGATCCGTAAATTTATCTGTACGGAGTAAGATAAATTTTGACCGTGTCTGTGTGTCAGTGACATTGTTTATTCACTGCAACTCGCAGTTCCTTCATGCACCGCATGGCTCGAAAAATTGGGTCTCATTAATCAGTACGGATTAATTAATTTTTCGTTTACTCAAGATGCGAAAAAATCATGGTCCACTCCATCTTACAAATTTTCGCTGTGAACGAACAACTTTAAATATCGGAAGTTACGACTCTTCTAAAAAAAAAAAAAAAATAAAAAAAAAAAAATAAAATAAAATAAAATAAAAACAAAATGAAATTAAAAAACTGTTCTCGGTGATACCCGTGTGTTTAGAAAGCATGTGGAATTTCGTCCGCGAATACGATACAGTCTTGTATAAGAGGGAATATGAGTAATGCGAATCTGTGGGATCGGATTGGAAAACCGTGTGCGTACCGAGAGTCCTCTATTCGTATATCTGCACTGCTGCACGCCGCCCGTGCTCGTTGGCCGCTGTTGGACCGTCTCGAGCGTACGATGTACCATACCATACAACCTGTAATATAATGAGACGCCCTTCCCACCCCCCCCCCCCCCCCTCTCGTCCCTCGCCCCTTCCCTCCTCGCCATTCTCCGTGCCGTTTTACTCCGAGGCATCGTGCTCTAGCTATAGCGAACTTCTCCAGGCAACGAGAGCTAGCTCGTATAGTATTTAGTACCTGGTTACACTATATATATATATGTATACGGAGACCGGAACACCCTGTTCGACTCCCCGGTATGAAATTGCCGGTATGTATTGTGCACTGCCATGTGCAGACTTTCGCGAGTCGCGCCATCGCTGTATGACTGAATTATTGGACGGTCATGTGCAGACCTTCCTTGACCTCAAGGCTATTTCGCGGCGAGGTTTAGGATTCTATCCGAAACTTACAACCGGCTCAAGAGGACAGGGTATCGTATTGTTCTTGTCCACGAGTGGAATGTACGGCTTTCAAGTTTTTGCCTACTCGCTGAGAAAAGACAAATGTAACTTGCACAAGTATGATAAAACTAAGTTGCATAAGAAAAAATTAAAGTAACTTGCACGAGGTAGATCACAGAGTAACTTGCGGCGATGATGATAAAAGTAACTTGTGCAGGGAATATAAAAGTTACGTGGATGAGGAAGATAAAGGTAACTTGCACGAGGAAGCGATGTGATCAATTACATATTCACGGTCTTAGTTTAGTTTTCGTTCATTCGATTTATCGAAAATTCATATAAAATTTATAATGCAACTGTATCGACGGAATACTGTTTCGCGACCGTAAGACTGACTTTGATCGAGATTTGTAATTAAAACCGTTCACCACTGATGGGAGTCGAGGATTAACAACATATCTCGCCATGTCAGACACGGACTGTGGAATAGAGCGGGGTACGCCCTTTTCCTGCTGTTCACTCATTTCGTTATACCGTGCGTACTTGTAACGGCACATTACGTGCGTGTACGAACTGCAAGAACTCTCGACCAACGAGGGTCACGCCGAGGAGCGTTCGTGCATGATTTCATCGTGGCGCGTATATTTTACGATACGACGAAAGGAGACAAATTTCCCGATTATATTATTGCAGTGAGCTGAAAGAGTGAAAGCTCGACAGCGCGGCCGAGCAATTTTCTTCGTGATCTCCCAGCTTCCGGGACGTCCTGAGATGGTCGTCTACAATCCCGTTATCGAGGCTGTTTTCCGACCAAGTGAAAAGCCGTTGCGATGTAGGATTGGTGCAACCAAAGCATTGTTTTAGTTAACGATTAACGCTGAAGGTGAAGTGGTACGAAATTGAAAAAAAAAACACACATTTTTATTCTACCAACCAAATAGCGGCTTTGAACGTATCTCGGTTAATCTCACTTTATAAACCGAAATCATCGGGGTGGGGGGAAGAGGAAATGGAAACGCACATTATTCAATTTATCGAATATCCGGTCGGGAATACGAGCAGCCGTTGCGATGTGGGATACATTGAGCATTTTTTTTTTTATTAATTAAAAATCGCGCTGGTATAGCAATTATTTAGTGGAGACAACCGGAGAATTGATTTTTTGAACGATTATTTGTTTCGATAGATTTGGAACAGAGCTGGGCAAAGTACCTTAAAAGTACTTGAAGTACTCTGTACTTTCTGCTATGTACTATGTACTAAGTACCGCAAGTACTTTAAGCAGAAAGTAATTTCCGTATTTAAAGTATTTTGTGAAATACAAAGTACAAGGTACTTTTTCTTCTTAATCGGAAGAGGCGGAGTTCCACGGATACAAAATTTAGATAGAAATTCAAATCAAACGGCGCTGTTCGGAGCCAACATTGTTTTTTTTCAAAACGTCCAAACTTCGTTACCAATCCTTGGGAAAGTGAGTGGAGGTCGACTAACAACAACTGAACCTAGGACGTATCGACAACTAAACAACTAAATCTAGGACGAGTCGATCTAGTACAGTGACCGAATGTGAGCAATGTCTCGATTTTATTCCTCAAAAAATCGTATTTTTGGGATTAAAATGAAAAATATTCTGTTGGGAGCAATTTGTTATATTCATGATCAGCGGGAAAAAAATACATTGAATATAGCCTCGAAACAAAAGAAAATCGGTTCAACGACGATTTTTCGATTTTTCAGCAACTTTTGAAGAAACGTCGATTTTTTGTGATTTTCAAACGTCGATATCTCGGCTCCCAATGAAGCTAGGGAAAATCCGAGATGCCCATCGTCTTGTACGGGAAAAAATACACAAGATAAGGTCCCTGCCCGAAGTTTTAGAAACGTTTTATCGTGCCGCTTGAGCACGATGAAAAACGCAAAAAATTGACTCGAGAGCAGGGTCTTGCAAATTTTTTATGAAATTTTGTTCTTCTTTAACAATTTAACCGTCATATGTATTTCGACGTATTTTTTCCCCGCTGACGATGAATCCGCCGGCGTTTTCGGGGCTAAAGTACAATGAGACATTGAAAGTCTCGCATTTCAAGCACGAAAAATCGTATTTTTGGGATTAACGACGCACTCGTGAAGAACTTCCTTTCTGCGCGCTTGCCGTACAAAAAAAAAAAAAAAAAAAAAAAACTATTTCACCCCGCACAAAGCGAAACAGTCGAGGGAAAGAGTAAATGGAAACGCGAAAAAGCGGATTATCCAATTTATCGAATATCCGGTCCGGAATACGATTCGCAATTAATGAACTAGCAAATTTGAGAGTCGCTCGCGAGTGGAATCGAACCGGCATTTGATCACGGATCGTCGCCGGGTGTGGGAGAGCCAGCCCAGCGCGCTAATGAGAATCGGTGGAAATGTTGGGGAGGAAATAACGAGACCAGTGCCGCGAGGACAACGAGTGCGTGACAAAGGGAATCGCTGACCCCGAAGACCCGAAGAGTTTACTTACAACAGCGGACCGGATGTGGATTGAATGTCGGAGCCGGATTGTCATCGGCGTTACTCGCATTCATCGTGCAATGGAGACGCAAACCGAGAGGAAAAACGATCTTGCGCACACACCGAGAAAAAACGATTTATTTTCTGAGCAACACTAGCATTTTGCTTCCTCATCGAGGAAACTCTTTCTGTAAAAAAAAAAAAAAAAATATTGAAATTTGCGTGTCAGTGCACGTAAAATAGTCTAAACGTCGAGAAATGTGATTATTAGCTGGCGTCCGATTTATTTTGCGAGCGACATTGACCATTTTTTTTTTCTTCTTAAATTAAAAATCACGAAAAGTCGTGCATTTTTTTTCAGATAAAATAAGATCAAAACAGACCATCGCTTTACTTTTATTTGGTCTTGGCTGTACAATGCATAACTCTCGAACTGTGCGGCAGCTAAATTCTTCTCTCTTGCGCCCAAGCTTCCGAATTAATTTTCGAGATCTCCGAGAAGCATTCGCATCACGAGAGAAGAACGGCCGGTCTGGACGGTGGGAATCAAGATTGAATAAGTTCGCGAAACTAATTGGATGCGCCGCCGAAATTGGAACGCCCAAAGAGATTTCTCCGCGCGGTGTAACGTCTGTTCTTGTGTCTGTGCGCCGAGCGGGGAGTGGCGCGGGGAGGCTTTACGGTCGAGCACACGAAACTTCCGGGGACTCACTGTGCAATAGCGAAAATTCGAGACGAAATCAATACCCACCAGTCGAGTGGTATCTGCTTCTCGGCTTTTTCCTCCTTCTCCGCGTTGCCTCTCTCGTCACCCATTCGGCACTCTCCTCCGTGACTTCCGTCGTCGAGAGGGTTGCCGAGGAACCACGAAACTCTTGAAATACGTGCATATATACATTCCTACTGGCTGCGTCACGACGCGGGTGGAATTGAAAAAAGTATCCGATCGATAATCAGGTCAGGAAGTTTATTAATTAATTTCGTCGATTGGAATTTCGCCGGTCTCGTAGAAGCTTCAAGCACTCCAATTTGTAGATGTTGGTAATGACGATTTTTTTTTTGTTTACTGCCGATTCAGGTTTTTTTTTCTCGACAATATCAATTCTTCTAGTGCACAGCTTCGTAGCGAATCTTAAAGTCCACAGTGGCTCGAATTAGCTGAACGAATGTTAGGACATTTATTTGTGAGAAATTTTATAATTTCTCACAAATTACTAAAGATAAATTTAACGAAAAAAGAACCATTCTTTTCGTTTCCGCTGTGAATTCGATGAAAATGGTAGCGAGGAAAAACATTTTTTTTTGCACTTCCGGTTTGGGCTTAAAAAAAAAAGAAAAATTGATCCTTAGAGTGCACAACTTTGTGGCGAATCTTAAAGTGCATCGAAGCAGCCAGACAAATTTGCGAAAGCATATTGAGACATTTGTTTCTGACAAATTTGGCAATGAAAAAAAGAACCATTCTTCTCGTTTCCGGTGTGAATTCGAGGATCTTTTCTTTTTTTTTTCTTTCGTCGAAACAACTCCGTGAACAATTTCGTGAATTCCACGGTCTGGCAAATCGCATTACAGTCTCGCGTATAGTCTGCAATGTACGTTAGGCGAATACAGGGGGCTTTATTCGAGCGTGGCACGTGGCAGATGAGCCGCTATTCACACAGAGAGGAATCGTTACGTACCGTAAAGCGAGGGAGAAGGTAACAGACATCTCCGTACGCAACGGGTATAGCGAAACTCTCCCCTAACTAAGGGGGGGTGCTTCTGCGGGGCAACGTCAGTCGGTTTGCGCCAGCAATATGGCTGTGGGCTTGAAAACTTTGGCACGGGACATGGCAATCGCCGAGGCATTGTACTCGCACACGTTGGGGAGGAATAACCCTTTCTCTTTACACGGCTGAAGAAGGAAGCCCTGAGTGCGGTAAAAAAAAGAAAGCAAAAAAGGAAAATCCTAAAAAAAAATAATTCGGAAGAATCGTTGCGCAAAATATTACTGATACAGCAACAATAATAAGTTTATTCATCGAAGGCTTTATAAAAAAAATCTATCTTATGAACAACAGTTGAGTCCTCAAAAAAAAAAAAAAAAAAAAAAAAAAAAAAAAAAAAAAAAAATGATTCGCGAAAATCATTGCAGAAATTATAATTGAAAAAATAATGATAATAAATTCATTCATCGAACGCTTTGCCTTACATTTTACCTCATTAAAAATTGACCTTACGAGAATAAAACAAATTGTTTTGCTATAATTTTTTTTTTTTTTTTTTTTATACACGCATCTGGCAATTATGCCTAAAATCGCTCCGCTGATTCCCAAGTCCTCGGTTAAAAGCGCATATTTAAAAGTAACCGGCGCCCGCGCCTGCGAGCTAGCAATCTCGAGGCACTTCGGAACAAGGTGTGGCACAAGTGCGGTGACGCATTGTATATAGTCCACTGCAGGGGTGATGCCTGGGGTATCCGTCGGGGGGGGGTACAAAGTTTCGAGTTACCTCGTCATCGCCCTCTCCCCGTCGGCTGCGAAAACGTTTCTCTCAAAAAGAACAAGTCGAGTGCGAAAGAAGAAAAAAAAAAACAAGAAGGAAAAGTGAAAAAAACAACGAATTCACCAAACGAAAGGCTCTAAAACGAGGCAATCAAGTAATTTCAACTAATTAATAAAGTGTTTAACAGTTTCCTCGACGAGTTTGAGTACCGCGAACGGTAACGGGATGACGAAAGATCGGTAATTAATCTCGAGAGGAATTCGTCACGAATAGATTGCATATCTCGTTTCGAGGATCCGTTGTATGGATCTACGAGATAAGGGGGCGGTGAAGGGAGCGGGCTGGTGGTTGGGGTTGAAGAACCGATTTTCGTTCTTTTTCCATAGGGGTAGGTCGCCTCGAGGCTGTCAGTGCGCATGTTTTTATTCAGCCTACGGGATGGTGCGGCGAATGCCCGGCTGCAATATCGATTTGGACCACGTACAGCCTCAACCGGGCGGGCGTTCGCGGCACCTCACCCTCGCGAGCCCCGAGCTTTCTTCATGTACGGTCGCGAGCGCGCACACACGAACACACCGTAATGTGCGTGTGTGTGTGTGTGTGTCGGGTTACACTCGGTTGTATTCGTGAGGTAACTTTCCGACGCGGAAAAAAACCCTGGCAGGCAGTTGCCAAGGGCCCGTCGCCGTGAAAGAATTCCGGCCACTCGGGAAAAGATCAGCAAAATTGAAAGAAGCGACACTGAAAAAAAAAAACAAAAAAAAACAACAAATATGGAAGAATAAAAATAAAAATTGAAAAAAGAAAAATAACAGCTAGACGCAGACAAAGCAGCGTCGTGTACAATAGGAGCGGAAAATCAGAGGCATTCTTCATTCACAACGACAAGCAATATTACTTACTTGTTTCGTTACGTATACCTCGTCCCTTTCGATAGAATATTATTCAAAAGCTCCTCGTGTTTCTATTGTAACGAATTTGTGCCACGCTCTCTCCTCTCTCGCCTGAACCGGTCGCGCATTAATCACGTGACTGTTCTACCCGTTTTACAATACACGATGTCTTGCTATTTTGATTTTATAACTGCAAGCTGAGAGTAATCGACGATGCGAGGATAATTCCGGTGGATCGAAGGTTTTGCCCCGAGCACGGGAGAGATATTGCCCCATTCAGCTTCTTCACGCTCGAGCTTTCCTCCCGATTAGATCGGCCGTGCATCGATGAATTGATTACCCCGGCAAATCGCGTCGTTCGCGCACGACCGATGCACCACAAGGGATATCCGATAAAAATAAAAAAAAAAGTAAAGAAAATCGTATCAGAGATGCGAATTCTCGTTGAAATGGAAAAAAAAAATGAAAAAAATGATGACGATGCGTCTTTCGTAAATACCTAATATTATATTTCAAGGCACTCAATGTACATCTTTACATCCTAGAGTATCATATATTTTATTTTGTACGTGAAAACGAAATGATAACGCGAGTATATCAAAATCTTTCTGTACACCGACATTTCGTCGGTTTATATAAAATTGAGAACTTCTTATACGCATAACTTAAAATGACGACAATACGTATTAAAAAAATATATATGGTACAGAGAGTTTCGTTATAAAAATTATGGGAGGTAACAAAAATTCGTTGTAAACTTAAATGATTACACTGGAAGAGATTCGTTACGAATACGCGATTTTTTTGATTGTTAAATAGTCATCGATAAAACGTTCGGCGTTTTCGTGACCGATCTTCGATCTACGCTGAAAGTTACCTTGACGTGTGTGTGTGTGTGTGTGTGTGTGTGTGTGTGTGTGTGTGTGTGTGTGTGTGTGTGTGTGTGTGTGTGTGTGTGTGTGTGTGTATTTGTGTGCGAGCGCGAACGAGCATCTTTAATGAACACAGTGAACGTGGCGAGAGGAGTATCGTGCAAAAAAAATCTATAATATTTTTTTTTTTATTTCTCCGATTCAATTATAGTATATTTTCTTTCTCCGAAACGATGATCTTCTTTTTGTCCTTTCTTCGTTCTCTATGGTGTCGCTTTGGAAATGGGTAGTGAATCCTAAAGCACGTAGAACTCCCTGCGTCATTCTATCATCTTGAAGAGAGCGCACGAGAAGATCATGCCGAAGAACTGCAAAATGAAAGCCAAAAATTAAAAAAATGTAATAAAAAAAAAATGTTAATATTAAAATATAAAATATCAAGTACACTCAGCACAAACATAGGTATAAGTCCGTTCTTGCTTTTGCACAATACGGTTCACAAACCCGTCAAAGTATTCTCGTCCTCTTGACGCAGTTAACAATATCTGAGGTATTTTCACCCGACAGGGTGGACGATAATATATTTCTATGCGCGATAAAGCTGTAACATTAATTTACCATGAGACACGCGACGGCGATACCAGCACCTCCCATTATGGCCGCGTGTTTCTGCATGTATATCTGTGTGCTGTTGAGACATCCGTCCTTCCATGTATTCGACTCGGTAACAGTGTCCGATCCGGCGTTGCAATTGAAGTACTGGTTGGAAAGAGGAAACATCGTATGAGCCATTTGTTGTGTGTACACTCGGAGGAGGTTAAGAGCGATGAGCAATCGCGTGAAAGTTTAACCGAGCTATCGAACTGCGGCTCCGTACGTTCCGAACGAAGATGGGTGAAAGCGTGGGAGTTTGGTAAAGACAAGAAAACGATTTTTGTAACCGTCGATCGGTATACTTAAAGTCATTAGAATTTGACAAGGAATTGCCAAGGCGGTAGTCCCGACCCGATGATCACTATTCGAGGGTACGATATTTGATTGAACGATGGTACTCGATTACGAAACGTTTTACATCGATCGATTGATCACCATGCAATCGGCAACTTCGCGTTTCGCTGTTGCGAAAGGCTTAATCGACCGGTGGTATTCGCGCCGTTTTATCGGTCGACGAGTCGTTATCCCCGCGCGCACGGATATTCAGCTACCGCTCTTTTCCCACGAGCAGAAACGTTCTTTATCGACTATGTGTCTGAAATATATTTATTTCTTTTTTTTTTATATCAAATTTTATACTGATGCAAATTTGAACAGACTTGGCTCGAACGAAAAGAAGTTTCTCATTATTTCATTTTTTTTTTCACAGTCTCTGTAGTCTGCATAATGTTGGTAAAATATGGTAATGTAGGTAAAATATGGTCGGTGTGTGTATATCCACGTAACTCGGGGAGTCGAGGAGGCTCGAGTGTCGAGCATCGGTGCTCGGAGAATTACTTTTTTTTTATTAGTTTTTTTTTATGTTGGTTGAAGGATTAATATTTATACTTGAACGATCTATCCGGCTTGGTTCAAACGGGACGGATAGTCAATGTTATTGGCAGATTAATTAGATGAATTCTCACCTGTCCAGGTGAAATCTCACGGCAGCAAGACTTCGGTATCTTCAGACCTTCGTAAGACCAATCTCTCCAGCCTCGCACGCCGCAACAGTGAAGCTGGAACGAGGAAATGATAAGAAAAAAATTAATCGTTCGATACTTCCTTCTGATTACGAAACGTACTACACGCTCGTAAATCTCTTTTTCAAACACTTTTCGGTTTTGAAAAAAAATCACGACAAAAAAATCACCTTCGAAATTTTTCCAACGTGATTTTCTGCACATTGAGATGTGCGCATTGTTCCTAGATAATTGTCTTCAATCTTTTATCCTCATTTTATTCATGAATCCGTACAGTGCAATTCTCTGTACGTGGCCACTGTCAGGGAAAACCCGGAACATTCCAGGGAACTTTAGATGCGTAAGAGAAATTACGAAAACTTCGAGATATTTTTTCATCAGATTTAGTGGCCACCACTGCATAGTAAAAATGATTTGTACTTTCAACAAACTTTTTTGTCCACAAACGTCCATAATTCTTTTCTTGTTCATTTTACAAAATATATTTGTAGAAGTAACGAAACTTTTTATAACAATAACAAAATTTGTTATAGAAGTAACAAGATAATCATTTTGGACTTTTCTGCACTGTTAAAAAAATTGTACATTTAATGTACCAAACTGGAAGTTTTCATGCAAAAACTGGTACACTAAATTGAATGTACAGTTGTCAAAAAAATGTATGGGTTTTAGAGTGAAATTGAAGTAAATTATTCGAATTAACGTACTTTTACAGAAAAATTAAAGTATTTCTAAAGTTTTTAATGTACTGTACGTTAAATTTTCATCACAATTGTACACGAAATTTATTATACCAGTTTATACATAAAAACTTCCACTACCCGTACATTAAATTACATACGATTTTTTTACAGTGTGGACAAGAAACGTTGGTACCTATTTACTGTGTGATTAAGTGATATTGAACGATAACGATCCAATGTGCAAATTCATTTGCAGTCTTATAAAAAAAAAATGTAGACTCACGGTTTTTTGAGTCGTGTCCCAGGCGTCCTTAATGGACTTTTTATCGTAAACGTGAATAGAATTCTTCATTTCTTGCTCCACCGTACCAAGAACCTTGGCTCGAAAAACGTATCCGAGAACACCGCCGATCAGCATCGTCACGAATAGCAAAAATACTATGATAAAATACTGAAACACCAAAAATTGTGAAAATTAGTCAGCACCCTAAAACATTTCTATTTTTTTTTTTTTTGTCAATTACGATCGTGTCGTTCTTGTGAATTGGGTCGAGTCAGAATATGGGGTCAGAATATGGGGTGACTATGGCAAAGACAGTACTCACCGTGAGAAGCATGCATTTTACTTCTCGGGAAGCTCCTATGCAGCCGAAAAAGGCGATGAAAGCGACTATTATACCACCGACGAGAAGTACGTATACAGCCCCAGTTAGCAAATCGTTGCCGACGAGTTCACCGATGAAGGGCACTTTGTCCACTAGTGCCCATATCGCACAACCGGCAACCGCAATTCCACCGATCTGTAACAAGGCATTAAAGATAAGTTATACGGCAATCTTGACACACCTCGGACTTCCGTTTCTTCGCGTTAACTTGTAGAGAAAGCGGAGTGTGGGGTAAAATGGGCCAGCCGAACGATTCCGGGAGTTTTATCGATTTGCACAACGTGTTTCAACTTCTTACTGAGGACATTTGCATTACCGCGATCGGTAACAAGTTGCATTTCCGATTTTTCCCATTTGCTGTTTAATATTGCGGGCAAAAGGAAATTAGATTTTCTCTCGTCTATCTGACGTGTACGAAAACCTAATTTGCCTGTGGATAACATATTGAGTGACTCGAACAAAGTCCAAAAAAGTATGAAAAGAAGTTCTGTGATGTTTCCAATGTTGCTTGGGTTGTTTCCATCCGAAATAAAGTTTTTAGTCGCGATTTACAGCTAAATCCAGCCCAGAAATTCCTGATTTTTTTGCTTCAGGAATTCACGCCCGGGCATTTACGAATTTAAAAACGAATCAGTTACCTCAATTCCGAGTCTCAAGATTTACCATTTCTTTTTCTATTTTTATTTATTATTATTATTATTATTATTTTTTATCAAATGAAAAAGGAATATTTTTTTAAATAGCAAGAATTACAGAAGTACCGACCAAGCGCGGGGACGAAACAGGGAAAAAATCCACCACTTATTCGACCCGCCAAGATAAAATACAAATGTGGGGCAAAATGGACTATTATGCAATTCTACTGGAAATTAAAAAGTGTTGACTTGTGAGCTGACGAGGTGGGAAGTAAGGTATTTAATGTATTCTTAACACTCCGCCGCTGGCACAACTGTGTCAACTCGTTTTACCAACACTGTCGTGTGAGATAACACGAAAATTTATGGGTCGTTATCTTGTAAGGCCTTCTTCGATTGCATTTGCGATGGGATTATAAATATTCAAAATTCATACTCACAAATATGATGAAGTTCGAGAAGAACAACGAGTACTTCATGAATCGACCGCAGCCGTCCATTTCCGTGCCGTAACCCATCGTGTAATATCCTTTAGCCTGAAATTAGCCAAAAAAAACCTTCGTAAACCGCACGAAAAAAAAATATATACATTTGTTACCATTATTCAAATCTCTAATGCTATTTAATCGGTAATTATTCGTAAGCGTTGTTGCTCAAAAGACGTTCATCCGAAACTTCGCGGCTCGGACTGATTTTTCGCTGCAAAGAGTTGTGCAGAGTAGCCCATAAATCCCACCCAGCCCGGGTTATCGTAACGACCCTCTGTCTTCGTAATTGCACATGCTTCTCTGATAAACGTAAGGTCGAAATTCGTTCATCTAAAAAATTCATAGCTTCAAGCTCGCTCATCAATATTCCCGATAGTTTATTGTCGATCGACGAAAAAAAAACAAAAAAAAATGGCTGTGTTGCACAATAGATGTTTGTTTGTTTTTTTTTTTCTTGCACATCGCAAGCGAGCCGAACGGATCGACTAGATCACGTACGCATTGTACGTTCGATAAACGCGTCGCGTCCGCGCTCAATTAACGGAACGTATCGCGTCCGCGATATAAGGCGGCTGCATCAGCGTCGGCGATCTTGCAAATGCTCGTCTCGTAGATCACAGCTATGACGTAAATCCGCTTTAGTTGTAATTCCACGAGCGAAGTGGCGCGACGTTCTCCTTCATTGCGTCCGATTGCCACACAATCGCGTCAGCACTGATGTCAGTGTACTAAATCCTCATACATACTTTATGTACTAAGGCGATGCTACGGTCTCCGTCGGTTCGTAATTGTTCCAAATTTTTAGTTTCCGTCGTTACGCAACTCGACGACGAAGCCTTCTCGGTCCAGTGTCTCGAGGAATCTGCCTAGGTGGGATTCTGTCACAGTAGGAAAAACGGCACGCCGGCTCCGCACCGGCCGCGGTACGCCAAAATGCCATATCGGTCCTCTGGCGTATACGCAGCAGGAGCGAAACCGACGGTCGTCCGGCACATTTATATCTCTACCAATCGGACCCAGAAAAAAAAAGTTTATTAATCGTCAATAAAATCGGATATTAGAATATTTTTATTTTAATTAATTAAATTTTTATTTGACTCAACGATATTTTTTTACTTGATTCAAGTATACGCGATATTGAGCTCTTAATAAAATTTATTAGATTTCAATGAAACTTCTATTAAGCCCATGTTTAAATAAGCAATTTTATTTGCTCTAAATACATTTTATTTGGTTTGAATAAATTTTTTTCTGGGTGCACAACTCTACCAGAAAACAATTCTACCGGATAATAACTCTACCAAAAAAAAAAGTAGCACTAACAACTCTATCGCATAACAACTCTACCAGAAAACATCTCTACCGCATTACAACTCTACCGTATTAGAATTCTACCAAAATCTCTACCACTGAAGAAAAAACTTTCCCCGAATTGAAATAAAACTCTACCGGAATTTAAATAAAACTCTACGGGAATTCAAATAAAACTCTCCCGGATTTTAAGTGAGACTCTACCGGAGTTGTATTTCAATTCCGGGAGAGTTTCATTTCAATTCGGTCACTTCCGATTTGAAAATCCCATTTTTTTGACCGAAAATGACGTCATACAGGAAATACGTTACTTCCGGTCGAAAAATGACATTTTCAAAACGTAAGCGAAGTATTTCACCTCGGTCGAGTTTCGAAAAAAAAAAAAAAAAAAAAAAAAAACAACAACAACTTTGCTAACGTGGTACGCAAGAATTTTTATTCGACGTATCAAGAACAAATCCGTTGAATCGGAGTTTCCTTGTATGACGACAATCCTGAGGATTCTCGACTTTTCCGAGCTCTCGTGTGCGAAAACATGACTAGCGTCTCGAGCATTCCGCATCGATAATAATATTCAACGACGTCACGTTTCACGTTCCCGCCTCACTCGTTGCCTTGGCGCTCAATGAGTCAGATCCTATCATACTATCGTCTACACACGATGAACGACACACGTGCTTCTGCCGCTATGCAAATTTCAGCGAAAATAAAGAAAGAAAAAAAAAACAAAACGCCACAGCGATTTTTTTTTTTCTTCATTTTCGCTGAAATTCAGACGTTTATCGCAATTCTCGAATAATTTATTAATCATCGGTTGAGATCGCTGATTAATAAATTATTCGACAGCGAAGATAAACGTCCAACAAAAATACATGTCCATACATCCAGTGTATCATTATATTGATTATATCTACGATGCAATGAAATACGATGTGAGTTCTTCGATAGTCTTAGACGGATGAAAACAGACCCTCTCGCGAGCTGACGGAAAATTACAGACAAAAAATAAGATCCACAGTGTGTTATGTAGTATAGTGTGCCTGACCCGGTTTAACGTGTCCGTGAACATTGGGACGAATGGATCCTTTCGAATAGCATCATCGGCGCCCTCGAGCTGCGACCGAGATTAATATTTACAACCATGCATAATCCCTCCGAGAGCTCGTGGAATATTCCGTGGTATAAAAAAAAAAAAATAAAAAAAATAAATAAAAGCATCCTTGACAAAACGGATCTAAAGTTATTCTGCGAAAGGACTCTGGTTCAGCGAATGATTATTCGCTGCGTAGGAATTTTTTCAGATTTTTCAGTCAACTTTGATTTTTTTTTTTGTTTTTTCACACATTTTTTCCATTAAAAAAAAAAAAAAAAAAAAAAAAAAAAAAAAAAAAAAAAAAAAATCATAGTTGACTGAAAAATCTGAAAAAATTGATACGTATTCAGAAAAATGAACGAATCATTTTCATAATAAAAAAAAAAAGTTATGTTGCCGGATAATTTGTTAAGCAATTAATTTTTTGATTAATTTGTTAATAACATTCTGAAATTATTATTATGCGAAATTAATCTTTCAAGTATCTTTGGTATGCATGAATTTTTTTTTGTCAGATTTTTATACCGTCGAGAAGTACTTGCAATTTTCTCGAAATTATGCGAAATGAGCGCGAATCGACACAGCTACCTTAAAGTACTGGCCCGAATCGTCATTCCACTAAACGAGACGTACTTCTCGCGAGTTCATTAATAAAAATCGTCACTTCTCATTACCTACTCAACCGTAATGAAACGAATCTCAAGGTCCTCTTCAAATTGAAGTTAAAACTAATGTCGGGCCCTCCGTGTGAACGCCACGGGCACTGCACAGTGGTTCGTGACGAGCGTCCGTAGCCGACCTTGAGGCACTCGAACGAAACCTACGCGCGCCTTGAGTGGGCTTAATTATCCCGATAGCATCGCACACCCGCGAGTTACACCCTAGTCTCACGTGCGCGAGGACATCTCGAGCTACCGTTCAAACTCTGGATTTCGTTGTTTACGCTACGATTTTCTTTTTCTTTCTTTATCCCACGACTTATCTTAATTGACATGAGGGATGTTGTTTACGTTCCGGGTTTGTTTTCATTTTTTTTTTTTTTTGTTAGCTTTGCGAATTATCTTAATTAGACCAGAGGGATGGAGAGACATGAAGGGTTTGCGCGAGGATAAAAAAGCCGTTGACCCACTTGCATATTATCGCAATTAATATTACGTTAAATAATTAAAGTGCCGTGGGCCATAAATCTGGCCCTCCGTGGGGCGCAAACCTGAGACACGCCCGACGGAGAGCACACAACTGTAATTAGTACAATTAAATTTTTATTTTATTTCCGTAAACAAGACGACTTTTTGTTGTTGTGCGATTGAAGATAGTTAAACGAAGCTCTTGTGGACCGCTCGGAAAATGCTTTCAGTAGTTTTGTCGCAGTGGATAAAAAAAAAAAAAAAAAAAAGAAAATCAATCCTTTATACCCGAGGACAGATGACTTTGACAGTAAACAGACACTCAGCACGTGTCGCGATTTTTTTTCGCGCTGAGAGCATGGAAGTGTGATTAATCGAGTAGAATTTTCATTTTCCCTCCGTAAACAACACGGCTATATTTTTTTATCGTTGAAAACTAGTTACACGTAACTCCGGTGGAGCGTCCGGAAAATTATTGGAACAGCACAGCGCAATGGGAAGAAAATTAAAAATAATGCGTCGTAGCCGAGGGCAGATGACTGCGAAAATAGACCGACACGCAACGCGAGTGGCCAGCGTGTCGCGATTGTTTCCATGCCGGCCTTAGTCGAAGGTCTCTCGCGATCGAGCAACAATGCGCTACATTCGAGCAATAAAAATTAATCGGTAGGTTCGCGTGTGTTCGCGCGCCGCGCATCGCAATCGTTTCACGGGGAAGCCCGAGCGACCGCGACTCACCGAGGCGGTATAAGGTACCGAAAGCGGCAACACAAGTCACCGGCGATATGCGTACGCTGTCGGTTATGCATCGGGTACGATTTAATATTTGGGCCACACCTGCGTAGATATGGAGGAGTGATGACAGAGATATTTCGCAATTGGAATTTCAATGTGAACGCAATCATGGGGGCGTGAACGATTGAGTTTAAGATTAAACAAAAAAAAAATGCGATGCAACGAATGTTACTCAACTACCGGCCTTTAACTCGTTAACGATGCATTTATTTTATTTTTATTTTTATTTTTTTCAAATTAAAAACCGTAGAATTAACAACAAAAAAATTGGAGCCTTTTTTTTTTAAAATTTTTATTTATCGTTCTTTTGTTTTCATTCATTTGTTCACGTTGTTTTTTTTTTTTTTTTTTGTTCAATCAGAGGTTTAAAAAAAAACGCTCAATCATTATTGCAATTGGTGAAACAAATATGGAAAATTCGGGTTCGAGTGAATTTAGTAACGAGTGCAGCAAAACTTGTTGACCGAGAGGCGAGGAATTTCTCGGAATTTCATTTCGCGGTATGCCCGGACGATACGGGAGGTTCGAGAGAGCAAAGTCGGTCGGCTTGCGGCGCGGCAGACGCAGAGAGATGCGCCAAGAGGCGGGGCGAGGAAGGAAGAGGTCTAACAGCGTACGCGACGTAGGCTCGTTTCGAATACGAAAGTTACGGGCCTCGAGGTCATCGGGTTTTACTCTCCATATAATAGAGCCGGGATTTTGAGAGTCTCGCCACCACTCGACCATTCGGTCCAGTTACGTAATTCGACCGTGTGAATTTCACATGCACTCGAAAACATTGTGTTCTCTCCGTATATCTCAGGAAGACTTTTAGGGGGGGGGGACAAAACGGACCGGTATTCTCGTTCTCAGATAAGACTCTTTTTTTGTCTCCCGAAAAAGTTGTAAAAATTTTCCATTTTGGTCCATTTTGCCCCGGCACACCCCCTTTCTTTCCCCCTCCTTCGCCCCACATAAGAGTAAGCCTTTCTACGATACCCGACGAAACTGTTTACAAGTCCAAGGCTCTGTATATCTCAGGGAGACTCTTAGAGAGCGGGGCGAAACGGACCGGGGTCCTCGATTTCCGATAACTCCTTTTTTGTCCCGCTAAAATTTTGCAGAAGTGGTCTATTTTTTCGGGCACCCCTTTCCCTCCCCTATCCCCATATATAACAGTAAGCCCTTCTTCTATGATACCGGACGAGACGGTTTACAAGTCCGAGGCTCTCGGGGACCCAATGCGTAATCAACTTCCTGCACGTGTTATCATTATTGCAGCTAATCCAGGATCTCTGTATGTGTGTCACGCTACAGGCTGTGTTACATGTAACACATAAATTATGCAAGCGCGAACCGACCCCCATCGACAGTCGTGTCGGCGTAGCAATCTCCGATCCGACGCGAGCAATCGGCGGGTCGTTTCATCCAAGCATGAATTAAAAAAAAAAAAAAAACCTCGTTCCAATGGAAAAGAAATAATTACCTGTACAATTTTTCCTAATTTTTTAATAACCGTTCTTATAGGAGAAAGATTTTTTTAAATTACGTTCCAAAGTTTCGAGTCGGTATATTCGTCACGGCTATGCTTGCGGCTATCGTTCGGCCTCCGAATTACAAAAGGGAAAGCATCTCGTCGCTCGTCTTCGTTACTCATGAATTTGCCGGGTTCAAGCGTCAAGTATTTTCTTCTATTTTTTTTTTTCTTTCTTTTCTTTTCTTTGAACGAAACAGTCGACAGACCGAGCGAACAAACTTTCCGTTTCCCGCGCGCTTTCTAAGGAGGCATCAATGGACACACCACGGAGCTCTCTCGTGGAAACAACGACAGCATGTTTTCCGCGTTTGCCCGGAGGCCGCGGAAGTCCCGCCAAGAGATATCGTATACAGTGGCCACAGCCTCCGAGGTGTGTGCGCGCGCGAAGCCGAGCCTTTTCAGCAACACCGCCAAGAGTCCGCCGATGCTGCCATCGAGAGAGGCAAATCGGCACGAATATAACAGTCGCATTCGTGGGAGTAACCCGATCTACGGTGATTCGAGCGTGTTGCACGACGACCCGAGCGCTCCTGCACCAGCAATGCACTTTCTACTGTAAAACTATATATATATATATATATAGATGCATACAAACGAACGAGCGTTAACTACGTGCACAACGTACGAGAGAACGTGCTCAACTCGTTTGGTTCGAGGGGGGCTCGGATAGAGAAAAAAAAAAAAATTATTATACCACGGTATGTATATTCGACGATCGGTAAACACGTCCCTCGAGCTACACCAACTATAGCCCTCCCTGCGTTTCGGGTTTTTTTTTTTTACTCGAGACACAAACACGATTTCGCTTCTGCGACCGCATTGACTCCGCGTCGCACTACTGGCGCAACGAAAACAAAAGAAAAAAACAGGTTCTCAATCGACGGTCATGCCGAGCCAGTTAATCGACCGGAGATCGATTCTCCGAAGTCGTTGAGCGCGTAGAAATAATTATTACGATCGACGGACAACTTTCCGATATTTATTATTACGAGGAGAACTCACGTTTCTTCACTTGTGGATCGAGGACGCACACGCCTTTCTCCAACAGGTCGAACCGCGTCGATATATATTTCACCGACACCCGGTCGACCGTCCTTTGTGTTTTTATTTTTTTTTTTATTTTTGTATTTTCCTTTTTCTTTGTTATATTCGGTATTATTTCGACAATAGTCGACGACGGTCGACGAGCTTGGATGTTCCTTTCGAGAGATAATAATCGTGCCGTCGCAGGAGAGAAACACGGTGACGAGGTTACGCCGGGCAATCTCTTTCGTTCGTGAGCGCCGGGACGAAACTGAAACGGAAAACAGCTAAGCGTCTCTCCTCGGTGCGGCTTAAGTCATCGCTTACTATATGCGTCGTCGCTGGCGGTGGTAGTGGAATATATTCTATACAAAACCGTGAGTCGGCGTGCCTTACCCGACTGTACCCAATCCCGACAGATAGAGTTTCTGGCCGTTGGCGAACGAGCGGAGGGGGATATTGTACGGCGTATAAAAGAATACACTCACGTATACACTAATGTACCGACGCGTCAAGGACTCCCCTGTTTAAAATATTTTCATTTTATTTTATTTTTAATTTTTATTCGGGCTGATCGTCGCGTCTAACCCATCTACTGCGCAGCCCACCGTCTCTAGTTACAATTTATCAATAACTTCTTGTTATCGGTAATAGTAAGTTACTATAAGAAAAGACATTATTTATCATTGCAGTGATTAAAAAGAAGTTCCAGAGCGCTGACGCTGCTTACTCTTCGTATCCTGAATAAGGACACGATCCCTTCGTAGAGAACGAAGTAACTTTTTTTTTTATGAGGCCAAAAAATCATTGAAGTATTATTTTACATCCAAAAGTTGCCTTGCGAAGGCTTGTGGATTAAAAGAAATTACAAATCGGCAATTTCTTTTATGATTTTTTATGAAGAGAAGTATGAAAACTTCTGAACGTGTAGACGATGTGATGCATCATGTCTTTATAGGGTAAATAACGATAAGTAAGAATCTTTTCGTACTCCATGACGTTCGCCTCACAGACATCGTCGTCCTTGGGAGGCTCGCTGCCACTTTCTTCTTTTCCCTAACTTACTTGGTCGACATATCCTGAAGCTTCGAGAAGTTGAGATTACGGATTTCGTCCGGGCTGAGGAATATCTCGAATTCCCGTTCGAGAGTCATTTTAATTTCGACGGTCATCATTGAATCCATTCCAAGCTCAGCGAAGGGGCTGTGAATGCTCAGCGTCTTGAGGTCCTTCAGTCCCATGATCTTGAGGATCGCGTCGACGACGGTCAGAGCAGTACGTCCATCGTTTCTTTTTTCCGCCACGAGCATGCAAGAGACGACCGTTTCTTTCTGATTTAAAAACTTTTCGAGCTCGACGAGACATGAGGAGATTTTTTGTTGCAACGTTCCACCTACGACGAGTATCTCGCCGTCCTTTTGGTTACCCGATAATATGCCGACATCCGCGATCGCTCCCCACTGAATAACGAGACTGGGGAAACCCTCGGCAGCGCGACGCTCGCAGATTCTCTCCATCGCCGAATTCGCCATCGCGTAGTTGATTTGACCGATGCCACCATGTCCGCTGGAGCGTGACGAGAACGCGACGAAGTGTCGCAACTCCGGGCACATCTTCCTCGACATTTTGTCGAGTTGTTTCGTGCCCCATACTTTGCTCTTGAAACATTCCTTGAAATGACTCTCGGTTTGATTTTCCGTCAGTGCATCCCAAACTATCGCGGCGACATTAAATATGGCGGTCACCGGACCCATCATCCCGGCGCATTTCAATATGTCCTGACAGTCATCGGGCTTCCGAGCATCCTTTCCGACTATCACTTCGACGTTGGTGCCGTAACTCTTCCACAACGTTATCCGCTTCGTTTGATAACCGTTCCTGACACCGGTTCGAGAGGTCAGAACGAGATTCCTCGCGCCGCGAAGAACAAGCCAGTCCGCGAGCTCCAGACCGAATCCTCCGAGGCCTCCAATGATAACGTAACAGCAATCTGGCAAACAGTAGAAACGCGGTAGAGCCATTATCGGCCCGTTCGGGTCCTCGTTGTCATCGTAAATCTTGATGATCACTTTGCCAATGTGTTTTCCCGCGGCCATGTAACGGAAAGCATCTTCCATCTGGTCTCTACTGAAAAGTTTCCGTGGCAGAGGTTTTATCACTCCGCTGTCCAGACCATGTTGCACCATTTTCGCAAGTTCCATCCTTCCGTCCAGAGATCCAACCATAAGATTGTCCAACATGACTCCATAGAAGCTAATTTGCTTCAGGAAAGCTTCCATGCCAAGTAGATTGTTCGCTGCCAAATCGAACTTGCCGATTTCCAGAAAACGTCCGCCTCTCGCTAGACAACGCACGGAAGCTTGAAGTTTGTCGCTGGTCAACGAATTTAAAACTATATCAACGCCGCGTCCCTCCGTTTGTCGAGCTATCATTTGTTCGAAACTCGTGTCGCGCGAGTTTCCGATATGATCGTCGTCGATCATTGGGAATGTTTCCCTGATGAATTTTCGTTTTTCCGGGGTACCAACGGTGGTGAAGACTTCACAGCCCGCGTGAAGCGCGAGAACAATGGCGGCTTGTCCGACGCCACCGGTTCCTGCGTGGATCAACACTTTGTCGCCTTTGCTCATTCTTCCATAGAAGTGGAGAGCGTAGTAGGATGTTCCGTAGACGATTGGCACAGTGGCAGCTTCCTCGAGGGACCAAGAGTCTGGAACTCTCCAGGTTAGATTATCGTCGATGGCGATGATGTTCGAGAAAGCTTGGATTCCCGCTATGCCTATTACTCGGCGTCCAGTTGCGTCGACACCCGCGAATTCCGTACCGAGTTCGCATTCCTGTTGACGACTGGACAGTTCGATGGTAAGTTTGCCCGTGGCTATCATAACGTCGCGGAAGTTTATTGGGGCATAGAAAATACGGACGACATCTTTCTTATCGACCGACGGTAAAATGGGACCTTCGAGCCAGCGGAAGGAGGAAAGATCACCACGAACCAATTGCTTGGCCCATGCGTGATACATCGGCTTCGGGACGATTTCCGGTAGATACGAGTGCTTATAACTGCCCCAAGTGCTGTTGGCTCGTAGAACATTGAGTCCAAGATCCAGCTTGAGCTGGGCACCGTAGAGAGGATTCTCCGTTGAGAAGTCCGGAGCTTTTTCGTCCTGAATGAGGTATCCTCTGAACAACTTGTCCCCAAATTCTCTCTTCAAACATAGGATGAGACCCAGAAGACCATTTTCGAAGTCCTTCTCGCTCACGAGAATTATTCTTTCGGAATTGCTATTAGAATCGCTGCCGACTTCTTTCAACGCCAACTTGAGTTGAGGCAGCCACTCGAAGGTGTTACTCGCTACGTTAATCGTCGTTATTTTTCTCGGAAGCTTGCAACGTTTTCGCAACAGAAGAGCGGTTTCATTATTCACGCGTTTCTCGAGGACAATGTCCAGCGAATTTTGCTCTATCACCGCGCAGACATCGGCTGTATCTCTGGTCTCGAGAGCGAGTAGGAAACCGTCGTTCGTCAGCGCTTTCAAGAGTTTTTTCAACGTTTCAGTGTTCTTGAAGCTAGAGAAGAGATCGCGACCGCTCACGAGTATCGCACCGGTCTCGGCGCCGAGTTTCATCGTGGTCCGAACCGTGATGTTCTTAGGCCCGTTTTCCTCGCTGAAGGGATTCGTCGGTGCGACGATAATCACGTCAGGTTGGCTGTACGGGAGGTCACTGAGAATCTCGACGAGGGTGGGCGAAACGAGATTTTCCAATACCGGGCTGGAACTCCCATCGATGACTTCTATGGTCGTCACTTTTATGGACTGACTGTTCTCCACGATAATATGAGCCGACGTAATCACGAACTCTCTGAGGGTTGTTTCGGCATTGTCGCGATGAGCTACGAACCGGTAAGACTCGAGAACTGGCTGTCCAACGGGTTTCTTTTGCGATATCGCGTTCGCCTTCCAACCACGAATCTCAATGCCTCCGGCAATAAGCGCGTTGTAATTCTTGTAATACCTCACGGTGAATTCTGCGGAAATAGAAGAAAAAAAACCCCAAAGTGTACAATACAAAACCGAATTGAAACTCAAAGTTCACGATTGAACACTCAACTAACGTTTGTCTTCGCCGTCAAAGGCGGCTAGTTCGTTGAAATGGCGTTTGGTGTCGATAGTGAGCTTCCGAATTCCCGTAGGTACGAGGAATCCATCAAAGTCGTAGCCCAGAGCGGTTATATGCATCATGTTGTCTATGAAAGTCGTCCAGTTGTTCGTCCAACTGATGGTTCCCCGGGTGCCGTCGATCGTCGCGCTTTTTATACTTCGGAACAATCCGCGGTAATTGTAACCGCAGAGTGTTAATTGTTTGTACACTTCCTCCGAGGACATCACTTCAGCCACGTCATGTTCGTCGAAGACCGGAAGATCCAGCCGCTCCAGAGATGGATCCGACACGTGGCGAACCTTTCCTGTAACGACGGCTGCACCACCTTCGACTATTTCGAAGCTTCCGGTACCTTTGTCAAAGATATAATAGATATTTCAAAAAATCATTATACATCAAATTCTAAAAAAAAATTGAAGAAAAGAGAAGCGGTAGCGAAGCTCACCCTTTTGAATCATGAGCGTTAACGTGACGGTTCCCTCCTTCGGGATCATAGTTGCACGCAAGAATCTCACATCCTCGAAGACCACTGATACGTCGCCGTACGACTCGCCTCTTATCATTCCCAAGGTTTCCCAAACGAGAGTTAGATATCCCGTTGCGGGAATCAAGTTCTTTCCGTCAATCACGTGATCGGACAGATACTTGTAGCGCTCGTTGGTGAGTGTGATATCGACGTTTCTCTCGCCCGATTCAATTTTTTCTTGGGTCTTGTAGGAGGTGACGAACCAGTCGTCGGCGTGATTCCATTTAATGAGAGGCGAGATCATCGCAGTGCCACGACTAACGGGAAACTCGACTTTCGGATAGAGCTTGGCAAGTTGGGGATGAAGACCGACATTGAAGAGCTTTCCGAGGCCGCTGAGGAAAACTTGAACGTTGTCCCTGTGGCCCCGTTCGATCAAGCTGACATTAATCTCTTCCGGTTTCGGGGAAAGACGAAGAATCGATTGAAGAAAACTGTCCGGAGCGATCTCGATGGTCACCGCGTCTTTGGGAATGAGAAGCGAAGATTCCTCGAAGAGTACCGGACTCAGGAGATTGTTGGTGAGATATTCAGCAGAAGCAAAACTAGCCAATGGTGTGCCCCATTCGCTGTGACTCACCGAAGTGCTTACCCACTTGGGGCTTCTCGGCTTAGGTTGTAGAATCACTTGTCGTAGATGGCACAATAGATTTGGTCCTGTTTTGGCGACGTAACGACTGTGGCAAGCGATGTTGCTGCACGAGACCTCGCGAGCGAATATCTTTTTTGCCTGCAAAAATCGAAGTTATGGAATTACATAATTCCACAGCTCAGGAATTAAGCCAATCAATGTTTTTACATCATCCGGTGCGAAAATGACAGTTTTACGCATGATTCGCGTGCGTAAAACCACTATTTTCACACTTTGTGAAGTTACATTTACTACGATACTGGTGCGCAAAACTTTTCTTAACTCGTGTGTGTCTGAACTCACACTCGTCAGAAAGTTTTTACGCACTAGTATCATAAATTACTATATTGACTGTCTGCGACAAATCTACATTACATGAATTAAAATTGAATGATTAGAAAATTTTGCTCGTACACCAACAAAAAAGAATAACAAATAGCAACAATACTGAATTTTATCATAAAAAATAGTTCCCAAGGGGAACGTTTACATTTACTGGTTACAGTGGCAAAACATTATGGTTGCAACCGTAATTATAGTTTCACCAATAGAATATGTACTATCAGAAACTGTCTACATACATATGTTCGGCCTGGGAACTATTCGTTATAGTAGGCGATACTATGCTTTTTCTCAATGTACACAATTGATAGATAATTTCGGAGATACAATGTTGTTTTTTTCGTGTTAATTTCATTATTTCATAAAGGTCGATCAGTTTCGGATTATGAGTTCTCACTTGGAGTGTGGCAAGGAAAGTTCTCATGGATTCGACAGGTCCGCTGATGGTCGAACTCTCCGAACCGTTGTGACAGACGACTTCGATGTCCGGTGGACAAATATCTCGAACGTCTCCATGTTTCAAATTTACAACTGCCGCCGAACCACGAATCGTGTCAGATTTGATCAAAGCGACGCCTTGGAAATAAGCTGCAAGGACCACTTGCTCGGCTGTCAAGCAACTGTCAGCGTAGGCACATCCGAGCTCACCGACGGAGTGACCGATTATGTTGTCCGGCACGATACCAACGTGGGTCAAAAGATCCACGAGACCGATCTGTCAAAACGAAAAGCATTACATTGGCAAGAGCCATTGAACATTGAAAACATCTAGTCACCTGGATGGCTGCGATACCGACGAAAGAATTGACAATACTGTCACAAGTTGCTTCGTCCCTGTTCGTCAAAATATCGTAGATGTCGACGTCCCGTGGCTTCAGAACGGCATCGCACTTCCTCACAGTTTCGGCGAATAAAGGCAATCTCAGAAGGTCCGAACCCATGCCAGCCCATTGAGTGCCCATTCCCGAAAAAACGAACCATACCGGATGCCTCACGGCTTGATAGTTCTGTATCTCCCTGATTGGATTATCCTGGCTTGCACTTCCTCCAACTATAGTGTATCCTCTGTACACGTGCCCGGGAATATCCTCGCTTTGAACGTCGTGAATAAGCCTCACGAATTCCACATCGACGGGACTACTCTCTACCTGTAAATTTCCCAATTTCAATGTCACGAAACTTGTTCTCAAGTAATTAATACACATGCCGAATTTAATATGGACAAGTCGTCCAGGAAGTTACTCACGTGATGCAGGATCCAATTGACGGCCTCGTCTGTGCGTCCGGATGCGACGACAAGCCTCGGTAGATCGTCCTCGGGAGTGCCGTTATTAATCTTCTCCTTGGTGTGGGACTTCAGTAAAACGTGGCCGTTCGCTCCACCAAAGCCGAAACCGCTTATGCCCATGTAGCCACCGTCCCAGGGAGTTACCTCGGTGACGACCTCTACCCGTCCATCTACGAGAGCCTCGATGTCATCGCGAGGACGTTTATAGTGGATATTTGGTGGTATCAGTCCGGTCTCCATTGCTATTATGACCTAAGTATGTAATCGAGAATCAATTAAACGTTAATTTTCTAAATTTCAGAAACACGAAGCAGAAGAAGTTTCACGAATCGTTATTGTACCTTGGCGATGGATGCGACACCACTGGCCGATTCCGCATGGCCAATCTTTGTCTTCATCGAGCCAATTTTCAACGGAGTCGTTCTTCCCTGACAGAGGGCTCTATCGATTCCAGCGACTTCCTCAGGATCGCCAGCTTTCGTTCCCGTTCCGTGAGTCTCAATATATGACAAGATCGTCGGTGGTATACCACACTCTTCGTAGAGCTCCTTGAGAAGAACGCCCTGCATGACCCTCGACGGAAAAAGTATTCCCTCTTCTTTGAATCCGTCACAATTGAGTTTGCCGTGAACGAAAGTTGCGTATACGCGCTTAGCGTTCTTCGCCTTTTGGAGAATGAACATGCCGGCGGCTTCGGCGCGACAGTAGCCGTCCGCATCGGCGTCAAAGGTTTTGCAACGACCGTCTGGCGAGAGGACACCTGAGGTGGAGATTAAATTGTCTTTAAGTATTGTCGATCGACAGATTTCGCTTTCGCCATCTTTGGAATATAAATACGCGGTAGCTTTTCTTAAAGAAAAACTTAATTTTTTAAATACTTGACCTAGAGCTTCATTCAGTAGAAATTAACAATAGAAAAAATAAATAGATGGTTACATATCAAGTTGCAATGGTATAATCAATCATGTAAAAATACGATTGTGAGCGGTATTTGTACCCAGTTGTTTGAACTGAATGGACACGAAGGGATAAAGACAGACATTGGCACCCCCGACGAGTGCCGTGTCGCATTGACCACTGCGAAGGGCACGGTACGCATTTTCCATGACGGAGAGAGTCGAGCTACAAGCTGAATCGACCGAGTAACTTGGTCCAGTTACGCCCAGCGAGTAAGAAATCCAGTTCGCCTGCATTGCTTTACTGCATCCGGTAATATTTAAACCATCTACCTGTTTAAGATCAATTATAATGAAGACCGGACAGTGACAGATGTACAGAAAGAAATTGATCGACCATTACACAATCGAAAATAAACCCACGGACCTGACAGGTGTCATAGTACGCAACGGTCTCCGATTCGGAATAGCTAGCAGCGATAAAGACACCGGTGTTGGTACCATGTAGCTGACGCGGATTGATTCCAGCATCTATTATGGCTTCGTACGCGTGTTCCAACAGCATTCTAGTCGCTGGGTCCATTATATGAGCCTGCTTGAAGTCGACGTTGAAAAAGTCCGCGTCGAATTTTTCCGCACCCTTGATCCTACCGACACGAGGGATCTCGGAATTCTCTTGAAAGAAAAAAAAGATGTACATTTAATTTGCACATTGCTTCACCATTTTTGTTTTTTTTTTTTTTTTTGACGTCATTCACGATGCATTTTTGGTGAGTGTTACGTCTCAGCGGAGCTCAGAGCGCAGAATGGGAAAGAGCACAGAAGATTGTTGAAATGATGAAATCGTCTTTTCGTAGCGTTATTGCACGATAGAAAGATCAAAATACTAAGTAAGTAGTACTTTTATGAAAAGAATAAAAGGCATGTACAAAAAAGAATGCAAAATATTTGGACTCGAGACAGTGTACGAATATTTCGCCGCATTAATTTACATCGCTTGCGGATTGATCGGACAGCGTTTTGACGAACTTACTGTGTATGAGAATTAACTCCATATGAATGTTCCAATATGAATTGCAAAAATTCAACATTGCCAGTGACACGAATGTCATTCATGAGTTAATTTGTGAATAATTATAGTTTTAGATAATGGCCAATGTCAAAGAGAGGACATTGCAATTGCAACATTTTTATAAGCTCACTTTTATTTCTCATAATTTCTATTGGCTTTGATATAAATTACCTAGCTTCCAGCGTCGAACATCGTCCGAAACAAGATCGACCTTGTTCATGAGGTTTTCCTTGAGGCGATTCATGTTGTCGCATTGGGAAAATCTGCCGGCAATACCGGATATAACGATTTCATCGTCGAAGTAAGCGTTCATCGTCGGGGATTTACTGGTTGACTCTTCGATCGTCATCTTGTGCACACTTTGCACAAAAAAGAACGTTCTCTACAGATAAGACACCAAAGAAAAATATGGTTTGTACTTTATATATATAATAAATATGGGGGAATTCCCTACCATTTCGACCTGAGTTTAAACCTTCACATCTTGGATTGTGCCCGCAATTTTATATGACTGAATTTCCAAAAACGCAGTGATGCAAATAAAGATGGTCAAGCAATAACCCATAATGGATGAACTTTTTAGATCCTACATTTTTTCATTCTGTTACGAAAAAAAAAAAAAAAAATTAAAAGCAATAGAATGTGACGCTGGCTCACTTTGGCTCAAATCTTACAACTTTTTATATATTACACAACATGTTTTAGATTTTTTAGGTATGGCGATTAAGAAGTTCATTTATATAATAATAAATATTTACAAACAATTTTTTTTAACTAATAAAAAATGGAGAAAATGGAAAATGGAAAATGGAAAAATTTGAAAGTTAGGTCGATTATATAAAAAATCGCAGGCCCAATCCAAGATGTGAAGAGTTAGATCCAGTTCTAAATGGTAGCGAATGCCCCATATACATATGGGTAAAGATGAATAATCACTTGTAGAAACGCGAGTAATTCACTGAAAATGTATTGGAAAATTCCGTGTTGCATCCGATTCCTTTGTTCAATCGGACAAGAGTGAAACTGACAATGATAAAGCATAGCGGTCACCGCGATATTTTATAACATAACTTCCCACTCCTACTGATCACCCGACATCACTCATTGAAATTATTTGCTTATCGCAGGAAATAAGAAGCCAAGTTTAACATCCTGTGGAAAAAATAAGAACTATAATCTGTCTCGACCCACCAATAATACTAATAATCATCATAATCATTTATTTATTTATTTATATTATACATGGGACAAGACCTTTATGATAAGATTCTTAAATATGTGCCCATGCGGCACATTATGCGAGCCTGAGTACACTTCCCGAGTAGACATTTTCGAGCGTTACATCGAGCCCTGATAGGATCCCGAAAAGGCCTTATCAGGCCATTATTAGGCCTCCTCAGGACCTTATCAGGGCGCGATGTAACGCGCGAAAATGTCTACTCGGGAAGTGTACTCATTCTCGCATAATGTGCCGCATGGGCACACTTTGCGAGTATGCGCACACTTGCATACAATCATAGAAGCGATACAGAGAAGTAATCTAATGTAAACAACTAAAACACACTCGCTGCGGTTATATCGCTGCGCTATAGCAATAGCGTCGGATGCAAAAGCTAACTCGTTAGATCTGATCGTTACCTGTGAACTCGTTCGCTGGTCTAACAATATGTGGGATTAAGCTGTTGAAACCACAATTCGTGAGCTACGTTTAAGAGCGCAATACCTCGGCATTCCACGTTTCTATAACTGGGACACGATACTGGGAATACGATAACCAAATTCGCTTAAAAAATCAGGACATTAGGTCTGCGTAGCGACGTCTAAACGCACGAGTTTGTAGATCGAGCCTAACGAGCATACGATCGTTATTGTGATCACGATAGTCCATTGAACTATTTAGCCGAAAGGCAATGAAATGCAAGAATTTGGGTAACAGATAAATTGCCTGATCAGTTTTATTGGGAAGCGCTCTGTACTGCTGATATTACTTGAGGGATGTCGTTACGGTATTTTGTAGTCAAATCTGAAAACTGGCATATAGAAATTAGCAAACTGGGAAAGGCCCCTATAGAAAACTGGAGAAAGGGCCCAGTTTTCTTTCGATTGTCAATCTTCGTCCGTGTGGTATGTGACTTTTATTATTTGACCAACGGGCCTTTGTTCGGACAACAACGACAGTAATTTCTGCCTTCGTCATTCAACGTCTTTCCAGTTGCACCTTAAAACATGCTTCCATTCATACATGCGCGCACCTTATCACTCAGATGTAGGCAGTGTCATTGATAATGCAGGAACTTCCAAGCAGAGATACCGTAGAGAAGGAGGAATCACACAATGTCGTCGGCAAGGCAGGCACCAAATAAGTGAATAAATGGTATAGTCGAGTAGAGAAGCGATTGCAGGCAAGTAAATGCAAATTGCTTAAGTTCATTAATAATTATGTAAATGGTAGTAAACTACGTTTATTAATTAATAGAAATTTTTTAATTAAAATAATAGGATTGGAGCGGCGTATATCAGAATACACTAATATACTGACGCTTCCGAGACTCTCGTGTTTATAATATTTTATTTTAATTGTAATTCGAGCTCCCCTGCCCGTCTAAACAATTTACTGTACAGTCTACAGTTTCAACTTACAATTAATTAATGGTTACTTTCAGTTGTTATTAATAGTAATTTACTATAGGAAAATACATTATTTGAGCGATGACGCTGCTGTACCCTCGTGAATGTACACTATGTTACGTAAGTATATATTATGCCCAAAAATCATTGAAATATTACTTTACGTTAAAAAGTTGACTTTTGGACGTATGATTGCTTACAGATTAAAAAGATATTGCTAATCGGGAACTCGGCAGTTCGCTACCTTGCTCCCTCTCGAACAATCCTCGAAAACGGCGGACGGTGAGAATGAACGGTGCGGCCGGCTCGCTCCTCCGCTCGGGGTTACATGTAATAATTTTGTGAGTCTCAATTATGTCCGATGGAGCCACACCTGAGCCTTGACGAGCGACAGACGGCCGTCAGTTACTATTTTATATCGAAATAAAAATGAGCGCTTACGATTTAAATAACATGGCCAAATTGTGCCACCTTACAGTGCACAGATATAGTTACGGTGCATCATGCATATATACGCATGTGCATAATGTATAATATATCTATGCCAGATTTGCTATCGGCGTAAAAATAATTCCTTCCTCCATGGCATTCGCCTCACGGATATCGGCTGCCCCGCCGATGTTAAATTCATTCCCCCAGCTTACTTGGCCGACATATCCAGTAGCTTCGAAAAATTGAGATTACGGATTTCTTCGGGGCTGAGGAATGTCTCGAATTCGCGTTCGAGGCTCTGTTTAATCTCGACGGCCATCATCGAGTCCATTCCAAGCCCGGCGAGGGAGGTGTGAGCGTTCAATGTCTTGAGGTCCTTCAGTCCCATGATTTTGAGAACCGTGTCGACAATGTTCAAATCAGCCTCTCCACCGTGTTGTTTATCTGCCGCCACTTTGCAACCGACTACAGGATCTTTCTGATTCAAAAACTTGTCGAGCTCGGCGAGACAGGAGGAGATTTTCTGCTGCAATGATCCACATATGATGAGAACCTCGCCGTCCTTCTGCATATCCGCTGCCATGCCGACATCCCCGATCGCTCCCCACTGGATCGCCAGACCAGGAAGACCCTTGGTAGCCCGATTTTCGCAGATTCTCTCCATCACCGAGTTCGCCATTCCGTAATTGACTTGTCCCGGGTTACCGTGTCCGCTGACGATCGACGAGAACACGACAAAGTGTCGCAACTCCGGACACATCATCCTCGACGCTTTGTCGAGTTGTTTCGTACCCCACGCTTTGCACGTGAAAGATTCCTCGAAGTGCGCCTCCGTTTGACTTTCTATTAGCCCGTCCCTCAGCGTCCCTGCGATATTAAATATGGCGTCTACCGGACCCATCAACCCGGCGCACTTCAATATATGCCGGCAGTCATCGGGCTTCCACGCGTCCCTGCCGGCTATCACTTCGACATTGGTGCCGTAACTCTTCCACAATGCTATGCGCCTCGATTGATAACCGTTCTTGACACCGGTCCGAGAGGTCAGAACTAGATTTCTCGCGCCGCGAAGAACAAGCCAGTCGACGAGCTCCATACCGAATCCTCCGAGACCTCCAACGATAACGTAAGAGCGATCTGGCAAACAGTGGAAACGCGGTAAAGCCATTATCGGTCCGTTCGGTTCCTCGTTCTCGTCATAAATCTTAATGATCACTTTGCCAATATGTTTTCCCGCGGCCATGTAACGGAAAGCGTCTTCCATGCACTCTCTGTTGAAAAGTTTGCGAGGCAGAGGTTTTACCGCTCCGCTATCCAGACCGCGTTGCATCAATTTCGTGACTTCGATCCTTTTGTCCAAGGGTCCAACCATAAGATTATCCAGCATAACTCCGTAAAAGCTAATTTGCTTGAGGAAAGCTTCCATACCAAGTGGATTGTTCGCTGCCAAATCGAACTTGCCAATTTCCAGAAAACGTCCGCCCCTCGCTAAACAACGCACGGAAGCTCGAAGCTTCTCTTCGGCTAGAGAATTCAGAACGATGTCCACGCCGCGTCCTTCCGTCTGTCGAGCTATCATTTGTTCGAAACTTGTGTCCCGCGAGTTGCCTATATGATCGTCGGCAATAGTTGGGAATTTTTCCTTGATGAATCTTCGTTTCTCCGGGGTGCCAACGGTCGTGAAGACCTCGCAACCCTCATGAAGCGCCAGAATAATAGCGGCCTGTCCGACGCCACCGGTACCTGCGTGGATCAACACTTTTTCGCCTTTCTTCATTTTTCCGTAGAAGTAGAGAGCATAGTAGGATGTTCCGTAGACGCATGGCACAGTGGCAGCGTCCTCTAGAGACCAGGATTCTGGAACTGTCCAGGTTAGATAATCGTCGATGGCAATGATATTCGTGAAAGATCGGATTTCCGTTACGCCCATTACTCGGCGTCCGGTTGCGTCGACACCAGCATATTCCAGACCGAGCGGGCATTCCTGATGTTGCCTGGTCTTGCACACCACCTCGGCGGCAAGTTTTCCCGTGGCTATCATAACATCGCGGAAGTTTATCGGGGCGTAAAAGACTCGAGCTAGACTTCGCTGATTATCCGACGGCAAAATCGGTCCTTCGAGCCACCGAAATGAGGAAAGATCACCGCGAACCAACTGATTCGCCCACACGTGATACATCGGCTTCGGGACGATTTCCGGTAGAGGTAAGTGCCTGTAGGTGCCCCAGGTGCCGTTGGCTCGAAGAACGTTGAATCCGAGATCCAGTTCCAACTGCGCAGCGTAAAGAGAATTTTCCGTTGAGAAGTCCGGAGCTTTTTCGTCCTGAATGAGATATCCTCTGAGCTGCTTGTCACCGATTTCCCTCCTCAGACATTGGACAAGACCCATAAGACCATTTTCGAAGTCCTTCTCGCTGACGAGAATTATTCTTTCCGCGTCGCCGTCCGATGCTCCGTCGAGTTCTTTCAATGCCGACTTAAGCCGAGGTACCCAAGTGAAGGTGTTACTCGCTACGTTTATCGTCGTAATTTTTTTCGGAAGGCTGCGACGTTTTCGCAACAGAAGAGCGATCTCGTTCTTCACGCGTTTCTCGAGGACAATGTCCAGTGAATTTTGAGCTACCATTGCGCGAACATCGGCTGTGTCCCCGGTCTCAAGAGCAAGCAGGAAACCTTCGTTCTTCAGGGCTACCAAGAGTTTTTTCAATGTTTCGGTGTTCTCGGGGTTAGAGAAGAGATCGCGACCGCTCGCAAGCACAGCACCGGTCTCGGTGCCGAGTTTCATCGTGTCCTCAATCGTGATGTTCTGAAGCGCGTTTCTTTGGCCGAAGGGATTTCTCGGTGCGACGATGATCACGTCCTGTTCGACGTAAGGAAAGTCCCTAAGAATCTTGACGAGGTAGGGCGACACGAGATTTTCCAATACCGGGTAAGTACTTCCGTCGATGGCTTCGACGGTTTTCACCTTTACGAACAAATTGTTCTCAACGGTAATGTGAGCAGACATAGTCACGAAGTCCCTGAGGGTTGTTTCAGCATTGTCGCGATTAGCTACAAACCGGTAGGACTCGAGAACTGGCTCTACAGTGGGTTTCCTTCGCGATATCGCGGTCGCCTTGTGACCACGAATCTCAATGCCTCCGGCAATTATTGCCTCATAATCCTTGTAATACCGCACGGTCAATTCTGCAGAAATAAAGAGAAAGAAAAAGTGAAAGATACAAAATCGAATTGAAATTCGAAGACACGAAGGATTGACACTCAACTAACGCTTGTTTTCGCCGGTTGAGGCACGAACATCGTTGAAATGTTGTTTGGTATCGATAACGAGCTTCCGAATTTCCGTGGGCACGAAGAGCCCTTGAGAGTCGACGCCGAGAATGCTCATCTGCAGCATGTTGTCCATGAAAGTTACCCAGTTGTTCGTCCAACCGATGGTCCCCTTGGTGGAATCGATCGTCGCGCTCTTTATACCCTGGAACAATCCGTTGTAGTTGTAACTGCGGAGTCTGAGTTCTTTGTACACGTCCTCCGAGGACATTTCCTCGACCACATCGCCGGGGGCCGGAAGTTCCAGTCGCTCCACAGATGGCTCCGACATCCGGCAAATCATTCCTGTAACGATGGCTGCACCGCCTTCGACTATTTCGAAGGTTCCCGTACCTTTGCCAACCATAGACATTTAAAAAAAAAACATTAACTTAAATCAGATTTGAAAAAAAATTGCTAAAATGAGAACCAACAGCGAAGCTAACCCTTTTGAATCATGATAGTTAAGGCGACGGCGCCCTCCTTCGGGATAGGAGTTGCACGCAGGAATCTCACATTCTCGAAGACCACCGATACATCGGTGTACAATTCACCTCTCATCATTCCCAACGTTTCCCAAACGAGGGTCAGATATCCCGTTGCGGGAATCAGGTTCCTTCCGTCGATCACGTGACCGGACATGTACTCGTAATCATCGTCGGCGAGTGTGAGCTCGACTGTTCTCTGGCCCGATTCAAGTTTGTCGTGCGTCTTGAAGGAGGTGACGAACCAGTCGTCGGTATGGTCCCACTTGACGAGTGGCGAGATCATCGCAGTGCCACGACTAACAGGGAATTTGATTTCTGGATAGAGGTTGGCGAGTTGCGGATGAAGACCTACGTTGAAGAGCTTTCCGAGCCCACGAAGGAAAACTTCAACGCTGTTCCTGTGGCCGCGTTCGGTCAAACCGACATTGGTCACTTCCGGTTTGAGGGACCGACGAAGAATCGATTGAAGATAACAGCCCGGCGCGATCTCGATGGTCACAGCGTCTTTGGGAATGAGAAGGGAAGTTTCTTCGAAGAGTACCGGACTCAGGAGATTGTTGGTGAGATATTCGGCAGAAGCAGAACTAGCCAGTGGCGTGCCCCACTCGCTGCTATGCACCGAAGTGCTCACCCACTTGGAACTTCTCGGCTTGGGTTGTAGAATCAATTGTCGTAGATTGACCAATAACGTTGGCCCTGCTGCGGCGATATAGCTACTGTGGTAGGCGATGTTGCTGCACCGCACCTCATCAGTGACTATCTTGTTTGCCTGAAGACATCGAAGTTATGGAATTATTTAATTGAGCTAATCGATATTTTACTGACAATTTGCCACTAATTTCCATTACACGAGTTCAAATGTAAGCCTTAGAAAAGTTAGCTCATAGAATGGAATACATTCTATATCTTGGGCTAAAATTCAACTGATAGAACATTTTGTCTGTACATAGTTCACACTTCATTAAACAGAAACAATAATGTTTTCTTAATCGTGTTAATTTGATTGTTTCATAAACGTCAATCAGTTCTTACTTGGAGTGTGGCAACGAAAGTTCTCATGGATTCGGCAGGTCCGCTGATGGTCGAACTGTCTGGACCGTTGTGACATACGACTTCAATGTCCGGTGGACAAATATCTCTAACATGTTTGTGTCCCAAACCTACAACAGCCACGGATCCACGAGTCGTGCCAGATTCGATCAAAGCAAGACCTCGGAAATAAGCCGCAAGAACCACTTGCTCGGCTGTCAAGCAACCGTCTGCGTAGGCACATCCGAGCTCACCTACGGAGTGACCGATTATTTTGTCGGGCACAATACCGATGTGGGCCAAAAGATCCACGAGACCGATCTGTTGAACAGAAAAACATGTATTTGGCAAGAACTATTGAAGATTGAAAACATCGAATTACCTGCACAGCCGCGATACCGACGAAAGAATTGACGATACTATCAAAAATTGTTTCATCCCTGTTCGACAAAATATCGTAAATGTCGACGCCCCGTGACTTCAGAACAGCATCGCATTTTCTCACAGCTTCAGCGAATACTGGCAATCTTAGAAGCGACGAGCCCATGCCGGCCCATTGAGCGCCCATTCCCGAAAAAACGAACCATACGGGACACTTCGCGGCTTGATAGTTCTGTATCTCCCTGATTGGATTATCCTGTCTTGCGCTTCCTCCAACTATAGTGTATCCTCTATACCCGTGCCCGGGAATATTCTCGCTTTGAACGTCGTGAAGAAGCCTCACGAATTCCGCATCCACGGGACTACTCTCTACCTGTAAATTTGCCAATTTCATTATCACGAAGTTTTGTTCTCAATGGTTATTAATAAAGATGCTAAATTTAATGCGAGGAAGTCTTCAATGAAGCAACGCACGTGGTGCAGGATGCAATCAACAGCCTCGTCTGTGCGTCCGGATGCGACGACAAGCCTCGGGAGATCGTCCTCGGGAGCGCCGTTCTTTATCTTCTCCTTAGTGTGGGACTTGAGCAAAACATGACCGTTCGCTCCACCGAAGCCGAAATTGCTTATGCCTACGTAGCCGCCGTCCCAGGGAGTTATCTCGGTGACGACTTTCAGTCGTCCATCCACCACAGCCTCCAAATTCTCGCGAGGACGGTCGTAGTGGATATTGGGCGGTATCAGTCCGGTCTCCATTGCTATTATGACCTAAGTGTATAATCGACTATTAATTAACCGTTAATTTTATCAATTTCCGAAATACAAAACAGAAGAAGTATTACGAATCGTCGTTGTACCTTGGCGATGGAGCAGACGCCACTGGCAGGTTCCGCATGACCAAGGTTCGACTTCACGGAGCCAATTTTCAATGGAGTCGTTCTTCCCGGACAGATGACCTTATCGATCGCTGCAATTTCCTCAGGATCGCCGGCTCTCGTTCCCGTTCCGTGAGCCTCGAAATAGGACAAGATCGTCGGCGGTATACCGCACTCTTCATAAAACTCCTTAAGGAGAACGCTCTGCATGACCCTCGACGGAAAAGTTATGCCCTCCTCTTTGAATCCGTCGCAATTGACTTTACCGTAAACGTAAGTCGCGTATACGCGCTTAGCGTCCTTCGCCTTTTGGAGAAAGAAGAGCCCGGCGGCTTCGCTGCGACCGTAGCCGTCCCCGTTAGCATTAAAACTTTTGCAACGTCCGTCCGGTGAGAGGACACCTGAGTTCGAGATTAAATTAACCATCTTGAAGTTTCATCGATCGAAAGCTTTAACTTCTGGTATATTGTAGTTTAAGTGAACATTAGCCTTTCTTAAAAAAAAAAAAAAAGTTTGCTTTTAAGTCGCGGTAGCGGTGGTGGTGAGTGGGGCAAAACGGTGTTGAAAATCCGGATATATCGTTGGAACAAAAATGGGGCATTAAAAAATTATTGGAATATTGAGTTTTGCTCCTATTGTCCCATTTCTTCCATCTTTTCACTCAGAGTTTTCATCTAATCTAGCGTAACAATTAAAATAATAATCGAACTCTAACAATTGAAAACCTCATTGGTTGCATATCGAGTTGCAATAGTGTAATCGATAATGCAAAAATACGATCGGCAGCAGAATTTTTTTACCCAGTCGAGCGAATTGAAGCGACAAGTAAGGATGAAGACAAAGATTGGTGCCCCCGACGAGTGCCGCGTCGCATTGGCCATTGCGAATAGCACGGTAAGCAGTTTCCATGGCGGAGAGGGATGAGCTACAAGCCGAATCGACCGAGTAACTTGGTCCAGTTACGCCCAGCCAGTAAGAAATCCTGTTCGCTAGCAATCCTTTACTGCATCCAATCATACCTAAACCGTTTACCTGTTCAAGATAAATTATAATGAAAAATGGACTGAAACATGTAAAAAAAAAAAAAAAAAAATGGTCCTTCGTTATGGAATCAAAACCAAGTCGGCGGACCTGACGAGTTTCGTAGTACCAAGTGCTCTCCGATTCGGCATAGGAAGCACCGATAAAAACACCGGTGTTGGTACCGCGCAGTTGACTCGGATTGACTCCAGCATCTATTATAGCCTCGTACGCGTGTTCCAGTAGCATTCTACCCAAAGGGTCCATCGTATGAGCCTGCTTGAAGTGGACGTTGAAGAAGTGTGAGTCGAATTTTTCCACACCGTTGACCTTACCGGTACGCTGAGGGATCTCGGAATTATCTTAAAAGAAAAAAAAAACAAATTTAATTCGCACATTACTTTCTCATTCCATTTTATTTTTTTTTATTTTATTTTTTTTTTTACGTAATTCACGATGCACCTTCAGCGAGAAAGTTTGTTCAGCTATTTTGGCTTCCTAATGCAGAAGAAGGGACAAAATAGTGTACTTGCTGAAATTAGGAAACCGTTGTACGGAGGAACAAAAAAAAAAAAAAAATGCTTAGTAAAAGAACTTTCATGAAAAAAAAATATAAAAAGCGAGTGCAACAAAGGAAACTTAATATTTCGGTTCAAGGTCGTGTATGAATGTTAAATCGGACTAATTTTCATAGTTTCGACGCGCTTACGATGGCATGGTAATGAACTAAACCGTGCGATATCAATTCGGAAAATAGCTGTTTCAACATGAATTGCAAAAATTATCGATTACCAGTGAGCCGAATATCGTTCGGTTCACCGAGTGAATTTATGAATAATTATAGTTTGTGATAACGGTGAAAATCAAAAAAGAGAACATTGCAATTGCTACAATATGTTATAAGCTCACTTTTGTATCAAATAATTTTTATTGGCTTTGACAGACATTACCTAGCTTCCAGCGTCGATGATCGTCCGAAACAAGATCAACCTTATTCATAAGATTTTCCTTGAGATGATTAATGTCGTTGGAATCGGGAAATCTGCCAGCAGCACCGGATATAACGATTTCATCGTCGCAGAGCGCGGTCATCGTCGCGGATCCAATGTTTAAATCTACAATCATCTACAATATCTTTACACTTTGCGCAAAAAAAAATCTTTCTACAGATACCACACCCGAAAAAAAAATATATATATATATATATATATGGACAAAGATTGATAATCACTTCTTGTAACCTTCGTAATTCACGGAGTTTGTATCGGAAAATTCGTTCTTGCGTCCGATTTCTTTGTTCAGTTCGACAAGAAGACAACTGACAATGCAAAACCCTCCAAGTCTCCGCAATATTTTATAACATGCGGTCACCTCCCACTCACACGGCACTCGACATCTTTCTCGGAAATTATTTAAACGGAAGTGAATTTGGAAAACTTTAAATTAACCTTACATTTTACTTATCGCAGAAAATAAAAGGTCAAGCGTAACTTTCGTTGCAACGAATAGAAACTATAATATGTCTCAACGCCCATCAATAATAACAATGATCATAATAAAATAATGCAATTTATTAAATTCAATTCACAATTATCTAAATCGTTACAAATCACGTTAATTAATTTAATTAAAATTCACTATGTAATTTCGTGCATTTCTTTAAATTATACATTCATTTATATTTTGTAATATTACAGTTTGCACTTGGTATTTATTTAACAGTGACCTAATACAACAATAGACATCATTCCTCGTGCCAGTTATTAAAAAATAAAAGTTCAGGTCGCTTACGCTCCTGTTCTCCGTACAGAGTGGAACATCTCATAGCCCGTACACTCTCATAGTGTGCGGCCATAATCACAGCACGGCGCGAGTGCTGGAGAAAGTTAATGCCAGGCCAAGCATTAAAGATGTGCAGTGACCGTTTCTGACCGTCACTGTGCAACCTATATACAGTCATTGGCAATTGAAGTGGAGCACGATTTTGTTCGCCTGTTTTGGCAAAAGTTGGACCCTTTCACGTATACTGTCGCCAAAATAACCTTGTTACACTTCAATTGCCTATTACTGTATATATAGATAAGCGTGACCATTTGTGACCGTCACCGTGCAACTATATATAGATATTCGAGAATTCTCTTATCAACTGACGGCACAATCGGCCCTTCGAGCCAGCGAAACGAGGATAGATCACCGCGAACCAATTGATTCGCTCATGCATGATACATCGGCCTCGGGACGATTTCTGGCAGAGGCAAGTGAGGTGCCCTGCAGGTGCCGTTAGCTCGAAGAACGTTGAACGCGAAGATCCAGTTCCAGCTGGGCACCGTAGAGAGGATTTTCCATCGAGAAGTCCGGAGCTTTTTCGTCCCTAATGAGATATCCCCTGAGGAATTTGCCAACGCTTTCCCTCCTCCGAAAATTGGAGAACACCCATAAAGACCATTTTCGCAGTCCTTCTCCCCAACGAGAATTATTTCTTTCCGCATTGTCGTCTGAAACTCCGCAGACCTCCTTCAATGCCGACTTTAACCGAGCCACCCACTCGAAGCTGTTATACTCGCTGTGTTTATCGTCGTAACTTTTCTCGACGGTCCGCGACGTTTCTGCAACAGAAGAGCGGTCTCGTTCTTCACACCATTCACGAGGACAATGTCCAGTGAATTTTGAGCTACCAGTGCGCCGAACATCGGCTGTGTGTCTCAGGGCTCGATAGCAAGCAGGGAAACTGCTTCGTTCTTCGAGGCTACAAAAAGTTTCTTCAATGCTTCGGTGTTCTTGGAGTTAGAGAAGAGACCGCGACCGTTCACGAAAAAACTTTTATGACAAAAACAAAAAGAATCTGTGCAGACAGAGAATAGTAATTATTTGCGCTCAAGATCATATGCGAATGTTACGTTGCACTAATTTACATTAGTCTGACACGCTTAGTACGTATGACAATGAACTAAATCGTGCGATATGAATTCGCAAAATTTCTGCTCCGATATGAGTTGCGAAAATTCTCGATTGACAGTGAGTCCGATGTCGTTCGTGTGTTAATCCATGAATAATCATAGTTTTTGATAACGGCGAATATCAAAAAGAGAACATTTGTAAGTGAAACATTTTTATAAGCTCAATTTTAATTTCTAATAATTTTTTTTTTTCATTGACTCTGACATAAATTACCTAGTCTCTAGCGTCGATAATCGTCCGAAACAAGATCGACCTTATTCATGAGACTTTCTTTGAGGTTATCAATGTTGTTGGAATCGGGAAATCTGCCAGCAGCACCGGATATAACGATCTCCATCGTCGCATTGCACGCTCGTCGTAACGGAACTAACGTTTGAATCTTCCATAGTCATCTCGTCCACACTATGCGCACAAAAATTGCTTTTTTCTACTGACGCAACACCATACGAAAAATATGCTTTGTATTATATATATATATATATATATATATATATTAGATAAACACTTGTCTACTTAATACTTATATAAGCTGCAGATACTATAAGTTGTAAACTTCCTTTCTGTAAATATTAATAATAATAATATATATATGCATATATGGGCAAAGAGCTAAGTTGACTAATATTCCATCTCTAGGTTCGGTAAGAATATTCAATGACATGTGCTTCCTGTATAAAATCTTAAATGGGATGGTTGTATCGCCCCCACTTCCTTAGCCTCATTGGTCTCAGAGTCCCTCAGAGAGTTTTCGCAGCGCCGCTACGCGGCATTATCGGGAAGACTTACAATCCACAAATTCCGTACATCTTTCGTGGACACAGTTTGGCCTCCTGTCTAACCATCCATATCGGCTTTATAACCTGTAACATTGATTCTTTGCATATCAAATTTCCACGACCATGCCGAAAGTTGTTTCGAGAAGCATAATATGCTCGGACACGAAGGATCAGGAGGAATACAGCGAGGAGAAACCGTTGCACACGTATTATTGCCTGTGCGGACAAATGGCTCTTATATTAGGTACGTTGCTTAACCCTTTGAAACATACTTTTTTTTTGTTTGTTCACGTATGAAGTTTCAAATACATTGCTTCATTATTAATGCATTTTTTTTTTACGAATTCACAAAGGTGTATCACCTGCGATGCACCGTCCTTCAAAGGGTTAAGGCTGAGCTAAAGATCAACATAACCTCAAAATATTTTCACTCCATTTTTCTCCCAAGCAAATTTTATAGAATAAAAAACAAATTGCGGGCTCACTGCATTAATCAAATATGCAGTGAGAACCACATCTTTAATTTTAATTGTTTTTTCGTTAATTTAAATTTTTTCCAAAACAGATTGCGATATTGAGCGATTGCCTCTGAGAAAACGTGACTGCGCAAGGGTAATCGATGGAAGCAAGCACGCACACAAGCTCACCTGCGATCGCGACGAGACCGTCTATTTGAAGCGGCAAGAAGGGATAGAAAGGCAACACAGGCAAAAGTGCAAGAAGTGAGCGCACTCCGCAGCAATTATTGCGGAAATTTAAGTACAGTAAAACTTCGATTATCCTAACTTCTATTATCCGAACCCTCGATTATCAGACCATTAAGATAGTCCTTGCGGTATAGGCAAGTCAATCGAGTACCAAGAGTTCAAAAATGTTTTGTACACATTGTACAGGGATAATTGATGCAGACTAAGGTGAATCCAGATGAAAGAGTTTCTACTTTACTTAGAAAAACATGTATAACAATGAATTTACAGAAGAAAAACTCAGTTTAAGCCGATAAATCCCAGGGCATATTTTTACTCAGTTTCTGTAAAGTCTAATTCGTCATTTACATCCGATTTTCACTATGAGTGAAAGCTCACTTTGTTTCTCGATAGATACTCTACGAATTTACCGGAAAACATCAATGATGATATTCGTCGTTTACTATAAATGATAAATTAGGAACTCTTTAATACAGATCCACCTCATATTATAAATTAGGAATTCTTTAATCCAGATCCACCTTATATTATCAATTAGGAAATCTAATCTAGACCCACCTTGGCCCGCAAAAGTGTCTGCTTTATAATATGTGGAAACTATTTTTGAAAATCGGCTATCCAATTGACTCGACGGTACCGCACGGACTACCTTAACACGTTCAATTCGAGCGTCTGAACTGTTATCGTTCTAACTGTATCGTAATTTCAATTTAATCGATTTAACTCGATTTAATTCAATTTAATCGATTTAACACTAACTGTTAAATGTATATCCAACAGATGCGGCCTCCTGCTGTACTACAAGCACGATCCTGGATCAAACATAGTCTTTATAGTGAAGGGTTCCGTGATAAAGAGCTCTGGCGAGGGTCCCATGACGGATATATACAATCAAGTCGCAGTTGAGAAACCCAAGAAAATCATGGTTACGAAGCACACAAAGAACATGGGAAAATTCAGTTCCGTCACCGTGTCCACGATAGACGAGGAGGAGGACGAAATCGAAGCGGTAAGAGTTTCGTTCGACGACTAACGCTTTCCATCCAGCCATGAAAATGAATACGTTACGATGACGGATTGATTTCTGTCAGATGATGCTAGTATCTGTCAGAAGAAAACAAGCAAATCAATCCGTTATTTAACGTAATCATTTTCACGGCTGGATGGAAAATGCCAAATATCTGGAGCTTCGTCCCAACCGTATTTTCATTCTCGGCAAAACTACGAAACCGGGTATCGAACCGTCGATTTCTCACATAGCATGGAAATATTTTTGAAAGGTATCAAAAATATTTTTCTGAAATTCTGAAAATATTCGTGAAATGTTTAAAGAACATTTTGAAAAAATGTTTTTGTCTGCTCATAAATCTTACATTCAAATGTTTCAAGTGTTTCGCTGAAAGTTTTTTTTTTTATATTTCAGTAAAATGTGAAAGATCACATCACTAATTCCAATTGCATATACACACCCGCATAAACGCGGAAACATTCGTAGAAATATTTCGGTGAAACATGAAATAAACAATTTGTCGAAATATTGTATCACTATGTTTCTGAAAGATTTTAGAAATATTTCGTAAGATTTAAAATATGGAAAAAATTTCTAAAATTATTAAAAAATACTTTGTGCTATGTGGGTTTAGGTCTAGAGGTGAGCACGCTAACCGACTAGACCACCGCCCGTGTTTCCACCGCCCGTGTTTCGCTTGCGGACAGTAAAAACTATAACTCTTGTTCACAGCGCGAGGTAGCCGATTCGTACGCGAACAACGCTCGCATAATCGAGAAGCAGCTGGAGAGGAAGGGAATGAACAAACGAAAACCGAACATGCCGCCTCCCGAGGCGGATCCGAAACGGCCGAGAGGAACGTTGCTGGATGTATGACGACCTGGCTTGGTCGCCTCTACAATAAAATAACGTTTTTTTTTGTATGTTTATATTGAAATTATTTATTAACATTACATAAACGTAAATATTGAAAAATATATAAATGACTAGATACAAATATTGCGTAGAAATTTACATTGCAAAATATAATGATAAATAAATATAACAGCTACGTACAATAATGCAGTGGCTTTGCCGGATAAAAATTTGTCCGTCGATTAATTTAAACCCGAGCGACGAGCTAACTCTGTCGCCGGGTAATCGCGATCCACGAACATGCCCGCATGAGACTGTGGTTCACCGATTAACAAGCAGCAACGCGGGCGAGCGGTTGCCGTGAGCCCGATAAATGCCAACGGTCCGTCGAATTTTTAACGCGGCAAAATCTATGCTGCCCTGCGACGTATCAAGTTATTTTTTTTTTTGTAATAATTCGGTTAACCAGAACCTGGATCGGAGTTAAGAAAAAAAAAAGAAAAAGAAAAGAAGAAAAAAATGGCAACACGTTTGGGATCTTTAACAGAAAACACAGTATTCGGAATATCATTGGAAACAAGCGTAGCACACGGTTTTTGGAGATCTACAAAGTGAAATCGCTTGATATGGCTTGTCGCGACTGTCGTTACAAAGTTAGCGGAGAATAAACTAACGAACTATTTTTTTTTTTTTAATGAACTGGCCGTGTTATCGATCTACTGACTACCGGGTACGCAGCGTAGAATAAACTACTTGACACTGATGTATTAATAACTATTAAATCGTCTCCAGGGGCGGGGGGGGGGGGGTGAATACACAGATAATTCAGATAGATCGTGTGTCCGAAGGACAATCGTTACCTTCAATTTTTAGCCTAGTTGTGCAACGATTTTTTTTGTTTTTTTCAATTCAATAAATTAACGGGATCCTACACGAGTAAAGCCGCGAACGGGAAGTTCTGCAGTTTACTGACAGGCTGGAACATTTTTAAATAACTCTTCTTTTTTTTTTATAAAAATCATTAGATCGAGGGATTTACGTCTTAAGATAAACAGCCACGAGGATAGTCATTATCGAGATTGCAATTACATTCATAGCACACGCTTTTTTTTTTTAACTATGCCTCTAATAAATGCGTTCGGAAATTTTTAACGATTTTTCGCTCGACGATAAACGGCTATTTATATTGCCCTTTCTCTGTCCCTCTCCCTCCCTCTCCCAGCGTCTGAATTTTTATAAATTATCTTACACGTAGTACGATTCCCCCAATGGAATTATCACGTTAACGACGATGATTATCGTCGTGTTTTGTAACCGACTGCAATCGCTCGACCGTGCAGTTAAACTGTGTGTGTTCTTTTCGTCTTAAGCAATAATCTTTACCTCCTCTAGTCCGATTAAGAGCTGCTTATCTGAGCGGTTTTGATGTCCGCCTTTTTAAGTATCGTTGGCTCATCCTTGAGAAAGGTCCCGGATCTCGAACCGACCGTCGGTTGTTTCGGAGCCTCGCCGTTATGGCACTTGACCTTACCTTTCTCCTCCGTGCCTTTGACCGGTCTCTTCGCGGCGCTCGTTATTCTGTTCGCTCGGTGGATGCCGTTCGACTTCGGCGACGATCTCTTGCTGGGGCTCTCGGTGCTCGGCTGATTCGACAGGGTTTCCTTCTTGTCTTTCTTGACGACCGACGAGGCTGCGCTCGTCACCGTGGATGACGTGACGCTCTGCTGACGTTGGCTCGGTCTCGATCCACCGCCGTTTATCGATTTGGCCGGTACGTCGGGAGTCTTTGCGGCGTCCAACAGATTCCTACGCAGATTCGGCGAGCCGTGATACGCCGAGATTGCCGCCGCCCGATTTCTGCTCGCCGCGGTTGAGCATTCCAGCGTTCTCGGCAATCTCCGTCCCACCGTCATCGGACTCTTCTGCTGCATCGGCGGTGACGATTTCTTCACCCGATCGTACGCCTGAGTCTTGTTCGCTCCGGCTCGTCCCATCGTCGGCGACACTTTCTTCGAAACGTTCGATGACTTTGGCGTTGTCGTTGCCATGTCGCCCATCAGACTGTCGGTCGACATCGACGTGTCCATTTTTCCGGGTGGCTTCTTCTTCATCGCGGGTTGTTGCTGTTGTTGCTGTTGCTGCTGCTTCTTCGGCTCCGCCAGGGAGTCAGCCGATAGGCCGATATCGGCGTCCTTCTGTTTCAACGACGGAGACTCCGGACGAGTAATACCACAGCTCTTGCTGAGAGGCTCTTTCTTCGCTGTCACTCTGCTGCTCGTCGCTTCCGCCAGGCTGTCTGACGAAAGAGCCTTCACGTCCTTCTTTATCGGTAGCTTCTTTGCAAGGGGCTTCTTGTCGACCGCTCGCTTCATTGCCGGACTCGACGTACGCGAAGAGTCCGAAGACGAGATCATTATCTTTCGTCTCTGCTGGACAATTACACGCTCGTGCTGAACCTGCTGACCCGGCTCTTTCGTCACTGACTTGTTTCGAGGCTCCAAATATCTCGATTTTACCTGCAACAGTGATAAGAATAATATCCATAAAATACTTATAATAACAATCGATAATTGTTAATAACTGATCGTAATTGATAATACCTAATAATTGTAAGAGTTACAAATTAGGCCTTGGATTATTTGGCTCATCGAATGGCATTTTAATCCCATTCTTTGGGCTAAATTTTCTAAAGCTTGATTTTTAGCTCGTGTAATCAAAATTTGTATAAAAATTTAGGGTTTATGGATGTCGTTATATAATAACAATATAGCGTTGTATTACTTGTGAGTCGAGAAGACGCACCTCCAGCTTGTTAGGCCACGATTTTGGTCTGAGCGCCGCCGCCGAATCGCTCACGACTTGTTTCTCCTCCTGTGGAATTTTTCTCTCGAGTGGATCACTCTTCGGTTTGATAAGCAGCGGTTTCTTCACCTGCTGAGTCGTGCTCGGTGCGCTCGCCGTGGTCGTGATCGTTGTCACCTGTTTCGTTGCTTTGTCAGTGTGCTCGGATATAGCCATTTTCACGCGACGCAGGTCCAGGCTTCGACTAGCCGAGGTTCGGACCGACGGTGCTCTTGGTTCCTAAGGCATTAATACACATTACGTTAGTCCTCCATTTTTTCGAATTGTTTTATTTAAACTTATATCGGAAGACACGTCAGAGTGCAGAAATGTACTATTCTAAGCTCCGGCGCAGAAGCAATAATATAACTTATAAATCCAATTTATATGTTATATTATATTTATGAAATTAGTGAAACTTTAATTATATAAACTCTTTACATCGTTCCAATCGAGCGGGGGAAATGTCTCAGACAGAATTCAAGCTCCGTCAGGATAAGATTTATTCCTCGATTTAGATAGATGAATAAGAAGTTCATCAATCTGCTGACGGAGCATAGATTCCATATATTTGTCTCCTTTCAATGGGAACGACAATAATAAACCTTATACACAAAAATCTATTTTTTGTATAATTTTCGTACATGGCTTAAAATTGTCTTCGTTACCTTGAGAAAGTTTGAATGCCTCGACGGACGTTTCAGAGCTTCGTGCGGCAAGATCACGAGGCAGGCGAGTTCCTGAATTCTTCTTCTCAGCTCGAGATCCATCTTGAGCCAGGTGGTAGTTCTCGCGGCTCTGGAGGCCTCCTTGACCAAGCATTTTTCGACTCGCGATTGAATCTTTCGTAGAAAATCGATGAACAGCGGACCCCACGGCGGCTTCGCCTGGGACTCCTCGACCTGAGTGGCGGCGAGCATTTTGTTCAATTTAGAGTAACTCTTGCAGGCCTGATCGGGTGGCAGACGGTCGGCCGCCGCTAAGAAATTGTCCTCGAGACGACTAATGTTCCACGTGAGATCGCGACCGAGAGCTTGGAAGTTGTCATTGCTCAGTACGCCGGAAAAATTTTCCGAAATAAACTTCACCGCGGTCTCGAGAAGATTGGAGACCATTCTGAATACAGGCTCGGCCCATCGAACGTTCGGCAACGTAGCGAGAAGTTTGTCGCAGTCCATCATCGTTTGGAGCACGTTGTCCGTGGACTGGAAATTAAAAAGAAAAATAGATAAGTTTTAATAATTCAAAGAGCTCGCTCGAGATCCAAGACGAATTTCGTTGTTATTACCCACCATGTGCACGATGTGCTGATGATAACATTTGTCCATGAGCTCGCGCGGCAATGTGGCGAATGCCTTGCAGGGCCATATTCTGACGAAGTGTCGCGTTATCCAACGCAGAGACTTTCGATATACCTCGTCGAGACCGTAAGCGGCCGCGAGAGGCATGCACTCAAGTACACCGACCGAGCACACTTGACAAGGTTTGTGAAACAAGTGACAATATTTTACTTTCAGCGTGTACCCTATTACTTCCTTGAGGCCTTCCAAACAGAGCATGTCCGCCAGTGTCGCTAATTCAACGATACTGAGCGTTTCCGGTATGTTGCTTTCTCCGCTGTATATGTGGCATAGCGCGAAGTGCACCGCGTTGTACGAATACCTGCAAGAGATTAGTGATACAGGCGATTTATGAATTACCCTGGTTGACGTAAACACTATAATGAAATAAAAAGAAAAAGGTACAAGGGTACGGGGCTTCCTTACTTATTAAAATTTTATGCATAGCTTTCCTTATGAGAAAGTTCGTTAATCGATTTTGACTCCACATAGCGGAAGCTGTGCGCAAAATGATAATAAATGAGGAGACCATGTGTAAATTTCTCTTTACACCTTTTTCAAAATTTATTTTACTTTTTTTTTACCGGTCTTTGAAATTTATTTTACTTATTTTTTGTACTGCGCTACCGGTAATATCTTCGGTGTACGGCTTTCGCAAATGCGAGGAATGTTTTTGCGACGTTATGGAACATTCACAACATGTTTACATGCAAATCTAAACAAAGCTTCCTCTACGAGGAAGAAAAATAAAAAAATCGTACCCTTGAAGGGAAATAACATTGCCCGCACTCTCGATCCATCCGCCGCTCAGTATAGCGGCGAAATACTGGCAACGCGAGCTCAGGATGCATTTGTGGGCTCTGATTCTACGACCGGAAACGTCTATCGTAACATCAGGATTTATCTCCTCGAGGAACATTCTTAGCAAGTCCTCGCCCAGTCGGTTGTAAGGCTTCGTCACGCCCATACTCGAAGTCTCGGTTTCCTCGGTACTCACGTCTGAAATGAAAAAATATTTAAATAGACGCACCAACGAAGTCTTGAGAATTCTCGTATATGTTCTCGTATGTGTTCGAGATGACACATTCAATGTGTCATCCCGAATACTTACGCGTATCGCCGCTTTTTTAGGGTATTTTCAGATGTGTTAACAGACAATTTTTTATCCCACAATATTGAATCCTGAAGTGGTGCACCGCGTTTTTCATGAAACTGCTGTTTTGCAACTTAAGATCGCAATTTCTCAGCACCCAATGAACAGATTGACTTCAAATTTGGAGGGCCTATCAAGAGCACATCTCCTTATCGTCTTGACTATAGACAACTTTCAAATTTCAACATTACTATTTGTAGGGAAATAATAAGTTGTACAAAAAAAAATTGGAACTTTTCAAATAAAAGTTCACATAATCAAATACTAATCAAATTAAAAAAAAAACTGATCGTAGTTCAGACGATAGAGACTAGTCTTCTGATTACGAATGTGCCTGGATTTTCTTTTTCAGACCATTAGAACAATGGCAATGGTGGTCCAGGTCGCAAAGCAGCAGTCCTACAGCGCACCTTGCCGCCTTCAGAATTCAACATTGGGCGCCAAAAGAAATGTCTCCATTACGTAAAAACATCAATAAAAATATTCGCGCAGTTTCATTGCAACAAAAACAAAAAAATGCTTAAAGAAAAATATTTCTGACGACACCACTGAGAATGCCCGAAAAAGAGGCGACGCAACCCTCAAAAATAACCGGGCAACTCACCGGCTCCGGAGCGACACATGCTGCTCTGCATACTGCTCAGATCGGACTCCGATATAATGCCCTCGGCCTCGCAGTCTCCGTCGTCAATCGGAGACTTGTGCTTGGCCGGAAGGGACGTGCTCATTATCGACGTAAACTTGCGCGGCAACGTTCTCACCGGACCGTTGCTGCGATTCATGGCGAGTTTGCTCTCGACCCACGAGGTCTCGGGAATGCTGTTGCTCATTCTGTACAGGGTCCTATCCTCCCTTGAGGAGGCAACATCGGTGGTGCGCGATCGCGAGGGTGTCTTGTCGAGATCGGAGAGTCTGACGAAGCTGGAGGACGCGGCCTTGGCCTGGCCCTCCTTCGATCCGCGGCTCGAGCTCTTCGTGTCCTTCCTCGAGACCGGCGTAAGACTGTCGCTCGATGTTCTCTCGAACTCCCCGTACTCAGGCTTCTTAAGCTCGGACTCAATTTTCTTGATGGTCTCCGTGAGGGACTTGTGAGTCTCCGAAACTTTGCTCACCCCCGAATGCTCGGCCTGCAGTCTCTCGGTGTAAATCGGTATCTCCCCGTTGCGCAGATCGTCGAGATCGAAGTCCTGATTGTCGCTCTCCGGCGAGGGGCCGCTTCCGCTGCTAATGTCGAAGGTCTCGCTCTTCCGAGTGTGGCCTTCTGTGCTCTCAGTGCCGGTTTTCTCCCAGGCCGAGGGTTCCGAGCACTCGTCCTCGTAAATTCTCTCGGGAGCTTCGGCGCTCTCGACGACGCCCGCGCTTCCGAGCTCCTTGTAATCGCGCTGCTTGACGCTCCCTCGAAGGTCCTCGTTGCCGACGGTCTCGACGTGAGAGTTCGGCGGGGTGTCCCGTACATCGTACTCGAAGACCTCCTCGGTCGAGGTGTTCCGACTGCTCTCGAGCTCGTTCAGCCGTCTCGGTGTCTGGCCGTTGAGAGTGTCGGCTCTGGCGACCTCGCTCAACGAGTGGCTCGAGTTGCTCGACTTCGTCTGCAATTTTCTCAGATCCGCCCGATCGACGGACACGCTGTGAGCCCGCTTGTGCTCCCGTCGTACGACGGAGTCCTTGCTGATGCCGTTGCCGTTTCCCTGCAAGTGCGTCTTGTCGACGTTCCACGAGTGGCGCTGGAAGGCCGGCCGGGACGACGACATGGCGCGTCGCCGAACGACCGGAGAGTCCGACTCTATGAACATGAACACACCGGGCTTGCTTCTCTCGACCCCACTCGAACTCTGGTCCTGACCGCTCTGGTCGACCTGGCTGCTGCTGCTGCTCTCGCCCGAGTCGCCCCGTTGCAGTTTGCCTCTCTGTCTGGGCTCGGCGCGTTTATCGAGGGGCTTCGTTCCACCGTTGCCGCTCGCCTTTCCCTCGTTCTCGTTCGTCCCACCAGGCTCCTTCAGGTCAATGAACATCGAGAAAATGTTCTTCCTGTCGCAACTCTCGCCGGCGCTTCGAGTCTTGCCGTTGCTCTGCGACAAATCGCCGTTGCCGTTCCTCGAGCGTTTGGTCTCGTCCGATATATCGACGAAAAATTCGCACGACTGCTTGGCCGGCTCCGCCGCGGTCGTTCTTCTCGGTTGCGGGCACGGAATCGACCGCGACTCCCTCGGACCGTCGATGTCCTTGAGATTCACGAAAAAGCCGAGACTGCTGTGCTTGCTCTCGTTGGCAATGGAGTTCCTCGTGTTTCTGTTGTTTACGCAGTCGGACGACGAGAAACTCTGTGACATGCCGCTCTGACAATTGCCGATGCTCGAGGATTTTCCGTTGCCATTTTTGCCGCAGTCGCTCATGTCGACGACCCATGCGCTCATTGACGACGCCATTCTCGTCGTCCTCGCTCGTTCGCGGGGCGGATCGCTCGTCATCGTCACCGAGCCTCCCGAGACGATCGGCGTCGACTCGGTCTTTCGATGAACGATCGGACTGTCGGTCGGCTTCGAGTAATCGACGCTGCTCGCACCGCCCGACACTATCGGCCTCGTCTCGTCCCGCTTCGCCCTCTGACCCGTGCAAGTTATCGACGAACGTCTCTCCCTCTCGAACCCGCAGTTCAGCGTCACGGGCAGACTGTTGCAACAATTTTTCGAACCGCCCTCCGATTCGGAGAAACCGTCGTCGGCCGATAGCTTGTCGCTCTTGATCGTACGCGAATTCGCCCGAGGCTCGCTCGCGATGCTGCTGCAGGTCGAGGAGTCGTTTCCGGCGGCCCACGAGGTGATCACCTCGGGATAATCGCGCGTCAGTGAAAATTGATCAGTCGACAATTTTGTCTCGGCTATGCTGGGAGTCAAGAGCAAAAAATCTTTCCTCGATTTGTCGACGGTTTCGTTGGTGTCCGCTAGAAGAAGCAGCGAGGCCGTGGTGTACTTCGCTTCGGCGACGTCGTTGTTGACGAATATCTGCTGACTCGTCGTTATCATGGTCGTTGAGGCTTGAGGTTTCTCCGAGGTTGTTGAGTACGTTATCGTCGAGTACTTTACGCCGGTGTGCGGCATGTCGACTGATAGTTTCGTGATTACCTGGGTGACTACCGGGGCGCAAGATTTATCAACCGGTGTCTCGAGGCTCAGATCGCCGTCGACCCGGTGTCCGGAGTACTGGGGAATCGAGCTCTGAAAGAGCAGATGGCCCTGCCGACGCTCGTACTCCTGACGCAGAACCGAGAGCTTCTCGTCGTTCGGATCGAGTTCGAAGGTGTTTCGTCTTATGAAGGAGGGTTGTCGAGCCGGGTCTCGATCGGTTTCCTGCGAGACCGAAGTTTTGTCTTGGGCGACTTCCGCTTTCGCCGACGAGCCTGCCTGCTTAGCGCTCGTGTTGTTGTCCGAGCACGGCGACGGATGCGTGCTCTCGCCACTGTCGGCCTCCTTTATCTCGACGACGAGAGCCTCCTTCTCTATGCCCTTGTCCGATCCGCCGTCCGATTTGTCCTCGGACATTGAATCGACCCGCTTCACCTTTCGCGGCTCGGTCATCGGCTTCAAGTACTCCGTCATCTTCAGCTCGCGCTCAAACTCCGCGACCCTCTCATGACCGTCCTGGAGACTCGACATCTTTCTCGCTGTGAGCTTGTGACTCTGCTCGTCCTGCGCGGCGCTCGACGACGACGATCTGGTCGGTACGTAGCTCGATGAGGTCGAGCTTAAAATCGGCAAGTCTCGGGAGTCGCGGCTCTCCCTCGTCATGGCGTTGTTCAACGCGGCGTTTATCTCCTCCTCCGAGTCGTTCAGACTCGAGGCGTCTATGAAATAATAGCTACTTATGCTAGAGGAACTCTTTTTGAGGGCCGGATCGTTGGAGTGCGAGAGCTCGTGACGGAGCTCCTCGACGGTCATGCTTCGAGCCTCGGGGTTCGGACAGAGTTTCTCGTCCGGCGTTTTGCCGAATGACTCGTAACGATTGCCGTCCCTTCGGGGGTCCGTTGTCGTCGGCGACATTATCGTGGGATCGACGAACTCGAAGGAACCCGTCGGGACGAACGAATTCGTGTGCTCGTTCTCGTTGCTGCCGCAGTCCGACTCGTAGAACGGATCGCTCAGCACTTCATTCTCGTATCGTGCGACTTGATCGGCGATCTCGGCGATCGAAGCAGTTTCACGCACTTCCTTCGCCGGAGGGACAACAGCGACGATGTCGACGGTCATAGAGTTGGAAGAGCGGTGCGCATCGGGATCCGGTTGTTCTGGTTTCACAGACGAACAACCGGCACCCTCGTCCGCATGCCTCGCGCCACTTTTTGTACCGGCCTCGATGTCCCGCCGGCCGCTTCCATCGACGCTCGAAGTCGTTCGGTAAGCCGCGCCGGACGTCGATTTTTTGTCACGAGACCTCTCGACCTCGCCGCTCAGACTTATCTTGATAAAGTCATCGTCCATTGATACGTAATCGGTGCCGTGCGACTCGTCAAAATCCGTAACCGAGGTCTCCGATTCGGTATTCTCCTGCGGACTGACCGAGCCGGTCTCCAATCCGGAATCTGCCATTTCCGACGCGCCCGGGCTCAGATCGTCCGAAACATCCTCCTTTCGGTCGCTCGTACTACTCCCGAGATCGAAACTCGAGTACGGCAGATTCTCGCATGTTCTGTGCAAAGAAAAAAAAGAAAAAAACACGATAATTCGTCAATTTTTCGTACATCGCGCGAACGACGAAATTCGTTTTGTATGTTTTTAAATATTTTTTTTTATAATTCTTTAATAATAATACAAATATCCCACCTTTTCTTAGGATAAAACGCGTACTCCGCGCAAGGGCTGCCCGTCAGTACGAAGTTACTTTTGACACTCAAAATCAATCGTACCAAAAGCTGCTCCTCTCGATTAACGTCCAAATTACTATACAAGAGCCTGCAATGGATAAAAAAAAACAACAAAAAACATAAAACTTGAATCCCAAAGGAAATTCGGAGAGAAGAAAATCGCTCATGGGTTTCAGACACAAGAAATTTGGTGTGTAAATTGGATTGTTAATTTGCATTGTAAAAAAAACTATCGTTACTATTAAAGTTACAATTATTCAGTGAATGCAGAGTTTATCGTTCATGCTACTATAAAATTACGGTCATGCAAAAAATTATTTTTTAATGGAAGAATAAAATTTTGAAGCGTACCTCGCAAAGTCCGCTAGTCGTTGAAAAATTTCACGTGTCTCGATATAGCATTTTGTTATATTGTTACTATGTACAAAGTATGCCCCGAGAGCCTCGTACAGGCTCGGCGATCTCGTCCTAACGATGCACGCGTTAGTTCTTACAAAGCTACAGCCATGGATTATGTAAAAGTCTGAATGCCGACACTCCGTAAATATGCTACAATGGTAAAAAAATGTACTCCGGTGAATTATTGGACAGTCTTCAAGGAACACATAATTTTGGTCCGCGAGGCGGTATTTTATGTGCCAGGGAAATATATATATATGTGTGTACAGCGAAGAACAACAATTTTGGCAACATTTAAAAAAATTTTAATTGTTTTTTTATTCTGTTTATCCATACCTGAAAATATCTCTTTGAAGGGTCTGAACGCTTTGCAAATAAGTACGTTGGCTTTCGAGTTTCTGACGCCTCTTGAAACAGTCGCTCAGGGGAGGCTCAGGAACGAACGTAGACGGGCGACGACGTTGACGTTGGTGGCATGACTTCGCGCGACCTTTGTCCAAACTTCCACCTTCTTTTTTGCTGCCACCGCATCCAGCCATGAGGCATGTCTACTCTTTCATGCTGGTCCACCTTTGGAGAAAAAAAAAAAAAATGAATTAAAAAAAAAAAGATCATCGTTCGCCTCAAACGTTCGAGAGATTCCAGGGGGTTTCCTTTCCGTGGTGACGGTACATTCTATGGATGTGCATTAAATGCAAAAAAAAATTTCAAGGACAGGAAACGCAAGGCATGGTTAATTAGTATTCGACGCATGACGCGTCTCCGACTCCACAGAGAGTGCCAACTGCAAAGCGATTTTTTTTTACATTTCTTTTTTTCTCGTTTACATTATATACGATTGTTGATGCAGAGATAGTGTATGAATAAAAAAAAAGATTGTTTCTTATTTTTTTTTCTTTTTTTCATTTAAATGTCTTTGATTGTAGATACAGCGATGATGTACGAAAATATATATAAATATGTAGATATATTTTCATTTTTTGTTCGTTTACATTTTGTACGATTGTCGACGCAGCGATAATGTAAGAAAAAAGAAAACACGATTTTGGCGAATAGGCTCGAGGAAATACGCGAGGCTTCGGTCGTTTCAATTTCGTCCGAGAGTTCGAGACTTTTGAGTAAACCCGTAAGTCGGCATGGTATTTATTTATATTAACACGGAAGCCGCGTAGAGGAGAGTTACGTTGCACGAAAAAATAAACAAGCGGGCACCGCGCCGCAGCGGTCCGTGTTGTATAATTAAGTCGGCTCGGTTGTAACGAGGGAAGAGTTTCTCATTTAACAAATCCACCGTTTTTGCCCCGACGGTCATTCGGCGCGGAGGAGGACGGTGTCTCGTCGTCGCGCGCTGTCATATAATTGCTATTCCGTTCGTGTCATCGCGACGCCGCCGAGGAGGGAGGACGGTAGGAAGCAAAAGAGACTGACTGGAACGAAACCCGAACAACGGAAAGTACCGTGCGGAAACTGACGTTCGTCTTCGCTCAATCGTCCGCATCATCGGACGTGTCGGAATCGATCCAAACGCGACACCGTCGGCGCTGTCAGGAGCCGACAGTTTCTTTTTTTCTAATCAATCGCCGAATTACGATCGCCCACGACGATGCGTCCAAAGTCCCGAAAATCTTAACAACGACGAAAAGTCACGCCGAAAAAGAACGACCGGACGTGCCCGTGTCGCTCGCTGCGACGAGCGGCGCGAAGCGCTTTGTTCTCTCTCTCTTTTCTTTCTTTCATTCTTTTTTTTTCCAATAATTTATTGATCGAACGTACCTCGCGTTCTCACGCTGCGGCCGCAGCACGACCCGAAGGATCACTGGAGGAAGCGCCGAGTGCGGGGCAAACTCGATGCCCCTGCGTATATCCGTTCATCGGAAGACCCCACGATCGTCTTTTCTTTTGTTATTCGCGTTGCATCTCAAACGCCATTCGCACACCCGTTGTTTATCGCCCGTACGGCAATTCGTTCGCGGCACTCACGGGAAGGAGCGAATAAGCCGAGCTCTCGCCTCGGTAATCTTCTTGACGGATTCGCCGATTGTCGTCTGGTTCGTTGAGAGGGCGCGAGCTTCGCCACTGCATGTGTCGAGTCGATAAAATAATGTATATATATACACACAGCATCGCAGGAAGAAAATCCTCCTCTCTTCCGTTCGTCGATGCTCTCACGCACACTCTCGGCCGCCCCCTCCGCCGACCCGCCGAACGTCAGCGCACTCTGCACATCCGTCAGTTTTCGTCGGGCTCTCGACCGAGGCTTGTCCCGTTTGTGTATGTGTGTGTATGTGCGTATGTTTTTAATTTCATTTATTCACGATGAACACGAAGGAAAAGGAGAAGTACATAGAGGAATTCGAGTTTCTTCACTGCGACGAGTCCTCGAAGTACGAGAAAGTCGCAAAGATCGGTCAGGGCACCTTCGGGTCAGTACTTGAGTCGCTCGGAGGTTATGTTGCTTCGCGTAAGTCGCGTTAACGATATTTTTCATCGCTCGAAACTGAACCATTGAATTTTCAGTGAGGTGTTCAAGGCCAGGGACAAAAAGAACAACAAGAAGTTCGTGGCTATGAAGAAGGTGCTCATGGACAATGAGAAGGAAGGGGTTAGTACGAACGGTCCCAAAGTCGTGTCATAAGCGCTCCCCCCCCCTCACGCGCTTTTGTGTAACGGAGAATTCATCGTTTATCCGTTTCCTCAGTTTCCTATCACCGCCCTGAGAGAAATCAGGATATTGCAGCTGCTTAAGCACGAGAATGTCGTCAATCTCATTGAGATATGCAGGACTAAAGGCAAGAGATTTTTATTTATTTTTTTCGAGCGTCATCGGCAGTGTTATTAAAAAAAAAAAAATGGCCGCCGAACTACCTTGACGATAAAACAACACGGATATTAATTTTTTTTTATTTTTTTTTAATTTTTGTTTTCAGCCACCCAGTATAATCGTTATCGATCTACTTTCTATCTCGTATTTGACTTCTGCGAGCACGACCTTGCGGGTTTGTTGTCCAACGTAAATGTAAAGTTTAGCTTAGGTGAGATAAAGAAAGTGATGCAACAGTTGCTAAACGGACTGTACTACATTCACAGCAACAAGGCGAGTGGGGTTCCTGGTCTCCCGGGCGATCCATGCCTTTGGAACTCTGACGATGACGATATGTTTCAGATTCTGCACAGGGACATGAAAGCTGCCAATGTTCTCATAACGAAAAACGGTATTTTGAAGCTTGCCGACTTTGGTCTGGCAAGGGCGTTCAGCGCCAACAAGGGTGGTCAGGCTAATCGCTACACCAACAGAGTCGTCACGCTCTGGTACAGACCACCCGAACTTTTGCTTGGCGCACGGAATTACGGCCCACCCGTCGATCTCTGGGGCGCCGGATGCATAATGGCCGAAATGTGGACGCGATCGCCGATAATGCAAGGAAACACCGAACAGCAGCAACTCACGTTAATTTCGCAACTCTGCGGCTCTATAATGACCGAGATATGGCCGGGCGTTGAGAATTTGGATCTTTTCAACAAAATGGAACTGCCCAAGGGGCAGAAGAGAAAGGTAATCGGAGATAAAGATATGAGCGGTGATCTTACTGCATTTTCACCGTAACAATGCGGTACGTGACCGCTTTGAAAATTACCGCATTAGTAATAAAACTATATGGTCACATACTGATTTAAAGTCTCACGAACGCATGGTGAATTTACGAAAAACATTTCGGCAATCTCGCGAAGTAAATGTTATCGGTAGTTTCACAACTATATAGGTAAAGTTAACAATTTTTTCAACCGGTAATGTCATATTTAAATAGTTAGAAATTTACCTATATTTAAAAAATATTGTCACCGGTAATTTCACATCTACATAGATGATTCTTTACCACTTTTTACATTAAATTTACGAGAAACTTGCACGACCATATTTTCACAATGCAAAATGTTGAGAAAAATTACTTACATCATAATACGGTAAAAGTACGGTATTTTCACCGTAATTTTACGAAATATTGAAATACCGGTGTTTCCACATCTCTAATCACAGTCATCAGAGTTCATTTGCTCCGCGTATTTACGAGTATTTTTTTTTTCGACGGATCGTCACGATTATTCTTTGGTTGCAGGTGAAAGAAAGGCTGAAGCCGTACGTGAAGGATCCGTATGCCTGCGATCTTCTCGACAAGCTGTTGATCCTCGATCCAACCAAGAGGTACGACTCGGACTCGGCCCTGAATCACGATTTCTTCTGGACCGATCCGATGCCCTGCGACCTCAGCAAGATGCTGGCCCAACATACGCAGAGTATGTTCGAGTACTTGGCACCGCCGCGAAGACCCGGCCACATGCGCCATCCGCATCATCCGGTTGCCGGCGGACCGACGAAGCCGAGCACAGACAGCGGATACCAGGATAGAGTGTTCTAAACGCCCCGTCGGGCGGCTTCGGCGCTCCTCTCATTAGAAACCAATTATTTCCAATAATCAATGCCGTCGTACGAATTTACGACGATGTTTGTACAGCATTTCTCGCATCGACCACGCGATCGTATAATCGTTCATTTTTTTTAGCTCGTAAGATATTCCTCCACACCTACGATGTAATACTATAATGTGTAAATATACGAATTACTTTTTTGTACGATATTCTACGTTTCGTTGATTTTTTTTTTTCGTTGCCGAAAAAAAAAAAATGATTGCACCGTGAAAACAGTGTGTCGCAAACAGTGTTCAGGGTAAATTACATTTATTGCACTTCTCATAACATTCGGCAGACTGTAGGACTAATACATTAGCGTAATAAAGAAATCGAGACTCGGGGCAGGTATAGATGATGCTCATCTTTAAATAGCGAAAACGTATACATACACTTCTGCGAGGACTTTCACGACGGCCTGTCGTTTATACAAGCTTTCTGTGTGTCTGTCAACAATAAGTTAGACTTACGATTAGACCGTTATACGAAATTATATATGGGCACATGGGGAGCGCGCAGTCAACGTAGCCTGATACGAGGGAAGCCCGTCGCGCTGCCGGGTCGGGGAAGGAATACGGCTGGTATAAAAAATATACTCGAACATCGATAACTCACGAGACGAAGTTTCTCCACCAAAGTTCAACGGTATTTCATGCGTTCGACTTAAAACAATTTATCGTCGATTAGTATACGTACAATACGAAAAAAAAAAAAAAAAATACATTCCGTGCAAATCAGCGCCCTATCATACATGCCAGCTTCTGTCCGAGAGTCGTCGAGCTACTTTCGTTCGACAAATGACGAGTGACTAAGGTCCGATCAGCGATAAATCTAGCGTAGCACCTTGTATGCCAAAATACATAAATACATTATATTTATATACCTGTAATAATAATACTCCTAACGCTTTACAAGTGGCCGGATATATATATATATATATATGTGTATATATATATATATATATTAAAAAAACGAAACATATGCACTTATTTTTATCGCCGTTCACGAAAAAAAAAAAAAAATACAATGAAAATTCGAGAACAATTCGGTTGGCGGTGATTAATAAAAATCGACGAAATTTCTTTATCGAGGGGACAGGAATTTTTATCACATTGACACTCTAATCATCACCGTTCAGGAACGTATGAAGTGGATTCGGGCCCTTTCTTTGGGGCTTCGAGGTCGAAGCCTTTTCCGGACTGTCGGCTGCAACGAACAATTCTTATTACGTAAATGCGACAATGAATCAATAACGAAATGTTTATATGTTGAGAAAAAAAAAAAACCGTTATTACCTGGTGTGGGTCTCTGAGCGTTCAGGCAACTGAGCCATTCGGTCATGCTGATCCTCCTGTCGTTGTTTATGTCGCAGTACCTCGGAAGCTTCTTGCCGCATCTTCGCAGGTGTCGATTGTTCGCCACCATTGTTCGGAAACTCTTCCACTCTTTGCGCTCGAGTACCTTGTTCTTGTTCTTGTCGAGCATAACGAAATGCCACGTTGCTACTCTCTCCTCCTTCGACGCCGGCCACTTGTCCGTCGCCTCGGCCGAATCGGTGCTCGAAGTTTTCATCTTCTTCTCCATGAGATCCATGAGATCGCGAAGAAACAGTTGCTTCTTGGCTTCCGGACAACCTGTGACAATTCGTATTCGATTATAAGACTCTTTAGAAACGGATACGTCGCCTTGCCTCCCAATAAATCATAAACAAAATATGAGCGTCTATATGAGGTATCCATGAGAATGTCTATGCGAGAAACGTATTTCCGGTATGTCACTTCCGGTCGAAAAATGAAATTCTCAAACCGGAAGTGACGTATTTCAGATATGACGGCAATTCCGGTCGAAAAAAGAGATTTTAAAACCGGAATTTACGTATTTTCGGTAATCTAAATTTCCGGTTTCAAAATTTTTCTAAATTCCACAGTCGATAGCAAGGACGCGAAACGCCCGAGCCACAATGTCCTACGATATTATAAATTTTCACCTTTCATAGGCCTGCTCGGCGGGGGAACCGGATTGCAATTGGGCGTGTGATCCTTGGACGAAGTGCCCGGTATCGGCTTGCCGGTGTCCTGGTAGACGCACCAGCAATAACCGGAGTAACACTGCACCTTGTGATACCTTCCGTCGGGAGTGCACTGAGGTATGTAAAATTTCTCCTGCGAGTTCTGGCGTTGATCCTCCATTACCGATTTTCTGTCCGATATACAATCGTTCGCTAGTAACAAAAAAAAAAAACATCAGTTTAGCACATTGAGTTTCAATCATGTCTATAAAAAAAAAAAAAAAATGTATTTTAATATCCTACCGTCACTCTCCTCCTTGGTGTCCGGCGGATCATCGTTGAAAGTCGGCCTCGAGTGTACCGGCGGCGGATTGCCCTTCAGGACTGTGGCAAAATAAACAAACAAACAAAAAAAAATATATGTCAACCGATCGACTTAATGTCAGATCACGTGTTAGAAGAGATACATTTAACAGGAAACACAGACATTTGCAAAAACCGTCACCACCCCGGAAAATATGAAAAGATAAATAAATAAAAAATCATTTTTTAAAAAATGTATTATATACAAAAAATTGCATGCGATTAAGGATAAAAGAAGCATGCGTGACTTTTTACTATGTACAACGGGTTCTTCTATAATCATCGCGGATCGCGGAGATACGAAGTGTCTTGAGATATATATATATATATATATAGTGCGGGTGGTGACGCATGGAAAATCGATCCAGGATCTTGCTCAACGGTGGTGAAGAGCAAAAAAAAATCGAAAACTCCCATCGATCGAGAAAGAGAGGGTTTCGTGAGTGGACTATTGAAAAAAATTACATCACGCGTGTAACGTATAGCAATAGCGATAGTATAGTATGTACAACTCGCTATTGGGTGCTGGTCGCACGAGCATGCGTTGTTTCGAGGAGCATCGCCACGTTAGTCTTTTCCAACAGCGTGCCGGTATTTTCTATACACGGACAATTTTTTGTATTTATTTTTTTTACACCAATGTATATCAAAAGATCAAAAGACAAATTTAAAAAAAAAGTATTTTTCAACAGCGTACCGGTATTTCTATACACGGACAATTTTTTTTTTTATACGAATGTATATCAAAAGACGAATAAAAAAATATTAGACTAAAAACGAACTATATTAAAAAAAAAAATATATTAAAAATCTGTGTAGACTGACATGGGAATTCTCCTCGCGGACTTGCAAGGGAACTCACCTTGGTCCGTAGCCCGGGTCCTCTGGGCCTCAGGGACCGCGGGACGCCCGTCTGCACCGTTCAGCGACAAGAACAAACGTACTAAATGATAACAATGGTATCACTCAGCCGATTGGCTTATATACCTATGCTGTATATATATATTGAGATTATATAAATAACAAAAAAAAAGATAAAAAAAATGTTGTGTTAAAATAAAGTACAACATTAATTCGCGGATTTTTCTTTATCGATAATCGGGTAAGTGCGTTGTCTATGATTTTTTTTTTGTTCTCATGCGTCAAGCCGTCAGCGTCTGTATGAATAACAAACAGTAAAACAATTGAGTATTGTACAGTAACGAGAGAGTACGTAATAGCAGGGGGGGAGAAATTACAATGCTCGGCGATAGTTAGAGAGACGCGCGACAATGTTAACGAGTTGCGAGTTTGTTTTATTGGGCGCGTAGGTGAAGAAGATTTGGTCGCGTAGACGAGACTCTCGCGAGCGGAGTGACGGAGAGGAGTCGAGAGAGCGCGGGCGTCCGTCATTGCCGCGAGTGGCGAGTATACGAGAGCATAAAACGTCCGAAGCGTGTACGCGTTCATCCTCATCCTCCATGCGTACGCGGACGGTGAAGCAGACGCGCCTTGTCTCGAGCAATTGCTACCAATTTCTTCGGTTCCGTCTCTCCTCCAGACCGGCGCGTGTGGGCAAACTTCCGTCAAGATTCACGAATGTTTAAGGCCAAGAGATAGATAGAGAGAAAGCGAGAGTCGAGAGACCGCGAACAACATCCTGTACGATCGAGAGTGAGCCGCTAAACGGCCATAAAAGAGCCGCGTTATAACCGAGCGTGGCGAGCGTTATTTTTCAATTATTTTTTATACCGTTCATTACAATACACGGAGAGGAGGCGAAACTGCTATTTATACTTTTGGAATTTCCGTCCGTTCGTTTGGTGGTCGTAGTTCGGCAAGGACTATCTCGCGGTTTGTCAGTCGAAGCGGAAAGTTTAACAGGAAGCAAGAGAGAGAGAGAGAGTGAGAGAAGCAGGAGAGAATAACGAGATCCCAATACACTGCCGCTTTACAAATTTAGTATAGAGTGCTCCTATGTACGTGTACAGTGGACAACCGCGTAAGTCGCATCCAGACAAGTTTTGCCGATCGGACAAGTTGGAGAGAGCGCGGACCGGGTAAGTTGGATCGGCCTTTTCTGGGAGTTCGTTTACCGGTGTGACCGGCAGTTTTGCCGTTTTACTTTACGGTAAAAAGATGGTACGTGACCGCTCTAGAAATTACCGCATTCGCAATAAAACCATGTGATCTCATAGTAGTGATTTTTAAAAACTCAGCAACACAAAAATTTGTTGCCGATAATTTCACAACTATATACGTAAAGTTTACTAGTTTTCAACCGGTAATGTCACATTCAATTAGGTAGATTTTCAACGGTGAATTTACCAAGAAAATTTTGTAACCGATCATTTCTCGTCAAGGTAGATGATTTTTGTCACTTTTTGCAGTCAATTTACGAGAAACTTTCGTGACCATTTGTTCACAACGTAAAACGTAGGGGAAAAACAATTACGTCATGATACGGTAAAGTGATATTTTTACGGTCATTTTACGAAATATTACAATATCGGAATTTTCACATCTCTTGTTTACGCCCTCCATTTCGTTGCCTGCCTATCAAATCGTTCCTGGTCCAAGTTTTTGTGCGGAAAGGGAGAGTTGGCAGGTAGTGGGAAATCCAACTTATCCGGTCGTGCCTAATTGACTCGGTTCCCGAGCGTGCAACTTACGCGGTCGTCTACTGTAAATCGATGGTCGAACGCCAGAAGGGTGGACCACGCTTTCGCACAGCCTGTGTGTGGGGCCCTTGTGGAATTAAGCCGTCGATGTAACATGGAAGCATAGCCGGCGGGCTCCCCGGAGTAGTACGGGACGATAAGGGTTTACGGATACTCCGTCTTACGAGTGAAGTCGTTGGCGAGACAAGCGCCCCATTCCTGGCGCGAGAGCTTGAGATCCTGATTGAGGTCGCATGTTCGGGCGAACGTGCGGGCGCATTTCTTCGGTCTTACGGCCTTCTTCGCGAGTCGCCTCAGCTCCTTGTACTCGGCCCTGTCCAAGTGCCCGTCACCGTCCTTGTCCAGAGTCGCGAATTTCCACGACAGCACCCGCTCCACGTTCTTGTCACCTGGTGCAGACAAAAATTAAACAAATAAATAAATATAATAAAAAAAATTACAAATAAATATAGATGAAATAAACGACATATTTAAGGTAAACCAATGCTCGGACGGTTAAGAGCATTCCCAGATGCCAGTACTTAATAATTGGTCAAGAACAAATTTTTTTGTGAAAATAACTGAAACCAATGGCAAGCTGATAGTTTCTAATTTCCAAAACACATGGATTAATTACAAAAGATAAATGTTGTATTCATTATTTTTATTTTATCAATTGAAAAGATCCATTTTTTATTATGGAAGAACAGAACGATAGAGTCCAAATTTACAAGTCTAAGGACGCGATTTTTCGGTACTTCCGTATGTTCGGACACTGCATATCCCAATGTTCCAACAATGTTCCGGCAACCATAGATTTCAAGAATTTTTATGTACGAACTAGTTCATATTAACTAAAACAATTTCTTTCCTATTTATTAATCAAATCAATGATCAAATTATTTTTACGCGAAACGATAACGAAGATAAGCTACGTAGATAGCCAGCTAATCGAATTTCTTCAGACTGTCCGATTATGGGGTCGCATACGTAGTATAACGCTTGTACCAATTTCCGGACTCCATACCGTCTGTCTTTTAACAAAATGCAAGAATGGAAAATAATTAAGGCTTAAACCTTGTATAACTTTTGTCTGTGCATCAAGAATTTGGACATACGATTGTAGTTGTCAAATTGAATTTCTAATACTTAAATTCGGAATAAATCAAATCTGCCTAGGAGTGTCCGAGCATTGGTCCCTTACTCGGGATCGTCAATGCGGCGACGGCTGAGCGTTCAGTAGTAAATTCACTGATGGCCCACAAATAAAAAGAGCGCGCTGACGAAAAAAAAAAGAAGCAGTTCCGGGTCCAGCTGCCGAAATAAAGTGGAGATTCTTCTGTGCCCGACGAGTGGGAGGAGAGGGCTTCAAAGATAAGGCACGGCGCGGCGGCGGGGAAAAAATTATCAGCGGCCTCGCGAGGGGAAGCCGAGAGAAGAGACGAACGCTTTCTCAGTATTACAGACGGGGATACAAAAAAAAAAAATAGAATACAAAAAAACAAAAAGGATAGCACCAGTATTATTATACGCGTACGGCAATCAGATGCAACGCGAGGCTGGCAATTATCACTTTCATTACTGCCGACCGACAACCGACAATTATCTCCCTCTCCCTTTCCTCGGCTTCTCGGACCGGGGAGCTTTTCTTTTCAGCTCTCCGCAGTTATCCCCGGTAACGCCCAACGGGCACACACGGTACACGCGTATTTACTCGGTATAAACCGATGAGATTTTTACACACCGATAAATTCCGTTCTATAAATAAATTCCATCCGTGTTGTAAATGCAAATCGTCGGTTTGCAACGAGAAAACGCGCGTGTGTCTGCGTGCGCGAAACTCCCCGGCTACGAGCGAAATTTAAATCGAAGCTATCGGACTCCGTTCCGTTATTATTTTTTTGCGTATTGTTTGTTTGTTTGTTTTTTTTTTGTTCCTTTTTTTTGTACTCTCGTATGCGGATGTGTACCTTCCGCCGAGATGTTCGTCCTTCGGTACTCGATCTTGAAGTTCTCAATCAAGTTTGTGTTGAACTTGGATTTCTCGGCACGGTCGCAGGTGTTCCTGTGCCTGTTCGTGTACGGTCTTCGTTGCTTCCAGTTGGGCGAGGCTCGTCTCCTCTGGCCGCTCCTGATCGACGCGCCGCCTCCCGGGGCGCCCCCTGCTGGACCGGATCTCGTGCATCTGGGTCTCTGGTGTCTGACCGAGGTGTCCGGAAGCGGACGGCCTTGGGGTGTGACGCACCAGCAATATCCGGTCTCGGCGTGGCACTGGACCGGTGCGTATGTACCGTCGGGACGGCAGACCGGACGCGCACCTGGCCGGGCGATCGATCGGGCCGAGAAACACGGCGGAGTCTCTGCAAAAGACGTGTATTTTAAATCGGGGAATAAACTATCGATAAAAAAATATGTTCGAGGGAATTTGAAATTTTTATACATTATGCAGTGGCAAAATTTGGTAACATTTCTTTTTTCCAAATTTTACCACTTTAACTTTGCGTTAGAAAATTTACAGTTCTCGGGTGCTCGGGCGTTACGTTAAAATCGTGGAAAGCAGTTCGGCAATGATTTTTGGCCCCGAATTGCGTCAGACTTTCTCACCAAACTATCTCGATGCATAATTTTTTTTTTTCTTCGATTGAACAAGTACTGAGAGATAATTCACCTGGGCATGGACCGGTGTGCTTGATGAGGAGAGATTCACCCTGGCACTGTCGCGATACCACTTGACACTGACTCGGATAAGTCACACCGTCGCTTCCGCAAACCGGCACGTTCGCACCGCTCGCCATTGTGCATTCCGCTATCCTCTTTCTGCATTCCTCCTACGAACAAGAATAGTAAACAGTACAATAAAATAATAATTATAACAACAAACTAAAATTGATAATACTAATAAAATAAATTATATTAATAATAATAAGCAAATAAATAACTATTTTTTTAATTGCTGGATAGACGATTATCCCGCGTTTTTTTTTCTTCGAAAATACGTGGAAAATGGAAAAAGTTGTCTCCCGGTCCTTTTAAGGCAACATTCCATGGATTTTCTTCCCCACCGACATAATAAAATAAATATTGATAATATTAATAAAATCAATTATCGAATTAATAATAATAATAATAATAATAATAATAATAATAATAATAATAATAATAATAATAATAATAATAATAATAATCAAATGAATAATTTCTTTTTTTTATTGGTGGAAAGACGATTAACCCGCGTATCTTTTTCCAAAATAAATGGAAAATAAAAAAGTTGTTCACCGATCGTTTTAAGGCAACCATGCATTTTTTCCCTGTCGACAATCATCCCAATTATCAAAATTCTAGCTCTGCGGTTTAACCCGTTAGTGAAAAAGGTATAGTTCTTCGACGATGGTCGCCTCGAAAAAGTTCCCCATCGAGCTTATGATCGCGGGTTCTTAAAACAAAACAAAAAGTCTATATTTGATCTCAGATACAAAATCTCTTTCATCTCGCGCGCTATGTTTGTGGAGATGATTCACAGAGCATGAGCACACAGACGTTCGCGCGCAGGCAAAACTGTTACGAATAATCGCAAATATTGAACAATTGATTGCTCGAAAGTTGGAGAAGGAGGAATTACGCGGAAGTCGTTCTACTCTCTGCAACAGATCTGTTACATATTATTGTACACACACGTTGCACTCGGTACCGAGAATTTATTTTTAGACCATTGTTCCTTCGCCGAGGGTGCAAAGTACGGGCTTCGGTTGTATTAAGCGAAAATACCGTGGACTATTTTTTCATTTTTTTTTTTTTTTTTCACTTTTTTAAATTAATATATTTTTTTTTTTTTTATTCGCAAACAAAAGTTAACCGCTTCGAGTAACAGAAAGAGGGAGTAAAAACAGTACATTAACACTGCAACTGTACACTTCGCTTTCGTTTACGGTTGCGCGACTCGAGAGAGAAAATTCAATATTTAGAAGAAGGGAACGCTAATACTAAATCGGTGTACTCGGCAGCCTCGCAACCTGACGTTTACGAGGCAATGAATTATCTATAGAATTGAGCAAGCGGCTTAGGCTGCAGCGATGACGATTTCCCCTACGGCGAGTGCCACTACTTCTTAGTCAATATAGTATAAGGTGAATCCACGTGTAATATAAAATCGAGACATAACAAGTAATTTATAACATTTATACCTTAAGAAGTCATTTCACTGTAAGTGTTCGAATATCAATTTTTTTTTTTTTTTTTTTTTTTTTAATAGGTGGCTCTTCTTACAGTATTAAAATTATGAAAATGAACTCTTCGGAGTTCTGAGCCACCGACGTTTATGAGGCAATGAAGTGCCACTACCTGTTAGTCAATATAGTGTTACTTGAATACACGTGTGATATAAGATATATATACATAACAAGTAACTTCACCATAAGCGTTCCAATATCTTTTTTTTTTTTTTTTTCTTAAATAGGTGATTAAAATTTCTTTGCTGCATTGAATTTATGAAAATTAACTCTTCGTAGTTCTGAGCCACCGAATATCAATTTTTTTTTTAATAGGTGGCTCTTCTTACAGTATTAAAATTATAAAAATTAACTCTTCCAAGTTCTGAGCCACCGAATATCAATTTTTTTTTAATAGGTGGCTCTTCTTACAGTATTAAAATTATGAAAATGAACTCTTCGGAGTTCTGAGCCACCGACGTTTATGAGGCAATGAAGTGCCACTACCTGTTAGTCAATATAGTGTTACTCGAATACACGTGTGATATAAGATATATATACATAACAAGTAACTTCACCATAAGCGTTCCAATATCTTTTTTTTTTTTTTTTTTCTTAAATAGGTGATTAAAATTTCTTTGCTGCATTGAATTTATGAAAATTAATTCTTTGAAGTTCTGAGCCACCGACGTTAACGAGGCAATGAATTGGTGACTATCTGTCGATCAATATAGTGTATTCAAGTTATATACTTAAGGTAGCCAATGTCGCTTCGCGCTCATATCGCATAAGTTCGAGAAAAATTAGAGAAAATTGCAAGCACTTCTCGACGGTATAAAAATCTGAAAAACTTCATGCACATTAAAGGTAGTGAAAATATTAATTTCGCATAATAATAATTTCAAAATGTTATTAACAAATTATTCAAAAAATTAATTCCACTATAAAATTTATGTACAAGTAATTTCACTATAAATTTCCCGATATCTATAGAAAAAAAAAAAAAAAAAAAAAAAAAAAAGTAGGTGATTCTTACAGAATTAAAATTATGAAAACAAACTCTTCGGCGTCCGGAAACATTAGCGTCTCGAGAGATAAATAATAATTATGTATCGTAATCGATGATTTACCGGAATTACGAGAATATACGCGATTAAACGGCGATTATCTGCGCACAGAGATCTGTCAGAGAAGTAGCGAGAACTCGATTGGTAGCGCGCTGACGTTTACGAGGCAATGAAAAATAAACACGAAGCGCGTGAAACCTTGTGCTCTCTCGGTCGAATGTGCCCGAGATCCCAAGGATGAGACTTGGATAGAGATGCGTCCGCAGCGCCACCGTCCAATCCGGAATATATCAGATGTTAAATAAAAAAAAAAAAAAAATACATACGACTACTGAAAAACGACAACATAAATATGTAACTAGAGTTCCGTGGCACAGGTGTCGTCTTATCGCCCCTCCCCCCCCCCCCCCCCCGCCGCTTCCCTTGACGATGCAATAAAACCGATCTGCATGTACTTGCGCGTGTTTGTCGCACTCACGATCTTATACACGTATATCGGCAGTTTTATTTATTTTTTATGGTTTTTTTTTTTCTGAATTATTAAAATTCTCCGCGTGTGTTTCAAAATCTTGTCTATGCATCATTTACCGACGATAGATAACAGATAACGATAGATAACAGACAGAACGATAAAGACGATTGTCTCTGGATATTCAATTGTTTTATGTACCGATAAAAAAAAAAAAAAACATCACCGAAATCCATTGAATTTTATTTTTATACATTTTTTTTTAACACCCTAAAATGTTTCCTAAAAAAAAAAAAACAAAGTTGAACGAATTGGTTTAAATAAAGTAAATAACGACATTTAATTGATTATAAACATTATTGTTTTTTTTTTGTTTCGATGCCCGACCGCGACGAAGAATTATCGGGTGGGAGGACATATTTAATCGCTCGAGTGAAAATAGTCGATGATTCGTGTCGACACGTGTGCAATTAATTCCGCAGATGAGTGACGAGAGGTCGCTGCGGGGTGACGTTTGTTACCCGTTTTACAAAGTAATTATCCCAAGTGATATTGCTGTTAACCGGTTTTCTTCGATAATTAATTAAACCCGGTGGGAACGAGAAACATCGACGCGATGAAAAAAAAAGTGCGGCGTTAAACTTTTCCTGGAACGAACGTTTTCGTCGAATAAAAGTTTTCGCTCGGCAAACGTTCTCGTCCAACAAATGTTTTCGTAGAATGAACGTAGAGTCGAGGAGGGGTCCCGTGGGGTGACCTCTAGCGGCTAGGGACACGAAAACACTGTTTTACTCGTGCGATAGAATAAACTGCTAGGTGAAACATCGTTCAGTTTCGCGAGCTGTTTCTCCCGGACGTTAAACACGTTCTCGCTATTTTTTTTTTTTTTTTTTTTTTTTCTATACGTACAGTTATCGTACGCACAACTTTATCCGCGCCAATTACAACCGACATAATCGATAAATAATACCGGCCCATTGATTTACACGACGAATAAAACAGCACCTTGACAGGGTCGAGTACCCTCCGCTCGTTGAGCACAAGACATTGACGCCATATATCCTCCCACCGTGACTCGTATTCACCCGAACCGTACAATTTATTCGAAAAAAAAAAAAAAAAAAAAAAACTTAAATTACACAAGAATAAATCGCCCGTTCCGATCCGGCCGGCTGCCACGCGGCGCCCCGGAGTGATATATGTATATGTATATTTTGAATTGCATAACGACTATCGATCCGATAGATTAATCGTTTTCCCACCGATCGAGAGTCCGAGGCGCCACCGGGCGCTGACGTCGTCGCGGCGGACGGGCCGCTCATTCTCGATCGTCTATGATACTATTACATACCCATATTTAATGTAAAACAAAAAAAAATCTTGTATATAGCGCGATGGAGAGAACAAACCGGGTGAATTGACGTTGACGTAGGTGACTTCTGTCGGGCGCACAGAAACCACTGTCCGTAATCTATTAATACCCGCTTTTCGCTCTTCTTGTATCCTTATATCCTTGTATACCCCAGTTGTAAAGCTTAATCTTTTTTTTTTTTTTTTTTTTTTTTAAATATACATATACATACGTATGCATATCAACAGGTTCGTGGACGCCGATTTCGTCATATAATTACGGGCGAGAAGTGATCGTATCGGTTCCGAGTGTACACACGTACAGTTCCCGGGTGTATAACTATATAGGAATCTGTCCGAGAGAGGTATCTGTCCGCACGGCCACTTATCGTTGGTCGGTGCGTCGATGGTGTAATACCCTCGATCCGCTGCCAGTAGTAGTCTTTCTTTTTTTTTTCATTTCAGTTTCTTTTTTTTCCCCCCTTATAGTTTTACTCTTCTGCTCTTGTTCCCTCAAGGTGTCCGAGTCGCGGCGAGCCGGGTGGCGCCAGTGCCAGCGTCGCATTGTCCATACATTATCGAGGTGCATTCGCAATTCCTGGTGGGGCGCATCTGATTGGCGAGTGGTTGGTACGCGCAGCCGATAGGTCGGACCCGGGATGCTAATGGCTCTCTAATGCTAGACATTCTCGGTCGGTCTACTCGACGAGAATTAACGAGGTAAAATATCCCGTTAACGCCCATCTCTCCCCCCCCCCCGCCCCTCCTGCCCCTCCTCGCGCCAACCGTCGGGTTCGGGCTCTCATCGCGAGAGCGTCTTCTTTTATTCTCCGGACAGCGGGTGCAACACTCGGGCCCCGCGAGTGCCTTCGGTGTTATGGTGGTCTGGATAACTCCTCAGAAATAATAACGTCTGGTGAGGCTCACCGCGCAGACCTGGGATGCGCGGGTGCGTCAATAAATCTTCGGTAAAGTATATAACGCGGAGGGAGTGTGATAAATCGCGAGAGAAACTAGAATAGAAACGTACAGAGAACTGTTTATTTCCTGGGAGATAGACTTCGAAGGTAGGAGGCGTTGGGCAATCGCGAACTTCTTTGTTGCCATCTGTCCCGCTTAGTTTCCCCTCCTCGAGCGTCTTAGAAGCGACGCTGAAAGTGACAATCATTCTGGAGATTCTAGGAAATCTTATTAAATTGGCGTCAATGCGGCATAAATAATAATCTACCTTGTTTACATTTATCCTGCCCAATTCGTAGATTGTTGTCGAGTTCGCTGTGACACTTGTTGCTCTTAAAACTTCTATTATTTTTAATTCTTTCACTTTGTTCGGCGAATATATTCAGTTGATTCTGTGGCGCACTTTCGCACTATTGTCAGCTACTGTTAGTTTGGCCGAGAAGTTTACGTATAGCGCGTGTAATTGGGCCCAGCCAGTTCTTCACTATTCCGTTAATATATCAATAAATAAGGCAATAAATAAATTATCGTTATTATTAGGACGATTACGATTATGATTATTATGATTAATGATACAGCGAGGCACTGACAAGTAGTTTATTTCTAGAGGCAACTATAGCTGTTCCGTCGCTTAAGCCGAGTAGGCGCCGTGCGATCTCCCAGGCGTGTTAATCACGAATATCGATCTGGCGCCAGTGATATCGATCTCAGCTGTGCGGGCACCACGGACAACTACAGTATTATAAAATATACACTGTGCACCGTTGGTAGTGCAAGTATTCAGTGGTGTTTCGTAGATCCGTCGTTGTGGTCACTGTACGTATGGAAAATGGGTATGTAATTACGACGGTATGCGAGAGCGGACTACTCATTTTTTATGCGGCAAATAGATATAGGCGGTAAAACCTGGCAAAATCTCCGGAGGGTACGACGATCGACGGGGCGGATGAGGATGGAATACGAGCCTCTCCGATCGATAATTACAACACATAGTGGACTCCTTTGTGGCCAATCCTGGCACTAACAAACGATCTCCATCGTCAGCAGCGCCACGTATGTCATAATAATCGCGGAGTCCAGTAGACCGACGAGATTGAGATACGGAAACGAGTGCAGACACGGAGTGGTTGTTCGAAGTCGTTTAACGTGTAGGATTAACGCCGTTGCTAATTTTATATACTCGTGGTATAAAATTAGCGTTAATGCACCGCAGTGAATTGACACCACAGAATAAAAGTGAGAATGACGAGCCGTCGGAAGGAGGAACGTAAAGGTGGATAATCGATCGAGGAAGATACAAGTGTGTGTATAATGCAGGTCGATAAACCTTGGCGGAGCCACTTTAGAGATAATAATGTGTTAATCGGTTAATCAGTCGGATAAGGCTACGATTTATTTTGTATCTCGTTTGTAAGCGCTATGAGGAAATATACAATGAAGAGATTATGAGATGAAGAGGTGATATGTTACCCCTCGTTGATATGAAGCATATATATATCTTATATATATTTTGAAAAGTTGTTTGTTTGCTGATGATCCCCATTCCCCCCTCCCCCCCCGTCGACCCCATTAGACCCTGGTAACCATTTCCCTGTTATACTATTCTGGTTATATTATTACTGTCACTTCCGGTTTGGAAGATTAGATTTTTAAACAGGAAGTGGCGTGTTTCCGGTATGACGTCACACCCGGTCGAAAAATTACATTTTCAAACCGCAAATGACGTATTTTTGGTAAGACGTCGCTTCCGGTGGAAAAATCAGATTTTCAAACTGGAAGTAACATATTTCTAGTGAACCCCAGGAAATGTAAATTTCGGGTTTCTAAATTCCGTAGTCAATAGGCACGTAGGGCCCGTGCCACAAGCCGCGCGCGCGTGCGCGTGCGCGCGCGTGTGTGTGTGTGTGTGTGTGTGTCAAGAAAAGAATATTATTTTCCACAGGTTCAGTGAACTGTTTACATATATTTGAACGCAGCTTTCGTAAGTGTATGATAGGGCAAAGCGATCTAGTTCCGCAAGCCTGGACACCCACGTTACGACGGCGGGTAATGCCGAACTGTCTACGCACCTTTGACTTTTATCGCGAACAGAAACCCACGCGAGATTAGCTCTCTCCTGCAAGGGATACACCTTCGGTACATTTGGCAGTTGCTCGGAATTGCACAATTTTTTTTCGACCCGTTGCCGACGGCATATTTCACGTTTGCGATAAACTTCGTGAAATTTTTCTCAGACCCTCCGATATCGCGAAAAGAATTTAGCTATACATTCATCTATATATATATATATATATATAGCTATATATTTATATAGATATATAAATAAACGGGATAGCCGGCAACATGCGGTTCGTCGCGCAATATCAGACGACAGGAAATCGCGGAATCCGAGACCGCAGGCCGATTCGATGACGTTGAATCCGTCGCGTGTGAGTCACGGTAACAGGCTTTTCTCTTTTTTGTTCATCCCACTTGTTTCAGCGAAAAGGTTATCGCTTCTCGCCAAAGGCTTCCCTCGGGTTGGTAAGAAGTAAAGGGATAGCGGATGACACGATCTTCCAGTGACGCCGGTGCATTCCGAGTCGCTCCTTCGCTCAATTAAAAAAAAAAAAAACGAAAGAAAAGATAATGGCCTTATCGACAATTTCAAAAGAACCCAGCCTGGACAATCATCGAATATTTGCGCTGTGAATCACACGTCCGGTGGGCCGGAATTTAACGGCAGAATATTCCAAGGTCACCCACCCGTTCATGCCCTTCCTGTGACACGGGCTTCTGTAGTTATTTTTATTTTATTTTATTTTATTTTTTTTTTTAATAAAATAATTAAATACATTTTTTTCAAATAAAAAAAAATAAATAAATAAAATAAAAAAATACATTTTCCCTCCTGGCAAGAGTTCTTGCCTATTCTTCGCTACTGTTTTCGTCTCAATCCCGTTTAAGATATTGCGGCGATCCCTCTTAGATTCATAATTGTTTGGTTTTTTCTTTTCTTTTTTTTTTCCAGTTCTTCATTTTATTATGCGCAACTTTCAGCAACATTGCACGACCCTGTCGATGGGTTTTACCGATAATATTTCGTTTCGGAATTAGGCTTCTTCAAATTTTGTCCTCCTGGCTTAATCTTCTTGCCAATTTTTTCGTTATCGCTTTCGTCTCGAACCGATTTACGATCATTTTGTTATTTTCTCCGGTTCTCCATTCTGTTATGTCCGTTTATATATATATATATATAAATACATAATTAAATAACAACCGTTCCTCTATTATTGTTCAAATGAAATTTTCCCAAAAGAATTAATAACAATAACAATAGATGTATCAATAATATAAGGTTACTGTGACATTTTCATCATCGCATTGCAATCTTTTAATTTAGAAATTGGTTGTACACGATCGACAGAGCCAGCGAGCTACTGCATCAATAGTGAAAACCCCTCCGTTGAAACTCGAGTTGGCCGCCGCTCGAAGGTCAAAGGCAATTGGTCTGTAATAATACTCGTCAGTATATTGCACTCGATATAAAATACGTGCAACATGCTTTCACACTCGGATGCTCACAATTTACATATATCTACAGTGAACTACTTATAAACAAGCTGCCCTTTGACGGAATACACGTGTGTATATATATATATATATATATATATATATATATATATATATATATATATATATATATATATATATATATAGTCTATTCGTATATATACACATACATATGTATATTCGAACAAAATATATTCCATCGTGACCGTTTTCGTCAATGCGGATCAATAATTAGAAGAACAGGTCGGTCATAGACGGCGAAACACGAAACTAATGGACACCAGCTGCACAGCTGATCGAACTGTTTTCACGATCTCGTGTGTCGCCGTTAATGGCGTGTAACAACGCTATAGACGACGGGGAGCGCAACGAGCCGTAATTATTGGCTCGGCGACTGGCGGGAGCGTGGGTATATAACAAGATATTATTTAAGGATTATTGCCACAAATATCGTTGAGATAAGGAGACATGCGGAAAATGCGTGTGGCGACACGACGCCCGTACTAATTGGAAACTTGATTGACAGTTCTGTAATACGCGTGCCGAGAGCGCATGCGCGACTCTCGGTCGGTACTCTCCGCGACTTCCTGATCTAAACGAATACACACCGAGACGCGATGCGTTTCGCCGAGACGCGAATCTCCGAGATCTCTCGTTGCTGCGACTCGTTACTTAAACGCTGACGTATCGCAGAGGTCTCGACGAGTAAACTACATAGGGTTTTTTTTTTTTTTTTTTTTTACTCGGCGTTCATGATATTCTCCTACTTTCGAGCGTACGAGCGAGACATTTGCTTTCTTAGGTGGGGCGCAAACGAGCGCGGTTTTGTCAGGCTCGATTTTTCTTTTTTAATTTCAGTTCGCGAACGTTTCACTGCGTTTTAACTGCGCCGTGTCTCGAGTTCGTAAATCATTCGCTGCCGTGAATCCTTGCAAGGCCGCGTATCTACCGTGCACGCATAAAACGAAACGGCGGTAAAATAAAAGAATAAAAAATTACATTGCCAACATTGGGAACGAATTCTTCTAGATAAATTTCGAACGGTATATCTATATATATATATCCATATGAAAGATATTCGTCTTTTACATTCGGAAACCGAGGCGAGAGAACGAGTTTCGGACCTTCGCGGAATGGAAAATAATTTTAGTTCTTACAACTCCACGCCTATTCCACGACGTGTCCAAACTATGTAAACAAAATCGGAGAAAGGTTATAAGAAGTCGATAAATTCATTGAACAATCCATTGATGCGACGGAGTTCGATTAATTCAAAAATTGGCAAAGAATAACATTGTACATAGGCTGTAAAAAAAAATGTTATTTGAAAATCAACGAAAGGTATCGGAAGCTTTCTTAACTGTTTCCGAAATTTCAAACACATGTGCGTTCAAATTTTTACATTAAAATGCTTAATTTCAATGAAAAAACTTTGTAAAATTTCACAGCTTAAGATTTGTAATTTTAATATCTGATATTTTTATTTCGCAAAAAGAAAGTACATTAATGTTCAATCAATGTCAGTGATGTAAAAACACTTCAAGTTCCAGTAAATGAAATTTACAATTTCTTTTATATTGTATGTTGTGTTTAAGTGGGCGCAGAATAAATTGTAGATTTAATGCAACACACTGGAAATTTTTATGAAAAACCTGGTACATTCAATCTATTGTAAAATTTTTATGAAAAATTAATATACTTCTTCACCGAAATTAAAGTAAATTATAAGAAATAAAGTATTTCCAATGTTTTTAATATACCAAACATTAATTTTTGTCACAATTGTTCGCGAAATTTAATATACCAGTTTTTGCACAAAAATGTCCAGTCCGTCAAATTAAATTTCGGACGAAGATTTTTTTCACAGTGTAACGAAGTTACACCTACTAAGCCAAATATAGTACAACGAAAAAAAAAAAAAAAAATTCGCCTGAAATTTAATCTAACGGACTTTTTGCACAAAAACTTGCAGTCCGGTGCGTTAAATTGCGGACGAATTTTTTCTGCAATGTAAATAGGACAACATTTTTAGGACCCACCTTGGCAGGGTTGGCAGTAGCGCCGCTCGCGACGACTTGAAAATCTTGTTGGACCAGAGCGATAACCGCCAGTATAAGTATCATCGTGGAACGTTCCACGGACCCTGTTCAGCTGCTCGGCGAATAAGTCAGTTTACCGGAGGCGCACGATCGGTATCACGAGGATATTTTTCCCGCTGCGACACGCGTTTCACAAAACGGTTCGTTCAACATTCGCGATCGGGCGCTGTTTCGCTCCTCCGAGTGTACACTGAAGAGTTCGGCCCGCCGGCGTGCGGCATCCTCCCGCGCACGAGGAGTTTAGCCCCCTTGTATTGTCGTTGCCGAACTCGCCTGCGGCGCGCTACTCGTCCGAGAGGCCAGAAAAACAATCGTCAACAAAAAAAAAAATAAATAAATAAATAAACAACTCTTCCGTCACTCACAACACGTCTCTCGTTTGTCACAACACTTCATCTGCGCATAGAATTGTCGAAAAGTACGATCGCACGGGGTTTAATTGCCGGTCGAGTAGACTGTCTGCTGCAACGTATCGTGGCATTTTTTTCATATTCACATCACAGTAGTTTTTGATATTGTTACTCTCCCACGAGAACGAGCGACAGAACTGCGATGAGCTATCTGCTTCAACGGAACGCCGGTGCGAGAAAAAGTTGTTCGGCAATTTTTTAATTCTTATTTTCAATAAATTATTTAATGAAACGAAAGATCGTGCCCGGAGATCGGTCCCGTGTCCAGCCGCGGCAAGTGCTGCTGAGCAACTGGCACTTGCCACTTGCCGTTCGTGCCTCTCTCGCTTCGAGCTTCGCGAGTAGCAGCGGGACAGCGCAGCAGCAGGTCTCCTCTCGGCTGTGTTGAACACAACTCGGCGCCCGAACAGCAGCGGGCACTCGGCAGGCTACGGGCGAGAGCATCAGCATCCGCGCGACCAGTACACCGAGAGCTAACGAAGAGAGACCCGCGCGAGGAGAGCGCAGAGGCCGAACGAGAGCGAGTTTGTACGCATACGCGATATCAGCTCTTCGGGTGAGGAGCTCCGAGACAAGGCAGCGCAAGCCGCGCGGCTCGCCTCTCTCGGCGGACCATATATCTCTCGTCTGCATACTGTACATACCATAAGCCCCCCGAGCTATGCAAGTATACATAGTTATACACAGCGGTACCGCGCCGTATGATCAACGGGCAACGAGCGGGCCTCCTCCCCCGCTCCGCGAACATCTTACCACCATCGATAACGCATAAGCGTATTTCCCACTTTCTTATCTGTAACCCCCCCCCCCCCCCCCCCCCGACCTCCGCCGCTGCCTATGTTTTTGACCTAGCGTTCCTCCGTTACACTGACGTGCTCCGCTGCACATACTGTTATCTCGTAAATTTCGTTAGATTGCCCAGAGCCGATTTGCGCATGCGTGGAATTAATTTACATGTCCGCAAATAATAGTCCTTAAGTTTATTATCGTTGTTTAGAACAATAACACGAGACGGACGAACGAAGATCTCATTGTTTCGTTAGTTTCGTTTGTTTGTCCAGAGCCGATGTGCGCATGCGTCGTATTAATTTAGATGCCCGCAAATAATAGTTCTTAAATGTGTATTATTTTTGTTTGAAACGATAACATGAGACCGACGAAGATCTTTGTATTTTTATTTTTCGTTAACCGTGTCAGGTGTTGAGGATTTCGGTACGCTTGTCGGGTTTGCTTTATGTGAGAAACTGAGAGGGGAAGGGGGGGGGGGGACGAGGATCTTCGGCCTCCCTTTTGCGAACACACGCGCTTCTCCGCCGCTTCTCGACGCCCGATCGTAGGTCTCGCCGTTTGTGTGTAGCTTCGGTTCTTCTACTACTCTACCGCTGCTAATTATTCTTCCTCTCGAGGGCCGAGAGTCGTCGGAGAATCCCTCACGTCGATAGCTGTAAACTTTTTACGTTTCGAAAAATCATCTGCCGTGCCGTTGGGTCGGGCTCGCAGCTGACCATGCGAACGGTGCGACACACCGTGGGCGCGAGCGAGTTCGGACTCCCCCAGAGGCCTCTGGGGGATCACTCGCTCTCGCTCTCTCGCTCCTGTAACCCGAGATCCGACGATAGGGCAAACGAGGAAAGCCCCGGAGAGAGAAAAGGAGAGAACCCGAGAACCGAGACGAAACGATTACGAACCGAGACCAAGCGACGTCCCTGTCGATCTTTTTTTTTTTTTTTTTTTTTTTTTTTTTTTTTTTTTTTTTTTTTCGTTGGCAATCGATCGGACACTCGGCGAGGCGAAGAGGAACAATTCCCCCTCGGTTAGCGATGCGGCCTCGGCGTTCTACAAAAGACTCCAATAAAATATAATGGCACTGTAATTGAGCGAGCAGGTTAGAATTAACCCTCAAACGCGATAACTCTCTGCGGTTGAACCGCCGCCCGTCGCACGGGTATTTATCGGGTCGTGCTCGAGTAAAGGGCGTCGATAAATGAAGTATATACCATAACTGGACGGTGTATATTGGATAACAACCTAGGGTATAACGATGATATTGTTCGTGCACTCGTCGATTCTCTCGGTCGGTCCACACCGAGAATGGCCTCGATCATTGTTTAACGGTACACGACCGTTTGGCTCTACCGAGGCGCGGGTACTTTGCGGAGGACGCACGGTGAGAATTATAATAAAAGCCGAGAGGCGAGATAAACGAGTAGGGAGAGAGATCCCGAGTCACCTGCGCACCCAGGGCGACGCTGGAATACGATGCGATCCCGGTGACTCGAAAATCGATTCAGAACTGGTTACGGACATCGGAATGTAGCTCTTTTAACGCGAGCCGGGGGGTTTCTCGTTCGGGGGGCATCCGAGCCGTACGAGAGACGAAAGGAGAAAGAGAGAGCGGGAGAGCGCGTCGGAGCTCGTCCCTGCCCGCTGTCCAGTGTATCGGGTGAGGCCCCAGCAGAGAGACCCCTTCGAAGAAGCGCTTCGAGTTTCACGAGACCTCTCGGCGTGCACCTGTGTACCGACGTGCCGGCCCGACGTTCCATGTGGAGGGAGCCGTCTTCCCATCCCCTGCCCCCCCCCCCCCATCCTCGCCCAGCGCGAACGCTCTCAGCTTGTTAAATTTTAATCGGTGTCCTGATTTATTCCACCTGCGAGCTCTCGCCCAGCCAGTTCAGCCCCCCCCCCCCTCCGAGCTCTCCGCGCACCTGTTGGGAAACCCTTCTCGAGTCTGTCTTTTCTCTTTCTCATTCACCGAGAGTTATACGTAGACAAATAATTATGTTACGGGGATACTTGTTACTTTTTTTTTTTTGCGGGTACGTAATGATGCAGGTATCGACTGTACCGATCGGCTCTCGAATATGCCCAATTGAGCTATAAAAATGTCGGGGCTCGTACCGGTGCCTAATTGTATAAATGTAAGTGCTTTTTTTTTTTTTTACAGCTTGTTGTATAACATAATTTGGTCGAAAGTGACTTCAGGACTTGATACCGGCAATGAAATTCGTTGAGCAGCTTTGATCGGAGGCTCCTAATCGATGCTTAACATAACTACTTTCGTGCTTATAACATACACCCGAACGGTCTTCATTATTTTTAATTAATGTTATACGAAAGTCGCTCGATTGTTTGCGTTTAGATTTAAAAAAAAAACTCTCCGCGCACTTGTTGGGAAACCCTTCTCGAGTCTGTCTTTTCTCTTTCTTATTTTTCGAGATAGTTAAGCGTAGCAAAATAATTATATTACGAATATGTAATTTTTGGCCGGTATGTAATGCTGCAGGTATTGACTGTACCGACCGACTTTCGAATATGCCCAATTGTGTTATAAAAATGTCGGGAGTCGTACCGATATTGTACGACTCCCCTTTACTTTTAAGTAAGTAACCATTTGTAAGTTTTTTTTTTTTACAGCGTGCTGTATACGCAATTTAGCTCAAAAGTGACTTCGAGACTCGCTACCGACAATAAGAATTCGTCGAGTGGCTTCGATCGCGCGCCTGTAATCTAAACCTAAACATAACCTCTTTCTCGTAACGGCGCGCCGTTCGCCGGACTTATAAATATACACTCACAGGGCTAGATTATTTTTAATTACTGTTATTACACGAAAGTCGCTCTGTTGTTTGCGTTCCGATGAAACAAAAGCGAGCGGCAGTGCGTCCCTGCGGCGAGAGCAAGAAGGGATTCAACAGGCTTCCGCCCGTTGGCCACTGCCGACGACTGGACGCCCACAGCTCCGACGCTGCGGCCAGGCGTCTCATCAAGAGCCGAGGGAACCCGCGCACACCTGTTCACCCAGGTATGCGGGGGTCTCTCACTCTTCGCCTCACAGCGGGAACCCTCCGGAGTGCTCCGGAGGTGATTCGCGGCTGTTCTTCGTTCCAGTTGTGTTCCGGGCCGAGAGGAGCGGGCCGGCACTCAGGCCACTTTGCTAAAGAGGAACAATCCTTAACTATACATCCGATGAATCCGAAGAAAATCTTAACGATATCGAACGTAGCGTTAATCTTCGATTCGTAGAGGCAAATCGTATATATTCACTGTCAAAATACATTGTAAATTTAATGCTCTGGAACTTGAAGTTTACTTACATTAATTGAACATTAATGTACTTTTTCGTACGATTAAATATATCAGATATTACAGCTACAAATCTTTTGCCGGAAATTTACAAAAATATTATTTTAAAAAAATCAACGTTTTACTGTAAAAAACTTCCAATTCATTCTCAAACTTAAACAATTTTTTTACAGCATATTATCTAACCTCATAGCCATAGCTGAATTGTAAAAAAAAAACAAAACAAAAAGTATAATAATAATAACATACCGGAGACCGTATCGTGACGAACCCTCGGCGAGCGTCGGTACCCGCGGTGCACTACAAAGCTCTCCTCTCGTCGTCGATCGCGATAGGGGCTCCCCCGCCGGGCTTGGAAGGAGCTACGCGTCGGCCCAGAACGTATCGCTGCGCCGCAGTCGGAGGTACAGCTTTCCCGGTTCGAGCCAGACAATAGGACGCCACGAGAGAGCCGAAGAGAGTTCCTATGGTACAGTAAACAATACGCGACTCCGAGCTGGTGGTGGTCGGCGGATACTGCGAGAAAAAAAGAGATTCAAGCCCGTCGGGTTCTCGGCGACCTGTCGGCATCCACACGTCACGTGACGCCGCGCAACGGCAGATTCGCAGGCTCGACAACGAACGCAGCCAGCAGCCGAGCGCGCTCTCCCTTCGTCGGCTTCGTCCGCAGCGTGGAACCATAATTTACGAGCGGTAGCCCCCGTACGTGGGCAGCTCTCTGCACCTTACCGACACACTCTATACTCTCTTGCCTCAGGAGACAGAGCAAAGTTGCCGTTCCGTCCTTACCGCACGACTTTCAAGCTGCCTTATAAGCCAGATCTCTTTCTCTGCTTCTACCCCGCACACGCGCTGCGACACGACGATGCAAAAAAGTAACCGGGCACTAGAGAGTCTGACAGATAGTTCATATCGACGGGGTATTTTTTTTTTACTAGTTTTATTGTGCACGGCTATTTTAAGTTCCACTTTGAGCACAGTATAAATGTGGACAATTTTATTTAAAAAATTGTATCACTAATTTTCAGAAATATTTACGATATGTTGAAAGATTAAAGTATGTTTCTGAAATATTTGTGAATATTTTCAGTGGAATATTTCGATGGAATTTTTCAATATATTATTATCATATACTTTCAGACATATTTCGTAAGATTTGAAAGATTGAAAATATTTCTAAAATGATTTCAAAATATCGCGTGCTATATGGGAAACAATAGCGAACTGTCCAACAATCAATTGTAACCTCGATTACCACCTTCAGAGTAGAGCAGTGAGACTGTGTGTCAACATACTATGTATTTTGATTTACTTTGATTAATTTATTTGATGTATAGACGGGCAATGGTCATTTACAGACCGAACGAGCAGTTTAAAATGAACGCTTCCACAAATGAAAAATAATACAAATTAAAAATTTGAAAATAACTCGCAGTAAAAAAATATATATATATATATACTTAAAAGACCCTCGACTGCTCAGCTGTGAGAGACAAACTTCTCGGATATTTCTTTCAGTATCAGAGTCCGATCGGCAAGACTTCGATACTTGTATACTTTTCGCGTACAGCCTTCGGGGTCGTCTTCTCGTCCCTCCGAAGACAATTCAATGTCCTGACCGCCTTCGTCTTCACCGACGATCCGCAGATGCCAAATTGCACTGAAGTACATGTGATAAGGAGTTTTGGCAATGTCGCGAGTCGCCGTCGACACGCACAGGTGCACCGATTGCTTGAGAATTCTTGAGCATGCGTTGATCGAGTCTTGAACGATCGCGCATAGTCTCGCAATGCCAACCTCCGACTGCTGTTTCATCGCCGAGTCCCTGGCGTACGTGTCCATATCGTCGATCAGCAGGACCGATGGCAGAACCGCGAAAGTGTGAAGAATCACGAGCTGCTCGACCAAGATCTCATAAGTCGGCAGATACCTGAAAACAACGCGAATATGCGCGCGCATATCAATGATCTAGGGCAGCTCGTGCACAAAGCAAATTACGTAACTGTTATTATGATGATAACATTATAAACGTATAATATTGTAAATCACAACTGTTATATACACGAGTATGCAATGTTTGGATTATGTAAAGAAAAAGGGCTTGTCCCGTTTACCCACTAAAAAATAAATAAATAAATAGCATACATGAATCTCATGAGCTTGAACGCAGCCGGCGAAAGATTGGGTCTGTCGTGATAAGTGGCCGGCAGCGATTGGATCTGAGCAGTTGCGATGTAAATAATCCGGTGTCCCTCCTCGGCCCAGTGAATCGCCGCCTGCGAAAAAATCCTACCGGTGAAACTTATCGGAAAGCTAAAACGGATCCTCTCGATCGTCATTTTGTTTGTCCTCTTACCTCGAACAATAGGGACCTGGTGAGCTCCGGTGGGCCGCAGAGGAGCGTCGATTTCGTTGAATTCGAGGCGGAGAACATTTTTCAATGTCTCGAGGCTCCGGGAATCTCCGGTCGGAGCCTTTTTGAGGTTATAGGACCGGAAGTAAAGAATTCTGGAACGGAAGTGGCAGAAAAAAAAACCCGCCGCTTCTCTATACAATATATTCCATTCTTTATTCGCTTCATTCTCATTCCAAAAATATTGTGTAAGGATCGTCGATTCCTTATTCTTCGGGGAGGGAGTACAAATTACACGACGGTACGCGTCAACATAAGAAACGCTAGTAATAAATAATCACAGTGAAGATAAACAATGGCAATAATAAATGATAAACGCTAAGTAAGTCCATCGAAACAAATCGGATATATTATCGTTAAAAAACAGTAAGATCAAACGATGTTCGTTATTGCTATAATCGTATTCTCGTATACGAAATTACGCGTGGACTACGAGAGTTCTAAGTACAAACTGATATTGTAGTACCGATAATAGTCTCGATGGTATCATCGACTACCGCTGAGATTCGATTCTCCGATCGAACTTTCCGTTCCTCACAACTGTACATCTACTGTTTTACAACGAAACACTTAAAACTCAATATCATTATCGGCACGTTGCTCCGACGATCGCCGTATCTCTGGACGTCGATCTACGATCACTGGGACGTCGAGAATAATTATTATCTGAACAGGAGGATCTTTAAAGCGCGTTTCGACGCCTAGTTAAAGCTACGAGAAGCTGCTTCGCAAGCACGAGACTTTCGATCTCCAGACTCCTTCGTTTTCTACGATAGATGCAATTATTGCTAGACATGTATAGTTAATCAGGTTCAGGTTGAAGCGGAAACTTCGTCAGTCCGGATGATTTCACGGGTGGAAATTAGTGAAGTCTTTAAGGCGTTCACCTGTAACAGAATCATCGTTTAGGGTAATCGGTACCAACGTCGATTGCCACCCTGAACATATTTGCGTGAGATTAAAGATGAAATTTGGGTTTTGCCAAAAATGAAATTAGAATATTGCCAAAGATAAAATTTCAGTTTTGCCAAAGATGAAATTTCAGTTTTACCAAAGATTAAATTTCAGTTTTGCCGAAGATGAAATTGGAGTTTTGCCAAGCATGGAATTTGAATTTTTCCAAGGATGGAATTTGATTTTTGCCAAAGATTAAATTTGGTTTTTGCCAAAAATGAAATTTGATGTCATGCAGATATCTCCGGGGTCATCGCCGATCCGAGCTTCCGAACTCACCGCTGTGCGCACTTACCCAGAGTCTTCTTTTTGGAACAGCCTTTCTTTGATTGCGCGTTTTTGTCGGCTCCCTTTTGATACTCGGCGACTCGTTGATAAAACAGTTTAACGTCCTCCTTGCCGTGACTGGACGAACCCTCCATTCGCTCAATGCAGTCTTGTACGAAAATATTGAACATCGTTGTCTCGACGAACCACTCGAGGAAGTACTGGACGGTTTTCGATGAGGAAGCCTTGGCGAAAGATTCTTTCTACGATGCGAGCGGATGAGACGTTCGGATACAGTAATCGGACTAGCGGTGTGAATTAATTTAAAAATTGTTTTCGTCTTACCTGAAATATCACCTTTCCGTCCTGCTGGGTCACAAGATGAGAGTCGCAGTGCGAGCATGTCTCGATGAAAACCCGCATAAAAGCTTCGGACACGAGAAAGTTGCGTATTCCGTCGCCGGACTTCGTATTACTGGACACCAGTTGGAGCGCCGATCTGATGCCCTTTTGCAGTCTCGAAGGCAATATCGATGACTCGTCGCCCATCGCGTGCACGATCTTGGACGTATCCAAATCCACGACTATAGCCTGTTAAAAAATATACATATTACTTTAATGACTGTAAAAAAAGAAAAGACTAAATATAACAAAAATTTGTTTGAAAAGTAATTAACAGTACTGGTAGCTTTTTTTACATAAACTGCTTCTGAAATTTCAGACACATGTGCGTTGCAATTTTACAGTCAAAGTTTATTCTCAATTAAAATTTTTGTAAATTTTAGGCAAAAGATTTATAATTTTTATATTTGATGTTTGAATTTACAAAAGAAGTAGATTAATATTCAATTAATGTAACTAATGTAAGCAAGTGTCAAGTTCCAGAATATTTAATTTACAATTAATTTTTACAGTGTCCGTCTCAATCATCGATAAGAGCATGTGCAACACCGCAGTCGATAATAAAAACAGTAATGGACATTTCTCACGGATTCTGGAACGTATGGGCGAAAGAAAAGTCTCATCGAGAGCCCAGACGACATCAACTCCCGATGAGACTTTTCTTTGGACCGTACATGCGAGAACTCGAGAAAAAGTTCATTGCAGTTTTTTATACTAATTGAGCGAGGGACGTACGTGGAGGGAGTTGTTTGTACGGTCTTGAGACGATACTCACGTGCTGCATGGAAGCGACTTCGGCGTTAACGGAGTTCTTGGACTTGAGAATGCCGATAACGAATGGCAGAGGCGCTTGAAGAATCTCGGACAATCCCGGAATGTCGGGCAACACCGGTATAAATGTGTGAGGCCAAGTGAACGGATAGAGCAAACTCTGCAGAGCCTCCACGCACGAAGAGAGCGTGCTGAGCTTGTCGCAGAGCAGGACGACTTTCCGTTCGAGGAGTAAACTGCCGAAGAGAATAATGAGTACTTTGTTGCTAACGGTGTCAAACAATTGGCTCATGTCTCTCTCCTCGAGCCTCGGATCACCCGAGCGTATAATAACGCTTTCTTTGGAATCCGAGTCGTTGAGAACGACCATCATGCTCTCGGATATGGATCTCTCGTTGCTGATCAGGGCCGAGTTCAGGTCGGCGGTGCTGTGGCGAATCGGACTGCCGCCGGAATCGATGAACTTCGATAGGATAAAGTTGCTGTTGCTCACACTGTGGTCGATCGGAATCGAACGACCGGGCGCGGATTGTTCGTCCTCCTCAACAGCGATTCGCAGACTCTGTCCGGGCTTTGGCATCAGGCTGTTATACAACTCCTCGATGAAACTCCTGCGCCGCTTGTCCGGTAGGCCATGCCGGGACTCGAGTTCGAGCAGAACCTTGTGATAAAAGCCACTCGCCCGATACTTCGTTATGAGACAATAGGCGAGAGGCAGTATCGGTCCGTCCTCCGGTCTCACCCGGCAGCAATATCCGTAACGACGATTGCCTCTCTCGTCCATGAGAACCAGAGAGTAAAACTGATTCTGATTGGTGTCGCTAGGTGGCCAATCGCTCGCGTCTGGGAAACAGAAATTCTCGATCCAAGCCGGTGTCTTTGCCTGCAACACCGAATATCAAAATCAACTCGAAGAGGTCGATGAACGGTTTCTCCAGGGAGACTCGACACGGTGCACGGCAATAAAAAGTTTGTACTTTTCACGACTTATTGTCCACAAACATCGTCAATTTTTTATTTGGTAATTTTCTTTGTAGTTTGTTTTATAAACAAATGTACAAACTAAAACTGTCAATGACTTGGGGAATATAAGGACAGTTTCGTATATTCAAATGTAAAGAAACGAGATTGTTACTTATTTGACAAAATTATTTTTACGAAACGGCGATTTTACAAAATTATTTTTGTACTGTGGGACACTTACGTATACAGGATATTTATCCTTGATGTACGGTTCGCGAGTGCTCAAGTTCAGCTCGACCAGCAAGCATACTTCGAACAATTTGTTTCGTCTACTGACGAGACTTCCGCCGTCCCGTCTCTCCGAGAATTTCGACGAGACCCTCCTAACGTAATTCTTTCGTTTCTCCGTCAAGCTTCGATGCACCTCGTCCTTTGTAGGCCTGATACCGTTCTCACGATTCTTAAAGAGTCGTAGCTTCTCGTTGAAACTGGAGAGCTCGTCGCTTATCGAGGGACTGGAGGCGAGAGAATCCGTGTCCGACGACGTGTTGGAATCGGTCGGGGTCTCCGAACCAGCCATCACGAATTTTCCAAATGCTTGATTCAGCAACTGCTCCACCTGGACAAATTAATGAGAGAGCTTTAGAAAAAAATGTTAGATCCGGGACGCTTTTTTCGAACATTTTCAGCTGTATTATTGGGAATGTTTTAAAATAAAATTGGTGTGTTTATTGCCATGAAACTGAGTGAATACTTTTACTGATATTATTATATATTGCATGGATGTTTTTTGGACAAAATTCCTTGCATAATACACCAGGAAATGCCCGAAAAAAGGCGACTCTACCCTTAAAGTGATTTGAAACATGTTCCACGTGACATATTAGTGCAAAAGCGACACTTGCATTTTTCGAATCAATGCCACGTAAAAATGGTTGAAATTTGCGAAAAAAGCGAAGTATCATCGGTTGCGGTATTGAATTATACATCAGCCAATACTTTGTTCTTTCGCGAAATGTCTACCATTTCCGAATCCTATTCATTACAGTTTTTGTTACCGACCGAGTATGTTTAAGGTGACGCGGTAAACTACTCGCCCGCCTGCCCCGCGCTCAGTCGGTAACGAATCGCCGTCTCCACTTTCCTTCGAGACCGGTTATATTTCGGTCAAAAGCAACTTAGCTTTTCGTAGGCAATGGCCAGCCGCATGAAAACCCAATTTCCCTCCGAAATATCATCGATCTCTGATAAAGCAGGAAATTCGATTAGTTACCGACCGAGACCGGCGCTCCGGCTCGCGAAACGCGACGAGCCAATATTTATTTATATGCATCGGTATTTAATCATTACGATCACACGATAGCATGTGCAATTCGCGGACGTTGAGTCATGGGACCTGCAGTCAGCGTGACTCCGTCGCGTCTCCGAGGAATAATTTGCTTTACGTCATCGCCGTGCAGCCGCACGGCTCGGACGGAAACTTGAGATCGTCTTTCTCGCAACAGATCGTTGGTATTGTATATCAAGACTCTTCCCTTTCAGGAATTTTGATGAGAGTAAATTGTGCAAGGGGGAACATTGGTTATAACGCTGACGCCGATGTTTACGAGCGAACTAGAGAACCAACGTCTGTCGTCGAGCAAACTGGGGAGCCCAACGTCTGTTTACGAGAACACACGCGACTCGAAACGCGTCTCTACGCGTACCTTCCATCCGCACTCAAAGTCGTCCGCTCATACGGCGAAATCTTGCAAGAACCGGTGCAACGCGTCTGCGCTTCGTTGCCGACGAGATTCGATGTATAAGCCACGTGTATAAATTCAGCAGCGATACTCTTTAGTCTCTACACAAATTCGTGCCGTACGCAGCGGCGCTAATGGCGCCTGACGCGCGACCGGTAAAGAGCATAACTAATGATTCTCGTGTCCGAGAAACCGAATGGGATGGACTGTCGAAACCTTGGAAACCCGCGCGCGCACTCCCCGCTATACGGACCTGCCCCCCCCCCTCCCCGCCATCGCCATGTTTATCTCCCACTTCTCTATTTTCGTTTCTATGGAACAGACGAATCTTTATTAATCTCTCGTCGACCTTCCGAGTCGATCGCTCCTCGATCGATTCGCCGAGATGATTTACCTTGATTTTGTTCACCTTGTCAGGCTCGAATCTTGCGGGATGATCGTCCATGTTCAGCGGCGGACTTCCCGATACGTCGCTCCCCCGTTGGATCTTCGAGCTTCCCGAGCCATCGTCCGGCTCGTTGTTGTTGTCCTCGTAAACGAGAGGCCGTATCGACGTGCACTGCAACGCGAAGGGAAAGAAATCTCTCAACATCGTGTGGCATCGAAGCGGGGTCAGAGACAGAGCGAGAGCTGTTACTGTGCAAGCGAATAAAATTCGTTCGATATTTCAGGATCAACTTACTATACCGTAGAGCATAACGCCTACGGGCAGGACTACGCGCTATATCTAGCAGATACTCTTTCGGCTGTCTGCGACGCATAAACCGAACTGCGTGCCTCTCGTGCTGCTCGAGGCTCGGGGAGAATTCAATTAGTCGGCTTAACGATAAAAAAAAATTGCGAGTATCCCGTTGTTTATACAATCGAGGAAGGGGAGGGAACGTTTCGTTGGTGTAAGCTGCGCGGAACGCGACCCGGCGAGGGAACTGCAGCTCGCAGCGGTGCCTCAGCTGGGCCATCAATACAAAGCGGCATCGCCACTGGCGTGTATACAGAACGACGGTGTCGCCGCTACGGCGAAGATGGACGAGAGAGATGTAAGGTGGATGCTCGATGTACTCTCGTACTCTGTCGTATCTCATTTCTCGGCATCGTCGCGTGTCGAACGAATAATTATTTTCGCGACGATGTGAGAGGTGGGGGGGGGGGGGGGGGAATACAAAATAGCAACAGCTTTGCGAGAAGCGTGAGATAAGCGGAATGAAATTTGATTAAGGGGGGTGTCTCGTTACATTCCCAGCCAGAAGTGAGATTCAGAGTATTTTTAATACTTCGTAATGGCACAAAATTCTGAACAAAATCGACCGTTCGAAAGGCGCTAAGAACATTGGTTTACTTATTAATAATTCCAAAATGTTGTTAACAAACTAGTGAAAAAAGAAAATTGTTCAGCGTGAAAACCGGTAACCCAACTTTTTTTTTGTTACTAAAATTGATTTCTCAATTTATTCGAAAATATATGAATTTTTTGCAGTTTTTTAAATAATTTTCGCAAACTCCATTTTCTGAAGAGTGTTTAAGCTGTATTCACGAATCTTTTCGATCAATTATCCAAAAACTTCCTGAGTGTGGTGCAAAAAAAATTGGACAATTAAAAAAAAATTTGAAAAAATTTATATTTATATTGGATGAATCGACGAATCAATTTTAGCAACAACAAAAAAGATAGGTTGCTGACTGTTTTGTTGAAAAATTTTGTTCACTTGTTTGTGAATGACTTTTTGAAATTATTAATATGTAAAAACAATGTTCTCAGCGGCTTCCGAACGGTTGGTTTTTCAAAATTTTTGTACAATTAGAAAGTATTTGAAATATTCTCTGAATCTCAATTTTGGCTGGGAATGTAACGAAACCTCGTCCTTAAGAAGGTCGGAGCGCTTCACACTAGTCTAGTGTAGTCTAGTAATGAAAATTACATTTTTAAAGTAGTTTATACAGACTTTTACGCGTATTGATTTATAGTGGATGGTTATTTGTATTACAGCAGATGTTTTGAACCCAGAAAAACCTTAATTGCAATGGATTTGCAAAAATATTAATAGGTTTTTCCCAATTCTTGAAAATATAAACACATTCGTTAAGTTTTTTCAAAGAATAGTCCGGAATTTTTGTTCTATTTTAATGCATTACAGCTCATTCCCTTCCTTGAAAGATTCTCTAGGAATTCACCGCTTACATATTCCATAGTATCTTCCCTTTAAAAATGTGAGCCTTTTGTTTATCCATAGACGAAATGCCTTCATAAACAAACAGCTGTAATTTTTAAACAGAAAGTACTATCGAATATCTTAGACCATGAATTCGTAGAGTATCTTTAAAAAAAAAAAAAAAAAAACAGAATGAGCCGCAATACATCAGAATCGTGCAAGAATTGCGGATTGTTCTTTGAAAAAATTGAACGAATATATACCTGTTCGAAAAGAAGCAGAAACCAGTTAACATTTTTGCAACTCCATTGCAATTGATATTTTTTTCTACGTTAATAACATCAGCAGGGTCGCGTTCAGAGATCATACAGGGGTATTTAACTTCTCTCCCTGGCATTCGCACCAGAGCAACATTCCCTTTCGTTCTACGTTATCCAAGATAAGTTTCTGAACGGGCCGCGCCAATACAAATAAGCACCGACTATAGTCAATACATGGGTAAAAGTTTGTGTACACCAGCTAACCCCTCACGCACGGTAGCCTCGCGCCGAGCGTAACGTCGCAGGGTGTCCGCGACCTTGTCAGTCTTCTATTAGAAATATAAGTTTCGAATAACAATACCACACTATACATTGACGATTAAAATATTATTTTGCACAAATGTAATAGCGCGAATATTACTCTTCAGAGAGGATTCTTCGGAATTTCGATATAATCATTAAATATTTTTTGAGACACAGCGATTTTGCTACTGTGCAATGTAAATACTTGCTGAGCGAGGATCCCGGCCTAATCGTCCGGAATCGAGGTCGTCGCTCAGCGGCGACTCCCGTACGCGAAGGGTCAAAAATTTAACGCTCATCCAACTAGTGTGAAGCGCTCCAACCTCCTTGAACGAGTTATTATTGGTTACGATTATCTCCCGGTTATTTGCGGCTATAAATTTCTCCCTTTCGAATTGCTCTGCCGGGCGAGTGGGAACGGTAAACAACGAGCGCGTATCGATCGGGAAACTGCGGGGTCGCTGATAACAAATATCTTAGACACGTCGTGCAGCAACACAATGGAACAATCTCAACAGTCTTATTATCAGAGAGCGCTGAGTTCGCCGTGACTTCGCCTCAGAGATTCGTTCTGCAAACTTGGTTCTGCACGAGCTTTTCGATAATTGTGAGAAAAGTTTAAAAAAAAAAAAAAAAAAAAAAAAAAAAAAAAAAAAAAAAAAAAAGGTGCACGAAGGAAGAAGCACATAACGAGGCTCTGGTTTGAAACGAGCCGCTTCTCACGTTAACGCGATTGAGATTAATCTCTTTAACGGAGCCTTCCACCGTTACCCTCCCATTTAGTAACAGACTGTTACTGTTATGCCACTGGCTTCGTCGACGCGTACAGGGTACATCGGACATTACACCAGAACTGTGGGAACCGAGAATGTCTTTGCTTCCTCGTCTTTTAACAGTTAAACGCTCGGTCAAATATGACACAATCGACACATCGAACTAGGAAATTCCTCGATTCTCGGTAAGCGCGTGACGCACGTTGGTAATATTTAGGATTTCAAACGCTATATATATACAGACATACATACATACATATGTGTATACATAAAGCTTACTTAGTCCTCCTGTGCTTTTCTTTATGCTCCAGTTGTTATTATTACCCTTTTAAGCGCATTAAACTGTAATTGTAAACTGGGCACTATTCTGTACTCAAACTTGTCTTCGCTTTGCTTTATGTACCGCCTATCTGTATTGCTTGGTCCTGGGGGATTTATCCCAGGATACCATAAACGATCTATCTATATATATATATATATGGGGCATTTCACGTCAAATCACCAGTCCATGTCCTCTGTGAGCCAGCTCGCTTTGGCTCGAAGCTTAAAATTTTTATACATGTACACAAAGATTTTCCAGAATTTTTTCAGATCTTCCTCAAGTTTTTTTGAACTTAAAAACCTCGTCGGAAAAATCTGAAAAAAATCTTAAACATCCAGTGTTACATGTAAAAATCTTCTAACACTTTGTAGTTTTTTTTGTTCTCGAAAATAATAGAAGATAACGTCAAAATTCATACACGTGACACGTGATTTAAAGAAAAAAAATTCAGATTTTTAAATTATCGCGATCGGTACATTCCTTTTTTTAATTATACATAATCATAAACAATCTGAAAAAATCTAAAAAAAAGTATCGAAGTGCTTTTGAGAGTTAGTTGAATCGTATAAAAAATCGCGGGCCAGATCCAAGATGTGAAGTCCCAGGACGAATTGATATGGAATACCTCATATATATATAAACATATATATATATATACATAACGTCACGGATAATTTTTCCGGGTGCGTGACCGCTGTCGCTCGTTGTTCATCTGACGGAGCGGTATCGCGAATAACGCGCGATACGAGTAGTGCAATCTCGTCGGGTTAGTCTCGAAATTGCCGTACAATGGCTTTCCCTGTGATTCAATAAATGACGACCATGCACACAGCAATTGCAGAGCAATTTCGCTCCGCTCCCCCGACGGAGGGCGCGCGCTCTCCTTACTCCAGAGGAATCCTCCGCGTGTACCGAGTCATTATACTGTTATCGAATAAAAATATACGCTGTGTCGGTACACGAGTCATAGCGCGCTCTTACCATGTAGTGAAGTTCCGGCTTAGCGCTTCCGGTCTCGTTCGAATTGCGTTCCGATCTCACAATCGAGTTCTCCTTGCAATTGGCGAATCGCTCGTCGCGCAAGCTCCTCGAAAAGTAATTGTGCTCTTCCGGTGAGAGCATTCCGTATCCGGTAATGTCGGTGCCGGAATTTTTGTCGAAAGCGAAGGGCTCGGCGTAGACGCGCTCCTCGCTGCTCGTCGCGTTTTGGCGCCTCTTGCCGTCGAGGAAGGTCGACAGTTCGGTGGAGAGCCTCTTCGACGCCGGACTCGATGCGAGATCATCGTAGAATTCCGAATTACCCGTAAGCAGATTCGATATCGAAGTCTCGAGCGAGTCCTCGGACTTCGAGATCGAGCTCTGCGACTCTCTTAGCGACGAAGTCTCGGCGAAGTAACTCTTGAAATCGAGACTCTTCACCTGCTCGTATATCGATGAGCTTGCGCAGTTGAGCGACGGCAGACAGTCGAAGGTCGAGTGCTTCCGGCTCTTCGAATCGGGTGTTTTCGGCAGCGAGCCGAGCTTCTTCGAGTCCTCGAGCGTCCTCGAGAGTCTGTTGCAGAAACTCCGTTTCTCTCGTCTCTCCCCGTCGCTGGTCGTAGATTCGTGAATTCCGTCGGTCGCGTCGAAACCGTTAGCAATCTCGTGCCTCTCCTTCCGCGCCATTATGACCTTGGGCCCGAGAGCCTTCTGATGCTGGATGAGAACGTGCTCGAGCTTCTCGAGCATCTTCTTCGAGTCCCTCGATTCCCTGGACTTCTGACCGGGGAGCTTCTCGCTGCCGCACGATCGCCTCGAGGCCTCGCCGATCCGAGGCTTATCGTGAAGCTTTCTCTCCGTCCTCGGCAGCGACCTCGTCTCCACCGGCACTCCGGAGTAATCCTCGTCGCTGTGGCTTCCGCCGCCGTCCGGCCGCTCCGCCCTCGCCGCATCGCATCGAACCGTAACCGAACTGTGAGCGAACGTCCTCGGCGGTTTCTTCGGCGGAGGTCCCGCAGGCAAAGGCGCCTGCAGAGCGGCCTTCAGAGTGTCGGTCAACTTAAGATCGACGACGCTCTTTTCGACGAATCTTTTCGAAGAATCGTCGTCCTCGGGACGATTTAATTTCCTCGTCGTAAAATCATGCTCCTCCCTCGCTCCATCGCCCGTACCGCAAAGCGCGACCTCGTCGTTGCTCTCCGCCGCTCGGCATATCCTTCTCGATAACTCCTCTCTGATGTCCAATATGCTCGTGCCGCTGCACGCGTTGTACTTGGAGTTTTGCTGCGAGCCGCTCGGCCTCGCGACTCTCTCGTCGACGAACGATTGCCTGCTCGGTTTCGTCACTTTCGTGTACTCGGCGCCGTTCTTGAAGAATTTGTCCAGTCGCGGAGAGTCGTCGGCTCTCGAAACGATCTCCTCGTCGCGCGCGTAGATCGGCGAGATGTTCTTCTGGCGCGATATTATCGTCGTTCTTACGGTGTTCTCGCCGACTCTCGGCTTGCAGTCCTTCCAGCCGTTGTAACGACTGCCGGCTCTGTCGATCGGGACTTTTGCTTCGTCTCTCGACTTTCCGAAAACGCTTCGCTCGACCGTGGCGCTCGAAGAGCCGACGAGCTCCGGACTCGACGTCCCGAAAGCCAAAGTCTCCGAAGATTTTTTCTTAACGTTGCCGATCTTGCCGTACTCGGGCTTCTCCTCGAATATCTTTACATTCTGGTTGACTATCGAAGGGAGTCTCTCCTTCGTAGGAGACTGGAGATTCTTTGTTCTGGAGAGTTTGTCGCCCCTGAAGGCCGGTGTTCTCTTTATGTTCTTGCCCGGATTAGAAAGCTGCCGGGAGACGTTGAGCTTGAAATTCTTCTTCGACTTCACCGGAGATGCGCTCAACGACCGTCTCAGCGAGTCCTTTTGCTCGTCGGCGGCTCTTGCTGGTTGCTCGGTACGTTTCTCCTTCGGTGACGAATTGCGCTCAAATTTCTGCTTTATCATGTTGACCTTGGTGCCGTTTTCGCACAGAGGATGGTGAGACATTGTGCAGCGATGGATATTCAGCTTTTTCTGAACGTTCTACATTGTTCGGGTCACGTCCGTTCGAATCGTCGCGTAGGCCTGTAACACCGATCGAACATCGGCGCAGCGTCGCCAGCAGTGTTTCTCGATGATTCGCGCATCGTTTGGCTGTAACAGACACAGACAATTTTTTGCGTGATAAAAATTTAATTGACGAATCATTAAAATAAAGAATGTAACGGCATGATTGCATGCCTTATATGGCCGGATAATAAATTCAGTGATATAGGCCAGCCGTTCGGTGTCTCTCGTTACACTTTTAAGACTTCTCAATTTTTGCCACGACGGCTTAAGAAATAAAATTAAAAAATATAATAATGTAAAACTAAAAATAAAATCATATAAAAAATTTAAAAAAAAAGATGTTTACATATCATATTCGCATGCTGCACACTACTCAACTTGTATATCAATCTTAAAAGGGCTTGTATTCGCCGCACTTTTAGGTCCTCTCAATTTTCGCGACCAAGGTTTTTAAAATAAAATTAAAAATTATACAACGTAAAATTTAAAATACTCTTTAAAAAGCAATGTTTGGATGCAGCAATGGTTGCATAGCATATTATAGATCGATTGTATATCGATGTGAAAAGTGCTTGACGCGTATATGTTAATAATAAATTTAAAAATAAATAAATTTGGTGCATCGTAAAAAGGTCGCGCGGGAGGGGCGGGGGGGAGAAAGGGGCTTAGCTTGGACGGCGAATTATCGGGTGTTCGGTACATTGTCCGACGAGCCAAGCACCTGTTGCATTTGTTTGTCTAAGGTTATGTGACTTTGTGCGCGTCGTTCGCATATGGCTCGATCTCGGCTCTACTCACGCGTAAAGCTCTCCAACGCTGCACCGCAGTGTACAAAATATTTACTCCAGAGATGCCTCGAGAACTGTGGAAAGTTCGATGTGTTCAAAAAAAAAAAATGAGTCTCAGCGACTTCGTTTCGAAACTTCTCGGAAGCAAACGCGGCACCCTGTTATCGCTTCCGTTCCGATTAATCAATTGGCTCAACAACAAAAAAAGTTGCGTCCTCATGCTCGGTCAGTTGCAATCGCCATATCACCGATTGTAAAACACGCCTGAAATGTTAACGTGTTACGGATCGTACGATTCGAATTATCTTTAAACACGCGTCGTGGATAGTTTTAGGTAAATTTTATCGCAGACGGCACTTTTCATCGCGAATTTTCGTTTCGCACACGCGCGGATGCGCACACACACGCGACCGCCGAACTACTGGAACTTGTTACACCTTTGGCATTCGCTATCGGAACATTTTACTATTCGTAACGCGTACACGTTCGCGTACACGCGCGGAACACTTTTCACCCGAGTCGCTCGAGTATGCATGTAGGCAGTGAGTTTTATAAATAAACACAAGGGAGATAGCGGGAACTGCGCGCAAAGGAAAGGCGCCTTCGACAGCTACGAGGCTACTGCAGGCCTCGTCCAATAGTGACCCGATATGCAACGAGCGCCGAGTGCGTCTGCTATGCATCGTTCCCTCTCGTCGCGTCGTCGTTGTCACTCGAGTGACTCTCACTCCGTCTCCCTGTCCCTCGCGCTACCAGCAAGACACCCGCTAATTGTCGGAATTAGATTGAAGCGTGCGACATCGACGAGGCACGGCGGTCTCCGGCCCGGAGATTCGCAATCGAAATGTTATCGCACGCTCCTCAACCGTGCGGCAATGCCGTAAGGCGGCGATATTGTTTTGACGGACCCGATTAACCGGCGTTATTGAAATTCAAACCGTCGACGTAACGTGAGATCGCACGTATTTTCTTTTTCTTTATCGAACGCAATGCGTTTCGGTTTTTTTTTTTACGCTACGTTTGTCTCAATCTGGGTGGTATTTCATAGCTGCGTAGTTTTGTCAAAACAAAAAACAATCAACGTGTATTTGTCTTTACTTTATACTCTGTACATCGAAGACTTTCTCGCTTCCACGGCTCGCGATTCCAGTGTCGCGCATCTGTTGTCCTTCATCTGCAACAATTGATACTGTAGCAGACTGTAAACGCCCCGTGTATGCGTAAATGTGTTTGCGATCGTTAGACCGATAAACGTGCCTTTACATGGGCGTATAATATTATTCCAATCAGAGTCAGGGTAATGCCTATAGCTTGATTGATGGCCAGAGATTCGTGAAAGACGACCGATCCGCCGAGGAGGAGCAAACAAAATTTGCAATGACCGACCATGTTGTAAGTCAGAGGCGACGTGTATCCTATTATCCAGTAAGACGTGAGATTGACGAAAAACGCAACCACGCCCGATACGAGTATCATGACCTGAAAAAAAAATAATGAAACGAATGTTGAAGGTTCAAAAACGCCGCGGATAACATGCGCAGTATTGGATGCGCGGTACACGAGATTCATACATACTTTTTTTTAAAGATTGTAATGAACTTAACTGTAAGATAAAATTAATAGCACTATTTAACTGTAAATCGTTTTTGGAAAAAGGTTTTTTGTTGCACTATGAAATAATACAATAAATAAATAGATAAATACATAGATAAATAAACAAATAAATAAATAAAACTCAGTCCAGTAACGAATATTCTCCTCGGCACTTACAATGTCCAGTAAGGACCATTTGTGTGCCAGCGTGTTGCCGACAGGCTCCAAAATTGGCACCAGAACGAGAAGCATAGCTGCGGACAGAGGAGCTTGGTAGTAGAGCAGTTGCATGGGACCCATCTGGAACTCTTTCTGCTTTCTATTGACCCACTGTCAATGAAATAAAGACGACCAATAAACTACGTTTCCTTGTTGATCGAAGGGTATTATTAGCCGACTATAAGTTTCCTACGTACAACTTGGTACAGGGACGTGACCAGCACTCCCAGCATCGCGTACACAGTGCCTGCAACGTTGAATTGCAGGTCGTAATAGAAATTAATGACGACACCCATGACGATGGGAACAAGTGTCATTTTGACGAGTGTACCGAAACGCTTCTTGTAAAATATCATCTGCATCGCAATGACGCACGGAGTGGTGAGCATCTTTGCCACCTGATAAGTGCCCACTGTGTTGTGCGCCAGGCTGAGGTTAGTGAGCACTACGAAGCCGCAAAAAGTAACGGCTATGGCGAGCATCTCCTTAACGGCTACGTCCTTTATGCAAAATACGTCGAGTTTCTCGCATATTATCAAACCGACGAAGGTAACGACGAAGTGTATCATGGACAGTGTTATGTTCGGAAAACCAATGTTTACGTAAAGCCATTTGTTGAGAAGAACTATTATTATCGAGAAGACTATGTTAAGAACGAGATAAAAGGCGGTCGTAATTTTTTTGTGCATTCTCGACGACGAACGATCGGATTATATATCCTTATTGTAAATTATATGTATATTATAAATCCTTGTTTTTTTCTTTTAAATGACATCCCAGTGATCCGTCACGTACACACACGTTGACAGCCGGCTTCAACCGACTCCACCATCTTCACTCGCCGATAGCGAAAGATGAGATTCGGTAAGGGAGTTCTCGTACTTACCGACCGGGCTGAACTGCGCCGCAGCGTACGTGTTCCTTCGAGATATCGAAACGAGCCCCGGTTGCGCAAATCATGTGTGTGTGGTTAGTGATGATTATGAAACGATAGCCCGAGAAGTTCCGTGTTCTCACTGCCCCTGGGTTCCCTCTTCGATCTCTAACCCCCTTATTCACCTTCGAAGGCGAATAACGAGAGGTCCACGATGCAGGCTAACTTGTTGAACCTCGTCACGAGCTCCGTCAGGGTAAGAACATTCGTTAATAACATATTTGTCACCGACCGACTGTTACACTTATCTCGCTGGTTACCACGTCGTTCCGAGTCTCCTTCCGAGATTCCCGAAGGACGAGACCTCCTCATAACCTGATCCACCTTGCCTCCCAAAGTTAACTTAAAAACTTTGATAAGAACACCAGAGATAACAGCTTTCCATCACTCCTCCCGATTCCGTACGAATCGGATGGACAGCGATAACCCCGTCGTTCCGAGTTTCCCGAAGGACGATCGTCCCTCGAGAAGTTCGGAATAACGCAATTGGAGCAATATTTGCCTATATAAGCAGCATCTGTCGGAAATGTTGCGCTAACCGCGTCCGTTTCGTGGTGCTTGTCTATCTGGGAGGCTGTAATTTCTTCACTTTTTGTCTCAAAGTTAACTCAAAAACTTTGATAAGAACACTATTGATGACAGCCCCCCCCCCCCTTTTCCTGCCTACTCTCTATTCGGTACGACTCAGACAGTGACAAAATTGAATTGGCTCCTCCCTATTCCATATGAATCAGGCAGGCAGTAATAAAATGGCAGGTAATAAGTTAGGAAACTCTGAACAACACAGTCGGAGCAATATTTGTAACGTGCCCAACAAACATCACAAATATTGTGCCAACTCTGTCTGTCTCGTGGTACCTGTGTATTTGAGAGACCCCTCGTAACTTGGTCCACTTTGGGTCCCGACGTTAACTCAAAATTTTAATAAGAACACTAGATGAGAGGTCTCTTACTACTCCCTATTCGGTATGAATCAGTTAGACAGTGAGAAAATCATAGCTAGTACAAATACGCTGCGTTACACATAACTTATAACTTAGTTCACTTTCATTCTCAAAGTTAACTCAAAACTTAGCCAAGACCATTATACAGGGTTTATCATTCAGTGTTTGAAATGATTTACGTTATACTGACGATTTGATTTGATTGGTTCATTCTGTCAGATGATGCTAGTGTCTGAGAAAAGGGACCAATCGAATCAGTCCCTTATTTTAACATAATAATTTTCACAGCTTGATAGAAAGCTACAAACTCCGACTCCGTGTGTACGAAATCATTTCGTTTTTCCAGCCTGGCTCCGTGAAACATGTCGTCAGACCGGTGCTGTCGGTCGCTCAGCAGAGGAGGTACGCGAGCACCATGGACGCCGATCTGGTAGTGATCGGAGCCGGTCCGGGTGGTTACGTCGCGGCCATCAAGGCGGCTCAGTTGGGCATGAAGACGGTCTGCGTAGAGAAGAACCCCACGCTCGGCGGCACCTGCCTCAACGTAGGCTGCATTCCGTCCAAGTCTCTGCTAAATAATTCTCACTATTATCACATGGCTCACAGCGGCGATCTCAAGAATCGAGGAGTTATGGGTAGGTTGGTCGTTTGATGTTTTGCCGAGACGGAATCGTCGAGCGGCGCTGTTAAATTTTCGCTTTTGCAGTGGACAACGTGAGACTCGATCTGAACAAGCTTCTGGAGCAGAAGGACAGCGTAGTTAAGGCACTGACCGGCGGTATCGCGGGTTTATTCAAAAAGAACAAGGTCGAGTGGGTGAAAGGTCACGGAAAGATAACCGGCAAGGGTCAAGTGAGCGCCCTCGGTCCCGACGGCTCGGTGCAAACGACCATAAACACGAAGAACATCCTGATAGCAACGGGCAGCGAGGTGACGCCGTTCGCCGGTATCGAAGTCGATGAGAAAACTGTCGTGTCGTCGACCGGCGCGCTCTCCCTCAATCCCGTGCCGAAAAGACTCATCGTCATCGGAGCCGGTGTTATCGGCCTCGAACTTGGCTCCGTTTGGCAAAGGTAATTCATCGTTCTGGTAATAAAAATATAATTATATCGACAATTATTAATAATATAATATAATAATAAAATAATCACGGTAATAATATTAATATTAATACATTTTTAAAATAAACCCGATTGCGTCACGAAGGCACTGAAATGTTCGCTTGCAGGCTTGGCTCGGAGGTGACGGCGGTGGAATTCATGCCGTCGATAGGAGGCGCCGGTATCGACGGCGAAGTGAGCAAGACGCTGCAGAAGATTTTGAACAAGCAAGGAATAAATTTCAAGCTCGGCAACAAGGTGACCGGAGCGACGAAGACCGGCGGTGAAATCCACGTTTCCATCGAGGACGCCAAAGATCCGGCCAAGAAGGAAACGTTGCCGTGCGACGTTCTGCTCGTCTGCGTCGGCAGGAGGCCTTACACCCAGAACCTCGGCCTCGAGGAGATGGGCATCGAACGGGACGAGAAGGGGCGCGTGCCGGTCAACAACAGATTCCAGACTGTAGTGCCGAAGTACGCGATTGCAATTTTTAACACACGCTTTTTTAATCGAAGTTTCATAACCGATTCATCAATCGAAGTTCCACAACCGATTCATAGATCGAAGTTTCATAACCGTTGTATTCATCTTTGCAGCATCTTCGCCATCGGCGATTGCATTCACGGGCCGATGCTGGCGCACAAGGCGGAGGACGAGGGAATAATAACGGTGGAGGGCATCGCCGGCGGTGCCGTCCACATAGACTACAATTGTGTGCCGAGTGTCGTCTACACTCATCCCGAGGTTGGCTGGGTCGGCAAGACCGAGGAGGATCTCAAGAAGGAAGGCATCGACTTCAAAGTCGGCAAGTTTCCGTTCATGGCGAACTCTAGGGCAAAGACGAACCTGGAGACTGAGGGCTTCGTAAAGGTTCTCGCCGACTCGGCGACCGACAAGATCCTGGGAGTTCACATGATCGGGCCGGGCGTCGGAGAGCTCATAAACGAGGCCGTACTCGCGATGGAGTACGGAGCTAGCGCCGAGGACGTCGCGAGAGTTTGCCACGCGCATCCTGTTAGTAGAAAAAAAAAAAAAATCGGGACACAGTCCCAGTCGGAATAACAAGGAACGATGGTAATTTTATTGATTTACTCATTTATTTTCAGACTTGCTCCGAGGCTCTGAGGGAAGCTCATCTCGCCGCCTCATTCGGCAAGCCCATCAATTTCTAAGCTCGTCGGTTCGTCGAGACAAAAATCAATTCTTCGACTCGGCGGTCGAAAAACAAAACCTCGTCTTAGCTTCTACCTAGTCTACGAAGATTCTCGCACCGGAGAGAGAGAGAGATCTGCACCCGAGAGCCGAGAAGAGCGTCGCGGCTGCATCGCATCGATGGCGCGGACCGCGCAAGAGATGAGGGCTGTAAATATAATCGTTGAAAGAAAAGTCTACGATAACCCAGGAGGGGAGGGGGATGAGACCCTTTTGTAATAGACATTTACCGTCGTCTAACGAACCATTGTATTTATTTAAAAAATAAATAAATAGTGAATTAGCTCGACTCGCACGAAATCTCGGCATCGCCAATCAAATCCACTTAAGACTATTTCCCGGTACGTTTAACGACTCGCGGGTTGCGCAATTGAACCGCGCGAGTTCCTTCGGTAATATTTGTTTGAGGAAACGATAAGTCGGCGGCGGACAGCTGCAGTTCGGTGTCGCTCGGCTTTCACTCGAGTTCCGTGGTGTTGAGAGCCTTGACAATAATTGCCGGCGATCGGACAGTAAACGCGGGCAAAAAACGAAAGATACATAAAAATTTAAATAGGATCGTTCGCCATACCGAACTGCTCCATCGGTCTCGGTCGTCTTCGGCAAATAAAACCGTCGCAGGGAGCAAATCGCGACAATAGAATCTTTTGAAAGGTAATGAGAGAGCGGCGGGGGGAAATCTCAGGGACGTGCGTATTTACCGTTTTATCAAGGCTGCCGGAGCCACTCGCGCGCTTTACGCGACGGTATCTCACGGATGTACGGTGTTTAATAAAAATTAGACGTTTAATGCACCGGATTGGAAGTTTTTATGCAAAAACTGGTAGATTAAATATCGTGTACAATTTTGATGAAAACTTAACGTTCGTTGTATTAAAATCATTGGAAACACTTCATTTTTTAATAATTTACTTTAATTTCAGTGAAAAAGTATATACATTTTTATCACAATCGTACATTAAATTTAGTGTACCATTTTTTGCATTATAAACTTCCAGTCCTGTACATTAAATGGACAATTTTTTTTACAGTGTACCTAATCCTCATACACAGAAAAAAAAGTGTGCTTTTTACAACAATTTATTGTCTTCAAACGTCGACAATTTTTTATTTTTTGTATTTCCGATCGCAACCATGCGGCTCGAGTTTTATAAAGTAAGATACAAACTAAAACTGCTAATGACACGGAAAAATAGAAGGGAATAGAATAGAAGGTGTATATACAAACCCGAACGAACGAGTTTGTCGCTCATTAGACAAAAGTTGTTTTTACGAAACTTCGTATTCCGATTTTACAAAATTACTTTTTATAGTATATAATCGGCTCGAAGTGTTATCAAACGGAGAAATGTTTTTGTTTTCGCGTTTTTCGTTATCATAACGTGACTGCGCACGCGCACGATCGTTTTCTGATGCGAATATTCTTACCAAAAAACGACCGTGCGCATGCGCAGTTTACCTGCCAATAACGAAAAACCCCGAACCGAAAGCACCTCAGGCCGTTCGGAAACGAGGCGCCCCGGGGTTCGGACGGAAAATTTTCATCGACGCGAAAAAGAGACGATATCCCGGTAGACGTTCCTGGGCACCCACGTGACATCTGGTAGCCATAGTTGCCGGCACACGGTCTCGGGGGGGTTCGCGTGTCCACACAACGGCAACGCCGCTCTCGGCACGTAGAGCCCAGTGTGGCACTTGTGCGGCAGCAACACACCCAATGTTTGTGTTTTCGAAATTTGACGGTGTTACGCGAGTTTAAAAGGATTATTTGAAAAATCAACGAGGCATGTAGTCCCTCGGGGCTCGTCACAAGCCGAGATGTGGACGACGACGAAGACGACCAAGTACGCCGTCGGTGAGTCTACCGAAATTAGCCTTCCGCTGCTTTTTTATATGCGCTCGACGCACACCGCATCGAATCCCACCGCGCTTACTGCGAGCTGTCAAACTTCGACCCTCGCTTCGAATCTCGGTTCAAATCCTCCCGACATACATTCGTCTTTCACGGCGCTGCGGATCTCTCGGCTCGTACGTAAACGTCTTTGCGAATACTGTCAGAGTCATGTTCGTTGTTATAAAAAAATTTCAAAAAAGGAGACAACGACGATCGTGCGATTGAGCCGTAGAATGAAAGCGCTGCTGCTGGGCTGCTCCTGTCGGTGGGACGAGACGTTCGTGCGTGAGCGCGGCTCGTGCGCGCGCCCGCACTCTCTTTGCATCTGTGTTGTCTCCGTGTAACGTCCCATTCATCCATTGATCGTGGGCACACGAGAGAAACACGACGAGTAGTAAAAGGGACCTTCCTCTCCCCATGGTGTTTCATAAGGCGAGCCGGTTACATAGTTTATACGCAGACCGGTAGCGGGGAGAAAGAGTGGGGTGGGGGGGACTAACTTGCAATTAGGTCTAAATAAATTCCCGCGGACGGGTACGCCGAGCCGGTTATCCCCGGGGATAATCGAATCAGACTGGCCGTGCTCCTAGCGCTTTTACAACGTTCGTAATTGGCTTATCTCTGTCACTGTCCCAATGCCATTCATACCGACGAGGGAATAACATTTTTTTTAAAAGGATTGCCACTGGACGGCGCGCTTTGTGCAGTTCCTCTTGTCATTTCATTCGTTCGAGACTTTATCGATTTCAATTTCCCTTTGGATTTTTTGCGGTCAAGCCGTGAACGCAGACAGCGGTGAATCGCGACGAATCGCACAGGCCGACGGAGCAACGAGGCTGCAACTGCTGCTTTTTTTTTAATACGTTTATTTTCAGAATGTGCTGGGATATATTATAAATAGGTGGTTGCAAACACTTCAACAAGGACCAACCGTTATGAGTACAGGTTACTGGCTCTCGTCTATTGAAATATTCGTTATGTTACTATAGCTAGGTAAATCCAATAACTGTTCACTGCAAAAATAAATTGTATGTATTTTAATGCACCGGACTGGAAGTTTTTATGCAGAAACTTGTATATTAAATTTCATGAAGAATTACGATGAAAAATTAATGTTCAGTCTATTAAAAAAATTGGGAATACTTTTTTTTTAATAATTTACATTAACTTCAATGGAAAACTATATTAACTTTTCATTACAATCGTACGTTACATTTCGTGTACCATTTTTTGCATAAGAATGTTCAGTCCGGTATATTAAATTTACAATATTTTTTTTTACAATGTTGAGTCTGTGCCTGTAGAATCTTTTTTAAATAAGTTTATTTTCAGAGTGTCTTACAATGCTATAAATAGGAGGTTGAAAGTGTTTAAACAAAGAACCAACTGTTACGAGTGCATGTTGCTGGCCTACGGGACTCGCCACCAGGAAATATTCGTTATGTTCCTATAAATTTAGGTAAATCCAATAGCTGCGTTGAGTCTGCCGGTGTGGCATTTTTTAAATAAATTTATTTATAGATTGTGTTACAACAGTATTATAAATAGTTGGTTGAAAATTCTCAAAGAAAAAGGACCGGCCGTAAGCCCACTGGCTTACGGGACTCGCCGTCAGGAAATATTCATTATGTTGCTATAACTTTAGTCGAAACCAATGGCCGTTGAGTCTGCACCTGCTGCGTACTGCGTACATCGTGCAAACCGTGCGACGAGCTGTTTGCCCTGGAAAATTCATGAAGAGCCTATCCGCACGCAACACACACACACACAGACGCACACATACAGTCACAGTCACATTGATAAGCAATCCCTCGGTGACTCGTGTTTCGATAATTTTGCACGAGAAAATTACAGGGAAGGAGGTTACGTTGTTAGTCAACCGAGGATCGTAGTCTGCTGCGACGGCGCGAGAGGACTAATTACACGATGACACCGGAGTCGTGTGTAGCACGACTGTGACTTACTCTCGGTGTGCCGTACTGGCTTCAATTATAATCCACGTGTTAAAATCGAGCGAACGGCCACGTTGCGAGATTGTACGTAGTACGAACAGCAGCGTACAGGACGCTCTACGGATACACACCCGGAGTTATTCGCAAGTGAAATATGTCGAGATACAGCACGGACGTTTTACCTACCGCTGTGCGAATGTATGTGAAACACGATAGCAGCTCGTTCTACCGGGTCGGAGGGGCAGGGGGGGGGGAGAAAGCAAATTCGTTTATGGAAAATTGATGATGTTCGCATCGTGAAACGAGACTATAAATTCATCCACAGGTTTAACGTCCAATCGATCATACTGCGAATAAATCCGGTACGCGTTACGACCGACGTTTTTCCGATAAATTTGTAGAGGTTTTGTTTTCTTTTTTTTTTTTTTTCTATTTTTTTTGTCGTTAACCGCAGAGAAACGTGCCTGGAAAAAACGGACGGTACGGTAAATTTAATTCACTCGCCGACTTGAATCGTTCGTAGACTCGAGACTGTGGAGTCGATTAATTAGCATTGGCACGAATATCCGGTTGTCCAATTTTCACGTTCCACCGAAGGCCTCGAAATTCACTTCCATAGCGAAAAGTTCCTCCGCATGAGTATCGACGAGACAAAAAAAAAACGGTTCATCGCGTCGCTGGTCTTCGAAAAGTTCGGAAGCGTTTCGGTTCCGAATCACGAGTCTTTCCTGCCTTCGAGGTTAGTTTTCATCGGAACTGACGGTACGTGCGGACACGTTCTATCTCACGAAGAATCAGCGTTAGGTCTGGCCAGGTATAGGCCAGACGAAAAAACATCCTAATGGATAGGTTAACTCATCGTCACTTAAAAAGTGTGCTTATCCCGTACAAGAGTTTTATTCTCGTCGTATAAAAGCCAATTTGCAAACGACCATCTGCGCGTCAGCGAAATTTCCTACGAGCAGCCTCACAGCTCTTCCCCGCCCCCCGCCCCTTCTTCTCCTCGCCCGCTAGAATAACATCACGGCAATCACGAACGCGAAAATGATCCGTGCTCTGAGGTTGAAAATTAATCGCAGGAGCCCACCACCGCCCGCCGGGTAATCACGAAACTCATTCGTTCTGTTCTCTCTACCGTGCTCGTACTTTAATCTATCCCTTCGCTCTCGCTGCTCGGATACGGCGGCGGAGGGGCAGGAGGGGAAGGACTTTTCAGCCAGCTGTAAATATCCCGATGACAAAGAATAGCAGTCGCCGCCGTTAGTGCGAGAGATCGATATTGGAGGCTCTTTGCGTTTGGCTGTTGCGTTTTCGTTTTCTGGCAACAGGCAACGTCGCTCCCCCTCGGAGCCTGCGACGGATTTGGTTTAGCCGAAGCGCACATTGTTTACGTCCAGTCAGTTCATTTGAGGCCGGCTACCCGACGATTCAAAGACAAAGGTACCAATACCAATTCCAACGTACCAATGCTCGGACGGTCAAGAGCATCTCCAGGTTCCAACAGTTATTAAATGGGCAAGAGAATTTTTTTGTGAAAGTAACTGAAAAACCAATGTCAAGCTGATAGTTTTTAGTTTCCAAAAGACATCGATTAATTACAAGGAGATAAATATCTTTTTTAATTGAAATAGTAGTCTTTTTAAGTCTTTTTTAATTGAAATTGAATAGAATGAAATAGTAAGAGTCCGAATGTCTACGGGCGCGGTTTTTCGGCGTGACTCTATATTCGAACACTGTAAGGTGAACGTCCCAATGACCGAACACGTCCCAGTGGCCGAACGAAGCGTCCGTTTAAGAGAGAAGGAAATACCATTTTTTTTTAATTATTAAATTTACGCGAAACTATACTGAAGATAAGCTACCAAAAAAGCTGGCGAACCTAACTTCTTCGAACGGTCCGATTATTGGGTCGCCTATACAGTGCCACGCTTGTACCAATTTCCGGACACTATATTATCTGTCCTTTAACAAAATGCCACAATAGAACATGATTTAGCCTTAAACCTTGTATAACTTTTTTCTGTATATCAACTAATGTATCTAGATACGAATATGAGTGTCAAATTGGTTTCCTGATACTTAAATTCGGAATAAATCAAATCTGCATAGGAGCGTCCGACGACTGGGACGTTTCCGAGCATTCGCTACTTTACGTCCAGTCGGTTCATTTGACGCAGCCCACCCGACGAATTACCGGTCTCCGGCTACCGCGAAACTGCCAACCGACGATCGACAGCTCTCCGTGACTCTAGCCCCTCGGAAAATTCAGCGTCCCCCTCGAGTCGAGCTCGCGCCGGGGCTCGCAGACGAACGCTGAACGCTGAGAGGTTATAACACACATCGCACGGAGAGCATAGCCGGCTAGCGGCAGTGTTCGCCCTTCGCGGGGAATGTTTTATACCGAAAAGGGAGAGCTGTTATTGATTCGATTCCCGGGGAAAAGCTAGGAAAGCGGCGGTGAAAGCCTTCCAGCCTGCCGCTGGTCCCTAACGTGCCGCTTCGACTTCCTTTGTTCGCCCCCCCACCTTCCCCTCCCGCGCTTCTCCCCCTCGCCGTTTGTGTTTGCTACTATCGCCATATTCGCGCGACAAGCGAGCACAAGAGGAGTATTCGAGTCTCGTATTCTTTTGCAGAAGCGTGTGAACTTGGCATCTCGCTTCTCACACTTGTATATGTATACGTATAATATATAGATATATATATACATGTTCCTTCGATTCGTGCCAATCCAGCGAAACTGCCGAGCTCTCTATATTTGTATTTTTGTCGTTGAGCCAGGTATTACATTTTTTTTTTTTTTTTAATCCTCGACGATTCCTCCAACCATCGACTCGTATCCGACTCGTGATAAAGTTGTACCGTGGTTATTTTATTGCTGACGACGAGACCACCTTGCGAATTAAAAGAAAGTCGGAAGCGTCGTCGCCCTGAACATGATAAATGTGTATAATGTTAGTTTCCAATATGACGTATCGAATTTTCCATTTTTTATTCTGTATGAAAGTTTTTAAATTCGCTCAGACCATGAAAATATCTAACGAGTTTCTTTATCAATTTTTTTGTTCTATATTTGAATATTTCTATTTTTATCGCTGAGCCGAGTATTACAATTTCTTTTTTAGATCCACGACGGTTTCTCGAACTGTCGACTCCCACCCGACTCGTAATGAAGTTGTACTGTGGTCATTTTTTTTTTTTTTTTTTTTTTTTTTTTTTTTTTTTTTTTTCATTGACGTCGAGGCGACCTTGGGAATCGAACGAAAATGGAAAGCTTCGTCGTCCGTCTCAAATGTCTTGCAAATGATATGCATATAATATTAATTTCCAATATGGCCTAGATTTTCGTATCAAATTTCCGTTTTTCTTTATTATCCTGTAAATACCGTGCTCGGAATACATGTAACTTTTTAAATTCCTTCGAAACCTGAAGATATATCTACCGAGTTTCTTTATACAATGTTTTTTTTTTTTTTAGATATATTTGTATTTTTACTCATCGAGTCAAGTATTAAATCTTTTTTGATCCAACCGTCGACTCTCCTCCGACACGTAAAGTTGTACGGTGATTATTTTGTTGACGTCGTCGAGGTGACCTTGAGAATTTAAAGAAGATCGGAAGCGTCGTCGCCGTCCGCCTCGAGATCTCTCGTAAATGATAAATGCGCACAGCATTAATTTCCAATATAACGTTGATTTTCGTGTCAAATTTTCGATTTTTTTTATTTCACTCAAAATATATATGAAAGTTTTTGTTTTTTTTAAATTTCGTCAGACGTCATGAAGACATCTACCGAGGTTCTTTATCTATTTTTTTGTTTACTTCTTTTTATTGCCCTCTTGTTTCTTTAATAATTCCTCGAAGCCGACCGCATGTTTGCCCGGTGTGGATAGTCGAAGGCACAGGAGAGAGAAACACGTGTTGCGGTCGTCGCTCGTCGGCGAGCGTGTTTAGCTGGTAATACAGTTGCCGGGACGGGAATGATCACCAAACGATTCACGAGGCGCTGCGTAGCCGTAGCGACGAGGAGAGGCAGGATGCGTGTGACTGGCGCGGCGAGCACGGGGCAAAGAGCGAGCGTGAAACGAAACGAGACTTTATCTGAACTATACGTACGGACCGAACGTCGACGGGGCGTAAATGCTCATTGAGATGCATCTCGCGTACGGTACTCCTAGCTTCGACCGGAAGTCCGTGTCATACGCACGGCTGTCCCTTACATCCGGTCGCCCCGAGTTCTTATTTGCCGACTATGAGATTCCTTCTCGTTGCCTCGCCCACGTCTCTTTCCACTCTCTCCCCTCTTATCGTCTTCCTCGTTTGCCACTTTCCATAAATTAGCTCTTATCGACGGCGTAACGGTGTTGAGGCCGCGCTCGGTATAAAGCATATAACCTTTCGACCTTGGACCATCGATATGGTAAAAAAAACATGATAAACATTTTTTTTTTTTTTTTTTAAGATGAAAAAAACGCTTATAAAAAATTTCAATGTCAACACTCTTGGGACGGCTGGGAAGTTAAGAGTTTGGCCTAAAAAACTTGCGTGGGATTTTTTTCTGAGCTTTGTGTTGATCATCGTCAAATTTGAGACATCATTAGTCACGTCAGATAAACAGTCGCGGTCATTAGCATTGTTTTTTTTTTTTTTTTTTTATATAAAAAAACAAAAAAGTTATTCATAAAAATTTTGTATTTTAAAATAATTTTCATTTTTATAGCTTTCTAATCTAACCTTCTGACTTTGGACCATCGACATTATAAAAAAGACGATAAACATTTTTTTTAAAGAAAAAAAAAAAGTCATATAAACGTCAACACTTTCGGGGCTGCGCCGAAGTGAAGAGTTTGGCCTAAAAACCTTGTTGTGTAAAAACCTTGTGAACTTGGGATCTCATCTAAACACTGTATATATCATCACTAAATTTGAGCGATCATTAGTCACAGCAGATAAATAGTCAAGGACACTAACGAATGTATATGAAAAAAAAAGTATTCATAATAATTTTTTTTTTTAAATAAATGTCGTATTTTGTTGTTTATCGAGAATTTTCTTTTATGTTGCAGCCGTCTACAATTGGCGAGGAGAGACGCGTTACGGACTGCCTCTCGAGATCGGTGAGACCGTGCAGATATTGGAAGAATGCGCAGGTAACCGAAAATAAATAAAGCCTATCATAAAGATCTTACGATGAGAAAAGTGTATTAACGATATTTTTGTGTATCTTCTGTTGATTCAGGCTGGTACCGTGGATTCACAACGAAGAATCGTGCGGTGAAGGGAATATTTCCGAGTTCGTACGTGCACTTGAAGCCATGCAAGATCGACAACGAGGGTCTCTTCGAGTCGGTCATACCGCTGGAGGATCCCGTAGTGCGAGAAGTAACCCTCGTGCTCCGCGAATGGGGTGGCATATGGAAAAGGCTCTACGTGGTTAGTAGCGCGTCGATTGCGTCAAAGTTCGCCGTAACGCGAGCTATTTCAATTTTCCATCGTCACTCTCCCGACAAAGAGGCTCGGCTGGCGTGTTCGCTCGAACGCTCGACGATCTTTCCCGTCGCCCACTTGACACGCACTCTGAAATCGCAATGGAGAGAAAGAACCTCTTGCGTGAATCAGCGGCGTTGTGTCTTACCGCGCAATTGACCGTAAGCGGTTGCGCTATTGCACCGAGAGACACAGAGACGCACAGTCGCCGATCGTGTTCGATCGCATGAAAAAAAAAAAAATTCCGAGAGCGCAGGAAATCGTGACCGATTGTCGGTCGAGCAGCCAGCTCGATGACTGTACCATCCGTCAATGAATTAGCTGTCCGCGGAAGATCGGCTATTTTTATTTGCGAGCGGGACTCTTATTAAATTGATAGTTTTGCTTCCTCGTAGAGGAAGCTTTGTTCCGGTGAACATTTTTTGTTTTTAGATTTTTATGAAAACGTGTTCAGAATTTTTGGAAAACATCAAAAAATCATGTTTAAAAAAATGTCCGGAAGTACGTGTGTGTTTGTGTGAAAATTCGGATCGCATAATTCCATGGATTTTTCGCGCCGAGCACAGACCCGACATCTGTTTTGACCAAAAGTCAAACGCGACTTTCGTATATTTTTTCATGCATTTTTCGCCCCGAATCGGTCGTTTCATGTAAAAGTCGAGCACGAAGTTGACGTTGAAGAAACTGAAAATTGAAATGTCCATATCACTTCCTCGTAATAACTATTTATTCGCAAAGGTTCCTCTATTAGGAAACCAAAAACGCAAAAAATGCCTTCTCATAGCACAAGCTTTGCGGATAATAGTACATTACGATACTGGTGCGAAAAAACTTTTTCTGGCAAGTGTGAGTTTGCAGCACGAGCCGAAAGCAAGTGTTGCGATCACGAAGGTTAAAAAAAACTTTTTTCGCACGAGTACCGTACAAAATTATATTTCATAAGGTGTGAAATAATTGGGGGTTTTATGAGGGATTAAAACTGTCACTTTTGCATCGAGTGACGCAAAGTGCTCTTCTGCGCACACTTCCCAAAAACGGAAAGCGTGATTTTCGTGAATTTGTTAGGAAAAATTATGTGAATGGCAAGGGCCTAGAAAACGGAGTCCTAACTCGTGTGAGGCATTTTCACACTCGTCAAGTGTCACGCAACTCCCTTTCTACGCCCTTGCTACATGAATAACTATTTCGATCGGGACTCTTACAAAATTTATGTATTTTTTTTTTTAGGAGAGAGAACTCTACAAATTCAACACCCTTCGAAAAGTCATGCGAGAGTTGCTGGAATGGAGAAGACAATTGCTGGCCGGTACACTGACGACCGATCAGACGCGGGAGCTCAAGTTGCGAATCATCAACAAGGTGGACTGGGGCAATCGGTGAGTCAAACTCGAGCGGCTGCCGAGCTCGCTGCGAATCCTGCGTCCTCGTTCGTCTCGTTCAAACAATGCGACTCTGTACCCACGTACGCATGCCAATTTATGACCGTCTATAGCGGATAGACCTTTGGAAGCTCAGCGCGAGACGAACGAATACGCAAACAGCGAACGAGCCTTTTCTTTATTGCCCACTCGCAATACTCGCGTATTGCGTGGTTCTATTTATTTTCGTCACCGTCCGTGTCTCACAGTCAGCCTCGACGAACCTCGAAGCGAATTGGCAATTTTTTTTTCGACGATATTTAACGCGAACGATTTTTTTTTTTTTACTTATTTATTATGCGTTTTATTGCTTATTTATTCTTTTACAATACGTATAAACGCTAAGGGAGGCACGTAAAGACGGCGTTAAACACAAACGCTAATTAAATCTATCCGTCTCGTTTTCTTTTTTTTTATCATTCAAACAATTATAATCGAGATATCACTTAGAACAAGAGTACAGCGCCGACGAATATACCATCTCTCGTCGGCGCGGCGCGGTTTACACTTAAATTGCATATGTTGAACAGCTTCGGAACGATAATACATAATAATTATTCAGCGGAACTTATAGATTCTCTACAGGCGATTCGAAGACGCGAGGCATACTCGTCTCGAACTCCGACCGATTATCAACGATATATATATAAAATTGTATATAAAAGCTTTTTTTTTTATTTCCCTCCCGTTATCGAGAGAGAGTGGGAAAAAAAATTGAGCTCGAACATGTAAGCGAATGGGTGTTATTGTCATAGAGGGAGAGAGAGAATAAAGGAGCAGCTAAAAGCCTCGATCGAATGCGTCTCGTGTACGCGACGCGCATCGAATACGCGTCAGCAACCGTCCAGGGCGGACGGCATTTACCTCGGCGAAACGAGCCTCGGACAGTCGTTCCACGCCTCTGCTATATTTAATCTAAAACGGAGTACTTCAAATCGTCCCGCTTTCGGAGAGTCGACGCTCGTCTGACGCGTAACTCCATCCGCGAGTTCATTATCTTGGCACTGAGTTTACATTTTTTTTATTTATTTTTTTCCTTTGAGCAACTATTCTCTTATTATGCTATTCGTAGTATGAACAATGCGAATGATTTGTCGATATAATCAATGGGTGCCGATCAACGATGGGAGAAAAAAAAAAACATGAGTAAAACAACGATGCGTGCAACTCGAACGTAAACTACATGCGCTGACCTACTCGCGGGGCCCTGGACGGAATGTGCGTTTGAAGCGAGTCAAGGGACTCTTGTTCACTGACTCCTGAACAACGATCGATACAGGATTCTCTGTTGCGACGAGAGATATCGCACTATCGGCGAGAGGTCTCCGCATCCGTGGGCAGGGAAACGAACCGGTTCGAGTTTCTCTTTGCACATAGAACGATCGAGTCACAGCCAACTGATCCAAAGGGAGCCGAACCGTTTCCTCTTGTACATCGCTCCGTTCGCTCATTCTTCGTCGCGAGTAATAAAAAAAAACCACTCGACACTCGCTTATCCCGGATTGAATCACATTGATTTCTTTTTTTTATCCATACGGACGTTCATTGCACCAGTTATATCTTCTTTCATTTTTTTTTATATTCAGTAATATAAAGTCATTAAAGAGTATTAAACGTACTGCGGGACGGAACGTCCGATAATCCCGTTCGACAGCGAGACCTTGTTCTAACAGGCAAGCGGTTAATCCACCGGATCGGATGTATCGACTATGGAAATTATGCGCGACACACACACACACACGCTTTCTTTCTCGGTCTCTCCAGTTATCGAGGCGCGTGTAATCTTCATCCTCGGATTCGCCCCGTTATTTGCATCTCGGACATGGGCCAACTTTAAGCTACGATGGACGAGCGTGTGCAGCAATTATCTTATCGGGCTTCATTTTTGTTTTGTTTTTTTTTTGTCTACGTCTCAGCGAGTCTGTGTCGCGCTTTGCATCGCCAGTTTCCACTCGACCCTCGCTGCTCCTGCTATGGACTAAAAAAATAACGATCCAGCAACGACCACCTGTTCGCATGGTCAATTAAACTACGCTATCGATGTATCTCGCAATTTTTAACGAGAGACGCTCTCGAGTCCACAGCGCGAATCTATCTCGCACGTTTTTTTTTTTTAGAATTCGAAGGAGACCACCGGAGTCCGTCGGTTTTGCGTACGTGTGTCTGTGTCTGTGCGTGTGTGTGATTGTGTTTTTGTTTGTCGGTGTGTCGTGTGTGTACAAGCGTGAGGGTGTCGACGCGTATTATCACAAAAGCCCCGTCGAGTTCACTCAGATCTCCGTGTCTTTAGAGAACTTCTCTATTTCCGGATATATCGGCGACATCTCGAGGGTCGACGGCGCTGACGGCATCGAAGCCGGCGACGCGCCGCTGCTCGAGCCGACGTGAATCCGGCGCGAGAGCTCGTCAAGTACCTCGTTGAACACCATCATGTTCATGTTCTGGCCCAGCAAGTGAAGCAGCAGGAAGTCTCCGACCTGAAAACGCGACGAAAATTTTAATATTAAACATTTCGTTCATAATAAAAAAATAAAATGTATTAATTTTTTTTTTTTTGTAACGGAACCAAATATAAATAAATCCGGGAAACAATGAAATCTCTCGCGCGGAGCCTCGACGCACCTGGGTTTCGCGGATCAGAGCGCTGACGCCCGAGGGCGTGCCGAACTTGAAGCGCTTCTTCAGGATAGTCTCGCGGGTGCTCGGGAGCAGAACGACCGCGATGCTGTAGAGCAGCGCCAGACCGGACATCAAAGCGAGCAGTATAAACCAGAACCACAGGAAGATGTATATCTTCTCGTTGAGAATGTTCAGCGCCAGAACGCACAGAGCGTCCAACTTCTGAATCGTACCGGAAGCTCCGAACTTGTGGAACGTGCACTTCGTTATTCGCGGAAACACCTCGACCATCGGATCGCTTCGCTGCTCCTGATTCATGTTGCTGAACTTCACGACGTCGGTGCCGTACGTAAGGAAAGCTCCGCCGAGGAAGGTGTCGATGAAAAATATGTTTCCGACCTGGCAGAAAAAAAAATAAACGATTATAACACGAAACAATATTTTGAGATAAAAAATGAGGATCGCCAAATATTTGAGATAAAAAAAAGAGGATCAAATTATATTTTTGAGAAAAAAAAAAAAAAAAAAATGAGGTTCAGAAAATATTTGAGATAAGAAAAAGTGGATGGAAGAATACTTTGAGATAAAAAGTTGAGAATCGTACAATATTTTGAGATAAATAAAACGAGGATGGTAAACTATTCTGATTTCAGGAAAGATTAATATCGGAATGAAAATATAATTTCTTCACGATGGAATAATTTCGATGCTTACGACATTAACGAAGTTCAACGCCTCGCAGAAGAAGTAGCCGGCGGCGTAGCTGTTGTGAAGATGAAGAGTGTCGACGATGTACTCGACGAGTCTCGATGTCCTGGCTTTCCTTTCGGCCTTGTTCTCGACCATGGCGCCTCGCATGCCCTCGGAGATCATCCGGACCTTGCCCTCCTCCCACTGCTTCCACATCCAGTGGGGCACGTAGAAAAGGACACCTTGGAAGAAGAGCATGAAAGGCACCCACTGATAGTACGAGTGATACCTCTTCTCGCCGACGTCCCCGCCGAGGCCGGGATGCGCCACGTGGGTCCCGATCGCCTTGTTCTGGTTCTCAGGGAGAGTGAACGTGTACGTTATCCAGCAGTACGTGTTTATCACGTGGCTAGGCACAGCTCCGTCCGATATGCAATTTATCGGATCACCTGCGAATTTTTTTCCAAACGTTATTTTGAGATCAAAAAAATATGAAGATCGGTAAATGTTTTCAGATCAAAAAGAGATGATCGAAAAATATTTTGAGACAAAAGAAATGAGGATAGAAAAGTATTTTCAGATAAGAAAAATATGAGGATCAACAAATATTTTTTGAGATAAAAGAAATGAGGATAGAAAAGTATTTTCAGATAAGAAAAATATGAGGATCAACAAATATTTTTTGAGATTAAAAGAATGAGGATCGAAAAATGTTTGAGATTATGAAAATATAGAGATCAACAAATACTTTGGGATTAATGAAAACATGAGGAATACCAAATATTTTGAGATAAGAAAAAAAACGTGAGTGTCGAAAAATATTCCGAGATAAAAAAAAAAGAGTTTGGAAATATATTTGAGACAAAAAAAAAAAAAAAAGTATAGAAAAATGTTTCAACGGTTCTTCCTAAAGGAACGGTTCTTCGCAGCCCGTGTCGTATTTGTTCGCCGAACGAGTGGGTTATACGTGCGAGCCGGAGGCTCTGACAATCTGTTCCCCATATGCCCGTCCATCATTATCGCTGTCAGCACACGTTGCCCGCAGTCGGCCGGTATGCGCGACTCGAGGATGAAATAAACGAACCCACGTGTCGAATGTGGAGCAACGCTTCGTGCTGATAAGCGATGCGACAGTGGTGCATGGAGAGACAGAACGAGAGCGAGTCGCGCCTGTCTATTTGACTATGCACAATAAAAAAGAAAAAAAAAAAAGAAAAAGAAACGTCAACGACATCTCGCCGAGTTGTCTCACCGATAAGATTGTTGGCCGTGACGATAATGCAGCAGGCGAAGAGTATGGCCGAAGTGATCCTGTAGTGAGCCCTGAAGATCATGTTGTCTATGATGGCCTTGTCGATGAGGTATCGCACTTTAACGAACCCGGCGACCGCCGACACGAGACCGAATACCGCCATGCTTGATCCGTCTGAATCGTCCTCGTCCTTGTATGGAGCCCTGCAAAAGCATCAAAAAATATTTTAATATAAAAAAAAAATATATTCTCGTTTTATCGTCAGTAAAGGCAATTAGAAAAAAAAAAAAAAAAAAAAAAAAAAAAAAAAAAAAAAATGTAAATTTAATGTACCGAACTGGAAGTTTTAATGCAAAGACTGGCTCATTAAATTTAATGTACAATTGTAATGAAAAATTAATATACTTTTTTTTTCATTGAAATTAAAGTTAATCATAAAAATCAAAGAACTTTCATGATAAAATTAATGTAAATTATTAATAATAAAGTATTCCCAATGTTTCTTAATACACTGAACATTGATTTTTCATCACGATTGTACATAAAATTTAATATAACAGTTTTTCCATAAAAACTTCCAGTCCTCTACATTAAATTTCATACGATTTTTTTTTTTTTTACTCCCCCATTAAATTGAATGTATAATTGTGATGAACAATTAATGTGCTTTTCCATTGAAATTAAAGTAAATAGTTTAAAAAAAAAAAAAAAAAAAAAAAAAAAAGTATCTCCAATGTTTTTAATACGCTGAACATTAATTTTTTCATTACAATTGTACATGAAATGTAAAACGTCACTTTTTGCAAAAAAAATGTTCAGTCCGGCGAATGAAATTTCACGAAAAAATTTTTTTTTTTACACTCCGACTTTATGAGAAAATGAGTCAAGGACGAAGTTTCAAGGTCCGATACGGAAGCGGATCTCCGAGGGAGGCGCAGCTCGACGGTAATCCGAGAGGTGCGCGCATGCGCGAACGCACTCGGAGACCGGAAGTCGCGCAGGTGTAATGAGCGCGGCGTGCCCGGCTAGCCGGATCCGAACGATAATTTATTGTTGGAGCTCGCGGCTGATAGCCCTCGATTTAATACTCTCGGCAAGTAAGTCTCGTGTGTCAATGGAAGCTGTGTACGGGAGACATAGGAGAGACCGAGTTGTACGTCGTTAGAATTTTATTGGTCAATTAGCGAGGAGAACGGACAGGGCGCGTGCCGCAGCAAGGGGTCAATCCTCGCGGTTGCTTCGCCTCTTTCGGTGGCTCGTCTTCTGTCCAGCGTGCGACTTGGACGAGAAAACAATATTTTCCGGGCCGTCAAAGCCTCGATTGTCCGCTCTAATAAATTCCCGAAAAATCGCTATGGATTTTTATTTTTTTTTTTATAGTATAAAAAAAAAATCTCACTATGCTTCGTTGGACGAATGATATTATATCGGTACGCTAAATGCTCTTCTCAATTAAGGATGTGCGAAATGCTCTTCTCAATTAAAGATTACACAAATCGACATAATAGAGGTGTGGATTTTTTTATAGTCAAAAATAAAATTTCGTCGTGTCTCATTGGACGAATGACATTATTTCGGTACGCGAGACAACCGGAGCTGGCCAGACGATCGCATAACTCTTCTTGTTATCGAGGACGATAGTTCAAATTGATCGTCCCCGAAGAATCCGTAGGGATTTTTTTTTTTTTTTTTTTTTTTTTTGTAGTGAAATAAATCTTGGTTATATTTCATTGGGCGAACGTATATGTATTTCGGTACGCTAGATAACCGGAGCTGGCCAGACATCCGCGTGACTTCTTCTCATTAAGTTTCTCGTGGCGTCCTTCGTCTCAACTCGAATCCCAATTGAGTCCAATAATATACTCTTGGCTCGACGTGGCTCCGGGAGGGCCCTGTAGGTTTCCTCGTCAAACCTCGTCGTTTTGTCGTCCGATTCTCCGAGCGGGAAATCAAGAGAAGAGTTCGCCGTTAACTGCGCTTCGTCGAAATGGCCACATCCGATCCTTGATCTTTGTGGCATTCCGGACAGTGCAAACGACTTGGGTACACCTCAACGTGAAATAATGTGACTTCACTCCATGAGAGCACTGTGGGTTTATTCGTCGAGCCTCGTCAAACTTGGTGGTTCCCCTCGATTTATCGTCGGACTTTCCTTGCGCAAAGCGATGACGAAAGTTGGGCGTTATCTTTGCTTTTTCGGTGTGACCAACATGCACTGCGAGACCACATCCGGTTTCCCGACCTGTACGGCATTCCGGACTGTGAGGCAGATTTTTCACGTCGGCCGGGCGCAACAGCCCGCATAAAATTCCACGGATAGAGCTCAGGGTGATTTATGGACGGTCTGACGGACAGTTGAACAACAGGGTCACAAGCTTGACGTGGCTTGCGCACACTCGGCCACCAAGTGTTTCCTGTCCCCCGTGCCCACACACCTTGAATAATCTCACGCGAGACTCGGCTCTCGCTCTCTCCTGTCGAGGTTTCTCCTAAAGTCAAGCGATGCGACCATTCATCAAGAAATCCTCGTCTCAGACTCGAGTAGCGGAATAAAAGAAGACGGAGAGGAAGACGATGAAGAGGAGTCGAAGAGACAACTCTACGAAATCCTCGTCTCAGACTCGAGTAGCGGAATAAAAGAAGGCGGAGAGGGCGGCGATGAAGAGGAGTCGAAGAGACAACTCTGAGAAATCCTCGTCTCAGACTCGAGTAGCGGAATAAAAGAAGACGGAGAGGAAGACGATGAAGAGAAGTCGAAGAGACAACTCTACGAAATCCTCGTCTCAGACTCGAGTAGCGGAAGAAAAGAAGGCGGCGAGGAAGACGATGAAGAGGAGTCGAAGAGACAATTCTGAGAAATCCTCGTCTCAGACTCGAGTAGCGCAATAAAAGAAGGCGGAGAGGAAGACGATGAAGAGGAGTCGAAGAGACAACTCTGAGAAATCCTCGTCTCAGACTCGAGTAGCGGAATAAAAGAAGACGGAGAGGAAGACGATGAAGAGAAGTCGAAGAGACAACTCTGAGAAATCCTCGTCTCAGACTCGAGTAGCGGAATAAAAGAAGGCGGAGAAGAAGACGATGAAGAGGAGTCGAAGAGACAACTCTGAGAAATCCTCGTCTCAGACTCGAGTAGCGGAATAAAAGAAGACGGAGAGGAAGACGATGAAGAGGAGTCGAAGAGACAACTCTGAGAAATCCTCGTCTCAGACTCGAGTAGCGGAATAAAAGAAGGCGGAGAGGAAGACGATGAAGAGGAGTCGAAGAGACAACTCTGAGAAATCCTTGTCTCAGACTCTGAAGAAGTAAAAAAAAAAAAAAGGTGTTAAAATGGCAAGTTGCGATCGAAGAACCGAGATTCTGGTCGGTGCAACTTTTATGCAATGCCATTTTTAACAGCAACTGCTCCGATCGCGTTCACCGGTAGTTCAATCTCGCGCTATGAGTGGGCGGACGACGAGAGGCCGGAAAATAATTAGCAACAAGGAAGAGAAGAAGACGATGAAGATAATTCGAAGAGACAACTTTGGACAAAAATGCTCGTCTCAGACTCTCAAGTAAAAAAAAAAAAAAAAAGTCGTTAAAACGGCAAGTTGAATCGAAGAGCCGCGATTCTCGTCGGTGCAACTTTTGTGCAACCCTAATTTTTCACGAACACCGACCGCTCCTATCCACTACACGGAGAGTTCAAACTCGCGCTGCGAGTGGGCGAACGATGAGAGGCCGGAGAAGAAGAAAAGGACGTAGCTTCCCCTGTGCGAGGAAGCAAAAACGAAGAGAAAAAGACGATGAAGAGGAGTCGAAGAGACAACTTTAGCGAATTAAGAGAAAACTTTAATTCGTCTCAGACTCAATAAGATGACAAAAAGAAAAAAAAAAAAAAAAGGAATACCATCTCGGTAAAATGGAAAGTTGAATCGAAGGACCGAGATTCCGTTCGGTGCAACTTTTATGAATATCATTATTTCATTAATTTTTTTTTTTTTTTGTTTTCACGGACACCAACCGCCTCGATAGCCTTCACCAGGGAGTTCGAACTCGCGCTGCGAGTTGGCAGATGATGAGAGGCCGTCGAAGAAGAAGAAGATGAAGAAGAGAAAGGACGTGAAGAAGAAGAAGCAAAAGAAGAAGACGACGAAGAGGAAAATCGAAGAGACTCGTCGGTTATTATTATCGTCTCAAGAATGTACAAACTACGGTACACTGTCACGTACATCTCAATGGTGTGAGATTTAAGGTCACCACGCGCTCTACGGTGCAAAAAAAAATAATAATTCGTCCCGGACTTGTTGAATAATGGCTGTTCACTGGCTCGCCGTGCTACGACCCGAGTCCCTAAGTAAGCACGCTCTGTGGTTACCGCGGTGAAGCAATGCGATTCGTGATTCACGCTCGTGAAACGCTCCTCCGCATGACACCAAAGTCCCTTTGACGCTCGGCTCTTTTGGAGTGTCATCGCAGAGCGGAGATACAAGATTTACGTCCGGATGACTACGCGACTCGGCGTAGCGACGGGAAAAATATTTTAAGCATGCGCGTATCTTTCGCCATTGTAACGAGCGAATTGTAACCGCAGTGGAGACTTCGTATGATTCGGTAGCAAGGTATAAAAAAAATAACGCGACTGCCGGTAAAGGAAGATAAAAACAAAAATCCAACTGGTTACAAATTTCCATAATTTTGCTGTTTCAAAATATCAATCTATCTTCACCGTACGCGGAAAGCTCTGCAAAGTATCAAACGTGTTTTTTTTAATTTTTTTTTTTAATTTTTTTTTTTTTACTGGGCAAGGAAGAGAAAACCAAAATTTCAAGCACATTCCAAGTTTCCATAATTTTTAAGTTTCAAAAATATTCATTCAAAGCTCGACAAAGTGTGAGACTGATCAGACTTTATTTCTCTTCCGTGCATAGGGATATTTTTTTTTTTCTCGGTACTTTAGTACTTACTCCAAGAGCCATAATTTTCAGGGACCCATTTTGGAGTATCGACTACCATTGTACTTGAAAACTGGTTTTCTCGAGTCTATGAATAGACGCGGATGCCCGAGGAAAGTTCCCATTCGGATAAATCGACGTTGGATGATACGTGCGTAAAGTCGCGTATTAACTCTTTCCGTCCGTTCCGCCCAACGCTCGAGGATGGTGGAAGTCGGCGTGCTCGACCTGGGCCGCGTGCTTGGCTGCGCGGTGAAAGGACAACGCTACCTCGCCTCTCGCACTCTCGGCGCATACACGAGGCGCGTTTATGGCATTTACGATGTGTAATCCAACCGAGAGTCGAGGGAGTTTAGCAGGCACGGACTTAAGTTACAGTGTGTACAGTTAGATCTTCGGGCGGGCGACCAGTCCCGACGACTCCACGGACTGTGTCCATAAACTAATACACGCCTCTCCATGCTCGTCGTCATATCTGCCCGGACACTGTCCTCGCATACGACTCCGAGGCCATCTTCAATTTACAATATTGCCCGAAACTATCGGAGTCAACGCAAGCGTATACGAGAATTTACTAATGACGAGAATTTAGTTAATAGGAGAACTTAGTAAGTACGATAATTTAGTAAGTACGATAATTTAGTAAATACGATAATTTAGTAAGTACGATAATTTAGTAAATACGATAATTTAGTAAATACGATAATTTACTAAATATGAGAGTTTACTAAATACGAGAATTTACTAAACACGAGAATTTACAAAATACGAGCATTTACAAAATACGAGAATTTACTAAATACGAGAATTTACTAAATATGAGAATTTACTAAATACGAGAATTTACTAAACACGAGGATTTACTAAATACGAGCATTTACAAAATACGAGAATTTACTAAATAGGAGAATTTACTAAATACGAGAATTAACTAAATACGATAATTTACTAAATAGGAGAATTTACTAAATACGAGAATTTACTAAATATGAGAATTCACTAAATAGGAGAATTTACTAAATACGAGAATTAACTAAATATACGAGAATTAACTAAATACGAGAATTTACTAAATACGAGAATCTACTAAATACAAGAATTTACTAAACACGAGAATCTACTAAATACGCGTTACAGAGCGTACAGTTAGATCTTCGACCGAACGATCAGTTCCGACGGCTCTAAGACCACGTCCCTAAACTAATATACGCTCTCCCTACCCGTCGTCACATGTGCCCGGGGACACTGTCCTCGTAGAGGACTCGAGGCTATCTTGAGTTAACAAAATTGCCCGGAACGAGCTGCGCGAGTATACGCAAACTATACGAGAATTTACCTAATCTGCCCCCCGGCCGACCGTTCAGTCTCGGCCCGCACCGGCCGTAGGAAATTCTTTTCCCACGAGCAGCTCCGAGCACTCGTACGGGGTGAGGACGAGGAGGAGGGGGGGGGGGGGGGGGAGGCCTGCATCTCGTGCGTGCATCTCGAGTGTGATTCTCGGCCCGTCGTCTCCGTCGGCGTGACGCGTCTAGGAAATTCACGCCAAGGGAGAACCCGCTCCTATTGGCCTCGAGATAAATCGCGCCTTCGTAAATACCGAAGTACCGGAGCCGAGGTGCGTTCGCGTTCCAAAGCAACCGAGTCCGGTGTACGTGAGCCCGAGCGCAATATCAAGCGGGCCGCTCAGACCCTCGGGAATTTCCCGGAAAGGCTCCGGGAAGGTAGAGCGGCTTTTCCGATCGTCTCGACGAACAATGAGGCTTCTGCCGGAGACTGCATCGTAAAAGTGGCAACGGCCGGCGAATCAAGGCTGCCGTGCTGTCGAAGAGGTACGCCCGTAATGTATACGAGCGATTCTCTTGTGGGAATATTGTACGTGCGTTTACTATACTCTGTGTATATATATATATATATATATATATATATATATATATATATATATATATATATATATATATAATGAATATGTATATGGGAGATTCCACGCGATTTCGACCTGGGTCTAACCCTAAACATCTTGGGTGGGCCTGTGATTTTTCATACAATTGAACAAACTCCAAAAAGCACTCAGATTTTTTAGAACTCTTTATTATTAGTTATAATTGAAAACATGAACTTACTGATCGTCGCGATTCAAACATTTGAAGAAATGTCCAAATATGCAGCGTTGCGTGCATAAAATGGTCAAGCGATAAACCATAATCGACTGGGTTCTCTTCAATTTGTTAAGTTATTTTTTTTCTCGAAAGAAATAAAAAAAAAAAAAAAAGAACGTGACGGCCAGCCGACTCCTTTCAATGTCCTTTCACAATTTAAAAGTCCAAAGAATTTCTTTGGACTTTTAAATTGTGCCGATCAATAAGTTCATTTTCATAATTATAAATAAACAATTTTTATAAAATCGAATAGAAAATCCTAATGCTTCTGAGAGTTAGATCAGTCATGTAAAAAATTCTGAGCCCAATCCAAGATGTGAGGCGTTCGATCCAGCTCGAAATGGTATGGAATGCCCCATATATCATATATATATATATGTGTGTGTGTGTGTGTGTGTGTGTGTGTGTGTGTGCGTGCGCGCGCGCGCATATATATATAATACCCGGAAGACGTCAAGAAATCGACGAGTTGCACACGCCTCGAGTACCGCGGACTCGTTACCCCACGAGCTTTGCAACTACCCGCTCCACTACGCCGAGAGTACTATAAGAGAGTGTTTTACTACGGAACGATGTGCGCATGCGCGGCGCGCAACGGGCCAAAGCCGGTGCGCCTTCTCTCGTTCATAAAGAAACTCGAGAGTCTCGCTGGCTCTTCGAGAGAGAGATTCTCTCGATGGAAATGTGAAACCTTTCCCTGACAACCTCGACCTGTGTGGCACTCTCTTATTTATTTATTTTCTCATCTCCTCCCAATCTCGTTACTTCTCCGCCGTTTACCGCGTTCGGGCCTTCGCTTCGCATGGGATGTCCGGCCAAGATTTCTTTTTTACTTCTGCGTCGAGTTTCAACCGACGAAACTATTCCAACATTTTGAGCCTTGTAGCGCCGTTCGGCTTTCTCGCATTCTCGCTGTTGACGAAACAACGGTTCAAATATTTTTTATTCGCATGCTGGATGTAAGGTAAAAGTACCAATTCCTGGACACCTAAGCGAACATTGTCAGTTCCCGGATATGTGTGTAAAATCGTATTTATATAACTCATGATTGAAAAGTGCTGCTTTTCGTGCCTGCCGAAGTGGCGTAAGTGGCGCTTTACAGTAAAATGTACCGTAAATACTCGGCGCATGCGCACATCAACCCGCTGTTACTTTACGCATGTTTCTCGTACTTTACGCACGCTTTCTCGAACTTTACACACGCTTCCCGTACTTTACGCACGCTTCCCGTACTTTACGCACGCTTCCCGTACTTTACACACGCTTCTCATACTTTACGCACGCTTCCCATACTTTACGCACGCTACTCGTACTTTACGCACGCTTCCCGTACTTTACGCACGCTACTCGTACTTTACGCACGCTTTCCATACTTTACGCACGCTACTCGTACTTTACGCACGCTTCCCATACTTTACGCACGCTACTCGTACTTTACACACGTGTCTCTTACTTTACGCACGCTTCTTGCTCTTTACACACGCTTCTCGTACTTTACGCACACTTCTTGTACTTTACGCACGCCTTCTCGTACTTTACGACATGGCCTTCCTCTGCACTCGGTAAAAAAAATATTGTGCAATATCAGTGTGGTATAGCGAACGTTATACGCGGACTTTGAAGTAAGTCGCACTCGCTTCACAGCGTGCGTATAAAGTTTGCTTTACCGCACTCGTGTCACAAATTACTAATCCATCTCTTTCGTAAGCACGTTTCGCCCGGCCGCTGGGACGTGCTCAGTTCACGTCTCTGAGGTAAACATCTTTAAGTTAAACGAAATGGGACGTTTACGTCAAAGACGTGAATTTCAGATAGTCGATTTAACCGTTCTCTCGGTGTTTGTTCAAGCGCTAGGGAACGAGGGGTGAGGAAGGCCTTTCCGCGTTATCGCGAGATTTCTATCCCGCACGGATTATTAGTTTACTCTGCGATATCCTTAGGAACGCGATTCTCCGACACGCATCGCCCAGGTATACCGGATTTGCCAGCCTCTCTTCGAACCACCGTCAAACCAGTCTCCACTCACCACAATTGTAATCGCACAATGAAATTTTATCAACATTTTACGACGTTGCGTTGCGAGCGTGCGATAAAACGAAAAAAAAAAAAAAAAAGTTACTCGTTACAGCGCTTGTGTGCGTCATGGATACGCGCAGGCGCTGGGATCCCGGAAGCCCAGGTTTAGAATTTCCAAGATGTCACGCATACGGTTGAATCACTTCGAGCCGCAGTCAGAACCGACGGAGTCGTCGAGGGGAAAAAATTTCATCGCTACCGCAAACGCCCGATCGCGTTACATCTCGGCATCGAACCAAAATACGAGATCAAAATATCGATCGGGGTTTCCATCCCGCGCCGGCAGGAGATTATCGTGTTACAGCCACTGCAACGCATCAACGATGCGACGGAGAATTAACCGGGAACGTCGCACAATCGAGAGTCCTTTACGACTGCCGCTTTATGTCGTTGAATCGTCGCGGATCGGCAACGAAAAAGTAACGCAGAGTAAACTCATAAAGCGTTTGTACAAAGGAACGCGTCGACGTGTTGTATAAAGGATCGGCGCTTCGTTATGCCGAAGCACCGATAACACATTTACAAGCGTACGTAAAGTCCGCAAGGTATCGAACTCAAATTACTGTAAAAAAAAATTTTTTTTTATTTAATGTACCGAACCGCAGGTTGTTATGAAAAAAGTTGGTACGTTAAATTTAATGTAGAATTGTGATGGCAATTTTGTTTTTTTAATACTTTTTCATTGAAATTAACGTTAATTGTGAAAATTAAAGTACTTTTACAGTAACATTAAAGTAAATTCTTAGAAATAAAGTGTTTACAATGTTTTTAATACACTGAACATTAATGTTTCATCACAATTGTACGTTAAATTTAATATACCACTTTTTCCATGGAAACTTCCAGTCCGGCACATTTGCAGTGATATTCGAGGCCAAAATGTCGACGGAGACATCCTTTGGAGATTAACGTGTTACAGCGTTTGCGGTTTCTTCGGTTTCACATAATCGAGAGTCCATTAACCAGTACCAATGCCCTGACACGTCCCAGTCGTCGGACAGTACTATTTAGATTTGATTTATTCAGAATTTAAAGTATCAGGTTTGAGCATAGATTATTTTCTATCGTCGCATTTTGTTTAAAGACGGACGATATAGTGTTCGGAAATTGGTGCAAGAGTCACTAAAGACGCGATCCAACAGACGAACGGTTCGAAGAAGTTAGGATTTACCAGCTTTCTACTCAGCTCGCCTTCACTATTGTTTCGCGTGAAGATAATTTTTTTTTTTTTTTTCGTTGATTTAATTAACAAATGGCAAAGAAATTCTTTTAGCTAATACGAACTAGTTGAGACCGTACATCAGAATTCTCGAAATCTATGATGGTCCGAAAGATAGGGACACGCCCAAAAACCGCGTTCGTAAACTGGCACAATTGGACTCTTTTGTTATTTTCCTTCCGTAATTAAAAAAAAATATCCATCCTTTTGTAATTAATCGATGCGCCTTGGAAACTGGAGACCATCAGCTTGACATTGGTTTCAGTTATTTTCCCAAAAAATAAAAATAAAAAAAATATGAGTTCTCGACCAATTAATAACTGCTGCAATCTGGCGTGCTATTAAGTCTCCCAACATTGGTATCTTTACCTTGCGACTTTCTCGTTCCATCTGCTGACTCGTTCATGCCATCAGATAGATCTGCTGAATTTTTAATGTCATTGAATCCTCACGGCTCGAACAGTGTAAAATAACGCAGGGTAAACTCTTAAAACGCTTGTGACTTTCAACGCGTTAGAGGACGCCGAGAGAGAACAGCGAGTGGGTTTTATATAAACAAACGTGTCGCCATTATGCCGAAGCACGTTTTACCGTACACGGCGCACCGTAGGCGCGTACAAAGTATGAGCGACGAACTCGCGTTGCTGGAAATTATCTTGGTGATGTCATTTGCCTCTGCTTAACCGTACACACAGCCACTGTTACTCCTCCTTCTCTTTCACCGCGGATTTATCGAATCGGGTGCCGCGCGAGAGAGACTCACCGAGTGTGTTCCAGTTTCTCTCGATTATTATAGCGGCAGTGCTGGTACTTCGCTCCCTGCGAGCGAACTGCCGCACAACGAGCGTTCGGGATCGAATCTGTTGCTTTGTCGATGCCGTTGTGCTCCCGGTTTAACGATTCACAGCTTGTAACGAGCGCGCGAAACGATATTAAGAAAATTGAAGAAAAACAAAAAAAAAACAAAAATTTGTTAGCCTTGCGATGAGAAAATAACTTGTGTTGCATTGTTATTATTATATTTCTCGTCGACGATATCGCCGTTCTTTCTTTAAAGCTTTGAAGCTTTTTACGGCAAGACGGCACCAAAGATCAACAAACTTCAAAACACTTTCAATAAATTTTTGGAGAAAAATTATTTCCAAATTTTTTACTCGGTCTCCACCGTACTGATACGCTTTTGGCCTCACCTTAAGGATAAACGAAGCGGGAGATTGACTTTGGAAAAGGGAGAATTGAAATAATAAATAATCGATCTAGCCTTGCAATGTGAAAATCATTTGTGTTGCGTTGCTATTATTATTTCTCTTCGACGATGTCGCTGCTGCCGGTTTGACTCTTTGCAGCTTATAACGAGCGCGCGGAACGATGTTAAGGAGACAAGAGAGAGAGAGAGAGAGAGAGAGAGAGAGAGAGAGAGAGAGAGAGAGAGAGAGAGAGAGAGAGAGAGAGAGAGAGAGAGAGAGAGAGAGAGAGAGAGAGAGAGAGAGTGACTTTGGAAGGGAGAATTGAAAGAGAAAATTGAGCTGGCCTTGCAGAGAGAACATAAATTCTCTTGCATCGTTATTATTATCATGATTTCTCATCGACGATAGTCGAGTTTCATTTTCGCGGAGATTTTGTTGTCATAGCAATCTCGATGCCTCCGCTGTCAAGCTGAGATACACTTTGCTACTGCGGGTCACGAAACGTTGGGACGCGATTTCAACAAGCGTCTCTCTCAAACCACTGAGCTTTATTAATTTCTCACGTCGCTTCGATCCACGTGCTTCCGCACTAAACTAAATTCAACTCACCGATTCCTTACCACACGCCTTTCTCACTCCATTCACAGGCGACTCTTGGCATGTACAAAAAAATGTGCAGTTACAGAGATCGTTTTTTTTTTAATACATATAAACTGAGCGTCTTGAAAACTGAGAGAAAAAAAAAAAAAAAAAATCGTGCTACTGGCAAGAGGGGCGAATGTGGCGCCGCCGAGCGTGTCGATATTCGCAAAGACGAAATTATGTTAGCGTTGTATGCGAGCCTAGCGGGTTGAAAAACCAAAAGAAAAAGAGAAACGTGTCCTGAACGATGATCTCACCTACGATGGATCGATGAGCGTGGATCTCCTTAAAAATCCTTAGTTACAGAGATTCCGTGAGGATTTACTCAGAGCACGAGTATCGTTGTGCAGCGGTGGTAAACAATGGAGATAAAAGAAAGAAAAAAAAAAAAAAAAACAAACAAACAAAACAAAACTTCACGTTCGCGTGGTTTTACGGATCGCAGATGTCGAGAGAGGGAGATACGTTGGGAGCGTAAGGGAAACGACTGTGCGTTGCGGGACGCGTCGATCGCGCCAACGGGGCCCGGAGAGCGACTCGGGAGCGACTGACTGCCTGCGCTCCGCTCTCTCGGGGCCCCCTAACCTCCGTCGTCGACCCACCATTTTGCCCGTCGCCACGGCCGAGTCCGACGCGCGGCAGAGGGATATTATACCAGGTGTAGAGTAGTAGTACCACCATGCCATAGTCGCCCTCGAAGTGCAACGTGTTCGGGCTGCCTATGCCCGAGCCACCGTCGATCCTATTTCGTCGTGCGAGCATCGTTTTCTTCGCTTATTCGGTAGAGCTAAGCTGGCAGGCCTTGCTGTTATTACTGCTAGGACCGACTCTTAGGCGCTGAATTAATTTTCAGGCTTGGATATAATAAGTGTGTTTTTTTTTTTTTTTTATTATTGGAAAATCTTTCGCGTACAGTCGGAGTTATCGATGCATCAAGCATAGTTGAAGAAGTCGTAAAGTGAAAGGCTTTCTGCGCTTATGAAAAATTGTTTTATTCGTTTATTCGATAGCGCTGAGCCTCGCTGTTAATACTGCTAGGACCGACTCTGAGGGCGAGGTTAATTTTGAGGTTTAGATATAATCGGAACCGATTAAAATAACAACCGTGTTTTCCTTTTTATTAGATTCGTAAAATCTTTCACGTGCAAATTCGAGCTATTGACGCATCAAGAACACACTCGACGAGGTTGTAACATGAAACTAACCATTCGACTCTGAGCCGAGATAAGGGTCAAATGACTTTATTTGCGTTCGTTACACGGGTACATAATTGCGTCTCGAGGGGGGAAAGAAAATTCGCTTCCATAGCTCGCACGAGTGTACGAAATAAAAATAGCTTCTCTACATTAATATACGTCCTCACAGTGCCTTTATGTTTCTTTTTTTCTATGTGCAAATAGGTACTTCACTGATGGCAATCGTCCCTGAAGAACTAAATTTTCTCCCTTTTGCCTCCAGAGCGCTCATTTGATCGCCAATTAACGGACGTTAAATTTTTAGGAATTTTGGTCACGGACCGAAGCCGGTTGAGCGTCGCGGGAGGTCGAGCTCGGTTCTCTCCGGGCCCTCATCCCGGCAGTCCCGAGCGCGGGGCATCGCGTAACTCGGCGCTCGGTACGAGGGATCGTATAGGAAGGGGCGCTCGAGGGTGGGGAAGTCGGGAATCGCTCGGGAGCATCCTCAGCTCCCAAGCAGAGAGCTCCGTCTCTTTCTCCCTCGCGTCCCTGGCTCTCGAACGGGTCTTTCTCGTGAGTCGAACGGCGGGAGGGGAGGGGGGGCGGAGAGTAAACTACGAAGGAGGACTTCACCTCCGCGTCTCCGCGTTACTCGCCGGCGGACCATCGGTGGTCGAAGGAGCCAAAGTTTTTAGCACGGTGAATACGCGTGTAACCATGCCGAGAACCTGTTCCCCCGTGGTGAGCAGCTCTCTGCCGTCCCTGCCGTCCCTGCCGCTGCTGCCGCTGCTGCTGCATCGTCCGAGTGCCTTTTCAGAGAGCAGCTCTTTAAAGTCGTTTCGCTCTTTCTCATGCCCCGGCTCTTCGTCTTCTCCTTTCTCGCCGCAAGTTCCTTTCGCAAAGCGAACGCCTCGGTTGAGCCGGTGCTCTCTCGCAGACCGCAGACAAGTTCCCTCGAGTCTGGCCCGCGATTGCACCGGCTCAGCGCCTTCTTCATTATTAATGCAGGATTTCTTACCGAACGGTCGGCAACTCCGCACACTCGGTTGCTCCTTCGTTCCCTTCTCATTCAAATTCTCGCACTGCGAGCGATGTGGAGAAAAACGGCGAAAGTTTATATGAGGCGGACGAATAATTAACTGGAGAGCCTCGCGCTGGATCGACTCGGCCGCTCATCGCCGTTTGATAATCGCCCACAAATCTCGGCATCGTTAGAATAGCAAGAAGTCGAGTGAACTTAACGAGTACTACGGAGAATGCGATCGCAATTGCTACAGTTTAATGGTAGATTGCAGATTTACATATACAACGGGTATAATAGGTAAAGGTCAGCAGTGACGCGAAGTCACGTGGTTCCTCTATGGACCATCCCGTGATCGCCGGAGGCTCGTTCATAAAACGACCGATTCGACTAAATTCAGTCACAATCTCACAGAGAACTGGAAAAAGTCGAATTAAGTTGCCGAAAAAATTGAACAATCACCGGTGAAACCGGTCAGGATCGCTACACTTTAATGGTACATTGCAGGTCTATACTATACAACAGATATAACTAAAGGTCAACGGTGACGCAAAGTCACGTGACCACTCTATGGACCTGATCACTCTATAGACATAAAATGATCGACTCGAACACATTGACTCACAATTCCAATCCTTAAACACATTGAAAATGTCACGGAAAAATACACGACTAATGTTTTAACTACTGAGCAAGTGTAAGCCGCCATTTTAAGCGCTAGGAAGTTTGGCCATCTTCTTGCGACGTGTCACGTGACTTGAGATAAAAAAATGCCCATCGTTTTACACGGAACATATAGAAACTAAAAAAAAAAAAAAAAAAATTACATAGTTAGAGTGACCATATTTACTTTCTACTATAAAACATAATTGACGGTCACAAATAAGCCCGACCGACGAACGTTGAAAATGACGGTTGTTTAACATCACGCGAAGGCTGTGCAAGTCCGAGGGTTCGCCATTTCTCGGATACTCTTCGTATATACGCCGGTTGCCCGGTAGTATCGCAGCCCGTAGAGGGCATCGGAGGAGAGGCAGCCTCCCTCTCCGCGCGCAAGCTGGTTTCCTTTTCCTTTGTGTTACTGCTGGGCCGAGAGGCCGGTCGCCGAGCCGGTGCCGCGTTTACGCGAGTCCCGTGCCTCCGTCCATTCTCGTCTGCCGTATAGGCTCGACGACGCCGAGCCACGAGGCCTCGCTGAACGAGCGAAAAAAAAAAAAAAAAAACCGCCCGCGCCTCCCGAGCTACCAATCTTCCCGCGGTAGCTCACTATACTATCCGTACCGGCCACGTTGTTCCTGTAGTACGTCTTTACGATATTTCTCCCGCTGCCGTTGTGTGCGAGAGAGCGTTATACCGGCCGAAGCGCGATGCGCGTAAGCGCGCGCGGCTCTCACGGCTACCGGGTCTGCCTCGCTCGTTCAAGTATGCCTTCGGGAGAAAAACACGAAGAAGATTAAAACAAAAAGGAGCAAAGAAATAAAAACTTCGCCGAGCGGCTAATGAATGAAGGCAATCGTCGTTTTTCTTTTTTTTTTTTTTTTTTTCTCTCAGAACACGGCGAGAAACTACGCCGGAGAAAAAATATTCGGTAATCCCTTTCGTTATGCAACGAGTACACCTCTGATGCCATTTACATAGTTGGGCGCGATTCTTTTTTTTTTTTTTTTTTGGTACAGCGATTCGCCGCGAGGGGGATTGAAGTTCGCAAGAATACGGAATAAGCCGGGGGGGGGGGCGTTACGGCGCATAATGCAACATAAGTTTCAGCTTTTTATTACGCTCAGAATTCGCTTAATCACGCGCCTATTTAGTCTAATTGAGACTGTGCGCTGGGGACTTCGTCGGGGATTTGACCCTGACATCCATTTACCTTTTACCGGGTCGCATGCCGCTCTCCCGCCCGTGCTGCCGCACCGAGCTGCATCCTGCGACCGAGTGGACCACAGCTTTGCGGACCGCACATTCACACCGACACTCCTCTGAGAGTCCCGAGTTTTACGAGGGGGGGGGAGCGAGATTATTATCCGGACGATCGTTCGACACGCGGGGGTTTCGATCCGCGAATAGTTTAATACCGAGTCACGATTTGTCTTCGTGTTTTTTTTGTTCGGGCGAAAACTCTCGACGCCGGACAAGGTGACGGTCGGTAAAACAGGGATTTCACGGCTGCGTTCATCGTCGAGCAAGCGAGGTCGCCCCCGCTCGCTGGTCCTCGTGATTTCTCGGCTTCGCTCGGCTGCAGCTCTCTCTGACCCACGTATTTTACGTACGAGTGGGGTCGGGCACGCGGTCTCCGGTGTCCTGACGCTGTGGCTGTGCAGCATCGCGAGTTTTCAACCGGTTATCGAGTCTCTCGCTCTGAACGAGCGGGCTATTCTCTCGGCGGCACGAAAAAAAAAAAATCTCGGCCTCGGTGTCCCTGTACAGCGCTCTCGTCACTGGTGTGACATTGTTATCGTCCGGACATTCGTATCTATTCACGATGCCGCTGTGCACGTCCGAACACCAAACGATGGCTCCCTAAGGTTACGCGCCGCTGCTGAGCGCGACGCTTCTGGGCGGCCATCATTGTTTCTAATCGGCGTATTTTCGCACTAAGGGAACTAACACCAAAATCCCTGTTTCGTTCGACACATTTTTTTTCGATACTACGCAGCGTCAGCCCGTGTATGAGAAACATCTGTTCGCTGGGCTTTTTCGTGCGCTTAACTGTCCATTCGACTGGGCCGCTCTAGTCCAGCAAATTCAACGAAATATGAGTACGGCTCGTCGTGCTCTTACATCACGATATTAAACGTATCCCATTACTTTCGATAATTGCACTGAAATACAAGTGGTGCAGTGTAACCGGTATACCGCACAGTACGATCGAAGATACACGGCGCACGTTCAGCTTTTACCGTTACATGCTAATATTAGCTGTAGAGACTGCTTTGTGTAAAACATAGACGATTCAACGTTGCGCATAGAACGCGCATGCAAATTATAAGCGAAGCATGCTCGAACCCAATGAAACAAAGATTGCCGACGAGCCTCGTTCTTGCTGCGTTGCCTGCTAGTAGAGCCGCGCATAAAACAAACCAGCGGCCCTTTCGTACGTCCAACACTTTGTACTCTCGTCGAACATTTTTTTTTTAAATTAATTTTTTCCTCGACAATTTTTCGATACTAATCAACAACTGATTATACATATAAATAACTTATTAATTATTATTCTTCGCGTGATTCATTATGTGATTTGGATGTGATGATGATGTGATATTCCATCTGTACCGTGGTTGTTCACGATCGATGCAAAAAATGTTTCCTCATGCTAACTTCATAATTTACGTGTTATACACGTTAAATCAAACGGGCTATATTTTATCGTTTTATCTTTTCGTAAAAGGATTTATCCCGTCTATATATAAATAAATAAATAAATAAATTACTGTTATATAAAAATAATTAATAAATTTTCGATACTACGTATTAATTTGACAAGATATGAGCGCGACTCGTGTTCTTACATCACGATATTAAAGATATCCCTTTACTTACGATGATTGCACTGAAAAACAAGTGGTACAGTGTTACTGGCAAACTGCACAGTACCGATCGACGATACATAGCGCACGTTTTCAGCCTTCGTCGACCGTTACATGCGAATATTAGCTATAGACACAGGCGTGTGTAAAACATAGACGGCTCGGCGTTGCAAATAGTTCGTACATGCACATTATAAGCGAAGTACGCTGGGACGCAATGAACAAAGATTGCTGACGAGGCTCGCTCTTGCCCCGCTGCCTGCGAGGAGAGCCGCGCATAAAACCAACCAACGGCCCTTTCGTGCGTTCAGCACTTCGTCATCGAACAATGGAACACGTTTACTCGATATAATGGAGAGTTCTTGATGCCATTCAATTTCTACAAACGAAGAAATTCGTCGTTCAGGTCACGATTCTCTTTTCTTTTTTTTTTTTTTTTTTTGTTTTTCCCCCCGTTTTACAGTTCGACTTTTTCCCTCTTCGTTAGCCCGGGGCCATTATTGGCGTCGGAACTTTTATGACCGGACCGTCATTGACCGGGGATTATGATGCGTTGGTGTAACCGCGCCGGTCGTCGAAGTCACTTATAGCACAGAAACGGATTATAGTATGTACCGTGGAATTTTCAACCTTTTGCAAATTAAATGGTATTTTGATTGATAGATAGATAGATAGACAGTTAGCGTCGTTTTATTCGTGTCCTGGGGCAAGCCCCCTAAAGGCCACCGTGCCTCAAAAATACAACAAACGAGCATAGAAAAACAAATGCAACAAGGCAAAGGAGCACAACATAATCTAAAAATACCGTACAATACAATAATATAATATAATAATAAATAAAAAGAATAGCCGGAAAAATAAAGAAGGTACAATAATATGAAGAATAAAGAAAGTATAATAATATGATATAATGATAATTAAAAATAACACCCAAAAACAGGAAAAATAAAGAACGATAAAGGACGAATATTTTACGATATAAAGTCACTAAAATTGCCTATAGTAAAAAGACTAAATAAATAAAACAGTAACACCAATAACAATAAATTAAAACATCAATACAAGTGTATAATACTAATTTAATGATACTCTATTACAATTTCGTGGGCATCGACGAATATGAAAATCTTTCGAGATTCTCTTCCTCGTTCCGGGAACGCTGAAAAGCCCCAATACGTTACAATAACGACCACAGTAATAATAATAATAATAATAAATTAAAATAACAATAAACAAAAGTAATAACAATAACAGAGGAAAATAATAATTGAAGACTCTTAAAATTTCGATGACGTCAATGAACTTGAAACTTTTTCGACAGTTCTCTCGCCTTTGCGCCTGGAGCGATATTTCGAAGTCTAGTTACGTCGAGTGAGGAGCGCTGCTGAAAGAGCCAAGCGGACGCCAGATACCGCATGGGTTTTGCTCCTGTTGCGGCCTGAGGGGAGGGCAGAGGGGGGGGGGGGGCGGGGGGAGGGCACGGTAGTGCTCAAGCTCCCACCACAAAGCGAAACCGCACTCTCGGCTCTCTCTCTCTCTCTCTCTCTCTCTGGCGTGGCCAATAATCCGGCGCTGGGGCCTGACCAGCCGCAGATTCCAGTTGCAACGAGAAGATGATTCCTCTCTCGCTGTTCTCTCGACCGGCACGGATTCCCCGGAGTCTACGAGAGCTCCGAGGACGAACAGCAACGGACGTAATTACAGCGTCCAAGCTGCCCGCTCGCTACCGAAAACAACGCATGCCTAAAATATACCGAACTCACATTTGAACTAACATGAGAGAGAGAACCTTTTTTTTTTTTTTTTTTTTGCTCAACTACGATAATTAGTATAATCCATTCGACTGTGTAAGTTCGGCGAGGGATCGATCGTAATTTCTGCACCGCGTGAAGCCCGCTGAACTAACGCATCGGCAATCATTATGTGCATACACACACACACACACATATATATATATATATATGCGTACGTTTTAATTCCGCATAGTCATCAATCATCTCTCCGTTCGGGTCCGTTCACGCCTTTTTTACCGGCAGCCGCACCAGACTCGGTTCTTGCATCGGCGTACGCATTGAAGCTTGGCTGCGCGTCGACTAATGCGCGTCGGCTAATGGGATAATGGGCGTATAACTCGACCGTTTTTTTTGTTTTGTTTTTCCTTACACAATTTTTATTTCTTTTTTCTCCGGCTGATGCACAACGATGGAGTAGTAACAGTCGTTACGCTGTAACAAGCGACTGTAACATAGCTGCGAAATACAGCATATACAGAACAACCGTTCATAGTTGCGATACGCTTCGTGCTTAAAGAATTTTTTTTTTTTTTTTTTATGTACCTCATGTGTGAAAAGTGCTACTTTTCGCGACTCTCGTGGAGTGGCGTAAGTGGCGCTTTACAGGCGAGTGTACTATAAATATCCGGCGCATGCGCACATCGGGCCGATGTTACTTGACGCTCGCTTCTCGTATTTTACGCACGCGTCTCGTACTTTTCGCACGCTTATCGCACTTTAGGCACTCTTATCGTATTATCGGCTCGCTTATCGTACTTTTCGCACGCTTATCGTACTTTAGGCACGCTCATCGTATTATCGGCTCGCTTATCGTACTTTTCACACGCTTAACGTACTTTTCGCACGCTTATCGTACTTTTCGCACGCTTATCGTACTTTAAGCACGCTTATCGTATTATCGGCTCGCTTATCGTACTTTTCGCACGCTTATCGTACTTTAGGCACTCTTATCGTATTTTCGGATCGTTCATCGTACTTTTCGCACGCTCAACATACTTTTCGCACGCTCATCGTACTTTTCGCACGCTTATCGTATTTTCGGCTCGCATATCGTACTTCTCGCACGCTGGCCGTACAGCCGAACAATCAGCAGGCACGTAGGTAGTATTTCTCCTCCTCTTTCATTACAGAAAATATTATGGGATACCAGTGGGGTGTAGCGAACTTGTACGGCAAATTACTGATTATTTATTTTTTTATTAATCAATTTGCACATAAATATTTATTATCAATGAATTTGCTCATAAATATATTTATCAATCAATTTGCAAGTAAACATATTTAGAAGTGTTCTGCAAGAAGATACTTATTTGATGTCGCGAAAGTTACGTCATTTTTTTTTTTCACTGAATCTTTCTGCGCACATTTTTTTCCCCCAAAATCGTTGACTACTTTCAGCGATAAATTATTTATCACCGTCCTGTCACGAGTATATCTTATTTTGTCGTTTTACTTTTAGCATAACCCGTTATTCACTGTGATGCAAATTTTCGCCTCGTCGTTTGCAACATCGTGCGAAACAAAACAAAATCAATGAACCAAAATCACCGTTCACACGTAAGATGAGCGGCCCGATCGGAATTATGAAAAATTCTTTCGTAGCTCGCGCGCATGCGCACGAGTTTTCTGGTTTCACGAGCCTACGCACGAAGGAATTCGAACGAGAGGCTCTCCTTTGCGCCTTGTTTTTTTTTTTTTTTTTACCAGGGCGATCTACTCGTTGAATATTCATGAAGGAGACTTTGGCTAAATCGAGTTTCGGGGTGGGGGCGGGGGGGGGGGGGCGGGGGCATCGTAGGTGCATACACGTATATTCGGCTCGGTGTATATTCGCCGTGGTGAGGATGAAGAGGAGACCACGAGGAATATCCCGATATCTTTGGAAAGGGGCATAGGTCCCGAGCAAGACTCGGCCCGAGCACAGACATTGCCTGAACCTGTCTCCACGCATTGAAGTCTCCGCGGCTCGCCTGCATTCCATCAAGCGAGGGAGCCCCCCCCCCCCCCCCCCCTTTTCGAGGACCTCAGTGACGACCATTGCCAAGAACGAAACCCCGCTCCATCCTACCAAAACCATTCGAGTTTTCGGTCACTTTTTTTTTTTTTTTTTACCTATTCTTCATACTATTTGTACTTTCTTTTATTTTTGCGGCTTCCTTTGGGTATTTCTTTTTTAGACCTCAGTGACGAGCGTTGCCGAGAACTAAAGCCCGCTCCATCCTACCAAAACCATTCGAGTTTTCGGTCACTTTTTTTTTTTTTTTTTTACCTATTCTTCATACTATTTGTACTTTCTTTTATTTTTGCGGCTTCCTTTGGGTATTCCTTTTTTAGACCTCAGTGACGACCGTTGCCGAGAACTAAAGCCCGCTCCATCCTACCAAAACCATTCGAGTTTTCGGTCACTTTTTTTTTTTTTTTTTTTTTTTACCTATTCTTCATACTATTTGTACTTTCTTTTATTTTTGCGGCTTCCTTTGGGTATTTCTTTTTTAGACCTCAGTGACGACCGTTGCCGAGAACTAAAGCCCGCTCCATCCTACCAAAACCATTCGAGTTTTCGGTCACTTTTTTTTTTTTTTTTTTTTTTTACCTATTCTTCATACTATTTGTACTTTCTTTTATTTTTGCGGCTTCCTTTGGGTATTTCTTTTTTAGACCTCAGTGATGACCGTTGCCGAGAACTAAAGCCCGCTCCATCCTACCAAAACCATTCGAGTTTTCGGTCACTTTTTTTTTTTTTTTTTTTTTACCTATTCTTCATACTATTTGTACTTTCTTTTATTTTTGCGGCTTCCTTTGGGTATTTCTTTTTTAGACCTCAGTGATGACCGTTGCCGAGAACTAAAGCCCGCTCCATCCTACCAAAACCATTCGAGTTTTCGGTCACTTTTTTTTTTTTTTTTTTTTTTTACCTATTCTTCATACTATTTGTACTTTCTTTTATTTTTGCGGCTTCCTTTGGTTATTCCTTTTTAGTTATTATTATATTATATTATTGTATTATAAGGTATTTTTAGATACGTTATAATGTTACTGCTCCTTTGCTCTGTTGCATATGTTTTTCAATGCTCGTTCTTGGATTTTTGAGGCACTGTCTATCTATCTATCTATTCACTTACCTATTTATTTATTTTACAATACATGAGCTTTTACAATTAAAATAAATATATATTTAAAGAGAAAAATTAACAATAGTACTTTGTATCATACGGTTTATCGAAATTAGTGAAATTGTAATATAGGCTAAATTATAGCTGCATGATGATATTAGGTTAAGAGCATGTGCAACACTATCGAGTGTGAGAGAGATATCGTCAGTGGCGCTCTCGGCGGAGCGAGAGAGAAACACACACACACACACTCATAAAGGTGTTTCACATGCTCTTAAAGAGGGTATCGATGGAATGGGAGTTTGCGAAGAAGTTTCATTTCACTAAATTTTCAGTAAAATCTCACAAAACAAAGCTACATAGATAGCTCTTAAATAACATTTTTTTTTTTTTTGTAAAAATTTATAGTTTCCAAGTATTTCTAATTTTTATTTTATTTTCGTTATTTCATTGGTTTAAACGAGCAAAGCCCCTCTTTGCAAATTGCCGTTGTACACTTGCGAGTGTCAACGGCATTAGTTTTTTTTTCTTTTTTTTTTGCATTTCTGATCTCGCATGGGTTTTCATTTTTTTTTAATCTTTTAATTTTCGTTTCGAAACTTTGGCGATTTTTTTGAAGGATGAACGGACACGTCGTGTCTTGCGACTCGCGGTGGTGTATTCTCGTTGGCTCGATGAAACGATGGGATTTTTCGAGTCGGCCAAATCGCACACAGCGATGTCTTGGCGAGAGACCGGCGATGGCTCGAAGTACGTACGTTCCTGGATACTGGGCGAGGGTGTAGGAGTCGTGGAGCACCGAAAGGCTGGCCGAGAAGCGACGACGCTCTCGGTGGCGTGGCTCGACTCTCTCTTTCTCGCATAACTTCGTGAGAGACTTTTAGGAAGCCCGCGCCGGTCAGATACCCCGAGGGATATATTGCCCGTGGAACAATGTGATAATCGGCCAAGAGTTTTTTCTAATATCGTTCATCGCCGCTCTTTATCTCCGGGTGTATTTGCAACGAGAGCCTGCAAAAAAAAAAAAAAAAAAAACCATTTTTGCCCGCCTACGCTAAAAAGTCCACATTCCATGCCTGCAAGGCGGGCGGAAAGTGGCCGATTATTGACCAGCGGGTCGTAAAGTAACACAGCGGCCCGAAAACTATCGCAGCGGACCGAAAAGTTAGGCAGCGGCCGGAAAAGTAGCTACTTTTCCGCCCACAGGCCGAGAAATAGTGGAGCGGCTCACTTTTTTCACCCCCATTGCAGGCATAGAAATGTCGCCACTTTTTAGCATTGTCGGGCAAAAAATAGCGTATGCCACTCGGGAGGAAGTGCATTTTCACCTCGTGTGAATTTCTGTCATCGCTTTGCTCGGGCATCAAACTTCGCCCTCGGTGAAACAAACGCATTTTCCTCCCTTGTGGCATAATATACTAATTTTGCCCGCCTACGCTAAAAAGTCCACATTCCATGCCTGCAAGGCGGGCGGAAAGTGGCCGATTATTGACCAGCGGGTCGTAAAGTAACACAGCGGCCCGAAAAGTATCGCAGCGGACCGAAAAGTAACGCAGCGACCGGAAAAGTAGCTACTTTTCCGCCCACGGCCCGAGAAATAGTGGAGCGGCTCACTTTTTTCACCCCCATTGCAGGCATAGAAATGTCGCCACTTTTTAGCATTGTCGGGCAAAAAATAGCGTATGCCACTCGGCAGGAAGTGCATTTTCATCTCGTGTGAATTTCTGTCATTGCTTTGCTCGGACATCAAACTTCGCCCTCGGTGAAACAAACGCATTTTCCTCCCTTGTGGCATAATATACTAATTTTGCCCGCCTACGCTAAAAAGTCCACATTCCATGGCAGCAACGGGGGCGGAAAGTGGTCGATTATTGACCAGCGGGTCGAAAAGTATCGCAGCGGACCGAAAAGTAACGCAGCGGGCGGAAAAGTAGCTACTTTTCCGTCCACGGGCCGAAAAGTAGTGGAGCGGGTCACACTGAGAAAAACTTATATGGTTGATAGTATCCAGTGGGGACGACTGTATTTTATAGTTACGACAATGACCAAAAATTATATTTCTAACTATAATCATAGTTTAATCAATTGAGTATATATGATCACAAACTATCTATATAGTCGTCCCCCTCTGGGAACTTTTCGTTATAGTAGGAAATACCATAATTTTTTTCTTGGTGCACTTTTCACCCCCCATTGCAGGCATAGAAATGTCGCCACTTTTTAGCATAGTCGGGCATAAAAATAGCGTATGCCACTTGGGAGGAAGTGCATTTTCACCACGTGTGAATTTCTCCCTCAAACTTCACCCTCGGTGAAACAAACGCACTTTTCTCCCTTATGGCGTAATATACTAATTTAGTGAGCTCTCTTCGAAATGGACCTGACAATTAGTATAGAAATACAAATGTTTATGAAAAATGAGTCATGACTCATTTCAGTTAAAAAAAAAAAAAAACCATTCTACATGTAGAATGGTTTTTTTGTTGTTGTTGTTGTTCCTGAAAATCGACACCTCCATTGATTGAGCTCGATTGGGGAAATTATGAACTTTTCAGCGAATGAAGCTCCCGACGACAATTTATTATCCCTCGACTAATGGCGATCGGCCAGGGTGTTTTTCTAATTCGCCTTCGACACTCTTCTCTGTCTCTGGTCATATTCGCGAAGAGAGGCTGCGCGAAAGATTTATGAGCTCTCTTCGAAATAGACTTAGGATCAATATAAAAAAAAAAAAAAAAAAAAAAAATAGGAGTATTTGTACAGGGAAGATAAATAATGTAGAATCTTAGATTTAAAAACTTACAAATTCTACCATACACGAATCATTTGTGAGCCGTCATCGAAAAATTAAATTTTTAATAAATTATATATAACATAAATTAACAAATACATATATTAGATATATAATGATATATTAAAATAAATTTTAATAAATCAAATTAAATTAGACGTATTTGCATAGGAAAAAAAAAAAAAAAAAAACGAATAATGTAGAGTGTTACATATTTTTTTTTTATAAAAAAAAAAAAAAAAAAAAAAAAAAAAATGATGTCTTCATTAATTGCGCCGGATTGGGGGGGGGGGGGGCAAAAAAATGCGAGCTTTGAATGTGAAATGTGAGCGAATGAAGTTCTCGATGATGATGATGATGATGATGGTTGCTACTGGCTGTCGCCCATCCCGAATATAAACCTTTATGTAGCGGTGGTTGGCTTGAGGTTGGCGCGTACGCACGCGATCGAGCGGGGTCCTCGGGCATTTACCTGCATTCCATCAGGGAGAGGGGGGGGGGGGACGTTCTCTCTCACGAGCGGTCTATCCCTCCGAGTCCCTTCTCATTGCTCGCTCGTGTGCTCTTCGGGGGGGGGGGGGGGGGGGGGGGGGGCAGCGATTTGGATGCATCGGGCGTGCGGCATGCACGCCGAGGTCATGGGGAAATTCGAATAACTCGCACGGTGGCGGCGAGAGCCGCACGGGGTAGCTTAAAAAATAATAATTCAGACTTCGACGCAGCTGTTGTCCTGTCGTAGCTCGATTTAAATTTTCCGCTGTAATATGTGACACCGATATGGCTAATGTTATTAAGATTAGCCGTGTCGCTTCGCGCTCATTTTCGCACAAGTTCGAGAATAAATAAGAGAAAATTGCATACCACTTGTCGATGGTACAAAATTCTGCAAAAAAAAAAAAAAAAAATACATTCATACCAAAGGCACTGAAAAGATTAATCATCGTTCATAATAATAATTCGAAAATGTTATTAACTAATGTGACAAAAAATTAATTGTCTAACAAATTATCCGGCAAGATAACTTTTTCTTTTCTTTTTTTTTTTTTTTTTTTTTTTATAATGAAAATGATTTGTTCATTTTTCTGAATACCTATGAATTTTTTCAGATTTTTTCAGTCAACTTTGGGTTTTTTTTTTTTTTTTTTATATGGAAAAAATTTGTGAAAAAACAAAAAAAATCAAAGTTGACTGAGAAAGATCTGCAAAAAAATTCATACGTATTCAGAAAAATGAACACGAATCGTTTTCATTAGAGAACAAAAAAGTTGGTTTGCCCGATAATTTGTCAAACAATTAATTTTTTTTTTTTAAATTAATTTGTTAATGACACTTTTGAAATTATTATTATGCGAAATTAATCTTTTCAGTAGCTTTAATATGCATGAATTTTTTTTTTTTTTTTTTCACATTTTTATACCGTCGAGAAGTACTTGCAATTTTCTCGAATTTTTCTCGAACTCATGAGAAATGAGCTCGAAGCGACATAGCTACCTTAAACTGTTACGCAATCAAATATCGCGCTGGGTTGGAAGTATTTTTTTTTTGTTTCCATGCGTTATACTTATTGCCAATTGTTCGTTTCTATGCTTGCAGAAAACTTGGACTCGATCTGGTGCCTCGTCAAGGTGCTCATATGGTGGATCCGGATACCATGTCCGTCGTCGAGCTCTATCATGTGGTAATCGGAGACATTTGGATAATACAACGGAGAACAAAAAAAAAAAAATCTTAGTTTTATACCGGAAGTGACGTCATACCCGAAATACGTTACTTCCGCTTTGAAAGTCTCACTTTTCAACCGGAAGTGACGTCATATCGCAAATACGTCACTTCCGGTTTGAAAGTCTCACTTTTTTTTCAACCGGAAGTGACATCATACCGCAAATACGTCACTTCGGGTTTGGAAATTTCAGTTTTCAAGTGGAAGTGACGTTGTACCGGGAATGCGTCACTTCCGGTTTTGGAGATTTCAGTTTTCGACCGGAAGTAACGTTACACCGAAAATTCTTCACTTCCGGCTTGAGAAACGAATTTTTTTTTAACGGAAGTGACCTCATACCGGAAGTACGTAATTTCCGGTCGAAAAATTAGGTTTTAATAAAATAAGTGACGTTTTTTCCCTGTGACGTCACATCCGGTTCGGAAATCTCCGTTTTCAACCGGAAGTGACGCGATAAGAAAAAAAAAAGAAAAGAAAACGTCACTTCCGGTTTGAAAATATAATATTTCGAACGAAAATAATGTCGTACCGGAAATCGTCACTTCCAGTCGAAAGATTAAGTTTTCAAATCGGAAGTGACGTTTTTCCGTGTGACGTTACTTCCGGTTTGGAAACGGAGATTTCCAAACCGATTGTAACATCACAGAATTATGAGTTCAAATTCTTGCCGAGAGTGTTCTGAAGAGTCCAAGAGTTGCAACAAATGTTGCATGGTAAATGCACATATTTCAAGGCAATAAACTCGACATTTTACAGCACGTGCAAAGCGCAGAGAACTCTCAGGGTGCCTCGGCGAGGGGTACACTTAGACGGAAGGAGCACAAGAAGGTGTTGACCCATCATCTTTACTTCTGCATGAGGGACTTCGGTCACTCGGTGGGCGAGGATACCGAGATATATTTCTCACTTTGGGACGCGCGACGTGGACAGTACCTGAGCGAGAGATTTCTCGTTAGAATATCGAAGGAGGGATTCTCGAATTACGTCGAGAAGTTGCACAGCAATTGTACGATCTTCACCGATCTGGGCAACGCCGATTTGAGCCGGGATCTTTACGTCGTCGCTCACGTAATGCGATGCGGCAGGATGCTCACCGATTCCGGTAAGAACAAGACCGGAAGCGCCGTTTACAGGAGGCCTCACGGCGTTGGTGCGCTCTCGCTCCTCGACGCCGCTCAGGAACACGCCGAGGAACTCGAGATGACGTTCAAGGTAAATTTCTCATAGCTCGGATGAATTCGAGTCCCGGTGAGATAAGAACGAAGGCAAAAGAAAAGTGATTTAGCGGGAGGAAAAGTGAACTTTTTCTTCCGCTAAATCACCTTTCTCTCGAGCTCAATTACTTTTCCTCCCGCTCGTCAAGAATCGGTATCAAGAATCTTTTCACTCCCATTGCACACGTGAAATAAGGCATTTTTAGCGTAGTCGGGAAAAATCGTATTTTTGGGATTTAAATGGAATATATTGGATTGGGAGTAAAATAATTGTTATATTCGTGATCAGCGGAAAAAAAACGTCGAATATAGCCTTGAAACAAAAAAAATCGGTTGATCAAAGATTTTTCAATTTTTGAGCCACTATTGAAAAAACGGCGGATTTCGTGATTTTCAAAGGTCGATATCTCGGCTTCCAATGAAGCTGGAGAAAATCCGAGGTGCTCGTCGTGTTCTACGGGAAAAAATACACAAGATAAGGCCTCGTCCGAAGTTTTGGAATCGTTCTATCATGCCGTTTGGGGACATTGGCAAATGCAAAAAATGGACTCCAAAGGGGAAGCCTTGGAATTTTTTGACTGAATTTTTATTTTATTTTTCTAATGTTACCTGCAACGTATTCCGAAGTATTTTTGCCCGCTGAACACGAATCAGCAGTTCTTTTTGGCCTAAAGTACAATGCGATTTTAAGGGGCTCGATTTTCTGCACGAAAAATATTATTGTAACCTTCCTACGTTCCGGAGGTAATCTATGATATATATATAAATAAATAAATAAATATTTTCCTACTCCAGGTATTCCAAGGCGAGGAGAAGGAGTTTCATCAGCTGCACGAACAGATAATACGTAACAACAAGTGTTCGCCATTGACTGGTCAACCGAACTACGGAATTGTCGTTTCGCTTCGTGTTCTTCACGGCGAATTGTCACAAGTTCGGGAGGAGAATCCTCTGCTGTTCAAGAATATCTGTCTAACGAGGAAGCTGGGTTTCTCGGACGTCATTATGCCCGGAGACGTCAGGAACGATCTTTATCTGAGACTCGAGAGGGGCGAGTTCGAACGAGGCGGAAAGTCGACCGGCAAGAACATCGAGGTGATTTGACGAGCCGATCCATTTAATGAAGTCGAAAAACTAATTGGGTCCTTCGATCTATTCACTGCGTCGATACGTCGCGTTATCTTAACAACGACCAGCAGCATCATCGTCGTCCTTCAGAATTATTCAAATATTTTTTCCTTCGTAATATATATATATATTTTTTTAATTACGATTATCGATGATCACATTTTTTTTTAATATCGGATTAATTATTATGATGAATAATGAATCATTATTAATCATAATTCATCATTAACGATTATTAATAATTAATTATCTTGATTAATTAATGAATCTTTCGTAGGTGACTATGATAGTGCTCGATGCGGAGGGACAGCCGCTGGAAGGATGTTTATTCGGTGCCGCAGGAATGGACGGTAGTTCCGACTATCAGAGTTTAGTAATATATCATCACAACAGTCCGTCGTGGGCGGAAACCGTAAGATTAGCAGTGCCAATAGACAAATTTTACGGGAGCCACGTGCGTTTTGAGTTTCGCCATTGCTCCAGTTAGTATGAAAAAAAACCACCCATTCATTAAAGACGTCTTTGACGTATTCGAGCTAATTGAGTCAAACTTTGCAGCGCGCGAGAAGAACGACAAGAAGCTATTTGATTTTGCTTTCGTCCGTCTGATGGAGCCGGACGGTGGAGCGACGATTCAGGACGGGATGCACGAGCTCTATATATACAAGTGCGAGGAACGTGCGAAATTAGATTCGCTGAGTTACCTTTCGCTGCCGAGCAACGCCCGAGAACCTTTCTGTCCAGGTAAAAAATTGTTGCCGCGAGTGGAAGGTTGAAATACATGAAAACTTAACGATCTTTGCCCACTCGTGATGAAACTAACTTATTTTACTCCTAGAACGACATTTGATGCATAAACTTTTGTCGGACATTGAATACAAATTTTTCAAAGAATTCAAAAATGTCTAAATCTTATAAAATTGAAACTGTTGGATCCATTTTCGTCAAATTTAACACCAGGCATTGTACAGTGATAGTTCATTAAATTATGCAATTTGAACTCGATACTTCTAGATTTACTAGATCTAGACTATTTATAGTAATTTTTGAAAAAAAAATCTGAATTCCATAAAATCCGATCGCTTGGATACATTTCGGCCAAATTCAATACCAAAGATCTTTATTCATATCATATCAGATCATATTGGTATGCAGTTTTAAGACGATGGCTCAAAATTTACTTTTTAAGCTGTTCTAAGTACTCTGACATTAAAATAGTTTTTTCATTAACTTTTTTACGAAAACATAGCTTCCTCTACGAAAAAGCAAAAAAAAAACATAAACTATTTTATACGATCCGCAGGTGTACCGCCATTTACGAGATCACCGAAAGAAGCGATCTTCGTGACGACTCTCCTGTGCAGTACGAAGCTCACCCAGAACGTCGATCTGTTGAGTCTGCTGCAGTGGAAAGCTCATCCGGAGAGAATAGCCGAGGCGCTCGGTCGAGTTTTGAGACTCGACGGCGAGGAGTTGGTGAAATTTCTCCAGGACATCCTCGACGCTCTCTTCTCGATGTTTCACACCGAGGACGGAAACTCGACGGCCCACTCGGGCCTCGTCTTTCAAGTTCTAGTTTCGATATTCAGTCTCCTGGACGACCCGAAGTTCGAGCACTTCAAGCCTGTGATGGACGCTTACATATCGGGTCACTTCGCCGCCGCTCTTGTGTACAAAGGGCTGTTGAGCAGTGTTCAGCACTGCGCCGACTGGGTGACCGCCGCCGAGAGGCAGGAGCCAATAATGAAGTGCTTCAGATCGCTCGAGTACATATTCAAGTTCATAATACAGAGCAGATTGCTGTTCGCTCGTGCGACCGCCGGTCAGTTCGAGGACAGCTTCAAGAGAGATCTCTACTGCGTCTTCGCGGCGCTCAACAAGATGCTCAACATTCCGTACGAGGTTGTGCTGCTCTCCCAAGTGGCGCTTCTCCTGTCGATATCCGCGGTGTTCGAGCAGCTCGTCGCTGTCCTGCCCGTCCTAGAGGTCGCCAAGCTCACCTGCACGATGCTCGATTCCGTGCCGCGCGAGCCGCCTCCGCAGCTAATGCAGGCGAAGCTCGTTGCAATAAAGAATCTCACCACCTCGACACTGTTCCAGGACGACGAGAGCAGAAATCTCTTGCTCGTCACTATCTGCAGTCACCTGCGCATTCATCTGGCGAGACGCGAGGAGCTTCGCTCCTGCACCGAGATCCTCGGTGAGATTCTCAGTTTCCTCCACAAGAGGGGACGCGACACGAACAAAGTGAACAATTGCATTCATCACGACGTCGAGACTCTCTGTCTCTCAATACTCGATGTTCTCGTTCAAACTATACTGATAATCGTGAACGCGAGCGGTCCGGTCCTCGGCTGTCTCGTCGCCTGCCTCATCGGACTTCTTCAGCTGCTCGACGAGTATCACTACGATAGGCTCTGGGAGGAACTCACCCACGCCGGCGAGAGAAAACCCCTCAAGGACTTTCTGCTTCGAGTTTTTCTCGTACTGAGGGACCTCGTGCGTCAGGAGGTCTTTCCACCGGACTGGCTCGTCATTCGGATGCAAGCGAACAATATAATTCTCAAGTCCCTCCAGGAACTCGCTCAGCCTCTCGCCTTTCGCTTTCTGCACGGAAGCTTCGACTCGCAGCTCTGGTCGACCTACTTCAATCTCGCCGTCGCTTATCTGACGCAGCCGTCGCTGCAGCTCGAGCAATTTTCCGAAGTGAAGCGAGAGAAGATCGTCGAGAAGTACGGCGATATGAGAGTCCTGATGGGATTTCAGATACTGTCGATGTGGTCGCATCTCGGCGAGAGGAAACTCGAATTCATACCGGGCATGGTCGGACCCTTTCTCGAGGTCACTCTCGTGCCAGAGAGCGAACTGCGAAAGGCCACGCTTCACATATTCTTCGACATGATGGAGTGCGAGCAGAGAGCACGCGGCAGCTTCAAGACCGTCGAATCCGAACTCATCGACAAACTCGACATCCTCATAAGCGAGAACAAGGGGGACGACGAGTATCGTCAATTGTTCAATACCATGTGAGTCGAGGCGGATATTTCACTCGCTTGGAATTTAATCATAACGCAATTTTTTTTCCTTCCTGTACTAACAATATTCATTCATCCAACGCATTCTTAATCCCGCGACGTTGTCGTGCCGCTTCAGGGAGCATCTCAGCGCCGTGTAAGTTTAGAATTATCGTCTAACGATCTCGAAGCCCACTTTCAATCGATTTTCTTCGGGAGATTTTTTTTGTGATGATGGTTAATCTGATCGGTCTTTTATTTCGTTTTCGAAGGTTGCTGGACAGAGTGCAGTCGGAGGATCCGGCGTGGAAGGACAGCGGCACGGCGTTCATCACTTCGGTGACACGATTGCTCGAGAGACTGCTGGATTACAGAAGCGTTATTCAGGGCGACGAGAATCGTGATAAACGCATGTCCTGCACGGTTAATTTGTTGGTAAGAAAACAAGGGTGAAAATCGAGGTTCTCACAAAGCTTCCTCAGCTAATCTACTTTTATGTACAGAGCTTCTATGAAAAATCATTTTGTCTGAATCATCGTGTTTGAAAAAACAAAAAATCACAAACTTTTAAAAAATAATTCGCTACAAAGATTCTTTGTAAAAATGGTAGTTATTCGTCGTTTCGGGGTCCAAGTCTAATGTATTTTTTCCCACCGATCACGAATTTGCCGCTTATTTTACTCTTAACTGAATATTTGATACAGAAACTCCCGTCAAAAATAAAATACTCATTTTTCGTAAAATTTAAGAAATTCAAAATCTCATAAAATTTAAATGGTTCGATCAATTCTCGCCAAATTAAATAGAAATCGTCGGTCGATAATAGTTTTTTTGGTAGAACTTTTTAGCCCGATAATTAAAAAATTGTAAGAGGTAGCATGTGCACAGATTTTTGAAGCAAAGTTCACAATCGCTTAAAATTTTTATAACTGAAAGCATTGTGCTAAAAAATTAACAAAAAATCGAGCATTGACCCGTTGACCTACCTTAAAAATTTAAGCTTGATAGCTCCAGCCGTTCCCATGTTGTAAGAGGTTCAATTGTTCGAGTTTTTTTTTCTAAATATGATTTCTCGGTGTTTTCGAACATTTTGAACAGGTTTTCGAAAAATCTTCGAACATTTTTTTTATTCATGAAAACAAAATTTCGTCTATAAGAAAGCAAAAAAGGATATGAAAAATCATGTTGGACGCTACCGGGTCGATGCTGTCACGCTCGTCACGCGCGTCGCGACAATTAACCGATGGGGATGATAAATACCAGCGCTAATTGTCCGTGAATTTCATTAAGCCACGTGGCTGGCTCGGTTATAAAATCCCCGTCCGGCACGTCGAGCGAGCCAGTGAAGAATTGACTCGAAATCGTGCGCGATAATTAAAATGGGTATCTTCCTGTTTTTCATTCAGAACTTCTACAAGAACGAATTCAACCGTAAGGAGATGTACCTCCGATACATATACAAGCTCCACGATCTTCATTTGGCCGCGGAGAACTACACGGAGGCGGGATTCACGATGAAACTCTACGCGGACCAGCTGAGCTGGGACACGTCGTTGCTGCCGTCGGACCACGCGCATCCCCAGCAACCCGAGTGGCAGAGAAAGGAGCTTCTCTATCATCAGATAATTCACTACTTTGATCGTGGCAAATGCTGGGAGAAGGGAATACCTCTGTGCAAGGAACTCGCCGCTTTGTACGAGACGAGGCTTTACGATTACGCGAAGCTCAGTATAATACTGAAGATGCAGGCGAAGTTCTTGGACAACATTCTGACGCAGCTGAGGCCCGAGCCCGAGTACTTCCGCGTTGGCTTCTACGGCCTCAGCTTTCCGCTGTTCGTGAGGGTAAGTCGGCCGCTGCGGGACAGAGACGGATAAAATTTTGACGACTCGATGTTACATTTTTTGGTTCGTTGTTCGCAGAACAAACAGTTTGTGTATCGTGGCCTGGAATACGAGAGGATCGGTTCCTTCACTCAGAGGCTCCAGACGGAATTTCCGAGCGCGCAGATATTGATGAAGAGCGCGCCACCGGACGAGAGCATAGTCTCTTCGGAGGGTCAATGTGAGTTTGTTTGCTCCGGACGCAAATATCGCAATGACCAGTAGTTACTACACATGTTGTTACTACTTCTTAGTAATTACTCCTCAACCGTCATTAATTATTACTGAGGATGTACTGGGTGCTGCATCAGTAATTACTACTTACAAGTAGAACTACTGAAAACTACAAGCAATACTCAGGAGTGAATTACTGGAAACTCATAATACTTTCGCGTAGTTAACTACTGAGAAATACTCAGTAATGTTCAGTAAGTTAACTACACAAAATACCCAGTAACGTTAACTACTCCAGATTTCCAGTAGTTTTCAGTAGTCCACCAATTTAACACTGATCGGTAGTTTATTAGTATTTAACTACCGGGAACCGGTTGACTCCCAGTAGTATTTTTCAGTTGTTTTCAGTACTTCTTTTCGATGAGGGGAGATTTTTGGAGGATCGATTCGTGACCGATGGTCTGATGGCAGGTCCAAATTCGAATGATAGAAAAATATTATTCTCGCCGTGATTCGAACGTGGTAGTCGGTTACTAAGAGCGCTAACCACTGCGCTAACATCACCCATATCTTTCCATCATTCGAATCGTCCACGTATATGTAACGCTGGACCGTGACGATGTTACGATAAATTTCCAATCGCGATGTCGACTCTACGATTTGAAATTGTCCGCTTGCAGATCTTCAAATTTGCATCGTGAAGCCGATTCCGGAGGAGGGCAGTCTGGGTTGCACCTCGGCGGAAGTTCCCGACAGGGTCGTCGCGTTCTATCTCGTCAATGACGTAAGAAAGTTCACCTTCGACCGGCCTCTGCACAGAGGCCCGGTCGACCGTGAAAACGAGTTCAAGTCGCTGTGGATAGAGCGAACGACGCTCACCACCGAGGCCAAGCTTCCTGGAATTCTGCGATGGTTCGAGGTGATCGAGAGGCGATCGGAACTGCTGGCGCCCGTCCAGTACGCCTGCGAAACCATGCAGAGCGTCGAGAGGGAACTGCGACGGCTCGTCGCTCAGTACACCGCCGAACCGCACAGAAACATAAATCCTTTCAGCATGAGGCTGCAGGGAATAATCGACGCCAACGTCATGGGCGGAATAACGAAGTATCAGGAGGCTTTTCTGACGCCGGAATTCTCGAGGCAGAATCCCGACATGGTGCCGCACGTCAATAGACTGAAGAATCTCATTCTCGATCAGATGAGCGTTCTCGAGTCGGGACTCGTTCTGCATGGACAAATAGCGCCGGCCGGAGTGCAGCCGCTCCACAAGAGGCTCATCGAGAGATTCACCCAGCTGAAACAAGGCCTCGGACCGTTGGCCAGACAGCGGACTATTCACCAAGACAGTATTATAAAGTATGTCGACGATCATTTTTTATTTTTTTGCTTTTTTAAACGATCATTTTTGTTTGTTTTTTGCCTTTTTCGAGGATTATCTGTTTTTGTTAGTCTTTGCCCGATCATGTCGATCGCTTATTTGTCCCGGCTTAATTGACCGTCACTTTTTCAGTTCGCCATTGCCTCCGTTGCCGATAAACGAGAAGCAGCGTCCGGCTACTCTCGACACCGCCGGGTGCAGAATGTCGAACGCCGATAGCGACGGATTGCCCGAGGACGAAGGTTTTTACACCCGGCTCGATGGCGCACCACCGCCGATTCCCCAGCGGGAAGTGAGGCCCCGCTCCGTGGGTTACGGCACGACTCCTTCGCGGCCCACGCATCACAGAACCCTCAGCAAACCGCTCAGTCCGAAATTACCCCTCAGGCACTCGCTGCCCACCCCTACCGAGGGCTCCGATCAAATGAACATGAGAAGCTCCTGGAGCGAACCCGGACCGGAGCAGGCTCCGCCGTTACCTCCCCGAGGTTGTAGTACGTATAATAGTTTAACTTTTTTTTCTTGCCTTCTCGTAGAGGAAGTTACGTTTTCATTTTAAAAATTCTAACCGTTTAAATTTTATGGGAATTTGAAGTTTAAATTTTTTGAAAAATGTGTTTTTTTTTTACGCGAGACACAAGATTCCGGTTCAAATATCACGCAAAGAGTAAAATGAGTAATCAGCGGTGAAGAATAGATTTTTAAAAATTGCTTCAAATCGGCAAATTTCAGTTTGCGATCCTACAATAGATTTTGTTTTAAATTTTGACGATTTTAATTTTATGAGATGTAGACATTTTGTTACGTTACAAAAAAGAGGTGCAAAGTATTTTGCATACTAACTTTCTCACAGCGAAAGCTACGCGAAAAATTGTAATAAATGAGAAAGCCATGTGCAAATTACTTTTTCTTATATAGAAATAGTCTCTTGTCTCCGAGTACTAAGTAAGTTTCAATAGCTTTATCAACAGCTCCGGACAAGAGAGAATCTAGTACGAGTTCCGTCGGTCCTCCGGCACCGCCGAAGCGTCACACCCACAAGCGCAACAACACCGATTGGAGCACCGAGGACGAAGGTCCAGAGATACTGGCCGAGCCGAACGATCTTCGGGACAGCGGTATCTCCACGGCGAGTCTTCTCGACTTTCAGTCTCACCTCACAAACCTGAACAATCTCAGTTACGAGGAGTTCGAGCCGCGACTTAGGAGTAACGACATTATGAATATTTCCCCGCCTTCTGTGATAAACGCACTGAACGTCTCAACGGGGAGTTTTCCGGGTACAACATTCCAGGGTTCGCAGACGCGTCTCAATCAAGAGGTATGATTCGCTTTTTTTCACTATTTTCGATCCAACCGAAAAACATTGGTGAAAGAGATTACCCGACATTTAATTCCCAAAATCGTAACCCGGCCAAAAATATCCCATACGAAAATGACTCACACCAAAATGTCCCGTACCAAAATATCCCAATCCAAGAATGTCCCATACCAAAAAATCCGAACGCAAGAATGTCCCATTCCAAAATATCCCAAACCAAGAATGTCCCATAACTATAAAATCCAATTAAATAAATAACCCATGCTTTTGTCAAAATGAAATACAATTTCACAAAAAATGGAATATTGTATAGTGGAATCAAAAGTCGGGTCACCGGTGAAAGGGGATATCGAATTTTATGGTTTTTTTCTTTGTCATTAAAGGTAAGCCCGCCACCAATTCCTCCGAAAGCACATCAGGACACCCCGTCGGCCCCGTCGACCTTGGAAAGAGTCGGGAATCGTACCCACGGCTCCCCCCACACCGAGAATTACTCTGTGCCGAAATTACAAACTCTCTCCGTGGCATCGGACACCGAGAGCACTGTCTAGCAATGATGTATCCTAGTCAGTCCTAGAAGTTAGCGATCAAGCGCGAATGCCCTCGAAATTCGTGACTCGATTTAAAAAAAAAACCGTTTGAAACATTGTATCGTAACACGGGGGTCCGACCGACCCCCGCAATGGTGGCAGCGGACAAGCCGCCCGAGATCTCTCGCGAGTGTAATCTAGTAACAATTTTCTCGTAGCTCGTGCGCGATCGAACGTGGAAATTATTGTAAACCGATAAATCGTGAATTTTTTTTAGCCATAAGTGAATGCTGTAATATTCTTAAATCGATAAGTTATTCGTTAACTGTAAAATGAAGATGAAAAAAAAAAAATCGCACAGAGTTTGCAATCTATCGTGTCCGCGTAGGGACTTTGCTTAATTCTAAACGCCAAACAGTAACAGCGGCACATAGTGAATCCTTGCTGGCTTTTTTATCAGTCGCGATCTATCGCCGCGTCCGTGAATATTGATATTTTTTTTTGTCCTCCGATGTTTCGACGAATGGCCGCCAATGAACTTTTACCTCGATGACATCGCTCTTCCGAAACTCTATCGACTCTAAACTGTATTTTGTAATTTATTTATATTTTCGAAATGAAAATAAAAAAAAAACAAAGTCATTTTTCCAACGACGACTTGGTCGCGTCCGGCAAGCTTAATATTAAATACTATCAGTCGTATAGGCAACTTCGAGAGATAGTTTCGACGCATTTAGGATATATAAATTATGTATTTTGTCATGTTTCTTCGTATAAATATATACAAAAGTTTTTGAGTATCATGCCGCACACTCTACGCGCTTTTAAACTAAAAAAAAAAAAAAGTACGTTGGCATTTTCGGTTTGTATAAAACCATAAGAGGGACATTAAAAAACAAAAAATAATCTCATTATAAAACTAACCGTGGAATGTTTACATTGCACAATATTCAATTAAATGTTATTAAAGTACGTTTCATGGGTTTTGGGGAATGACATTACGAGTACGTGAACGATATTATTTTTTAAAAAATGAGCTAGAGATCAATTTTCCCGGGTATCCAGTCATTGCGATTGTTCGCTTTCTCTTATCCTATTTCTATCGTATAAATGTATCGCGACAATCGCCGATGAGCCCGGCTACTTAAAAACAACGTAAAAAATAAAAAAAAAAAAACAAAAAAAAAGTTGCATCAATTCAAGCTAATACATCGAGATGAACCGAGTTAACTTTAGGCTTATACGAACAGGCACTCACACAATATGGCTACGCTTTAATGTCATGGCCACGGCTTAAAATATATATATATATAATCGTGTCTTTTTTTAAATCGCATGAAAATGGTTATGCCTAAGGTATTTACTTTGTACGGTGTTTTCTTGTAGACGGAGTCCTTCAGACCGGTGTCTCGGCGTTAGTATCCTTCCTGAAAATTCATCGAAGTCCTATTAAATTTGGTAATCCCTGAAGTTCAACCTCGTTCGACCGAACGAAGATTGCGGGACGATTCGGGTGAACGAGCCAGAAATTTTTTGGCTTACCTCTTCGCTGTTGAATATCCAACACCAGACGGAGAAAGCAAGCGGGGAGGAAAGAAAAGTTTGTCGTTTAGCTATGAATGTTTTCAACGTCACCGTTACTAAGCATCGCGGCCAACGGACGACCGCGACCATAACCGATATATAGCACGCGATACTTTGAAATCATTTAAAAATATATTTTCAATCTTTCAAATCTTAATATTTCTGAAAATATATAAAAAAATAATATTTTGAAATATTCTATCGAAATATTCCAACGGAACGTTTCTACAATATTTCGGAAATATTTCTAAAACATAGCGATACAAATTTGGAAACGATTTTTTATTTTGTGCTTCACCGAAATAATTCTACGATTGATTCCGTGTTTATGCGGGTGTGTATATGCGAATTGAACTGGTGATGCACTCTTTGCATTCTTTGACATTTCATTTGGGAACACTTTGGAAACATTTCAATGACAGATTTGTAGCAGACAAAAAATATTTTCAAAATGTTGTTAAAACATTTCACAAATATTTGTTGACATTGGTAAAATATTTTTAACATTAACAAAAAAAATATTTCTGACACCTATAAAAAATATTCGCGTGCTATGTGGAAGAGTCAGTCGGTAGACAACAGGTGCGTTTTTCAGTGCAGATCTGCTCAGCTCTGCGTTCTTTCATTTGTGACTTTTTTTTTCTACTCCGATTCTTTCCGCGGGATATATTTAATCCGTTTCAATAACAAGAGATCGCTCACAGAGCAGATTCTTGTCAAAATTAAAGCCCGAACTGAGAGCAGACTAGAATATAAATCTCGAATATTTCCGAATCCAGCCGAACAGAGCAGAATTGCATTCAAGAACGCACCCAACGTGATTGCAGCGAAAGCCAAATAGACCGCGCGATTCCAATTCCCCAGTGAGCGACCAGCGGAGTTAAACATTCTCGAAACCATCGGCGCTACTCACTCAGTCTCAGTGATAGTCTGTTCGTAATGCTGCTGCTGCTGCTGCTGCTGTTGCTGCCTGAGGGCGGCGAGCTCGTTGCTGTGATGAAGATCGTGCGTCAGCGAGCTCGACAGTATCCTCCCGCTCATCGGCAAAATGTACTCCGGCGTGTCTTCGAGAACGCTCGGAGTGATCTTGCCTCTCTTGAGGCTGCCGTATCTCTCCGATCCGCTGAGATTATCGTGCTGTGAGCCGTGCAGACTCTGGCCCCTCTTCAGACTGCCGTATCTCTCCGACCCGCTTAGATTCTCGTGATGGGAGTTCTGCGAGTGATGGCTCAGGCTCGAGCCGAGTATCCTCGAGGACATCGACAGCATGTACGGCGTCGGTGATACCGTGTGATCTTCCTCGGCGGTGTACGGGAAGAGATACTTCTCCCCGACGTGGTGATGTTTCTCCTCGCCCTCGGAGCAATTCTCGTCCTGCTGGAGCTTCTGCGGCGAGTTCATGTCCGGATAAGGCAGGGGGTTTGGACTCGAGGTCTTGTTCGATGCCATCTCGTTGTCCGATATCGTGCCGCCTGACCACTGGCTCACGCGGATGTCTGCCGGAACGGAAATCGATAATTTTCGTTAATACAAATTCCTTTCCCAACAGCTGAAGTAACCGTAAAAATAATCAAAAAAATTGCACGCGGCTTTCGCATTTTATTACAATTTTGCGCACGGCTTCCTCTACGAGAAAGCCGAAATCGATCAATGAACTTTCTTCTAGAGAAAGCTGTGTGCAAAATAGTTGTTAATGAAGAAACGATGTGCAAATTGTTTTGCAACTGTCTTTTAACGAATATGTGGAAGCAAAATTACAGTAATTTCACATCACTTTTTATACCGTTAAAATATCCATATTTCAACTTTTGAGCATAGTCGTTTTTTTTTTGTTTCAATAACAGACCAAAATTTAAAAAATTTGTTTGAGTGATCGCGCCTGTCCAGGTGTTGAAATACGATTATTTTTTTCGGTTGTTTCTACGGAGCAAAAAGTGACCTGGATCTGCGGTAAATCTTTCGGTTGTTCTACGGTTATTTATATTCTTGTCATTGCGAATGCCTGTCGGCAGTTTGAAACGCACCGTTTGACGGCAAGTACGCCTCGGGAAGTTGAGAACTCCATCGCGGTGCGTATATTGGTTTTATGTTCGGAAATAGTTCCGAGTTTGAGCAAAGTATGTTTAGGTGTTCGCCGGGATTGCCGTGAATATTTGGCAGGTAACTGTGCGCGACCGGTTGCTGCTGGGTCGACACACCGATATTCTTGTGCGATCTCGAGGTAACGTCCTCGTCGTCGGAACTGTGCGAACTCGCGAGATCCAAGCTCCTGCCGCCTCCGTCGGCCTGCGATCCGTCGGAATCCGACTCCGAGTCTCTTCGAGGACCGCGCGGCTCGTTTCCTTCTGTGGCAATGAATAAACAATGATGATATTTAATGGCTTGCATTTAGTGTTTTCAAACCAGAGCTGGGCAGTATTTTAAATATTTTAAATACTCAAACACTTATCTGGAATTTCGAGTACTTTTCAGGCCGATGAGTATAAAATATAAAATATTCTTAGATCCACCTCTCCATTTTTATTTTAAGAGTGGTTGTGCGAATATCCGAAGCCAAAATACTTGGAAGATGATAACAGAGAGGAACACAATTTTTTAAAGTGAAATTTAATTTAAGAAATGAAATTGAAGTTTCTTTAAGTGTTAGGAAGTATTGTAGCAAGCACTCAAACGAAGTACTTATCGACGAATTTTAAGTACCAAAAGTGTTTTGTATTTAAAACGCATAGAGCATTTCGTACTTTGTATATTCAGTATTTTTTCAGTATTTTGCCCAACTTCGGTTGAAAACCAACTGGAATGCAACGAAAGTTCTATTGTGACTACCTTGGCGCGAGTGCAGCGTCGAGTGATGACTCCTCGAGGACATGTACGGGTCCCTGTCGCTGTTGTAGTTGCTGGTCGACGTCGACGTGTGCCTCAGGTGAGCGTCGCTTCGATAAGGGCTCGAGCCGGTTTTCGTCGTGCTTCGCGAAGTCGTGCTGCTCGTCGAAACACCGACGTGAACTCTCCTACAGGTGGAATCGGCACCACTGTACGCCGTGGAGTACGCCAACGCCGAACGCTGAAGAGTTCAAAATTTGTTATACTTAAGAATCCTTATTTACTGAAGAATCCTTATTTACTTAAGAGTTCTTATTTACTCAAGAATGAAGATAAACGATGTTTGAAGATTAAAAATGATTTTTCTTAAATTTACCTGAGTTACCGATTGAATTTCGAAAGGAACGCGAGTAATGCATACCGAGTGGCCGTTGACATTCTGACTGCTGCTTCCGTTTCCCATGCTGCCCTCGAGCAAGGGCGCCTTCTTTCCTACGCATCTGAGCAGACTCAGGTACAGGTTTCTTCTGACCCGCCCGTTTATGAAACAGTAGCCTATGAGACTGAAGGCGGCGTGGGTCACGACAGCCACGCTCAGGAGGTAAGATAACATCGGTGAATTCTCGGAGGCATTCAGCACGGCCAGAGTCCAAGTTGTCCCGAGCAACGGCAGCGATGCGACCGATAACCACAGCAGAGTCCTCAAATTCCCGAAACCCATGATGTGCTCCTTGAGGGTGAAAGCCGCGCGGACTGACATTATGAGTATGCAGAAATTTATGAGGACGGCGGCGCACACAGGCCCGATGAGGGCCCACACGACGGTCTCGTAGATCGAGAGCCAACAGCTGAAACGAATCGTCGGGTCAATGAAAAACCGCCGATAATATTTAACAAGTCTATCTTCGCTAACAGCTTCAGGAACCGTAAAAATAATGGACAGAATTAAGGTCATTTGAAGCCACTTTTTATACCGTCGAAATAACCGCGAAAATATCCATATTTCATATTCTGCGCATGCGCGTGCGAGAGCTCAGGGTGCCGGTGCTTGCGAAAGATCGTTTTGTTTGTTTGAGTAACCGCAAAAACAACCGCAGCATGTCCAGAAGTTGAAGTATGATTATTTTTTTTCGGTTATTTCAAAGGAGTGAAACGTGGTCTGGAACTGCCGTTATTTTTTCGATTATTCTACGGTTATTGTAAAAAAAAGACAACCGTTACTCAAGTTGCTCGAGTGCTGCTGCAAGAAATACTCACAAGTAGAAGTTGCCGTATTGATCGGCGCGTACGCCGATCGTCAGTCCGACAATCACCGCGGGCAAGGCGTAACCGAGTGTGTAGTAAAATCTCATCTGTCCGTGATTCACGTCCCTCATCTCCGTGAGCATTCGATAGAGATGAATCGAATCCACGAGAGTCCACGCGAAGGTGCTGAGCCAGGCGTAATGAAGACCGATGGCGGTCAGCTTGCAGGTGAATTCGTTAGAAACGAGAGGTCCTCTGGCTTTCAGTGCTATCAGGTACAGTGTTTCGGCGATCAACACGCACAATACAAGATTCTTGTGGATGCTGTTCGAATTTGTACCGCCACCGCGTATCAGCGCGAGAATTAGCAGGGCCGAGAGCAACAGCGGCAGGGCGAGCATGAAAGCGCTGTAACTCGTTACGTCCTCGAGAAGCGACGGCTCGGGAACGTACTCGAGATCGAGGACGTCCGTGAGAACGGCGAATGTGGCCAATTGAAGATTACGAACTTGTAGAATTACCCCTTGGCAGGAACAGTTTATTATCTGTCGTCCGGTAAATGTCATGTCCTCGACTTCGGTCGTACAACCGATTCGACTCCATTCGCCAATTCTGTCGGACGGAAAAAAAAAATTGTACTTTGTAGTTTGTGGTATCCGCGTGTTCCTTAAGGTGAAGGGAAAGTCACGTGAATTTTCAAATTAACTTTATTCAATGATGTTAATTTTTTTGCAACAAAATGTCAGTTCTCGACGGAAGTAGGGGAAACGTCCCTTCCGTTGAAAAAACGAGATTTTCAAACTGGAAGTGGCGTTTCCGGTTGGAATATGAGCTTTTTTTTAAATCGACAGACTTTTTTTAAACTAAAATGCGTTTAGCGTAAATGATATGCTCCCTAGCAGACTCGATCACCGAGCGAACCACGTTCAAATATTGCTAGCAATGAGAAATATTAAAGTGATAGGCGGTAGCGTAGCGTTAAGGTCCCAGGCTAGCATGCGCAATGTTTCGGGTTCGACGCCAACCTTAGGTCGTTAGGTTTTTCTTTCTCCGAAATGCATCTTAAAAAAATGTATCTTAAATTGGTATAATTCATGATGATAATTCAAACCAATTTTTTTCCAATATTACAAAACCTTTTTTCGGTACGCAGTAACCAACGCAAAAAAAAAAAATTGATGTGACTAGTGCGCTATTCCGCCGTCGCCACTGTCGAAACCACCATTTAAAAGCAATATCGTGGGCTTGTGGTTTCGACAAAAACTTCTGAAACTTTTTTGCACAAAACCACCGTGGCGGAAACCACCGTGAAAACATGGTGATTTTCGCAGTGGTCGGGTCGGCTAAATCACTTACCCTCGAACCGTGCTCCAGTGTACGCATTGCGGATTGGCTCTTCTCTTTATACCATCGTCCTCGATTATCCACAGTTGTATCTGCACCGGAGACTGCAGGGTGTTACCGGCCAGTGACTTCGTACCGTTTTCCGACGGTACTAGAACGGACACCGTGATAACCGGGGATCCGACCGCGACCTCGACTCCCCATCGTACATTAACTGAGTCGTCGAACCTGCAAACACACATCGTTCATCACAATTTCGGATACTTGAAATTTTTATTTTACTCATTTATTTTTATAAAAAATGGTATATCCGTTAAAATAAATAAAAATGTCGATTTATTTAGTTTTAAAAAATATGAAGACTAGGCTACAAATCTTTGATAGTCCTATTGGGTAATTCAAAGTAGCCGCGAAAGAAAACACCCTTCGTTACGAGTGAAAAATTAAATCGATCTACTAGAGAACGATCAGCGAGGAAAATTAACACCCGTTGATTAAATAAAAACTTTTATATTTTTGTAATATCTATCAGAGCTGGGCAAAATACCGAAAAGTACTTAAAGTACCGCAAGTACTTTAAGTGCAAAGTCATTTCCGCACGTAAAGTACTTTTATAAGATACAAACTACAAAGTAACTTTTCTTCTTAATCGAAAAAGACGGAGGTCCACGAGTACCAAATTTGGAGAAGAATTTTCAAATCAAACAGCTCCGTTCAGGGCCAACATTTTTTTAAAACGTCCAAATTTTTCGTTTCCAATCCTTGGTAACAGACTAATCGATTGAACTACGACGACTAGATATTGGGGTAGTGAGTGGAGGTCGACTGATATATAACAACTAAATCTGGGACGTATGGATCTAGTACAATGGCCGAAAGTGAAAAAGGTCTCCATTTTATGCCTCAAAAATCGTATTTTTGGAATTTGAATGGAAGATATTGGGCTGAGCGTAAAATAATTGTTATGTTCGTGTTCAGCGGGAAAAAATACGTCGAAAATAGCCTTGAAACAAAAAAAAGTCGAGTGAACAACGGTTTTTCAATTTTTTAGCAACTTTTGAAAAAACGTCGATTTTCGTGATTTTCGAAGGTCGATATCTCGGCTCCCAATAGAGCTAGGGAAAATCTGAGGTGCTCGTCGTGTTCTACGGGGAAAAATACAAAAGATAAGGTCTTGCCCGAAGTTCCAGAAGCGTTTTATCGGGCAGTTTCAGAACGTTGAAAAAGCGAAAAATGGACTCAAAAGGGGTAACCTTGCAATTTTTTGAAATTTTGTTTTCTTTTTTAAAAATGAACTGCCACGTATTTCGCCGTATTTTTTCCCGCTGAACACGAATTCGCTGGCCTTTTTGGGGCTAAAGTACAGTGAGACATTGAAAGTCTCGATTTTATGCACGAAAAATCGTATTGTTTTAAATGGATGGGTTTTAAATGGAAAACATTGGGTTAGAAGTAAAATAATTTTATGAGATCGACATTTTTTACGTTACGAAAGAGGTGCAATGTAATTTGCACATGGTTTCCTCATTTATTACAATTTTGAGCATAGCTTCCTCAAAGAGCGAAGCTATGCTCAAAATTGTACAAGTACTTTGGTCTTAGTACTCAGCAATAGTACTTGCAGTACCGAAAAGTACTTCGATACTTTAAGTACTGCCCAGCTCTGATATCTATACCAATGTTAAATGTCTATTCTATTTGTACCTATTTGTTCCCGTTAAATAAATAAATAAATAAATAAATACATAAATAATGCATTTATATACCTTCTAGGCAGCAGAGCGCCCAATTCCCTGTACTGCACATAACTCAGAACGGCCTTCTCGTTATTCTCGATCTCCTTGTCGTTCAGTTCGCCCTGAGACAGCGGTTCGAAGCCGAGCAAGCTGAGAGGCACGCGGATCTTCGAGTACGGATCGAATCTGTGAGGATCGGCCATGTAATTGTTGTACTTTGGAAAGCTGATGTACGGTCCGAGATGAGCCGGAGAGGTGAGAAATGCCGACGTGTCCGGCAGTATGACTTTCCGATCGGCCTCGATCGGTCTGGCGGTGGACAGCGAGGCGTCCTCCTTGTACTCGGGAGTCTCATAGCCGAACAGACTCTCGGAGGTGACCGTGTCGAGGCCCATGACGACGTTGGAATCGACGACCTCGAATGGATCCGTGAAGGTGTTGTGCTGCGAGCCCGTGAGAATCTTCAGATACCTCGCCATACCGTCGAGAATCTTGTCGGGACTATCGCCGTTGAGTGTCTCGATTCTCCGCCAGTTCTCAAGATGCCTCTTGCTCAGAATCTTCCCGGCGATACCGACGAGATGCGGCACGTAGTCTTTGTCCTGATTGTGAGTGAGATGCAGATCGGCGAGGCTCTCCTCGTAAACGAGCAGAGCGGTGAGCAGAGACTCAGCTACGAGAACATCCGCCCCATACATGTTCTTCGTCTCGTTGACGGCCTTGTGCAGATCCATCGCCATCTTAACAGCGAGATCGCGATCGATGCGCAGCTGTTCGCTCTCAAGATTCGCCAATTGGTACCTCTGCTCGATGAAGGCCTCCGAGGTGCAGTTGAAGAGATCCGGAAGTTGCCAACCGCCCAATTCGTCGTCGCACGTTCTTGAGGTCTTTCCCTCGGCCGTATCGGGACAGTTCTCGACGGCCGTGACTCCGAATTTCGTCCTCGGCCACCAGAGGCCCTTGGAGTAAGAGCGCGGACATCCGTCGTAGACGGCCTCGCAACCTCGGAGGGTGACCTCGGCGTAGGGATTCGGACAGTCGGTGCAGGACCTCCCTATGACGACCTTGCGGCAACGGCACTGGCCGGTCTCGGTGTTGCAGCGAGGCCCGAAGCTCCCCGTCGCGTAGCACTCGCACGGAATGCACTCGTCCTGACCGGGCGGCTGATAGTGGTTCTCCTTGCAGTAGCATTCGCCAGTGGTCTTGTTGCACGACGGATCGTAGCCCTTGGACTCGTCGCAGTGGCAGGGCCCGCAGACTGGCGAGCCCCACCAGGTAGCCGGACAGGGCTGATCGACCTGGAGCTCACAGTACTCGCCGGAATACTCGTCCGACGTGCATTCGCACCTGTAGCCCTTCTTCGACTCAGGATCCTCGACGCACTTGCCCGAGTCGCTGTGGCAAGGATCGACGTCGCATATCGGCTCGCAGTTCTCGCCGACCCTTCCCGGTCCGCAGACGCACTCGCTCGCCTGCCACCTGGCGACGCAGACCGAAGCTTCGGGACAATCGGCGCTGCAGTCGTTGTCGGTCGTGCAGCCGATTCCCACGTTCTCCTGAACGGTCGGACGCTGCAGAACGCTCTGATTGGTACCGATCCGAAGATCCTGGATACAACCGTCGAAGAATGGAAGCTCCGTGTTGATCGACTGGTCGGGACCCCCGAGAAGAATCCTACCGACGTAGAGACCCTGAAGCTTCGCTGGGAGGGGCGATATAGACGGTCTGTTTCTGTAGTCCATGTCAAGCGAGACGTGACCGCTCTGCCAAACGATCTCGATCCTGTGCCACTCGCCGTCGTTTATCGGCACCGGCGAGGCTATCGTCTCGACCCCGTCGAGGCTGCTCTCGAGCCTGCCGTCCTTCAGGAAGAACAGCGCGGAGCTGTTCTGACCGATCTGGATGCTCATGAGAAAAGCGCTCTGGCCGCGAGTGCGCAGACTGAGCGCCGTCGTCCAGGGAAGCTGTATTGGACGCAGCAGTGGATTGAAGCTCAGCAGACCGTCGCCGTGGAATCTCCAGGGTTTCCCGACCTCGATGCCGCAGCGGGGACCGGCGAAACCCTCCTCGCACTCGCAGACATAGCCCGACCAGATCTCCCGACACTTGCCGTTGTTGTAGCAAGGCATCGATGAGCAGAAACTTCGTTTCTCGGGACAACCGGCCGTCGTGCCGTTGTCGGCTACGAAGGAGTTTAGATCGAGGAATCTGTGGTCAATGTGGAGGTCGCTTATGCAGCCGGTGAAGTCCTTGTTCCTCGTCTGAAAGCTCGACGGTATCGAGGGCAGTCCGCCGAGCTGAAGAGGCCCGGTCAGGTCGAGAAACCGATGGCAAGTCTCGGTCGGGAGACCGCATCGAGCCTCGAGGGTCTGCTCGGCTCTTCCGGCGCACGACCATTTCTTCCCCAGCCGATCGCCGAACTTGAGAGCGAGAGCGACGTCGCAGTCGTCGATTGCTATTATGACCGTTCTGTTTATGTAAGTGACCTGCACCTCGTGCCACTGACCGTCGGAGACGCCGCCCGGTATCGAAGCGGTAGCGCGGGTCACCTCGTCGCCCAGCGAAAAGCTGAATTGAACCCTCGAGTCGATTATCTCCAGGGCGACGAAGTCGTGCTTCTCGTTGTAACGCCCGTTGTAGAGGAGCAGGCCATCGGTCGCCTCGGTCGCGAATCGCAATCGCAGATGGAGTCTGTGCCTCTGTCTGAGCGATGCGAACGTAAGAAAGGTCGCCGGACCGAAGCTTCGGGATTTGAGCTCGCAGAGGTCGTTGACGTCCTCGGGCGGCGCGATCGGACAACCCTCGCAGGTGAATCCTCCGCTCAGCCTCGTAAGACACTGCGAGCCACCCCTGCATACCTCCGACTCGCAGTCTCCGTCCTCCAGCGATATCTCGCACTCGTTGCCGGTCAGATTCGGCGGGCAGGTGCAGGCGTAGCCGCTCTCGCGGCGCTGGCAGCTACCGCCGTTCTTGCAGGGATTCGAGTAGCAGAGATTCACCTCCATGTCGCACATGTAGGCCTCTCTGCTCCCGGTGAAGCCCCTCGGGCACTCGCACGAGAACGTCGTCACGGGATAGATAGGCCTGAAGAGGACCGTGTCGCTGCTCGCGAATCCCGAGGCGTTGCCGAACTTCAGAACGGTAACGCACTCCTCGAAGTTGAGGCAGGGCTCGCGGACGCAGAGATTGTCGTCGAAGGGAAGAACTGTGACTATCGCGAGTCTCGCCAATATTCCCCGATTGAGATAGACGCGCTCCTGAAGAAACTGCGGACTGTAGAACTCCGGACTGTTGCCCGGCTCGACCTTTCTCGCCGAGAAGCTCACGTTGAGGATCTTGCCGTGTACGTCAGTGTCCTCCTGAACGCTGAAGACGAAGATGTTCTCGCGCGGGCACGGGATTATTGCGGCGAGACCGTCGAGGAAGTAACCGAGCAGCGGACTCAGAAAAGCCTCGACCGTCATGTCGTCCAGTCTCACCGTGATCGAGTTGAAGAGCATCTTGTCGGTGATGAGCCTTATCGAGAGGGTCATCGTCGCCTTTGCTTCGTTCACACCGTCGGTTACCGAGACCTCCATCGTCGCGACTCTCGGCACGTTGGTATTCAACTGGGGCGAGAGGATAATATCGCCGCTGGTTTTGTTAAGTGTTACGAGATTGGCGTTGTTGCCGGCGAGGATGCTGTAGACGAGCTTGTCGGTGACGTCGGCGTCGACGGCCGGAATCTTGCCGATCGCGCCCGTGGGAAAGAAGTCCTTGAAGTTGTTGAAGATTATCTGAAAGTCCTTGAGGACCGGAGCGTTGTCGTTGACGTCGGTGACCATTATCTGAACGAGTACGTCGGAACGGAGAGGCGGTGATGAAGCCCTGACGAAGAGCTCGAACTTCTTCTTCGGCGACTCGTAGTCGAGCTCCTGGCGGGTCGTGAGCTCGGCCCTGTCGTAGCCGGGCCTCGTCGTCAGGGTGAAGCTGTTCGCGTCCTCGCCGCCGATAATCGAGTACTGGACGACGGCGTTCGGACCCTCGTCGGGGTCGTGAGCGTAGATCTCGCCGACGGTCGAGCCGATCGGCGAATTCTCCGGTATGAAGAGAATGATCTTGTCGCTCTCGAATGCCGGCGGTGAGTCGTTTACGTCCTCGATCTTTATGACGATCGGCACGACGGACGATAGCGCGGGGATTCCCCGATCGACCGCCACGGCCTTGAGGGTGTACCTCGCGACGGACTCGCGGTCCAGCTGCTTCGCCGTCCGGACCGTCCCGGTCGTCGAGTCGATGGCGAAGGCCCCGTCGCCGTCGTCCTCAAGGGTGTAGCGCACCCTGCCGTTCAGGCCCTGATCGGCGTCCGTCGCCGAGACTCTCGTCACCGACGTCCCGACGACGACGTCCTCCGCCACCGAACCCTGGTACTGCGAAGCGTCGAATATCGGCGCGTTGTCGTTCACATCCGTGACGGAGATCTCGACCTCGGTCGTGTCGGACAACGGCGGAACTCCGCCGTCCCGCGCGGTGACGGTCAGCACGTAGCCGGAGAGGTTCTCCCTGTTCAGGGCCCTGGTCGTCGTTATCGCACCGGTCTGCGAGTTTATCGTGAACTCCGCGGCGTCCTGATCGCTGCCGTCGTTACCGAGGCTGTAAGTTATCTGGGCGTTCTGTCCGACGTCCGAGTCCGTGGCGCTGACGACGAGGACCGTCGTGCCGATCGGCGCGTCCTCGAAGACCGGCACCGAATAAGGAGCGTTCTCGAACACAGGAGCAAAATTGTTCGCGTCCGATATGTTAACGTAGACTAGAGCTGTGTCGCTCCTACCTCCGGAATCCGCTGCGCTGACAGTCAGGACGAATCTCTTCTCCTGCTTGTAGTCCAGCGGCTGAGCTATCGTTATGAGTCCTCCGCCGTTCTGCGACGTTATCGAGAATCTTCCTCTCGTGTTGCCCGCAGTTATGTCGTAGTGGATCTTGGCATCCTCGTCCGGATCCGTGGCGGTGACGGAGGCGACCGGCGTGCCCGGCGGATCATCCTCGGAGACTACCGCCTCGTAGCTCTTGGGCTCGAACTGCGGGTCGTTGTCGTTAACGTCCGTCACCGTGAGAATCACAGTCGCGCTTCCTGACTTCGGCGACTCGCCCGAGTCGGTCGCCACGACAGTGAACTGGTACTTCGAGCATTGTTCGCGATCGAGCTGCTTCGTCGTGTGAATCCAGCCGTTCTCGGAGTTCACCGTTATGGGAAAATTTTCCGTCCAAGCGCCGGACAGATCTCTCGCACCTATCGAGTACTTGATGAGGGCGTTGAGACCCTTGTCGCCGTCGTAGGCCTGAACTCGCAGCACCGAAGTGCCGATCGGCACGGACTCCGAGACCGCCTCCTGAAGGAGACTCGTGAAGAAGCGAGGCGCGTTGTCGTTGACGTCCTTCACGTGAACGAGAAGCTGAGTCGTGTTCGATCTCGCCGGCGAACCACCGTCCTGCGCTCGGACGACTATCCTGTAGAGATCGGTAGTCTCGTAGTCGAGTGGCTTGACGAGAGTGACGTCGCCGCTCAGCGAATCGATAGAAAATGTGTTCTGTGTGTTACCGCCGATTATGGCGTATCTTATGGCCGCGTTAGCTCCGGCATCGGCGTCCGTAGCTTTTATCTTCGATACAACGGGATTGGTCGTGTAGTCGAGATCCTCCGCCGCCGTCGCGGAGTAAGTTCGCTCCGAGAATTGGGGATAATTGTCGTTGTCGTCGAGCACTCGAACTACGAGCGTAGTCGAGGCGGTTTGTCTCGTCGCAGGTGCATTGGCGAGATCCGAGGCGCTTATTATGACCGTGTAGACTTCGGTTTTCTCTCGATCGAGGGGCATGCGGGTCGTCACGACACCGGAGCGAGGATCTATCCTGAATGTTGCGGAGTCCTCGCTGACCGTCGTCATTCCGCCGCCGGTCGTCGAGACTATCGCGTACTCTACCTCCGAATTTCTGCCGAAATCCTTGTCGGTGGCTTTGACCGCTATGACAGTGGAACCGACCGGAACTCCCTCGCGTATCGGCGCCTCGTAGTCGGGCACCTCGAAAATCGGCGCGTGATCGTTCGCGTCGAGGACGTTGACCTGCAGTGTCGTCGTGCCCGTTCGAGGTGGAAAAGAGTCGTCGACCGCCAGAATCTTGAAGTAATGAACCTCGACGTTCTCGCGATCGAGGCGCGCTCTGGTGGTGACTCTTCCGGTCTGCGCGTCGAGAAGAAACAGAGCGCCCGATCTCGCGTCGAGCAGCGACATCATCGAGTAATGAAGGGCTCCGCCCTCGGGATCTTTGGCTCTGACGACGGTCACCGGCTCGCCCGCTTCCTTCTCCTCCTCGACCGCCGCTATGTAAAGACCGTGCTCGAAGAACGGCGATTTGTTCCTCAACTCCCGGCGTACTCGCCGGCCGAGATCGGTGTCGTCGAGCTGCTGATGGTGAAATACTATCTTGAGCCGGTGCTCGGCGTCGGCGAGGTGGGTGGAGCCGCACCGAAGAGTCATCGACACGGAGATCTTCCACATCGGATCGACGAGGCATTGCTCCGAGGCCGATACGAGATCGCCCGCTGCGCCCTCTACCAGAAAACGCGGATCGGCCACGCCGCCCCAGCGCGTGTCGCATTCCTTCGCGGCTGTTTGCGGCAGAAAGTCTCTGAGGGCGGCGACGAATTGGGAGCTTCGCAGGCATATCACCGTGAATTTGTCGTTCGAGGGCATCGCGTAGGAGGCGAGCGTCTCGGCCATCCATCCCTTCGTCGCTGCGAGATCTTGATTCTCACCGCCGCATCCGGTAATCAGCACTCTCAACGGCAGACTGTAGTAATCAATTATGGGTCTGCCCAGTCTCGTGCTCGTCGAGTCGATGTAGAAGGTGAAGAGCCTCGGATACTGGAGACCGTCGCAACTTAGACTCTTCGCGAGTGTCACACGGCCGTTGTGAGGATTTACTTTGAGAAGCTTTCTTGCGAATCTCGCCGTACGATCGCCCGAAACCTCGTACTTTCTTCGGCCACCGAGCTGGGCGACACCGGCGTCGAAGACCAGCGTACCCGGCGGAAGATCCGAGGACAGCACCGCCAGATAACCCTCCGTTAGGGTGCACAGACCCGTCAGGATTATAAAGCTCATCCATATCGTCCTCGCCATGTCAGTCGGCGATTTTTTTAGTTGCTCTCATTATCTCGATGTTAATCGCTCACCCCGCGAACTGTCCGACGATGAGGTCTCCAGATCGAATCGCGAACCCATCCCGATACTCTCTGGAAACGATAATGATATGGTGTTACTTTAATGGCACTGTACTCGTTTCGTTTTTATTGTTATTACTACCGGTTGTGGTGGCTCGCGCGCTCGCAGCATCTCTGCGAGTATCTGCGAATGTTCCCATATAGCAAGCAATATTTTTCATTAAATCATTTTTTGAAATACTTTCAATCTCTCGAATCTTACGAAATATTTCTGGGATACATGAGATATAATATTTTGAAATAGTCTATCAAAATATTCCAACGGAACGTCTCTTAAATATTTCGGAGGCACACTTAATCTTTCGACACATCTGAAATGTTTCTGAATAATAGTGATAAAAATTTTGAAATCTTTTTTTATTTCATCTTTCACCGAAATATTTCTACAATTGTCTTCGGGTTTTTGCACGTGGTACAGTAGAACCTCGATTATCCGAATCTTCGATTATCCGAACTGCAATTTATTTTATCCGAACTTCTATTATCGGAACTGTAATTTATTTTATCCGAACCTTTATTATTCGAACCATGCCGCAAAATGTTGTTACATATCGTCGAGCGTCACTTTGTTGTAGGCGTGTACAAGTTTGTATCCATGCGCTTAGAGACAACCAACAATTGGCGACTTTATCAAAAAAGAATGATTAATGTAAGCGTTTAATAATATATTTCAAAGTATAATATATATGTAATGTTTGTATGCGAATTTATATTTTAAAAAACTCGTATTCATTACGTATGTTATGATTATAATATTTTTTTTATTAATAACTCGATTATCCGAATAATCGTTAATCCGAACTGGTCTCGGCCATAATTGGTTCGGATAATCGAGGTTCTACTGTATAATGCAAATTGTACTGGCGATGCGATCTTCGTCATTTCGCTGAAATATTTAAAATACATTTCGCCAACATTTCAATGTAACACTTATGAGCTGACAGAAAAATATTTTTCAAACCTTTTCAAACGTATTTATGTGCTATTGTGGGTGAGTACATGAGAGTATCGATGTGTGTCCAATCGTCATGAGCTTTATTATTATTAAGTTACATATTATTATTAGCGACCGGGGTACTTTGGAATTTTCAAAGAGCGAAAGATTTTCAAAGATTTAAGAAATCGTTGACGCTCGGAGATTTTCAAACCGCAAGTGAAGTTTCCCCGTATTATTATTGAACATCTTATGATGGTCAATCACGATGATCAATCACGGAACCTCGATGGAATATCAGTCTTACGCGTACGCGTGCGTTCCCCGTATTTTACATTCGATACTTTGGCGGTGATGTAGCGATAGTATACGAGAGTGTACAAGTAGCAAGGGCGATAGATTTGCAACCGAACGGCAGTCCGATATAAGTATCCTTCGACTGTTCGAGGCTCCTGTTGTTTTTGTTTTTGTTTTTTTTTTTTTATTCTTTTACTCTACAACTCCGCTCGCGTCCGTAGCGGCGGAGAATCGTGAGACTAGTTGACCGTATAGAAATTGCGGATCGTCGGGCACGGCTAAGCGGCGTCGTCTCTATATAAGCTGCCGGAGCGGCGAGGCTCTCCTTGGAGCACGAAGAGTCGCCGGAGGGGAGTTCTTGAGACGCGACTACTCGGATTCTCATCTTCTGGGATACTACCTGTAATGCAGGCAGTATACTCTATATAGATATACAAATACAACATGTTGTTATATGTCATACATATAGTTATATAATCTTCGTTTCTCGACCCCCCCCCCCCCCCCTCCGATACATTCCTCCGACTATATCGTGTTTCGCAGTGAAATTAGATTGAATTCTCGTCGTGTCGTTGGAAAAAAAAAAAATGTAAACGACGAATGTGCGAGCCGCGATAAGTGATGATTCATCATTGCGTGCAAAGTCTATGACCCCGAAGTCATCTGCAAGAGATTAAAATTTCATCATTTTATAATGGCTGTGTTTTGCATCGCGCAAATTTCGCTACGGAAAGTTCACTTGGAGAATAAAATTCTACGAGTGAATTATTATTTTTTTTTTATTTTTTTTTTTTTTTTTCTTTCACAAGCAATAAAAGAAAATGCATTGGCGGAGATTTGCCATGGATTTCCCGAAGATCCGCACGTAACTGCAATTTCATCAAATTATAACGGCTGTACTTTGCATCGCACAAAACTTAGCTCGGTGAATCTTCGCTTGGAGTATTAAATTGCACGAGTGAAGAATTTTTTATCTTCCTGAAGCAGCGCATTGACAGAGACTCGCCGATGATGAAATTCGATGCAAGCTTGCAGATACGTTCGGGATCGTCAGAGGCCCACTTTGTCGGAGGTTCGACGATCGCGTGTCCGGTTTTTGTTGCGAAGCCCAACGATTTTGCAAACAGATTGCTTTAGAAGCGTTGTGCTTCCTCTTCACCGAGCGGATTATCCGGTCAATAGTTCAGTGTTGCCAACTTCCTTTGCTGCCGCCCATCCGCCCCCTCCGCCCTCGGACAGATCATAACCGACAGGTGTCAGTGTATATAGATATACAAATCCTCACGTTTTATATATAGTTATATACACTGATATAATCTCTTTAATTTCTCGTCCATTCAATACATCTCCGACTATCGTGTATCACAGTGACATCGCAGTGAATTCTCATCGTGGTCGTTAGAAAAATATAATCTACGACTATGTGCGGCTGCGATAAGTCGTGGTCGACGATTACCCACAAAGGCTCACTTTGTCAAAAGTGATCACGTGACCGTTTAGACGCAGAGCCCAATGATATTGCAAACAGTTTGCTTCACCGGGTTTGCTCACCGGGCGGATTATCCGTTTAGTAGTTCAGTGTTGCCAACTTGCTTTGCTGCCGCCCATTCGGACCTTCCACTCACGGATGATTCGTACCGCAGGTCCTAGTGTATATAGATATACAAATACACATGTTATTATATATCTTATATATAGTTATGTAATCTCCTTCGTGTCCCGTCTCGTTGGAGGAACGTATGCCGATATGTTCCTCCGACTATCGTGTTTCGCAGTGAAATTAGAATGAATCTCTGGCGTTCCGATCGACATGAAACCAACCGCGGTCGATTGCTGCACGAAACCAACTCTGTCTTTAACCTTTGAGACGCTGATTTTTCGATCATATTAAACGATCAATCATAATGATATTAGAGAACCAGTTGTATGTGCCTTATAGGAGGTTAGGTTTTCCTAAAACAATAAAATTTCCAACCAACCTTATTGTCTTCCAAATTGGGTTCTTTTGGGAAAGACCAACTATAAACCAACATCCCATCCGATACATATAACAGTCGATTGTTTAATATCACCGAAAAAAATCAACGTCTCGAAGGTTGGATTCAGTCTGCCGCACCGAAAGACCAGTTTAGTTGGCGTAGATTTTTAGAAAACATCGTCATAATCCAACCTAAAATTTTACCGTTGGTCGGTCCGCGACGGTCTCTCTTCGTGTCGTCAGAGTAACATAAGCGACGATTGGGGCGGCTGCGATATGTCCGTGGTCAATTATTATCCACAAAGGCTCACTTTGTCGTAACTCTATGATCGCGTGGTCTTTTAATTGCAGAGGCCCAATGATTCGGCAAACAGAACGCTTCGGAAGCATTTTGTTTTCTATTCCCTAGGCGAATCGTCGATTTGGTAGTTCCACTGTTGCCAACCTGCTTCGTCGACGCCCCTTCGCCCCCCCCCCCCCCCCCCGCCCGACGTCGGATAGAGATCCGTCGGGAAAAGAAGACGAGGGCTATTATTTTCGACGCGGGCAGTGGACGCTGCGAGCAGCTCGGGCTTCGGCGGACTCTCGAACTATTAATTACGGTTAGGAGGAAGAGGAGGCTCTCCGAACTTGTACGGAATCCGGTTCTACCAATTATCTTAGAAGGCGTCTGGGGGCCCCGAAGGATCGAGAGCGCGCGCGCGCGCGCGCCTGCTCGACTGAGAGAAACATTTTTGGCCGTCACCCGTCGGGAATTATTCTCCTCGCTTCTTTTCGTCTCACTCGCTTACATTTTTCACCTTTTTTTTTTTTTTTTTTTTTTTTTCTGCGATGGCGCGGATGCACGCACGCGCAGAGATGTACCGTCACGGTCATTTTTTTTTTTTTGTATGTCCATTGACCAAAAAAATTACGGTGTGGCTATTCGCACCCTTTCGTGTGTCGTGTGTCGTGTGTCGTGTGTCGTGTGTTGCCATATAAGCTTTTATACAGGTGAGCTTTTCGTGTGTCGTGTGTCGTGTGTCGTATGTTGAAGCTTTTTCGTGCGTCGTACGTCGTGCCTTCCTGGTCGTACTGTGGCATAGCATTTATCGTGTGTCGTGTGTCGTGTGTCGAGAGTGTTGTGTTTCATAATTTATTAGTTTCAATTAAGCATGACATTATTCGTGTGTCGTGTGTCGTGTGTCGTGTGTCGTGTGTCGAGAGTGTTGTGTTTCATAATTTATTAGTTTCAATTGAGCATGACATTATTCGTGTGTCGTGTGTCGTGTGTCGTGTGTTGAATGAGTTGTGTTTCACCATTTATTAGTTGCAATTGAGCATGGCATTTTTCGTGTATCGTGTGTGGTATATCGTATATCGAACGTGTTGTATTTCACTATTGATCAGTTCTAATTAAGTATAGTCCATTACAATATAGGTTTTGATACCGTCCGACTAATTTCCCATTGCCTTAATGTGAGCTAATAAAAGGTGAGACACAACACGGACGCCGCACGACGCACCATACACGACACACGAAAAATATTATGCTTAATTGGAACTGATCAATAGTGAAATACAACACGTTCGATATACGATATACGACACACGATACACGAAAAATGCCATGCTCAATTGCAACTAATAAATGGTGAAACACAACTCATTCAACACACGACACACGACACACGACACACGACACACGACACATGAATAATGTCATGCTTAATTGAAACTAATAAATTGTGAAACACAACACGCTCGACACACGACACACGACACACGACACACGAATAATGTCATGCTCAATTGAAACTAATAAATTATGAAACACAACACTCTCGACACACGACACACGACACACGACACACGAATAATGTCATGCTTAATTGAAACTAATAAATTATGAAACACAACACTCTCGACACACGACACACGATAAATGCTATGCCACAGTACGACCAGGAAGGCACGACGTACGACGCACGAAAAAGCTTCAACATACGACACACGACACACGACACACGAAAAGCTCACCTGTATAAAAGCTTATATGGCAACACACGACACACGACACACGACACACGACACACGACACACGAAAGGGTGCGAATAGCCACACCGAAAAAATTACCGTCAATTGACCGTGTTTTTTTTTTTTTTTTTTCATTCCAGAAAATGTTTGCTGTGCCATTGACTGCCATTTTCGTTCGGGAAATAACTTTCACCGATACGATCAAGAGAACCATCTAGTTGGGATTTGACCATTTTTTTTTTTTTTTTTTTTGTCACAAATTTCGCCAACTTTTTAGCACTCTAGGTTGATTTCAAAAGAATTTTTCTCTCTCGTTGATTTTGTGAACATTTGTATTTTCATTGTTTATCAATTAATTCATCAACGAAACGGTCTTGCAAAATGAATACAATATTAATTGTTGTCTGATCCACGAGATCGGCGACTCTATTGATTTTGAAGTTTGGACCGTTAAAGCCTTTTAGAGTTAAGGAGCTTGGGGCGCTGCAACTGTGAAAAAAAAATTGTACATTAAATTTAATGTACCATTGTGATGCGCGGTCATTTTCCGACCGGTCATTGTCGGTCAATTGACAAAAAAAAAAATCACCGCTCACAAAGTCGGCGCCCATCTCCACGTACGCGAGGGACACCGGCTATGGTGACACACACACACACACACACACACACGCGCGCGCGCGCGCGCACGTGTGTGTGTGTGTGTCTATATGTATATATTACTGTAACCGGTGTACGAACTTCTCGTCTACACGCGAGGTGAGCCCAAGGTCGTCCAACGATACTCCGCGAGAGACCGGACCATCGTAGAATACACAGTGTGTATCCCTTCGCGATTTAACTCTCGGCAATTTTCGCAAAAATAATCATCGACCGTCGACGAGAGTTTCGACATGCGACGAGGGGACGAAGAAAAAAAAAGAAAAAAAAAATTAAAAAATAAACATCGCGAGACTTTCCATACTCACCGGTCCAATTTATATGGAATAATATACATTCTTTGGCTACCGTGAGCTCGTATAGAGTAATTTGTCGCTCGGGAGTGTGGATACAGAGAGAGAGAGAGAGAGAGAGAGAGAGAGAGAGAAAAAGAGAGAGAGAGAGAGAGAGAGGGCAGGAAGTGGCAAATTTCCATGGCAAAGGGCAGAGCAAACAATCGCACGGGATGGTTGAGCGTTCGCAAAGATTCCACCGCAAGAGAGTGATATACCGGGTTAAGACAGCGAGGAAAAAAAAAGAAACGCGACGCGAAGCTACACACCCTATATAGTATACAGCGCACAGTAGTCGGCTAGAGACGGATGCGACTGTACCGACTCGCCGATGCTCGCTTAAGATAAAAGCTTTCACGGAAGAACGCTCAATTTTTTATAGAACCCGTTCCCACACGCGCTATCCGAGAAACGGGTTTAGCCCCCCCCCCCCCCCGCCCCCCGAGAGCCGCATAAGTTTTACGCTCGGACGGCGGTATTTAAGTATCGTAAATTAAGGTATCGTCGCTCCTTGCGAAAATTTTCTATCGTCGAGTCGAAAGCGTGACATCTCAATTCGGTCCGAAGATTCCGATCGGCGGCTGGCGGATTAACCGCTATAGCTTAGTAATTCGTCGCAACATTTTTGTGGCGAGAGAAAAAAAATTTAATAAACTTCCAGGTCTGAAGAACTTGGCGGCCCAAGTCTTTCAACTCTCTAACTCTATTAATCTTTTTTTTTTTTTTTTTTTTCATTTTCATTTTCACTCTCGCCATAAAAATGTTTCTATTAATATTTTATTTTTATTTTCATATATTTGTTTTAATACTTTTAATGGAAACATGACCTTGCCAAGAGGAATATACAATGTAAATAATCTTCTAAACGTATGAATGTCAGTACCATTCAAAATATTGTCGACAATGAATAATAATAAAAAAAATAAATAAATAAATAAATAAGGTATGAATAGAAATGAGGAAGAGTTGCCTCGGCAAAATTCATTAGGTTGTTCATTAAGTTCTTTTTTCATTAGGCTTTCTCATATATATATATATATATATATATATATATATATATATATATATATATACGATATTATTTTTAACGAAAAATGTTAGTCTTTATTACGTATTATTTAGTATTGCATATTAAAATATTGTACGCCTCGTCTTTTCGATTCGCAGCTTTGGCTCCTGTGTAAAGGTGGGCCACTCCGTCAATAAAATAAAAATAAAAAGAATAATAATAGATACGAATGACGTACCACCGAACGAAGTTCCTTGCGTTGACTGTACTTAAATTTCTGAGATGCGTCTGAGCGTGTGAGTTCGGGGGTGGTTTGCCGAGGGGACCGGGGATGTGCGCTCTGGGAGGAAGGGTACATAAGAGCGGGTTCTCTCATCTCGTGTAATACAGGGCGAGAGTGACTCATGTATCGCAGATTCGACGGCGTCCGTCGGGACGCCTTCCCCTCCAAATATCGATTCGCGTGGCCGAGGTTGGCTAGCGCGCGACGTAGGGACGCTAGCCGTCGTTCAGCCCCCCCTGTGCCACTCCGCCACTGACGAAAGTGTACACGGCGGACTGTACAGCCTACCTAATTTTTTGTTTCCCAGAGACCTGACGTGTATCCGCGTATCCACGGAAGCGTAGACCAGTCATTTATCGATCGGCCAATAAACACGACGCCTATGAGCCGATGAACTGTACCGGGTCGATGAACCTCGGATCGATCGTGGGCTCGTGGTCAATTACATAAAAAAAAAAAAAAAAAAAAAAAAAAGACGAAGGAAACTAAAACCGCACGTTGATGAAAAGATTTATGAAACGCTATTACGGAACGCACGCCTCGGTAATCCGGTTTCTACGGATTACACGGTTTTTGCTGAGATGACACAACAAAAGCTCGCACGAAGTTATCCGCTTGATTATTCGTAACGCATCTCGCGAGAATCCTCCGCGTTTACCAGCTAGCAGTGCTATATCTATATACACGGTGGATCTTTCGTAAACAATGGTTGTGCAATTTGACATTTTTTTAAGACCGTGAAAAATGCCACATTGGCAAGTATGGATCTTTTTTTTTTTTTTTTTTTTTTTTTTTTTTTTTTTTTTGCAGAGATCAAATTCCAAAGCTCGCGCGAAGTTATCCGCTTGATTGTCGTAACGCATCCCGCGAGAATCTGCCATGTTAATGCGAGGCTGCCAGGTGCATGGGACAATGGTGCTTACGGCCGATAGTATATCTGTATCTATACAATGGTATGCCACATCTGTATATAGTATAGAATATCTGTACAAACGGTCGATATTTCATAAATAATATTTCAATGTGAAATTTGTTAAGACGTGAAAAATTCCACATCGGCCTAAGTGTGCACGGTCTTTTTGCGGAAGCGAAATAACAAAGGTTGCACGAAGTTATTCGCTTGATTGTCGTAACGCATCTCGCGAGAATCTTTCGTGTTTACTGCGCTGGCCAGGTGCAGAGGACAATAGCGCTTACGGCTAATAGTACTATATACATATATATATGCATGCGTATGTATATATATATATATATATATATAAACGGTCGATCTTTCATCAATAAAACACCGATTCGGTTGCGTGTGCTCGGTCGATAATAAGCTTTATCCGAGTCGACTGATAATTCCGGGTCGTAATAGTTTTTATTGTCGATCACACCGGTCGGCGATTGAATCGGGAGCGTTCGTGTCCCGAGGCTGCCTCGTGCACCGTCGCAAAAAAAAACACGTCTGAGCGATCCTAGATACGGGCAAGTCGCGCGGTTGCCCCGGCGTTTTCTCTCTGGGAGTTGTAGGTTGGCGAACGGAAACGGGTATTATCCGGAGCTCGGGGGGGGCTTTGCCGAGAACAATCCACGTTACCGCTGGTTCGCCACTTCTCATCCTTCCACACGGGGTCGTTACACCAACCGCGGGCTCTACGTCTTTCTAATTAATTATTAATTTTTACCGTGAGAAAAGCCGACCGGGGTCGGGCGACGTCGCGCGGCGTGCATGCGTGCCGAACGCGACAGCGCGCGATCCTACGACGAGTTGCAATCTATCGCCTGTACGGAGAGACACCGAAGATGCCATTCGAAAAGGTCACTCACCGTCACTTCAAGGCCGCCCAGGACTTGTCACATTTTACTACACCACGATGTATATCCAGTTCAAAAGTGAAAACAACGAAAAACAACAAACAGAAACGCATCAACTTGGCACACGTTTGCTTGACCGATCCCCTTTCCGAAAAGGAAACGGTCGTAGGAACCGAAGAATTAGAAGGTGAATTAAACGAACAGAAACGACCGGAACCTGACGCACGCACCTCAGCTGCTGTCCGATCTCAAGTGTCGGCCACCACTACTCCTGGGACGCGCGACCACTCACGCAATACTAACACGCGTCAATGGGACACCGTATCGATAGCTCGTTTTGTAGTTTACCTCCACTCCGTGCCGCTCTGCCGTGTGCGAGGTTACTGCGCGTGCGCGCGACCCCAAACCCGCTTCACCATAATTCGCCTCGGTATCTTCCGTCACGCGGCCATCTTTGTTTCGATACCCCCACTTACGTCGCGTCGACCAATGAGAAACGAGGATTCGTAACGCGTTGCGAGACTCGCCGGTTTTCGGGACTGAGCGCCAAGTCGTTTGAATCGCGTGCTCTTCGCCAATTCTCTGCATTCTTGTTATCATAATCTTTACTGACGCGCGATTGCCCGTTGGTGGGTAATTCTCGGGGAGAATATCTGTCGTGGAAGGTTTACCATAGTAATTAAAATATTTATTATCACAAACTATGAAATCAATTCGTACACGGTAGTATAATAAAAGCTTATCGAAACTATTATATCATTTTGCCAGTGACATGCGTGACTGCGTTTTTTTTTTTTGCAGCGATCGAAGGACCAATTATCATTTATACATTCATAATTATTCATTTGCCATGAAAAAAAATTAATTTCTGCCATGATTGCACAGTTAGAGGACCAGACCTATAATAACGACATACACGTGCTTCGCTTCGCTTTTTTTTTTTTTTTTTGCTGTTCGTAATAATCGCTCGTCTACTCGGCGTGTAAAAAGTTAGTCGATGTCGACGCACCCGCGTACAATAGATTCGCGGAAACGGCGATGAATAAAAATTTGTTCTGGACAAAAGGCACCTTTTGATAATAATATCCACTTAAAGTTACATCAAAATTATATTGCATTACGAAACTACTATGTACATATTGATGGTATAGTGTCATCCGATTCGGTACTGTAGTTATTATTCTCATACGTGTTACATTGAAGGTGCTTGCGTCGTTCAAAATCTCACCCATAAAATATATATATATATGTATTCATATATATACGTATATTCATAAATATATCAATGTTTTTTTTAATTTTCGGTTAAAGAAAAACAAAGGTAGAGTATTCCGAACGTTTTAACGAAACAATACTTTCCTAATACAGAATCGGAAAATTGCGTCGTCCAATATATCTCCCATCCACGACCTACCGAGTTCGCTTCTCGCTCGATCGTCGTGAAGGTTTCTGTTTTTTTTTGTTACCATATCTAAAACAATTACATCAATTCGACAAACGATACAAAAAGAAAAAACGTATTCTTAAACGATAGACAAGGTATACGACATCCTGCTAAAAATCACGCGACCTTTCGCGGCTCGTAAGGTTTAATATTTTCGATTGTCCTTCAACGACGACAGTGTATACGATTGAACAACAAAGGCACCTGTGAATTTGATCCCAAACTTAATTTGTATCATCTTTAGCGGGTTTTTTTTTTTGTTTTTTAATAATTATGCCAGATGTACGATTTCTTTTTTTTACCCGTTACGATATTGTGTAAATTGTTTCGCGGCGATAGCTCAATACTTTGTATAGTGAGATACGTTTTTTTTTGTTCGTCTTGCATTCGGCGGCCTCGGAAATGGTCGACCCGAAACGACCTTGAATTATATTATCGAGCGATACATATCCTTGGAAGATGCGCCACCTTCGATCGTTCTCGCGATACAAAAAAAAACTCGCGCAATCTTCTCTTCGCATATAAAGGACGTTTGACGATGCTCCTCCTCAGCGTAAGAGAACTCTATGAAGCTCGCGAAGTGATTGCGAATTGAGCTCGTAGAGTTTAAGCATCAAGCGCGCTCACTTGATTCGATCCGAATTCGGGATATTCGCTATGCTGGATCACATGTGAATCGTCGCCGCTGTGTATCGGGCCTCTCCTCGTCGCCAGCTCCACTGGCTCGGTCGGTACTGAGGAATGACAATCGTTAGTATGAACGTAAAAAGGACTAAACGGGAAAAATTAAAAATAAATCATTGCTTACCCTAATGAGCATCTGTCCGGACGCGCTGTGAGGATTGCGATAAGCGTAGCCGCCCCAAGCGACGAGACCGGCGAGCAACGAAACGATGACAAGTATTCCGATTATACCAGAGACTCCCATGTTCATGTGACTGGCCGCTGAAATTGCAAAAACAAAAATTAATTAAATACAAGCATTAATGAAACACATAAATTAATTAAATGAATAATGGAATCTAGGCTGAGGATTATCTAGATCGCAAAGCCGTTAGTACGACTTTGAGCGAGACTTACTGTTATCGAGAATGCTCGCACCAGCCGCTCCCTTGGCTGCAATACTATTTCGATCGACACTAGCCGACAATTCGGCGTCCGCACGCATGTGCCCCGGACGATGGTGACTGTCATAATTTTCCGTGTAAGTTGTGTGCGTTGCCGAGCAACTGTTCTGCTCTTTGATGTTCCTCTGTTCGCATCCCTTCTCAAGCCAATCCTGCCTGAATCTGAATGTACCGGTGCTGCACTGATGCAGGTCCGGGCACCATTTGCAATCGAAGTCCGGTACTTTCGTCAGACAATCGTTGCAATTATCCATCTCCAGACAGGTCGGCAAAGCCTTCAGATAAAGTACCGTCCAGTTTCTTATCTCTTGATGATTGACGTTCACGCGGTGATACTCGTAGATCGTTTTCCTGCGGACAACTGTGTAACAAAAGAAAAAAAAATTATGTAATTTATTTGAAGGATTTCTCCTTTACAATCGCAATATATATCATATAATAAATCCTAAATATTAGAGCTCCAGAGTAATGAGTTATAAAAGTTGAAAAAGTTAAAAAAAAAAAAAAAAACACTTAAGTCTACGGTTTATACAAATTTGGATCGCTTAAGATTACGAATTGTAAAGGCTAATAACACTTCACGTTTTTTTCTTTTTTTTTTTCATTGTAACTCCTCCCTCCTACGCAGGTCTTCGAACTGAAATGTTTGCCGATTTTTTTTAAGTTTCGTAAGTCGACCCAGTAAAATTCAGTGCCGAGAATTGATTGCTCAGTCTGGCCATTCGTGAGATCATAGATCTCAAACACAAAAATATAAGCTCAAGAAAAAAATCCTCTTTCGTGTTTTTCTTTGAAAATTTATCGAGGAAATATATTCGTGTTCGTAATTCTGGTCCGGTGCACCGGGAACACGAGGAAGAGAGACGCGAGCGCGCTCCAGCTTTTTATAGAATTGGATGAGAGCCAAAACATTAGCGAATAAAGTTCGATGCGCTCCAAACGGCTTCTAAGCTAGTCTGCCACTTGTCTAGGTCGCGCTGCTGGATCATATGGGACTTTTTTCGAGAAAATTATTACCGCTCGAGAATTTTTTACTCACAGAAGATTGTTCTGTCCATTATGTAGGCGTCGCTGAGGCCGACCTTTACGGGATGCGCGGTATCTTCGATGGCTTCAACCATCAGCGGTATCTTTGAATACACGAAGACGATGTTGCCGTTGTCGTGGAGAGTAGCCTGAAAAGTGAAACCTCCGGCTTCCGGTTTGTCCTGGAGAACGACCTCTTCCCACTCGACCGTGAAAGCGGTACCTGCACAATCGTACACACAGTCAAATCATTGTTTCCTCGTTGTGTCGAAAGGCTTCTCGTGGCTTACCGTTGTCCGCGTACTTGACCCAGCTGTCTCTGGAAAGACGAGTGTCAAAGTTCGCCATCAGCGGGGCAATGTACTGTGTGGCCGCGAGCCATTTATGCACGTATTCTCCTGTGTACAAGAAACCCCCTGTTGCGATTGTGATGTTCCGAACCTTGTGCCCGTAGAACGGAAAATCGAACTTCAGCTTGACGGTCTGAAATTGTATAAAAAAAATTAATTACAATAAAAATATAGAACATAACGAAAATATTGATGAAGAGCACACGGGGTCAATTTGACCCTAGCCGCGAATATTTCGGTAACTATGCACTTTTCGGAAAACAAGGTGAAGACATTTTTGTGGCGAATTGATCAAACTTTAAGCTCACAGTCAGGTTTAAAAAAAAACAAACTTTTTTACCCGTCCAAAAACGTGCTTAAAGTTGACGTTAGGCGAAACAAACATCGGACAACGGTGGGGTTAAAATGACCCTTAATGCGTACTAAGGGTTGAATTAAATAATCATAAATTCAAGATAATTAAAATGAGGTAAAATTAAAACCAAGAACATAAAAACAGTGTAGCGATCTATAAACGATTTTCCTAAAGCACCGTGAGTAACGATTAGCGTACCGCTGCTCTTCGATGGCTCTGACTGAGCAGGTCGTTGACCTGACGGTCCGGATGATTGTCCATGTCGATCCAGTACATTTTGGCGATGTTCTCGTCGCTGAAGAAAGTGATGTTGTAATACTGATGGGTGTCCTCCTCGGTCTTCGTTATGTTGTTCTGGGCGAGGGTGTTGTTCGTGACATCGGAAAATTTACTTATCGATATATCACCGAGATCGCTGTCGGTCGAGTTTCCCGACTGAGTTGCGTCCTTGTTGATGGTTGAATTGATCGCTTTCACCTCCGGTGTTCCATTCGCGTTGCTTTCGTCTTTCGTCGTGTTTAACTTTATCTCGTCGCTTAACTTTGGCGGTGCCGGCTTGTCCGGGTTCTTGTCGTCCGGCTGTGTATCGGGCTTTCGCGTTGCGTTGTCCCAGCGTGTTTGATTCGCCCATATGTGCACCTGTGGAATCGCATAAATGAGGTAAATATTATTTCAATTTTTTTTCTTCCTCGTAAAGAAAGCTGTTTTCGTTGAAATTATAAATTCGAGATTTTAGTGTCGGAATACTTAAGAATGCGTCACATGTATATTCCCAGCCAAAAGTGATATTCACTGAGAATTTAAACACTTCCTAGTTACATAAAAATATGTTTAAAAAATAAACTCTATTAAAGTTATTAAGAATATTCATTTTGCGTAACAATAATGTCAAAAAGTGTTTAAAAAAATCTTTCAACAAATAATCAGCACACGTTCTTTTTCTCTTTGCAAATGAATTCATTGTTTTCCTAGAAGTCACATAAATTTTTTCAGAAATTAAAAATGTCACATAAATTTTTCCTAGAAGTCACATAAATTTTTTCAGAAATTAAAAATGAACAAAAAAAAAAGTTTTACTTGTTTTCAGACAATTTTATTTTTTAACTAATGTGCTGGTAACTTTTAGGCATTGTTACCATGCAAAATCAAAGACCTTGACATCGTTAATACGGCTGATTTAAATTAAACGTTTTGTTGAGAATGTATGTGTGACGCATGCTTAAAATAGTCCGAAACATAGAGAAATGTGAGTTTGCTTGGCAGGTGGATGTATGCGAATGTGTGACAGACTCGCATAATTTAAACCGACTATAGCTCGGTAACAGTTTGAGATAGCCAGTAAAAATTCGGTAAACTAGTAGAGCGGCAACGTCTCTTCATTCAGTGCAATTTTTATGAAGATTGAGCCCGAATTGTGGATTTTTGTTTTTTCATTCTATCACAGAAGTTTCATTATAGTGTTGAAACTGCCGAAGAGAGATAAACATCGAAAGAAACGTACCGGTTGGCCTGTAGCGGGATTCATCGGATTCGAGACGACGATTGTAGTGTTTTTCGTTGATTTTGGTGCATCGAACTTGGCGGTGGAATTAAGGTCCGGTAGATGAGTCAATTTCTCGACGGGACTCATCGTCGAACCGCCCATCGAGGTCACCTTGTCTGTCGCGTATGTTACGTTGGTGGAAGTGGCGTCGATCTTGATCTCCGGTTGTTCGGAAGTTGGATCGTCCTTCACGGGGATTGGCTCCTCGCCGCCGTAACGACGTCTTCTCGACAGCACTGCGCCATTAATATCGTTGGTGTAAAAAATGTGAGACACATCATCCTCCGGCGAACTTGGGCCTCTCGATAAAGCGTTGTAATTATAGTAGGCGGAATCTGCAATGAAAATAAAATTGTTACATGGTTAACAAGTTATAAAAAGAACTTACGATATTAACTAGTTACAAAAAAAAAAAAAACAAGCGGACCTTTGCGGCGACTGGTAATGTAGATCGAGTTCCATTATAATCAATATAATGTTTTTGTCATATAATTGTATTTTCATGCGCGCAGTAATTTCGTCACAAAGCAACGATGCGAACTTCGACGAGCGAAGCCGATGCAGCACAGTTGGTTGGTCGCGTAAAACGTAATTATTGATTTTCTTTTTTCTTTTTTTTTTTTTTTTTTTTCTTTCTGTGTCGACTATCCGTCCTACGGCTACTGCTGAGCGTGCAGTCAAGTTCGATCGACGGAGGGCAATGACCTCGAGCAACGAAGAATACATAGACCCGGCATCGGTAGCATACATAATACAGTAGAACTTCGATTGTCCTAATCGATCGAGGTCCCAGTTCGGTGGAGCGAAAGTTCGGATAATGGAAATATTTGAACGATACAGATATAATTTTTTAAAAATATAAACCCATATTAATTTGATAATATGATTGTGTGTGCGTAAGTACCATTTCAATATTTGGCCAATAAGTAAATATCGACCTGTAAAAGGATTCTATCCGTTAAATAGATAAATAAATAAATAAATAAATAAATAAATAAATAAATAAATAAATAAATAAATATCTCTGCGCAAAGCCACCAACTGATGAATACAGCGCGACACTGCCGACGCGTGAGCACTGTAACGTATAAACGCGCGATACAAGCCTGAATACTGCGCCACATTGCTCAGGCCACGACTATAAGATCTTTTACGATTCTCGGCAATCTCGTATCTGTTTAAGCTACTTCGATTTAGCTCTGTATACTGTACATTTTAATGTAAAAAAAGGCTTGGGCCATTTATACCAATAAAATAAGATATGCTTGGATATCGACGATTCGGATAACCGAGATTTTACTGTAGAAAGTGTATACACGTAACCTCGTGGACGAGGCACCGATTATTCTCTTTCGGAAATCAATACAATCTCCATGCAAAATCAGTACATTACGATACTAGTGCGATAAAACTTTCTTTTACGCGTGCGAGGTTGCAACACGAGCCGAAGGCGAATGTTGCAATCACACAAGTTAAAGGGTAACATTTTTTGCACAAGTATCGTACAATGTTTTATTTAACAAGGTGTGAAAATGGGATTTTACGGTAGCATGTACCATAGTGCACATGCTACACTATCGTACGTAACGCATAACATAAATACATAAAACTCGTGCACGAAGCAACGATTATTCTCTTTCAGAAATCGATACAGTCGCCATGCAGAAAATATACTTAAGTTCTATTCTATATATGTATATATATATTTATATATTGTGTTCTTCGACGATACAGGTAGACACAGCTCGACTCGATTCTCCTCTCCTTTTCGCTAAACATCTTTTTCATCGAGAGTCTGCCGTCCGTGAGCCAACCAGTGCGCCACGACCTCGAAGTCCTTGAACTGTGGAGCCGAGCTGGTTCGAACGGAGCCCCGTCGTATAATCTTATCACGCTTTTGCCTCTGGCCAATTCTATCGGAGAGCCTTTGGCACCGCCGTTTCGGTACCATTCGTTTCCAGACGTCGATTATTGCGATTAATTTGACTAATTTCCTTTTGATTAATACATAATAGGTGGGTATTGACGAAGAGCCGAAAGCACCGGCCCAACATCGGATGTATCGCATGATATTTATTTATGTATTTATTTATTTATTTCATATATGGGACAAACGTTTTTACAAAGAAAAACTGTTGCAGATAAGAGAGTATATAATTGTCTTCGGTATAGTGTATTTCAGATAAAAGAAAATCATAACAAATAAGAATATTTATGGAAAAAGAACTTTGAGAGTTAAAAGTTATCCGTCGAGAAGAACCCGAGTAGAGGGCGGACTTGTGTAAACAGATTAATTATTTTTCCATTGAGTCTCTTCTCACTCTGCCGATTCCCGTACCGAATATCTTCGCATGCGGACTTATTTATTTATTTCATATACGGGACTAAGCTCTTTTACAATGAAAATACAGATGTAAAGAAGAAAGTATGATTGCATTTAGTACAGTGTATTCCAGATGAAAGGAAATAGACAAAATCGCAATAAGGAAAAATATTTATGGAAAAAAAAAAGAAATTTGGGAAATGATTTAAAAGTTCTTTCGTAGAATAGAATCCGAGTAGAAAGTGAACACAAGTTCGTACGCAGATATTAATTATTTTATATTTTTCCGTCGAGCAACCCGTCGTTCGCTCTATTCCCGTTCCAAATATCTTCGCATGTGTAAATTTGTATCAAGAAATCTCGAGCCACGGGAGAAATACGAACGAGACACGATACATTACGCATCAATGGCTGTGCAACGGCTGTGCGATGCCTCGTGCCATTCCGTACCAGCACTCTCGGCATTCCATGACAATTATTTCCCTAATTCCCTCGCACACCCACTCACGCATACACGCATTTGAAACTCTTATGCAGAATTCAATCGAGCCACTGATCGATTTTTCAATCCGTCGCGAAGACAATCGTCTGCCTGCTGGTACAGCGTCTACTCTACTCGTTCACCTCTGCTCTCGAGGATAACTGGTAATACAACGGACCATAAATTTCAGTCGAGAGGAATATCAGCCGGTGAAAGTGTCGCGGGCGCCGCCTCGCGCCGGAAATCGAAAGCGATTTTACGGCCAAGCTCTCTCGACCGAGCCCGGTCGTCTCTAAGCGTTCCGATAAATAAATAAAATATATATTTACATTTAATCCCCAAAGTATTTAGTATTTAATGATTAGTATCAAAGTATTGGTATTAATATTAAGGTCGTTAGTATTTAATCCGTAAAGTATTATACGGAGAGGGAATTTCTAGTCAAATGAGTGCTAAATTTTCACAATTATGGTCATTTATTAACAGTAAAAGAAGTCGATTTGTATTACTGCATGGCTATCTCAATCAAGAAAACCTCAATCAAGGAAACGATTAATACCGATGTTTTTGCAGATAAATGAACTGATAAATGCAAACGCTACCATGACGATACATTTTCGTTGAGTTTTTTTTTTTTTTCAAAGAAGAATCCTTATTTTTCAACGAATTTTAATATCCCACGACTCGTTTTGTTGCTCACACGTTGCTAGATTTTTTTTGAATAGTCTTGGCTTCTTAAAAATGACAGCAGCTTGTTTATGGAAAAAGAAATTTCTCATAAACCGGTTAAACAAAGGGTCGTACTCGTTGAAAGGTCAAGCCTGCAAAGAATCTACTTGGTGAATTCGTGGAGCAAAGTTAAAGAAACAAAAATGAGCCGTGGTACATTAAAATTGGTCAAAAGTGCAGATTTTACTTCGCAAAAAACTCAACAATAACGCACTACCATGGAAATATCGTGGAAATACCATCGTGACGAATATTTCTCTTGGTTGAGGACAAAAGCGATAATACAAATCGACCTCCTTTACTGTCAATAAACACATACAATGATGGATAGGCAATTGAAAAAATTTAGCACTCACTTGACACGTGTCTTACACACGTGCAACCATCGCTAAACAATTTCCGGACATACGAATGTAGATAGATTAAATAAAATAGATTTTTTTTTTTAAATTGAATATTAATGTACACTTCGTTATCTATGTTCTTGGAGCCTCGGAATTTTTTTTACTGCACAGCGAGAGAGAAATCGAGCGAGGAAAAGCTGGAGAGTCGAAAGAACCGGGAATCTCCTTACCCCGACGACTCGGTCGAGGGAGCCGAAACGTGATAACGTTGGCCGTTCTCTAATGACCCGACGCTAATTGCGCCCGATTACGACGATGACGTTGGTGCGCGCGGATTAGAGAAGCCGGCTTCTACGCGCTGGGCGCCTCGCACGCTCGTCCGTCGGCTTATCAAGGCGCCTCTTATATTGCCTCTCACCCTCTTTCTAGTCTAGCTCGTTCGCTACGCTCTCTTCAAAATATCACTCGCTAACAGCCATTCAGATATCACGGAGAACTTTTTTATTTATTAGTGAAACTGAGTGTACATATATATGTATGTATATAATTTTTTTAATCGCCTCTCCATTCCTCTCGTCATTCGGATATCGTGGAGCATTTTTTTTTTTTTTTTATTAGGAAACTAACGCCACTAGTTGTCGACCTTTCGGCGAACTAAAAAAAAAAAAAAACTGAATTTATATATGTGCTAGCGGTTATGTTGGCTCGGACACTCGCATCGATCGTATGGTTCGTAGTATGTGGAAATCAAGTTCGTACGGAATAGAATTTCGGAACTTCGAACTCCATTTCATGCTCTATGAAAACCGAAATTTCGGAATTACAGCATACAGACTGGAATTCGGATCTCCAAAATCCTTTCCATATGCCGTGAAAATCGAATTTTTCGAAAATATAAGCATATCGAATGGAATTCAGATTTGCGAAATAATTTCCATATGCCATGAAAACCGAATTTTCGTAAATATAGCATATTTTTTCTATGTTTTCGACAATTTGATTTTTATTGTAAATGGAATGAATTTAAGAAATCCAAATTACATTCTATTTGCATATGGAATGGAATTCGGATTTCCGAAACCCATTCCATTTACAATGAAAATAGAATTTTCGAAAATATAGCATATTTTTGTTATGTTTTCGACAATTTGATTTTTATTGTAAATGGAATGAATTTAAGAAATCCAAATTACATTCTATTTGCATATGGACTGGAATTCTGATTTCCGAAATCGATTCTATCGTTATAAAAACCGGGGGGGGGGGGGGGGGGGTCAGCCTCTCCGAAAGAGGGGGTGAGCTATGTATGCGTGAGCATATGTATAAGAACATTTTTTTTAACCGTCTCTCCATTCCTCTCGCCATTCGAATATCACGAAGAACTTTTTTTTTATTATTTACACTAACGCCAATAGTTCTCTATCTTTCGACGAACCGAAAAAACGGAATCTCTATATGTATACATATATGATTTTTTTTTTAACTGCCTCTCCATTCCTCTCGCTTTGTATCTCCGCGAATCCGAGGGGCTCTCGGTGTTGCGAGGAGATGCGAGAGAGCAGAGGGACGCTCGAGAGCGGAGAGTCTTGACCTTGAGCGAGAACTCGGACATTCGAGGATATTCTCGAGAAGCGTGAAGGTATCGAGGGTTTCTGGAGCTACGTGTCGGGTAAGAGCTCCGGTTGTATTACTTGCCCGCAGAAATAACTTTCCCGCTCGCCTTTCCGCCCGCGACCGGTGTGCTGTAAGCGATACGGATAAGAGCGTTCGCTCTCGACTTATGCAATCGACCTATCCCTCAGGAAGTTTGACTTATCTGTATCCGCAGCGTTAATATTTATAATGCGTGCCAGTGTGTTGTTCGTAATCAACTTCGGGCCGCCCTCCACCGAGAGTCGCGCTAAAACTGCGAAACGTGCAAAGTCGGACAAATCGTCGAACACGAACATCGTCGAGGAAGACCCGTCGATCGAAGGGTTCGAATGTATTTAAGTTGCGGTATTCATCGACTAATATTTTTTTTTTAGATAATCTGTTACAGGAAGATGCAAAGAAAATACACACTATTCGACCTTGGAAATAGCGTCGTCGCTTCACAATTGTGATAAGTTGCGTTGGGCTGGAAGTATCGCGGCTGCTCCGTCGTTTAGAGTCGTACAGACCGTCCATATAACATGGTCGTATGGTACAAATCCGCTCTCGAGCGGCTACCGGAGCCGACCACGAACATAAGAAGAAGAAATCGTCAATAAGGAAAACCACTTATGAAGTCTCATCGATCGAACGGTTCAAATTTGAATCAATTTCCGAACGAATTGTGGTGAAAACGGAAGAAATCGTTAATAAGAAAAACTATTGATGAACCCCCGTCGATCGAACGGTTCTAATTGGGAATCAATTGGTAAACGAATTATAGAGAAAATAGAAGAAATCGTCGATAAGGAAAACTATTGACGAACCCCCGTCGATCGAACGGTTCGAATTTGAATAAATTGGCAACGAATTGCGTCGCTCATCGACTAATTATATTTAGATGATCTGTTACACAAAGACGCAAACAAAATACGGACTATTCGACCTTGGGAAAATTTCACCTCCACCGTTCGAAGCCCTCGGTATAACGGCTTCGTTCGAGCGCTCGAGTGCTTTTCGCGGAACGATTATGGCGTCGATGTCGCCTTTCTTTGTAGCGGTCCTTCTCGCTATTTTTCTTTTTTTTTTTTTTTCAAGGCGACGTACTCTCGTCAAGCTAATAGCGTATCCTCGGTAAATAATAGGATTCGACTTTGATAGATGGATAATACCGGAGGGGCGACGCTTGAAAATCACTGACGAAACGGCTCGCGAATTTTCAGGCCACCGGGTGGACTGATGGCTGCCTTTGCGTTTCGCCCTGTATATGTATAGCGCTACGGCGGTCGGAACGACCGCGGCGCTGTGGGGACCTCTCGTGTTTCGAATCCGTGATCGACGAAACGTTGCAGCGTCGGAGGAAAAGTTAACGCCAGAGAGCCATCCAGATCAACGGTACCGACGATCGACGAGAAATCGTATTATAAAAAATTAATAACAATAAATCAAATTGAGTGACCAATCGGAACATCTGCTCAGTAAAAAAAAAAAAAAAATGTTCGTACTTTTTACAACTTATCGTCCACGAGTGTCCACAATTTTTTATTTGTTAATTTTCCGATCGCGCCATCCGGCTCTAGTTTTTAAAACAAACGTAAAAACTAAAACTGTTAATGAGACGAGAAATAAAAGGAGAGGGTTGTTTATTCAAACCCAAAGAAACGAGCTTGTCACATATGTAACAAAGTTATTTTCACGAAATTATTTTTTAGTGTGCACAGTAGAAAATAATTACGTAAAATCTGAACACTTCGTTTGGTTAAAGTAATTTTGTTTAATAGTAACAAGCTTGTTTCTTCAGATTTGGATATGACAAAACTGTCGTTTTATTTCCTGTGTCATTAACAATTTTAGTTTGTACATTTGTTGCCAAAACAAATGTTGTCAAAAGTACAAACTCTTTCTACTGAGAAACTCAACGGCGCTATTGAGTATTACATTTTGCCTTTGCGTTTCGCACTGTACTGCGTTACAGCCGACGGAACGTTCCAGGCGCTGTGCGGATCTCTTGTTTCGCAACCCGTGATCGACGAAACGTCGCAACGCCGGAGGAGGAGGCAGCGTGTTCGCGAGCTATTCGGACCAACGGTACCGACGACCGACAAGAAATTGAATTAAAAAGAAAGTGGCCAATGAGAACACCGGACGAAGCCGATGGACACAAACCGAGAGACAGAGCGCTACAATCGAGAGTGTTAAATTCTCCTCCGGCTCGAATAACGATGGAACAGCGAAAATATCTTGTACCGCACTTAATAGTTTTCTTCGACGGTTCAATGGTGCAAAAAAAAGTTTGCAAAAGCGAAACATCGTGCACCAGATATCGAGCGTTTCCCGGAAATGAAAGTTGGAAGGGGGGGGGGGGGGGTAGGCTTAGTCACTGGCCCGTTGGAAAAACTGTCGAGCCATAAAACCCGAGACCGCTTCCAAGTATAACATTGCCAAATTATATAAATATTTGTTTTTTCGCCGTGTATTTTGTGATATAAATTTTTCACCGTCGTACTTTATATAAACAACAAAGTGCCTCGCTGCTTCGACGTCCATCAGAATAAGACCGGCGTATGCTTTCGTATAAAATAAATACATAAATTAAGGAATAAACAAAGGAAAAACAATGGGCGCAACTTGTCCGTTGGTTCTCGAACCGAGTGCTTGAGACACTTCTGGGAAATCGCGCGGTCTCTCGGCTATTCTGTATCGGGGCGAGTGTCAGCGTGTTATATACGGAACAACGTGCTCGTTAAATATTTCGAAACGAAACGGATGACAAGGTGGCGGGATGTCGGCTTCTCCGAACCAAACCAAGAAACAAATCCACAATTTTCCAAGATATATTTAAGATGCAATGGAATTTTGAAATTCTGAAAAACGAAATTCTGAAATTACAGCCATGTAAAATGGAATTTCAAAATTTCGAATGTCGTATGAAAACGGATTTCCGAAATTACAGGACACAGAATGAAATTTCGGAATTTGCGAGACGTTTTTCTTAGTTTTATTTTCGTCAGAAGATGAAAGAACAAGGGGACGGTAGAAAATACTTTCTTGAGATAGAAATCTTCGTTGTTGTCTCGATGGGAATCGAAAATGTATAATACATCGACGCAACGGGTACAGCCGGGAGTGCCTCTGCGCTTTACATGTTTGATCGGCTTACGGATTAATCTGGAGAACGTCTAGTTCGCGAGTTCCTTAGCGTTCACTTCCTTTTTTTTTTTTTTTTTCTTCGTTTTTCTTCTCTCTTTCTCTCGCTCGCTGAGTACTCGACGGCTCACGTCTCCGGGTATATACGTGTTAGCGTTCGTTAAACGCAAAGCTAGACGGTAATCTCACCGCCTTCGTGCCTTCTTATTTGCCGACATATCGTACCGTTGAATATATCACTGGATACACGAGCTAATGCTACCTCTCCGGACTCGTGCAGATATATCTTCGATACATAGCGCATACGGTAGATAGCGCATTTTTTATTCCCCGTATATATACATAAAACTCCATTATCCCGTTCATTTATGCATCTTGGCAACACTCAATCACGTTTTGCTGAAACATTGAAACGTTGCAACAAAAAAGACGATACCACGATATAATGATTGATCGATCATTTTCCTGTGTCCTAAATAATTATGGGGCAAATATTCTATGATGTTCGAAAGAAAATCAGAACTGTGTAACTCAACGCAAAGAACTATAATATTAATATTAATATTAATATAATAATAATAATAATAATAATAATAATAATAATAATAATAATAATAATAATATTAATAATAATATATTAATATTAATATTAATAATATATTAATATTAATTAATATTAATATATTAATATTAATATATTAATATTAATATTAATATTAATATTAATATTTGGCAATGGCGTTCACAAAAAGAATTTTAAAAGCAAATAAAAATAAACGGGCATGCGATAAACAATAATAATAAAATATGATTAAAAATAAAAGAAGGGGGGAGGGTTGCAGGCACATGTTGCGCGGCAAGCGGCAGGTGTTATCACCTTGCGGTTGGATTTACAAGTGCTATAATCAGGAATCATAGCAGTTGCAAAGAGAAACAAAAGTGCGGGGCTACGCAGTTTGCGTATTGTCTGGCTTTCGGTTGCGAGCGAGTTGCGTCGGTTATCTCCGGTTACTCGGGACGGCGATGAGTGTCGGGCGGTGGGGAGAAGAAATTCCAGCGGCGACTACGGCGGTCGCAGTAGCGGCTGAAGTGTCCCGCGTGTGTCCTATGCGCGCTGGGGGACTCTTCTCCAGCGATTATGCGCTTTGCGTAACAAGCGCGGAGCCGCGACTACAACGACGAGGACGCAGACGACTCTGACGACGTTCGCCTTCGGCTTACGTAAATGCAAGGACGCACTCGGATACAAGAGACAGACTTCGCATCGCTGAGAGACGCGAGTCGCCGCCGATGCCGCTGCGGTGGCTGCGCGCGCACCCGAAACACCTGATCGCCAACCGTCGATGAAAGGCGATCCCTCTCGTTTAATCTCCCTATTGTAAAATACGACGGGACAATTATATGCTATATCGTTCGCAAGTTCAAACGCTATCCGAACTTGTCAACTGCTGGCACATCGTTAATGCAAATTGCCGGTCGTTGCTATATTGTTTGTGTTTGCATGAGTACGAAGGAGGTTGGAACACTTCGCACTCGTCGAATGAACACGCTTCATTTTTGAAGTCTTTTTACACGAACTTACTACCCATGTATTGATTTTAGTGGATGAGTATTTGTGTCGCAACAGATATTCTTAACTTAGACAAATATTGATTGCAATGAATTTGCATAAATATTAACTTGCGTGTGCTATATTATTGCAAATCAATTGCAATTAATATTTGTCTAAGTTAAGAATATCTGTTGCGACACAAATAACCATCAACTATAATCAATACGTGCGTTAAAAATTTGAACAAAGACTTAAAAGGTGTAGAACTTCTTTGACTATAGTGTGAAGCGCTCCAGCCTCATTAACTGTGCAATTTCGTTAAATCCCGACAGCGACTTCGGCGTCAAAGTAACAGCGCAGTGTAGTAAATTAAATCAGCGATAATTCCTAGCAGCGTGCATAAATTTTTCTCCTAATTCCGCGATAGTCTTATCTAGAATGTCAATCCCCGCCGTTCGTGCAGCACCGTTATCTCTCTGTGTGACGACAGTCTTATCGCCGGTGTGTTTTGCTTTGAAGATGCACAACGCTTTTTTTTTTTTTTCCTCACTCGTGTCTTCGTGAAGGGAAAAAAAACCCGTGACAACGTTGGTTACTCGAGCGATGAAAATGCGTAAGGTCGCCGTTCGGGAATAGGACAGCGTCAGGGGCGCTGCTGTCCTATCCCTGTCGCGCATGCGCGCGCGTTGTTCCCTCGAGTGTGATCGTCGCTCGCGAGGCGTGCCGAGGGTCGAATCGTTCTTCCATCAATTAGGTCGGTGGCGTCGTTCAAGGGGACAACGCTTTGAAGGAGAAAAGAAAGAAAGAGTATGGACGCGTAAAAACGTAAGAAAAAAAAAAATGTATAAAAGAAAAGGTCCAACATTGTTGCACGAAGCAGATTCTCCGCTTGGCATTTTTCGCTCGTCGTCGCGAGACTGAGTTTACGACGTATTATTTCCCCCTGCTTACGAGTCACTCACTTGATTCGCACACGCCTTGATGTTTTATAAGAAAAACCGGAATAACCCGAAAAAACTGCTGGCGAACGCAGCAACGCTACTAAATTAATAGTGCGTAGTTATAACAAGATTTTTTTTCATCTATTTTTTTTTTTTTTTTTTTATACGCGTACAGTTTCCTGTAACGGGTTTTTTTTTTTTTTTTTTTTTTTTTTTTTTTTTTTTTTTTTTTTTTTTTTTTAATCCTTTGGTACGCGAGGAAATTGAGAGCAAAGGTGTGTTAACCGTATCGAGGGGGAGCCGAGGAGAGTTGCGGCAGCCGCATAACCAGAAGCCCCATAATCCGTGCGATGCCTCGCATCGTTCAACAAACCTCGGCGAACGATGCTTTTCTACGATAAAGAAAACTCCCGGCAGCGCGATGGAGGGAGAGGGAACGCGAAAGAGAGAAGCAAGAGAGCACGCACGAAGCCACGAGGACCCTCGGGCAGGAAGAGACCTAAAAGTGGATCCGGTCGCGAGAACCCCGGTAGCTATAGTAATAGAGCGCGCCTTTGTTACCAACATACGACTCACAGCTGACTCTTCCGTTATTCCTCTCTTTCGCGCACCTCCGCGCGCTGTCTTCCCAAGACGAAGCGAGGAGTATTGTCGGCGCACAGCGTCGCCGTTATAACATTATCTACCACATGTCTCCCGATATACATTTCAGAAAGAGAAGTCTGCGATTCTTTTTTTTTTTTTTTTTTTACAGACCTTTGCCGACACGCAGCAAAAAATAATTTCGGAAAATCGATATACAAAGTTTTGTAAAAAATAACGTCGCTAAATAAGTGACGAACTAGTTTGTTCAGTTTTTAGTATAAAAACCTTTCATTCTGTTTCCCGTTTCATTAACAATTTTAGTTGGTACATCTCTTTGGAAAACCAGAGCCGGAAACAATTTTTTTTTTTTTTTTTTTTTTTTTTTTTTTTTTTTTTTACTGTGCATGTCGACACTATTCACGATGTATTATAAAATGTATATATGCATGCGTACACGACGCATACAAAGAGAAAGAATAAATAAATAAAAAAAGAGGTGTGGAAATGTAAGTGGTATAATAAATAAATGCCACGTAATAATTTTCGCTCGTAAAGGATGCGCGCGCAAGGGCACGAAGCCGCCCGACTGCGGACGAAGTACGCGACAGACGCTCCTAACCTCTCGTCGCTCGGACACTGCGCGCTAGTGCGTTCTCGCCTGGAATAAATATTAACAGCGGCGAGCAACGATAGCGCACACTGGTATGTTTTTACGAGCCGCGGCAAGTGTTCTACGTCATTGACAGCTCAATTTCCTGTCGCCGTGACAATGTAGAGACGATATACATACGTGTGCACGGCTTAAACGAAATCGCGTTCGCTACTTTACGCTGTATTACCCGCTGGCCACAGCGAACCTACAGTCAAGTGTTGCAAATACATTTGCGCATCCGGGGGTCCGCGCTCTGGCGCATATTGCACGTGTGTGTACGAAGGCTCAATTTATAAATGCGCTCGAGTATATAAGTCCTACTCGTAAACTTTAATCGGTCAATTAGACAAATATCAAACCCCTCTCGAGGTGGCTTCTCAACGGGAACACAAACTAATCTCCGTACGTCTGACCGCTGCGGAGCGCAGAGCTGTACACAAAAGTCCATTTTGCATTCGGTCAGCCGAGAGCAACGACACGAGAGGATCGGCCGGATGAGATGGAATTTCACTGGAATTTCACGTCGACACTTGTGTTTCGTCGCGGAACATGTATTTTTAATACATTATCTATTTCAGTTATATTTTACATAATTCTTTTTAAATACTCAAATACTTTAGTAAAAAAAAAAAAAAAAAAGAAGTCTGGGGTGAAAGTAATGAAAATTGTCGAATGTGAAAAGTGAAATATGATGAGAAAAACTTAAATTAAAACTTTATTGACTCTCACAACATATTTCAGAAAATACTCAAACGAAGTGCCTATCAATGTATTTTAAGTACAAAACCTATTGTTTCTTTTAAAATAAATATATTATTTTGTATTTTCAGTATTTTTGCTAAACTTTGTTTCGCGTTATGCTTCGACACGGCCAGACTAATTAATTCGGAGGCCGTTAAGCTCGTCCGTAGATTTTTATGCTAATGCGATTGGCTGACGTCTCGGCGCGTAATTAATCGAGCGTTTTTTTTTTTTTTTTTTAATTTTAAATACACACATACAGTGTGCATAGGTGGCGAGTCACGAGAACATAAGTTCGCGCTCGTGCGTCAGCGACGCATTGCATCACTGTAATATTATTAGATCTGATTATAAGCTTTTCTTTTTACACATTTCAATAGCAACGAGCGATATTACTTTGATATTTCAATAATTTAATAATAAGCGATCTTATTATGATAGTTTAATAGTTTAATAATGAATATCGTCCGATTTTTGCGATTTTACCTTTACTCGTGTAACTTTGTACGTTTTTAACGTTAACGGGGCGCGAAGGAGAACAATCACCGGACGCTGGGGAGCCGTACGCCGAGACCAAGAGGATTGTCCTACCGGAACGATCGGTGCCGGTAGGACAGCTCTCTATGAATTCGACATGGTCAACGCTCTCGTCGTCTCCCCCGAGTGAGAACTGGCTCGCGTAAAATAACGTCTCGAATGTCTCTATCCTTGACAAAGTATAGCGAGCTTTGTTATCGGGACCGTAGCGATATATACCTGCCGATATAACTGCTGCAGAGACCGGTCGTTGCAAGTCGTCACCGACCTTCCGTGTCATCGGGCACGCTACGAGGTAGTCTCGATGATAAGCGGGAATGATCGCTCGAGAAAGAGTGTCGCGAACAAACCGGGCGCTGACCAGTTCTCAGCGTATATAACGATAATACGAATACAGTCGTTAATCCTACGCAGGCCTTCGAGCGCATGCGCGGGCGAGTGAAATTGAATTCCAGCCCACGGGTATTCTTTTAACGGACACGTTTCTCAATGCGCGTCCCTAGGAAGTTCGCTCCCTCGGTTTCGACTCGATGCACAGTGAACGAGGGAGATAAATAAATGTAATGAAAATAATTTAATAAATAAAGAAAAAAAAAAAATCGTGAAAACGAAATTTACAGGTAGCTTATTTCTCTTGTAATGCCACTTCGTGTGTGAGGAAAATATCAAAGACGTAGGATGCGACTGCAGCAGCTTCGGTCTGTAACGTCTACGGGCATTGATTTTCAGTCTCCGACGGAACTTCCGGTGGACACGTAAGACAAAATTTTCATTAAAAAAATGTACGAGAAACGTATGATTTTCACATAGTCGTTTGTCCCGTTGCGTTGTAATTTCTCTGTGAGAAAAAATGTGAAAGACATCGAACGTGACGCCAGCCGCTTTCGGCCTATAACGACACGGCGATCATCGAGTTTTCAGTGTCCGAAGGCACTTCCGGTGGACACTAAAAAAAAAAAAAAAAGATGTGGAAAACGCGATTTTCGCGTAGCTTCTCTCTTGTTCCAACATACTTCCTCTTATGAGAAAAATATAAAAGACATAGGATGCGACGCTAGGTCGGGCCTATAACGACAGTGTGCATCGATTTTCTGGGGCCGAAGGCACTTCCGGTTGACACTCAAAAAAAAAAAAAATGTTAAAAAACCCGATTTTCACATAATTATTTTCTCGTTGCAATGTAATTACTCGATGAGAAAAAAAAAAAGAAAAACACATTAAAGACACAGTGCGCGACGCCAGGTTAGGCTATAAGGACAAGAGCGTCGATTTTCTGGGAAAAAGCACTTCCGGTGGACACAAAAAGAAAACATGCAGAAAACGCGATTTCCACATAGCATTTTTTTTTTCTCGTTGGAATGTACTTCCTCTATGTGAAAAATATAAAAGACACAGGGACGCGACGCTAGGTTGGGCATATAACGACAGTGCGCATCGATTTTCAGTGTCCGAAGGGACTTCCGGTGGACGCGGACGAGCGGCGGAGACCGCTCGCAGACGGCGGCGGAGGCGAGGACGAAGAGGGCGAGGCACTCACCGCTACCTACGTGTATAACTCGTACGTCTGCCGCCTAATGTATACGCGGCAATACTCCTGTATACCTATATACATACACATTATATATATATGTGTATATATATATATATATATAATGTGTATATATATATATATATATCGATGTATCGTCGGTCTACACGAGCCGTACGTGGGAAAGCGTCACATGTGTGCACTCGTCTTTATGCGGCTCCGGCTTGGATTGCCGGTGTTGGTCGTCTTAGAGACTCGCGTTGTAAACGCAACGGCGAAACTTATACACCTATTCCTATGCATACACGCGCTACTATAAACGTAGCTGGTGGCTGAACGGCGTGCACGAGTCTCGTCTACCCGGACGGCTCGACTTACGGCTCGGCGAGTGCAATGAACTCGCAATTTCGCGCAATCGCACGCTTTTCCGTGCGTCACGTACGACCCGCTTTAGAGAGAGCACGCTTGTTCAGCGACGTCGCTCCGCTCGGACGGGGTGGCGATCCGAATGAGAGCCCGATACGCAAACTGCATCGATGTCGCGAGTAATTTATTTATTTGTTATTTCACGCTTTCTTACGTATGCGTCGAGGAGGGCATTGAGTGAACGAAAATTCACAATCACTCAACCCAGTGACACATTAGAGACGGTGTGTCATCGAACGTACAGCTGTTACAGGCATTTCACACTCATGAGGGAACCAAGATGGCCGCTCAGTGTCTTATTTATTTATTTATTTATTTATTCGTTTACGGGATGAAAAAAATAAATAGTATAAATATAAAGTTTTATGGTAGAAAAAAAAGATGGTTAAAAAAAAAAAACGAAGAATATAATCTCTGTAATTTAAACAAATGAACAGTAACTGCGCGTCTTTTTTTTTGTTACAAGTATCACGGATCAAAGATGGCGGCTCACAGTGTCTTTCAAGGACCAATCGGGAATGAATTATTTTTTGCTCGGGATAAATAGTGTGATGTTCAAGAAAAAAAAAAAAAAAAAAGAAGATAAAATCTCTACTATCGAAACAAATTATTAATATTATGACACGTTGCAGACGGCACTATCGACCGTACAGCTGTTACAGGAATCTTTCACGTCTGAGGAAACCAAGATGGCCGCTCGCAGTGTGTTCAAGACGATGTGGTGGTACAACTCGGCGCCCGGTGGCAACACAAACTGTACTGAGTGCCGTTTTGAGACCGCGGACCGAGAATAAAGAAAATTGGGTTTCCCTGGGTCTGCTGATTCCCGAGGGAAAAAACTATTTCCGGTGCGCTGCGGTCTCGAAACGGCATTCAGTAGAGCTTCAGTGCACATCACCTTAACGACGAATCGGGGATTAATTAGTTTCGCTCGGAATAAAAAGCAAGAGATGGTAAAACAAAAAAAAAAAAAGCAGAAAATATAATATCCAATTTAAATCAATTATCAGTACCTGTGCGTCTTTTTTTTTTTGTTAGAAGTATGACGTATCAAAGATGGCGGCTCACAGTGTGTTTTAGGACGAATCGAGGATTAATTACTTTTTTTTTTCTCGGCACAAATAGCGAAGAAGCTAAACAATGAGGAAAGCGGTAATTATTAATACAGTGAGACATTGTTGTTTTGCTATATAATTCTGCAATTAGACAGTAAAACAATTAATGTGTAATAACACATCAAGCCCTACAGCTGTTTTATGTTAAAAGTATCACGGATCTAAGATGGCCTCTCATAATCTGTTTGCGACAAAACGAGGATTTATTATTTTTCGCTCGGGACCCAAAAGCAAGAGACGGTAAAAAAAAAAAAAAATAAAAAAAATAAAAAAAAGAGGATGCAATCTTTATAATCTAAAAAAAAATCGACTAACAGTGTGTTCAACGACGAATAGCACGTTAATTCATTTTCACTGTGAATAAACAGCGAGAAACGGCTCAGAAAAAGATAAAGACAGTTTGAGCAAATTATTTGTACCTACGCGCTTTTTTTCTTGTTTTCTTTCTTATATTTTTTTTTAATCATTCTTTTCATTATCGTTATTTTCGTCGTCTCTCCTCGTACGAAAATGCCAAAATACAGATTAGTCCGAGCTTTCAGCTCTCCGATATCCGATACGGCGGACGGGAGGGTTATCGGTATCGGCAAATGTTCCACGGACGAACGGAAAGCGAGACGTTCCGTGAGCCGTACAATTTAACCCTCCGACCTCCTCGTGCACGCGCACACTTTTATTATTATAATCACGATATCGCCATCGTACGCCGCGCCTCGGTAACCCGACAGTTTATTTTCTCCCGTGCTATAATAAATTCGACCTTGAAGAAAGAGAAAAATATATATATATATATATATATACGAAATAACTTAAAAAAAAAAAAACATTGAAACAAAACGTTAAATAAGAATCGTTACGAAAGTTTCGAGTGCGAGAAACAGGACGGGAGAATAATAATTACACGAGATAGACGCGAGAGTACGGCCTAGCGTACGAGCGGACACTATGTAATTTGTAGAAACGAGGGTATCAGGCGTGTGCCCGTTGTTGCTCTGTACCAAGACGCTTGGCCGCGGCGCGGCCAAGTTGGGCAATCAAGCAATCACGAGGACCATCCGCGCACAAGTAGACTTAATGACCGTACAAAGGGGACACGTGGGCGTGTGTATACGTATCGGGCCTCAAAGCTGCGCCCTCTCGGCCGCTCGTTTGGGCGGCCACCAAGTCGAAGAGAGAAAAATCGAACGAGAGGGAGACGAGAGGGAACAAAAAAAAAAAAAAAGAAGTTATCGATCGACGGCATTGATGTGACCCCGAGGTCCGCGCGGCGCGTCGGGCGGGCTCGCGTCTATGCGCGGCATTTTAAAAAATACATCAAATCATTATTTTAGGCATTTTTCAGGTCACTTTGACTGTTTCATATCGCTTGATCGCCCCAACTTGTGAATAGGCTCGGCGCGTTTTTATTTAAATATAAATACACAAATATATATATATATATATATATATATATATATATATATAAAGCCTTGTAAAAGTTGCCCGTTGATAATAATTATAATAATCGCGCATGTGATGAATGAAACTAAGCAGTAAAAGAGGCTATGAACTGTATTTATAGTATAAAAGATTTATAAGCATTCGATATTTTACCAATTCATCGATTAATTAATGTTTTTTTTTTTTTTTTTGTAGACAAGATGCTACGAACTTGACGTTGGTTTCAGCGATAAAAATGTATTCGAGCGATGTTGTTACGATTTCGCATCGTTATTTCTCACTTTTTTTTTTTTTTTTCAGTCGAGCTGTCGCGATAACGCGCGGACAGTGGAGCGTTATCGAGAGTCGAGAGGAATAGACGGAGGCTGTTTTAGTAGAGACGGATCGGAGAGGATTATAAATCGCGGCGTAATTTGACGCTGAGAGTTACGAGTCGTTCGCCGATACATATATATATATATATATATATATATATATATATATATATATATATATATATATATATATATATATATAACGTCTTGTAAAAGTTGCCCGTTTCATGATAATCATTATAATAATCTCGCGCGTGATGGATGGAACTTGTGGATGCAACTCAGCAACGATGCAGCATACATATATTATTATTATTATTATTAGAAATTACAGAAAAGAAGCTTGCAACTTATAATATCTGCACCTTTGTCAGTTTACATTATGCAGACAAATGTTTGTCGAGTCTATTTTTTGAATTGATCTATTGTCTCGGATTCAATTATTGTGGCTGTGTAATTCGCAGTACGCGCTAAATATTTATTAATGGCTCTAATAAGCTAGTCCATTTTCGGCTGTTAACAAACAAGTATCTCACTATTCATATTGTTTTTACAGTTACATAAAATAATATTTATAGTGTTTATCAGATTTTTGCAGTCCACTTTTCCATAAACAACACTCAGGTTACTTCAATTTATCTTGACTACGAAAAGCTTCGTGATCTGATCGTTTCACCTGCTCAACAAAAAAATCTTAAAAAAAAACTCTTCTGAGTTATTTAAATAACAACAATTTACAACAAAAAAAAAACTAAAAAATCGCAATTTTTCGCAGACAACAAGCTCCGAGCTTTACGTTGGTTTCAGCAATAAAAAAAAATGTGTACGAGGATGTTCTTGCGACTTCTGTGTATACAGTAAATTTATAATTGCACAACTGCCGCGGATGTAAGCAAAGCGCGCGTCAGAATTATCCAAAGCCTATCTCCGATCTCGGCGAGGCTTTGTGCGCGCGTCTCAACGGCAACAGCCTCGTCGTTATTCCTCCTCTCGCCGCCTCTTGGCGTCCGCTTGTGTACAGGAAATTCTCAGAAAAAAAAAAAAACACAAACAAACAGATAACGTTCAATGGAATCGACGAAGAGTCCGATCGCTGAGGCCCACGGTCTTACATACAGATCTGGAAACGACGGCCGTTTTCCATAGGCGAAAGTGAGCCGCTTAGTGTCCAAACTTTTTTTTTTCTAATCGTTACCACCTTGCGGCGCTGTGGTCGGGGCATGTTGCCGGACTAACCTAAACCGTACAGTTCTGTCTTCGCGTTTCGTGCAAAATCGTGCGTGTAAAATTTTTTTTTAAATTCTCATTGACAAATTGATCGTACGAAAATGACGAAATCCTGTGTGGTACCTCACTGCAAAACAGGCTACAAATCAAATAAAATCCGCTGTAAGCAAGACAGAGTCATATGGCTGTCTCTTTGGCACTCGACATCCCCTTTCCGATGCGCAACCATGCGGCCGAAAATTGAAGCTGCGAAAACTGGACGCTAAGCGATCCTTCCCCCACCACCGTCGTTTCCAGATCTGTATCAAAGAATATGGACAGCATAGAAGGCAGTATATCAGGTGTACACAAAAAAAGTCGACACGAAGGCAACTGAACACGAAGACTGTGCACCGTGAATGCGGCCACGCAAAGATATGACCACGAATATAGACTGTACACCGAGTCAACTCTATAACCGAAGACAGTGAACACTCTACAAGCTGAACACTCGACAACTGGACACCGATGACCGCATACATCAGGGAGCTATTCTCCAGTGATTGATTATGACCATTAATATGCCACGCGTATACTTAACATTTTGCAGAACTGTAATACTGGCCATAAATGCTTCGGCGCTTGAATTTCGATTCGAGACATCCAGGAAATTAAGAAAATTCTAATGGAACGGATTGTCGCGCAACACAATATAGCCACTCGGAATTTCAACAGCATCTATTTTGTACGATATAAGATATTCCGGATCTCGCATACAAATGTTTCGGTGTTTATGCGGTTGTGCATATGAAGGTTGGACTGACGATGCAACCTTTGACCTTTTCGTTGAAATATTTTCTAAAACTATTCTGAAAAATTTCAACAATATGCTTCGATAGAAAATTTTGTAAAAATATTTTCAATACTTCAACGAAATATTTTTGAAACCCTTCAAAAATATTTGCACGCTATGTGGATAGTAAAAAGACATCTGGTGTGGAACAGTCATTAAAATGGACTACGTGTCAATGCGTTGCGAACTAATGCCTCTTTATATTGTCGCAATAAGGAATGGGCATTTGACTCAGTTATCTGAAGTAGTGTGCGCTTGTGTTGACTTGTCCTTGTGCTCAGTTTTTGGGCTGTTCAGTTGGTTATGTGTCCACTGTCTCGGTGTAGATTTTACTTGATGTACAGTCTATTCGTGGTCATATGTTCGCGTGTCCACATCCATGGTTTACAGTATTTGTGTCCAGTTGTCCTTAGTGTAAACTTTTTCTGTCTGCACCTGATATACTGCCCTTCCCATAGTCCACTTGAAGTCAAAAAGTTGGGGCGATGTCCGACGAGCTTATCACACCAGTGGTAAGATGTCGCAACAGTAGCGTGCGAGTGTGTATTGTACATGTGGCCACATGTACAAGAGGACACACTCGCGCGCTACTGTAGCGACATCTTACCACTGGGATGATAAGCTCGTCGACATCACCCCAACTTCTTGGCTTCGAGTGGGCTATGGGAAGTACGCTTCTGTGCTATCCATGTTCTTTGCCTGTATGCAAGGACCGCGCTGACGCCGGACGAATCTAACCGCTTTGGGCACGACATAGAATCCAAGATGGCGGCCAACTGGCTAATTCATTCGCGGTGGCAGCCTCTCCGACGCCGGAGCGGGGGGGGACCGCTCTCGCATGATCGTCGATGTCGTCGTCGCCGATTATAGTTATATACCCGATCCGGCTCGTTTCACTACTGTCCGCAAATTCACCGCGAGCGACGAATCCGGGAATCCCAATCCGTGTCTTTCGAATAATTCCTCGCTAACGTCCGCGAACGAGTACACAAACTAAATCGAGTTTAAACGAGACCGAAGGATACGGCGTATTGACGCGCAATAGTGTCAGGGTTTCGAGTTGGGCACGCTGATGCGTCTTTTTTTACTTAGGCGCGCGAGCAGCGTAGACGATATTTCGAAGGTCACGTTTTTTTGGAACAATCATTATCGCTAAGTTTCGATTTTTTTTTTTTTGTAAGCTAAAAAAAATTATGCTCGCGAAAAGAAATATTATCTATTTCACTCGGTGGGAAAAGGGCGGTTTTACGCACACTCCACGTACGCAAAAGCCCGCATTTTCACACTGAGTGAAATAATAGGGATTTGCGATAACCAGTGCGATAAAACTTTTTTTTCGTGCATAAAATCGAGTCTCTCAATGTCGCATTGTACTTTAGGCAAAAAAGCCCTAAAGCCAGCGGATTCGTGTTCAGCGGGCAAAAATACTTCGGAATACGTTGCAGGTAAGATGAAATTCGGTCAAAAAAATTCCAATTTTTTTTTTGTTTCAAGGCTATCCGGTGGGGGGAGGGGGGGGGAGGTGTAAAAGGCGAAGGACCCCGTACAAGTGGAACAGATATATAAAAAAAATTATATATATAAAAAATGTTTGAAGGCTACAGTCGACATATTATTTCCCACTGATCACGAATATAACAATTATTTCACTTCCAGCCCAATATTTTCCATTTAAATCACAAAAATAGAATTTTTTCCCCGGCTACGCTAAAACGGTCCCATTTCATACCTGCAACAGGATTGGAAAGTGGCAGATTCAAAGTTTTACATAGGTGTAAAACTATGTAAAACTTTGGATTGTACTCGGGTTATTTTCTGACGATCAACTCCAGCCCAACCGGTCGATCGGTGCGCCAAATAGATTCCGATTTCAACGTTCTGGAGGTTGGGAGTTGGTTGATATTTTAAAATCAACCGTAATATCAGATGGAAAATTGGTTTGCAGTTGGACTTTGACAAAACAACATAATTTCTGACTCTACATCGATAGCTTTTGGCACAGCGTTGAAAATCGGATTGTTCTAGGAATATCCAACCATAAACCAACCTCTCAACCCTAAATCCGCCACATATAACGGTTGCTTTTTTAAAATCACCGAGAAATCAACCTCTCAAAGAGGTTGGAATGAGCGTTGATTCGGTGCACCGATCGACCGGTTGGTTTTCCGGTTGGTCAGAACGCGGCGACGCCGTTTCATTGTTTTCAAAGGATATTTCGAAAGCCACCTTCCTCATAATAATAATTACAGATGAGTTTCGATTCGCTTTCCAACGCACAAAAAAAAAAAAGAAAAGAAAAAAAACAATCATGCGCGCTTAGAAAATATTATATCCCTTGTAAAAAAAAAAAAAAAAAAAAAAAAATCCATTAAATAAAAAATCATGCACCGCTCGAAGCGCTTCGATGCCGCCGGCTTTGCATTAAATCGACGATACTCGGTCACACGAGCGGAGGATCCAGTCAGCGAGCGATTGCGTGCCTTTGTTTCGTCGTTGTGATTAAACACGCACGTTAGTACTGGAATTAACATCGGCGTGTAATAGCGGCGGAGCGGTGGAGCGTGGGTCGCCAAGGGATGAGTCACTGGTTCGCGTGCTGTTGCCTTGTGCCGATACGTACACTCTACCCGTGGCAAAAGGGTTCTCTCGTACGCGGCGATCGATCGGCTGCGAGTTCCCACCGCTTACACTGGTACCCTGTCTCGACGCCTCGTACGATAGCGTGTAAGGCTTGTGCGTCGTACGATTTATTTACTTTGAACAAAAAAAATAAATAAATAAATAAATAAAAAAAATTAAAAAATAAAAAGGGTTTCCACAACGTTTCGACGTTTCTAGGCCATTTGCGTGCGGAGAAGCTCGAAGACAACCGGTCCATAGAAAAGGGCCTCCTGTGTCCTCTCACCGCACAGACCTTTTTTTCGTACTTTTTTTGTTGTTGTTTCTCCCACATCCGAAGAGAAACGTCGCGGTGGTCTCGACGCACATGTCGAGGGCGAGCGCAAAAGCGAACGTCGTTTCGAAGACAAGAGCTCGCTTCAATTGTAATACTATAAATCTCAAGCAAACAATTTCAAATCGCAGAATTGTTTCGTCAAGTGTAAACAAGTAAGCACCGTGACGTGGAAAGCGGCGAGCGTTGCTCGAGCGACGAGTCGGTGGATATAGAGCATGCTATAATGTTACTTATATATATATATATTAAAAAAAAAAGAACCCAGACAAGCTTCGGCGTTGTTTGGCAATCGACCGGAACCGTCACGATCGTTCCGCTCTTCCGTTAATTAGTTTTTCTCGCTCGCCCGAGCGTGACCTTCGAGGCTGCGTGTTAAAATTCGTTCGACGGAAGAAAGAAGGAAAAAAGCGCCGACGTTTTACACCTATAAATGCACGATTGGCTTTAAAGCGAGCAGCTTTGTTTGTACGTAGTTGCCGAGCCGCGTGCAAACTGCATGTTATATCGGACAGGTACAGTGTGTACGTTTCCACGACGGGGGGCTCCTAATATAGCCACAAAAAAGTTACCCAACCTTCCGAGTATATCCTCGAGAGGCGAACCGCAGCTGGTCGAAGCTTTTCGGTTTTCCATTCCTGTCCTTCTGCCTTTCCGCGGTGTTTCGGAATCCACCTTAATGTGGGCTCAACGTAACCTCAAAATATTTTCAATCAATTTTTCGGCGATAAGCTTTTATGAAATACAAAATGAATCGTTTCGGCGATAAACCGATTCAAAATTTTTTACTGTCTCGCATTAATTCGTGTTTAGCCTCCCCTTAAGGTAGTCCGCGCTGTTACAGTCAAGTCTGTCGAGTAGCCGGATTTTAAAAATCGTTTCTAAACGCTTCAAGGGAGACATTTTTTTGCGAACTAAGGTGGTTCTAGATAAAAAAAAAAGTTCCTACTTTGTGTAGAAAAAGAATGTAAAAAAAAAAAATGAATTTTCAGAAAAAACAAACTGAGCTTACGCCAATAAATTGACTGACATATTTTTCTATATAAAGTGGGAACTCTAGTAGAGATCCCACCTTGTTTCGCACTAATTATCCCTTTAAAATGTGTAAAAACCATTTTTGAAATCTTGCTACTCGATTGACTTGACTACCGCAAGAACCGCCTTAAATACCGTCGGGTCCGGGCATTCGCAATCTTGACAATTACAACGCAATCTCAAACAGCAAAATTAGTGTGCGTCCGTGTGGTTAAAGTCGCCATTGTGACGTCCGGAGGGCCCCAAGCACGAATTAGCATTTTCAATCTTTTCGATGTTGGCCAGTACGAGTTCTCCGACTGTATTCGAAGCAATGCGCATCGGACAGTAACAGGTTACAGCGCGCATGCACAACAGAGACACTTACACTCCCCTGCCGGACTCCTACTTTCTACCTCCGCATATTTCCCACCGTTTAGAGTAACGCTGCATCTCGCTGTTCGCCCGGACGATAAATTAAATGAATATATAAAGTAGCTACACGCCTCGATAAAGAAAAGAAGAGAAAAGAAAAAAAAAAAAACACACGAGGCAAACTCTCGACGAGAGAAAGCGACACTCACCTGATTCCGCGATCGCCGGCGAGGATCCGAGTAAAACGAAGGCCAACTGGACGACGATCAACAGACGAACGGGGTTCCACCCACCGTACCGATGGGCATACCACGCACACTCGTAACACGCCATATTTCGAAAGCCGGGAGACGATAATCAGGGTCCCCGAAATCGTCGTAGTCCTTCTCGGTCTGGAAACGCCGCACCGTTCGACGATTTCACCTCTTCCCTGTTTCTTTTTGTTCTCTTCTTTTTTTTTTTTTTTTTTTTTTTTTTTTTTACAACAGCGCGTTGCGAAAGATGGGTAGATGCTTTTTTCCTTCGTGGCCCAACCTATCACCAACCGGGGATCACACTTGTCCCAGGGGCCGATTCTCGGTCCGACGAGATGCACGGACTACTTTATACGGATTTTGAGATTGCTAACGAGGAAACCGAAAAAAAAAACAACAGATCTTTCGATGCAACTCGACTCGGGCGGAGAGAGACGAGTTTATGATAGAGTGTATATTCTGGGAGAGCGCGCACACACACGGGGGGACGGGGGAGGAAAGATGGAAGCGAGAGGCGCCAGTTAGTTGTTCTGATCGGCCGAGGCCTCAAACCGGTACTGCGTAGACTCCGTTCTGTTACGACGAGAACGGCATGTCGGCCCTCACTGGCTCTGCCTCTCCCGCCGTTCGACTCTCGACCTGTTGCTCGCCTCTCTCGGCATCTAGATTGCACGGGCTGCGTTTCACACCGTACGGATTTTATCTCGTCATCTTTGGCGTGGTGGCAGCCCGTCGGCAAAGTAGTCGCGCATGCGCGGAACGAAAAACGGCGGTAGGTAAATCGAAATACTGTAGAGGGACGATGCGACTATCGATAAAAATAATGACAGTCGAATGCATATTAGAGTCAAAAAGTAAAATGGTATAATGTTTATCGACAATAATACATAAAACCCGACGGATAAACGTTGTATACTCACCAACTGGTAACCCATCCTGAATGAATTGGATAACAATCTTTGAATCTCGCGCCAAGTTGCCGAATTTAGTTCAAAAGGATTTCAAACATTTCAAAGCATACTGTTACGTCCTGAACAGCTTTTTCCTGCATCTACGGTCAAGGAGATTTCTCTCCCTTTTACGCGTTTATCGCATGTGACGCTCTTTCAGAACAATGCCCCTTTTGAATCTAACCTTTCGGAAATTTATTCAGGGATGGGCTAAGTTTGTGTGCCAAAATAATATGCGTGGCTCGATTATTAGCGCGCAGTCTCTACCACACTTGGACGATTACGAATCTCCGCGTGACCCTGACACACCGTACGAAGGCCTAGGTGTAATACGACCCCCGATGGCTCGCACCGCGCTGCACCGAGTCGAGCTAACGTTATCACTGGCCGTCGAGTTCGTTGCTCTATACTTCGGTTCTCACTTGGAAAGATTGATAAACCTCGACTTCCGGATATTAAATCTCTTCAATTTATTAACTTATTCAGATTCCCATAGATTATTAATTATTCCCGGATATTCGAAAGTATTTAATTATTGATCGGTAAAATCAACAAAAGAATAAAATTTCCAAAGACGATTGATGAAATAAAATAAATGATTCTAAAACAAAAGTATTTGATAACTTACGGTGATTAGGAATGAATGAAATGTTCGATTAACTCGAGATGATCGATTGATGAGGATGTAAAGTTCGTCAACGAGGAATGTTGAAGACAATGAATGTTGATAATGAAGAATATAGGTGATGAAATAATGTTCCGTTGAAACTCCGATTTATTTATCCGTTGAAATATTTAAAGACTTTATTTAATTTTCCGACTTCAAAGTTCAGATTTTAATGATGGAAATAAATTTCTGACTGGGTATCAACAAGTGAATTGCGAACACGCAATGTCTCGAAATGGTGTCGAAGACTGCCACGTAGGTGTCCAGACAGTGAGGAAGTGGCGAAGTGATGATACGAAGTCAAGTGAAGTGAAGTGAATAATGCGCCCTTTGGGGAGCTTCTTTTATTGTCTTGATCGGGGGGCGCCCGCGCCTCCAAGCAGTGTGTTGCATCAGCTGCCCCCTCCGTGGTAATTATCGATCGGTTTCAGCGTCTTCCGTAACTTATTTTAATAATTTCGCAATTTCGGTCTTTACAACAAATTCCCGGATAAACAAATTATTCCATTAATTTTTGATTTAAATAATAATAGTTTACAAATTTGAACGAAGTTCATACGATGCTTCTATCAAAAGTTATAACCCTGATCTAACGAATTATTTTAAATATTGCTCATACATTCCTATTTTTCAACGGATAATTTTTCTAATTTTTCTTAAATTAATAATAATGTCCCTGAATATTTTTCTGAACGATAATAACTAATTCCCTGTTATTGACTAATTTATTTAACTATTTTATTGATAGCAAAATCGTGATTCTATCGGGTTAATTAACTTCCCTAATGATTATAATAATAGATGATAATATTTCATAAATTTTTATAATAATTTTATATTAACGATTTGACCCAAAATACCTTTCATGCATGATTCTACTGGATAATTAACGAATTTATTACTTTCCGACCATATCCCCACGTCCGCTTCATCCCAACATTGTTTTCATTAACATCAATTCCACAATTTTAAATGAACGTTGCGCACAATTATACCCCGAGAGGTGCTGCACTCGTAAGAGCCAACGGTGATTTTCCCAATCAGTCGCCCCGAGGCAGTCACACCAATTCTCTGGCTGCACGGCTGTGTGCGTATGTGCGTCGCTACGTGCTACGTGTTAGAGAGATAAGGCACCGTCTCCCGACGCATACAGCTAAAGATTCGGATAGCCTTTCTCGTCTCAATTGAAACAATGAGTCTTCAGGTAGCCGAAGGCATCCTCGCTGCCGATGATACCCCTCTAGCAACCCGAATATCCCTTTGATATTTTATTTCCGTTTCGTCTTTTGGTTACATGACCGTACCAATCTGTTGCTATGCCAATCACTGAATCGAGTCATTCAGTATTAGCTGATACATTACTGCGCACATAATTGTTTCTCAGCGGCTAATTATTTTCCACGAATACGTCCCAATTTTGTGGATTTTTGGTCAGTTGCGTCGGTGAATTTGGCCGAAAATTCACAGGACGTAACAATACTCTCACCAAGGATGGGCCAATTGACCGACGCTCGAAAGTACGAGCGGTCGGCAATGTAGATATCGGCTTGTCCCGAAGTTACAGATTTTCGCCGAAGGATGGCACTAAGGTAAACGCTGCAACGTTATTACCGCGTTAAGATGTTTGGACCAAAATCGCGGGAGGGGAACGGGAGAGGGGCTCTGCTCACCGCGTTAGTCAGTGTGCGAGTGGTAACGCAGAGAAAGCAAGCGGCTAAACAGAGATAGAGTCTTACGTTTACTGAATTTATCTCAGAAACAAAACGGTGCTATCTTCTTGAAATTTGAACACAATCTGTCTGACAGTATGCTCTTCGCTGTGGTGGAGTTTTTTTTATTCGAATCTAACAGAAATCGGCGGAGTAAAGCCGTCCCGGTATCTACGCGTACGCCGGGGATCGTGTAGTTCTGCCCCAAAATAGTCTGCAACACGGAGATTATAATTTGTTTCATAGACTCCTTAATCGAGCTCAGAATTATTCGTCTGGTTAAGAACGATTCTTAAGATCGATTCTTAAGAACGATTCTTGAGAACGATTCTTAAGTACGATTCTTATAGGGTCGGCTGCAGATGTTCTCCACGTCTTAAAAAAATCGCACTCAACTCAAACTAGAGGCCATTATGATCCAGGCGGCAGCTGATAGGCCAAAGATGCAGCAAGACCAGCTTAAAAGGAACTAGACGCGCGCATCAAGGAAGGTGGGGCCTCTCTGACAATAACATACCAGAACGGGATTCCCACGGTCGTCGTGAAGCAGACGCACCGTTAAAAAAAAAAAAAACTAAGTGGACCATCGACATACTATCAAAGATGTCCGGTTGTTGCCAACCAAATTGACTGATCTACGACTCGCAATGTCTGTCTTCGCGCAAATCTACGATATGTACATATTCTCTGAGACCCGGGCTCGACCCTAGCATTGACCCAATCGAATTTGGCTTCAAGGAGTTTGTGGTACATAGACTGGATCGAAACCCTCGAACTTGTGTGACCACTAGGAGAGAAGGTGTGCTCATTGCGGTCATCAAAACACTGCATAGACTTTTAATAAACTCTCACACAGATTACAAATACAAGAAAATGAGAGAGCGAGTGGATTACGATGTATAAGACAAGAGAGTCGATGAGTTACAGTTACGAGCTCGCCGCGGTGTCTTCGTCAACCGCCCTTTCAGCGGGTGCAGAATAAGAACGACTCATCGATCACCAATCGATTTCAAGCGAGGTGTCAACGTTCCGGCAGCAACGACCGATGCCCCAAACGTCGAACGCTTGCAAAGCAACACAGAGACGCGATATCCTAAACGACATGTAACCAACGATACGGTTAGCATAATACGATTCGTATCCACCGTCTTATATACAGCACTCGTATGATTTAATGTTGCCTTATCATTAAATAAATTCAATCAGTGTGGAGAATCAATGAAGTTTGGATTAAAGATAAGCGAAATATGATAATGATTGTGAACCTCTGACACGTTTGCGATGAGGGGCCAGGAGGTGGTATCAGTCAGTCGATAACACTGTGAATGTTGCAGAAAGAAACTTGTCGTATATCGACTGCGAGGGCAGCACGCGACGACTTACGATCGGCCCCGACGGTCGACGACTTTCACCGAGAGCGCGCCCGAGCGGCCAACATATCGACTGTCTGATCGATCTACCAAAAACCGAGCACGTGCGACGTTTCTAGTCGTTGTACTATAAAGTCTATTACATCCAACTTAAACGAGTCTGTTTAATAATACCCAACAGAACTTTTATTACTTCATCGTTAAATAAGAAGACGTACATGATTTTCGGTCTTCAACATTCTCTTGTAGTGACGGACGGCCTTGCAATGACCGGTGTCCCAAACGTCGAACGCTTGCAAAGCAACACAGAGACGCGATATCCGAAACGACATGTAACCAACGATACGGTTAGCGTAATACGATTCGTATCCACCGTCTTATATACAGCACTCGTATGATTTAATCTTACCTTGCCTTATCATTAAATAAATTCAATCAGTGTGGAGAATCAATGAAGTTTGGATTAAAGATAAGCGAAATATGATAATGATTGTGGACCTCTGACACGTTTGCGATGAGGGGCCAGGAGGTGGTATCAGTCAGTCGATAACACTGTGAATGTTGCAGAAAGAAACTTGTCGTATATCGACTGCGAGGGCAGCACGCGACGACTTACGATCGGCCCCGACGGTCGACGACTTTCACCGAGAGCGCGCCCGAGCGGCCAACGTATCGACTGTCTGATCGATCTACCAAAAACCGAGCACGTGCGACGTTTCTAGTCGTTGTACTATAAAGTCTATTACATCCAACTTAAACGAGTCTGTTTAATAATACCCAACAGAACTTTTATTACTTCATCGTTAAATAAGAAGACGTACATAATTTTCGGTCTTCAACATTCTCTTGTAGTGACGGACGGCCTTGCAATGACCGGTGTCCCAAACGTCGAACGCTTGCAAAGCAACACAGAGACGCGATATCCGAAACGACATGTAACCAACGATACGGTTAGCATAATACGATTCGTATCCACCGTCTTATATACAGCACTCGTATGATTTAATCTTACCTTGCCTTATCATTAAATAAATTCAATCAGTGTGGAGAATCAATGAAGTTTGTATTGAAGATAAGCGAAATATGAGAATGATTGTGGACCTCTGACGCGTTTGCGGTGAGGGGCGAGGAGGTGGCATCAGTCAGTCGATAACTCAGTGCATGTTGCAGAAAGAAACTTTTATTACTTCATCGTTAAATAAGAAGACGTACATGATTTTTCGGTCTTCTACATTCTCTTGTAGTGACGGACGGCCTTGACTCCCATCTTTTTGTCGGACAAGTGCTGAAAGAGAAAATCAAACGTGACGTGCAATTAATCGTCAAACATCTGAAGGTGTCGAGATAACGCGCCAATTAAACCGAACGAACGGACAAAGTTCAACGAGCTCGTTCTCACGCTGCGCGTCTTACACCGTGACATCGGTCGTGTCAACGATTTCTACCCACTTACCACGGTAATTCCGGCGTCGGTGAACTCGTACACGCGGACGGATTTGTTTCCGTCTGGCAGTTCGGTCTCCGTGGTGAATTTGTCGCCAGCGCGGTTGGTAACGCTCTGTAAATGAAAAAAAACGATAACGGTGATTGAACGTGTTGTGAAAGCAACAAAAAAAAAAAAGTAAAATGCCATCGCCTTAGGTTGGTACTCGTGTACGGTGAAGTACGCAGACATTAAATTCAATGATAATCTTATTTAATGGCTCGTTATTGTCGATCAAAGTAGTCCGACTCGTCTACTCATATAAACGGTAGCGAGTGTGCCGGATGCAGTATTCAATCATTAGCCCACGCAATAGTTCGATCTGCGTGCCATGTTCGACCTACGTGCAAAAAAAAAAAAAAAGTGGAGGTACAAAATTTACGCAAATACGTACCTTCAGGACAGCACCGTGAGGCATCGTCTCGTCGTAAGGAACGCCGAGCGTGAAGGTGGTGGTAGCTGTCTTTCCCTCGTTAACCACAGTGAGTACAAATTGATCACCGTTTTCGACTACTTCGAGGGTTGGCTTGCTGTGGGCGAACGCTTTGGCAGCTTCGGCCTGCGCCGCACCTCCGACCGTCTTCAGGTACTCTTCGAGACCCTCACTGCTCTCGTGCTCGTATTTTCCAGCAACTTGCACCATTTTTTATTTTTATATATATATGTACGTGTATTTCTACAATATATTTTATTTAACAGGACAAAATCCTCGCGAGCACTGTCACCGGTGGTTCGACCAAACGAAATAAGTCCCGATGCTGACACGCTGCCGGCTTTTATAAGCCCTCTGACGTCGCCCGGTTGAACCCCTCTTGGATTATGCAACTCTTCAATCTGGCTGCCTTCATCGTCTCGCTGATCCTCAGATTAAGCTATCGGCGAGGAGGGAGGGCGGAAGGAGGGGGGAGACACAAGTTGGCTGTCCTCTCCCCTCACCGTTCCCTCGTTCAATCTCCATCTATTTGTCTGTCGCATTCATCATCGCTGCAGAGACCAAGTAGTATCGTTCGACGACCGCCCGCACGTCTCAGAAGCCGGAGTTCGCAACGGAACGTCGAAGGGCGAGAGGGCGAGAGGAGCACGGCGAAGTCGGCCGGCTTCGTTCTCCATTGTATGTTCCAATGGGCTCTGACCCTTTACAGATGCCAACGGCTCTCGAGTGCCCCGTCGTGTCCCATTATCGGCTATACAATTTGGCCTGACAACAGTACGAATTTTTAGCGAGCTCGTATCGTACATATAATATTTGTACAAACAACCGATGCAACGCGACGAATTTCTTATCGTCGCGAGATACGATCGTTGTCGGAACACTTTTTGTCTCTTGACCATCGAACCTTCGACTTTCCTGACGAAGATAATCGATCACCAATGTGCGGCTATCTCAATGCTGGTGCTAACGATATCGATATCAACGGCATTGCACATATGCCGCGGATTAAATTAAATTGTCCGCTTGAAATCGGCCTACAGTGCTTTTGTTTAATTAATATAATCGAGGAAAATATATATGGACGACCCGACGCCACGTCATCGGTCCCTGTAAAGTCTGCGAACAATATTTCTACTGCATGTATGTATGTATGTATGTATGTATGTATGTATGTATTGTACTTTCTTTATTTTTCCGGCTTCTTTGGGTATTCTTTTTAGTTATTATTATATTATAGTATTGTATTATACGGTATTTTTAGATACGTTATGCTCCTTTGCTTTGTTGCATTTGTTTTTCTATGCTCGTTGTTGTATTTTTGAGGCACGGTGGCCTTATTATATATATATATATATATATATATATATATATATATATATATATATATATATATATATATATATATATATATATATATATATGCGTGCGTGCGTGCGTGCGTGCGTGCGTGCGTGCGTGCGTGCGTGCGTGCGTGTGTGTGTGTGTGTGTGTGTGTGTGTGTGTGTGTGTGTGTGTGTGTGTGTGCTTGTCCATGTGCCAATTGCCGGACGAGGGGCTGTCGGGGCCCAAGGGCTTGAAAAGTTGACAAGCGGTATTGCACGAATTGACGACTAATTGCCACTGGCGAGAGGACAGTGGAGACTACATGAAAGAGCCCTACGTATATACATGGTTACTCGGGCATCACGCCACCGACAGACGATTCTCACACTGGTACGATAGAACCGTCATGAATGAGCTTATTCCCATCAAGATTATCAAGTATCTCCGTGCGTGAAGGAGAGTCTGGCCGTGTGGAGACGATTGAATTACAGAACGGGACTTCTATAGATTCATTAATAATACTCGACGTCGAGGACGAGGATAGCATGTTCGATGAGTGCATAAAGTCCGTTTGGGGAGCAGGATTTTTCTCGCCTGACCACGGCACTGCTGGTGTACGTTTCTCTCGGTAAATAATTCACTACATCGTTGATTTTTTTTTTTTTACTCTATTGATTCACGATAAAAACTTGAAGTTTGAACCGGCGCTGCGTTATCGACGAAAAATTAATGCGCACGCGAAGGAGACACCCCACGATAAAACCGAGATAAAGCATTGCGTAATCGTCGTACTTATAAATAGGCTGACCGAAATTTATACGATGTTACGGAGGTAGCAAGAAGGTCGTGAGGATTTCGGTCAATCGACAAATGTTTGTATTAACAAAGGTTTTTTTTTGTTCGCGAAAGTTCGCAAAACCTGGATTATTGATCATAGCCGACGATAATCACGTTGGTATGCAAAACTATGCTCGAATAAATCTCCCGTTGGAACGGACTGATCAGCCTTATGACCCACATAACGCCGGGGCGTTGGATTCATCATCGTCGCAGAGAAAAGTTTCGTTCGGCGACCGCTCGTACGTCTCAGAATTAAGTGGATTTTGCATGGCCCGCATGTACGAGTGTGGGGTACTGAGAAGTGCGACCGTTTGCTTGCGCTTTGCAAGCAACTCTAAAATATATTTTCTTTAGTCTGCCACTATGAATTCGGATTCACGTTCGCATTGCAGCAGTGCTACCGTTAGCGTAAACGTTGTTGTAGCGATATGCTTTCCAGCTTACTTGAAAATCGTGGTTCTTATATATACTGATCTTACTTTTCTGCCGCTTATACCAGACGTTTATGACGTATAAGCGAGACAGCGAAATTGTGTGTACAAGGGAAGATTTTTACTTTGGTTAGAGATAGAAGGTTGTTTCATGTTAGAGTGAACTTTTGACTCGAGCTTGCAAAACGGTGGTATTGTCGTCAAAACTTTATGACGGATCATTTTGTTACCTCCTAAGACGGGTTGGGCTTGAAATACCCGATCAAAAATGATCACAGTCAAAGCCATTTGAAAATGAACAACCGTCTCGGATGTTCCCTTCAGTTTACTTAGACGGTGGTCTGAGCGATAGATTCTCTGACGAAAACGACCGTGTTGCATGCTTACCCAAATTTAATCCGACGGTGGTTTGTACGGTGGAGTGGATGATGGTTATTTTAAAAGCTACGAGGCCGCAGCTCTCCGAATTTTTGGGCCCACTTGGCTTATGATTTTCATAGTAGTTTGTGCGGTTTTATTTTGACAATAAACCACTGTGGTATTCTTGGTGGAAACCACGGTAGGTTTTCACGGTGGCCGAACCTGCTTAGGGCAGCAGAGTCATTTTGGTTCGCTATTTACGCGACTGTACGCTGGTGTCTCAAGCCGAACCAATCAGTCAGTTACTTCATCTCGCTGTTGATAAACTCGAATCGAACTTTTTAACGCTTTTACAGAATTTCTCGACGCATCTCGTTGTTTCCGCCTTGCCCTCAATGATGTAAACTCCGCGGTAGTGCGAGTAATCGTCTTTCAGCAATCGCTTTCAGATATCACGTAACGCAGTTGTTGGACTTATAAATATGCCTATCGAAATTGATACGATGTTACGGAGGTGGCGATAACGTCGGAAGAATTTCGATCGATCGACACATTTTTTATATTAACAACAGTTTTTTATTCACGAAAGTTCGCAAAACCCAGATCATTAGTCATAGCCGACGATAAACGCCATGGTATGCAAAACTATGCTCGAATAAATCTCCCGTTGGAACGGACTGATCAGCCTTATAATCAATATAACGCCGAGGCGTTCAACTACTATCTCTCAATCTCTCCACTTTCTCGCGTTGGAAAATAAATAATAAATAAATCTATATACGTTCTAGCGTTATGTGAATTTAGAATAAACTCACGCGTGCCTAATAAAACTCGAACGTTTTTACGTATTGACCGATAGTCGCTCATCTTCGATTAATCAATAATAGTAATTCGTAATGTACAATAAGACAAGACATTGTGTTTTTAAGTACGTAGTAGTTTTTTGTTTTTTTTTCCTCTTGCGAAGACGATAAATCACCTCGGTCATCGGCCGGTTTACTCCTATAGCTTGCACAGACAGAAGAGGAGCGGTATGAAAGCCCCGATGGCGACGAATACCGGCAGCATTACGGACGAGTCCTCGATCGAGTAGGGATCCGGGGTTCGCGGTCCGCTCGTGTGCCGGCTGCGTACAGTTGCCTCCTCCTCGTCCTCCTGCATACCGTGGTACTCCTCGGGTTCCTGGGGGATCGGACCGAGCTGAGGAACGTCTGAAATGCGAATAAAATCGTTGTTAATACCACATTGAATATCATCGGACAATTTACTGCGTACCTTCCACAGTGCCTTTTATCACGGCGATCGCGTTCACCTTGGGATTATCCCGGTAACCCTGGAAATGATTGCAATGAAAAATCATTCGTTATTCAACTGATCCTCAATGATAATAATATCCGTGAAATATGATTTTTTTTTACCTTTATGAACTCTACGCGTATTTTTCCACCGAGAATATCAGACTCCTCGTCATTGTATATGAGCTTGCCTCTCGATACCTTGAAAGGGATGTACTCGTCGTGGGCTATCCCGCGACCTACCCTCTCGAATATATCCAGGTCCGTTACGACTGTGTGGTCTCCATTCAGGACAACATCGAAGACCTGTGAAATTAAAAAAATAATAATAATGTCTATTGTATACTCATTCGCACGAACATAATGTATATTTAAATGTATAGGTATTATAATGTACATTTAAATATAAATAAATAATTAAATCTCCAATGAGGAGAGAGGACCACGATTGCTCAACAGTTTCAAACAAAGTGGGGGTTCCTAGTTTGCAACTTATCCGGAACCTGTATGATCTGTGTACGCTGTACAAAATGATGGCTGGGCTATTAGAGTACCCTGAGTTAACCGTGAGGATACAGGTGTATGACCCAGTGAGACTGCTCCGGAATGTATGAAACTTTGTTATCCCACAATATATAACCAAAAATTGATGAGTTTATCAAAAAGAATGCTTAAAGTAAATCTTTAATAACATGTTCCAAAGGATATATAATGTTTGTATGTGAATTTATATTTTAAAAAACTCATATTCATTACGTATGTTATTATTATAATATTTATTATTCACAACTCTATAATCCGAATAATCATTAATCTGAACTGGTCTTTACCCCAATTGGTTCGGATAATCGAGGTTCTACTGTAAATTGTTTTCAAAGCCACGCTGTATTTTTGGAGCGCGCCGGAAATACCTTCATATTCGGAGAGTTGAAGTACACTTCGCAGAACTTCAGAGTCATAACGTACTCTCCGTCCTCGCTGATCGGTATGTCGTAGCCAAAAGTGCTGTGGTGATATCTCTCTGTCTGATAGAGTATCTGATCCATGGTATTGACTCGTCCAATTATTAACTGTTTACCATAGTCAGAAGCTGTGCCGACCTTGCCCATGAGCGGATCTCTGAGGTATCGAATTCCATAGCTGTCCGAGTGAGCCTCGCCTCCCGCGTTTATAGCGTAAATCACTTCGAGGCAATGAACAGCTGGCGGGCCGATCGTCGTCAGCAGGCCGATAAGCACCGTCAAAAAGTGCGGCCATCGCGAGGTGCGCATCGCTGCAAACTTTCTCATTTCATTAGTCAAGACGATTAATGATATCTCTCATAGAGAGGCAAATCGTTCGTGCACCGTTTTGCACGACGAGACTGTCATAACTCGATGCTTTACGCTAACGTCTCGGAGGTTAGGATACAGACAGGTAAACTTGTACACGTCCTAGGTAGATCTTCGTTCGGAGATCCTGTGTGAACTCGGCGAATATGCATTCGCCCAAACGCATCTGTAGACTAAAAGTTTCATTTATCGGAGAGACTTTATAGTCGAGCTTAGAGTGCGCGAATCGGGCGACTGACGAATTTTTTCATGGATATCGAGGGTCTCGACGAATTCGAAAGAAAATTAGGCACGTTGGACGCCATTTGTAATCGGTGCGGTACACGCGTCTCCCCGCGCGACGACGTCCGACGGTGGCCGAGGAGATGCCCGTGTATTCCCTAATTCATCCGTTTCTTTCGATGGCTACAATTCAAGATATTATTTTGCATATATATTTGAGACTCATCGGACATGTGTTCTTTTCTGTAATTTAATGCGTTCTTTTATCCATGTTGTCTGTCACTCGACCCTTTCCATCCTGCCATGAAAACGACGGATTGGTATTTTCTGCCAGACATTAGCGTATCAGCTCATGAGACTGTCTCACGTTGATAACGTAGAATACATCACAGTTTACGAGGTGATTTAGCGCGCAAGCAGGAAGCGAATTCACTGCAGATTTTTTTTTTTTATAATGCGCGGCATATTACATTAATATATATGCTGCAGTTCAAGATTTATTGGGATTTCGAGCTTGCGGAATTTCATAATTTTTAAACCGGACGTGACGGTGTAGAGACATTTTTTAACTTTTGAATGTATCCAGAGATACATTTTAGAGAAAAATTAAAAATATTCTCTGTAAAATGTCACTTGCAGTTTGAAAGCGAGTTTTTCAAACCGGAAGTGACAGTCAAAGGAACTTTTGAATTGTTGAATGTATAAGGTCTGTTCGTTACGAGAGTAGAGCTGGAGCAGAGCGCTCAATTTTACGTGGAAGGTAATCTATAAGGATATCTATATATTCAATAAATATAGATATACATCCCCCGTAAAATAGAGCGCTCTGCTCCAGCTTAATCTGCAAACGAACAGACCTTATGTATCTCTAGAATGCAGCCGGTGACAGAAACTGATGAGTTAGGGAACGCACGGCGTTACCCGAACGTCTTGAGCGCAGAAGTCGATCACTGCAATGGCCGATTACGCACGGTTCCGATCAACTCGCACACTGATCCCGCTCTACGATCATGCAGCCTCCGATTTTTGACTGGGCTGGGCAAAGTATACACGGGAATATCTGCGCCTGAGGTGAGAATAATTTTTTCTTAATTCCGTACGAGAGAAACAAGTAAATTTTGTTGTACTGTTATCGGCCTCGATGGTCGGTGATGCTCTCGGAACACCACGTGTTTTTCTGCCTTTCGCAATCTTGAATTAAAGTTTCCGTCGCGAGACTGACGATTTATGTATTTTTACTGATACATTGAATGTCGGGTTCCCAATTTTCTATTATAAGAAAGAGAAATTTCGTAATTTTCGACCGTTTAATTTCAACCTTGTTTTCCTAAGCCTAGTGTAAGAGGCTATCCCTATAGCGTTCGCGATTCTTAATTTTTTGTCATTATTTTTTTTATTAATTCGCACAGTACATAGACCATATATTTTCGTATGTACCACGTTGCTATTACTTCACAGCAATCGAGCGACTGCATTGATGTACATACGATAAATTGTACATTGATATGTCAATTCTCGAGATATAAAAGGTCTATTTTGCCCTGCGTCGGTGTTAGCTATCCCATGCAGTTTCCAAGATGACAACATATAAATTTTTAGCCTTCCATTTTACGAGTTACCTAATTTTTTAAATATTTTTATCGAGCGATGTATTTATACAATTTTTCCTTTTTCAGATGATTGAGTCAAAGATGGTCATTATCCTGAGGTAGTTGGAACCAAAAGCCGATGATCCCCGATGAATCGTCGATGGAACATGACCAATTAGGTTGACTGGAGTACTCTCTGAATGCACTTTTGAGTCTGGACGACAATACTCAGAAATATCTAACATTTAATGGTGAGGGAACTCAAGTTCTCCTGGACGTACAAACCATGCTTAGTTTTATGACTAATCTATGAGTCCAGATGGTCGTACTAGGAGCGTGGTAGATTAAATGATAGTTGTTATTTGTATCTCTCGTTGAGTGAAGAGGGAAACTGCTGATACTTTCAACACTTGTCAATCAAATGTATTCATGCTGTATTTTTTTTTTCATCAGACTTGCAGATTGATTAACAACAAATCTCGTATGATTTTTAGATACCAAACATGGAACTTTCTTCGGGTACAATTTGAAGAATCAATCCATCATCATTCCTGATTTTGCACGAGGTGAGCAGTTCGTCTGGGCGAAGTAAAATTTTTTGCCGAGTCGCAGGATTTGAACATAATTTTTCGATCGTATGTTCGTCTATCGAGACTCGAAAAGTAAAACGGTCACTATTGCCCTGTGCCAGTCCACTGCAGCTGGCGCAGTTTCCAAAATGACGACATCAGCTGCTTCTCGCTCCACAATTTTATTGACCGTTAATGATTGCAATAAATGAATATTTTTTTCTACTCTGTTACAAAAAAGGTCGCTGAACACGGTATCGTCATACACTTCCGGGATGGAGGAATCAACTGTATCCGCAGATGATACAGAAACATTCAGTTGCCGTGTCAAGCCAACGGCTAGTGGTGATTTCACACGGGAGGAAGATCCATCTGAATTATTTGAAGCTTTATGTAACTTGAATCCAAACTCAGCACTAGCGTTACATGCACAAGGCCGTGGAACGGCACAAAAAATTAATAATGACGAAGACGAAGTATCAAAAAAAGATATTTCAGAAATAATACACAACAGTTCTAGCAGTGAGTCCGTTCGAAAAATTGCGAGTTTACCTCCAATTAAATTAAGAGATTGTTGCGCAGAAGTTCTCAACGGTTTAGTCGTATCTGATCCCTCGACACTGTGCTATGAAACAGCAAAACATCATAAACTTTGGAAAGAAGCAAGACAACTGCGAATATCAGGATCGAGAATATACAGTCTCTATACATATTGTGAAAACAAAAATCCTAATTGGGCACAGAAGTCGAGAAGCTATTTTTGGCCAAAAAAATTTCTGAACAAATTTATCAAACACGGGCTGACACAAGAACAATTCGCACGTGCGGCGTATGAAAAAACATTCAATTTAAACGTAGTACAGTGCGGTTTTGTTATACACCCAGACTGTCCATGGGTCGGATATTCGCCTGATGGGATTGTTTTCGAGAACAACGTTCCAGAATTGTTAATAGAAATAAAATGTGTATACGCAGGGAAAAGTAAACCCGTACACGAGTGTTTAGCTACATGCCGTTTCTTGCAGAACCGCAACACTATAAAGAAAAGGCACCCATATCATGGTCAAGTACAATTGGGAATGTTGCTGCTCAATGTAAAAAAATGCGATTTCGTAATCTATGCTTCGTTTGATGGAAGTCTCCATGTTGTAAGAGTTGATTTTGATGAAAAATTCGCACTCGATATGATATCTAGTGTCCGAACAGTTTATATGGAAAAGATGATACACAACATCTGTGTGGAAACGGAAAAGAGTAAAGAAGATTAAGAAGGAATATACTATTCATTTATTTCAGACTTTTCGAGAGCAAAGACGTGTAACGTTTCGAGATATTTAGCCGTGATTATACTTAATAATATCTCCAAGACCAAATGGTCACGTTATTTATGTAATTATCATATTATTCAGGGAATGGAAATTATCGATATAATTCGATTATCGGTAAAAACGTCTCCGATCGAGAAGTCAGGAGAGTCCATAGCTTTGTTGTTGTCATTTTTTTAAAATTATATGCCATTTTTGACGAATATTGTCTATTTTCGATATTATCATTATCATGTCATGGTCTATATTTCTCGCAATCCAGGGTCGACAATTGAGACTGTATATTCGCTCTCATTTCGGTCTCGATCGTGTAGATGATATCGTCCCGCCACGTTTTCGTTATCCAATTGATAAGTTTCGACGTTACGTCACTGAAAGCACCGAGACCCGTCAGGTCGACGGTCATCTTGCCGAATTCCGTCACATTCAGATACTCCACCGATACGACGCAGGGCTCGCGATTATAATCAACGGCGACCCGCGCCTTCAGCGCCGCACCGTCGATGCGTCCCGATAACTTGCCGTTCACCTTGACGGGTGTGTATTTCAACTAAAAATCAAATGCATTGCATTGTTGACATCCAAAGAAAATTATTAATAACATTTAAAAAAAAAATGAATAAAATAAAATAGTCGTACCCTATAATGATTGAATTTGATATCCGCCAACGTCAATCCAAACTCGCAGGAAGCCATGAATTTCATTCCATCGTGAGAGACAGTAGCGTCCATTGTTCTCCGAATCGTTGTGAGATCGCTGCACATGAGAAATTAATAATGACTTAATGAATAAGAAATCAATTAATTAATTTCGCATATATAAAAGAAAAAAGCGTGCAAAGTGATTTGCACAATTACTTCCTCATATTTTACAGTTTCGCGCATAACTTCCTCTGTGATAAATTTCTTTGTTCGATTTTGGCTTCCTCATAGAGGAAGCTATAAATAAAAAAACAATTTTCACAAAAAAAAAATGTCTACATCTCATAAAATATACAAACCGTCAAAATTTACACCAGAATTTATTATAGAAAATCGCAAGCTGAAATTTGCGAATTTTGTTGTTTTAAGGCAATTTTTAATATATTCTTCACCGCTGATTACAAAAAATATAATTCATTTTACTTTTTGCTTAATATTTGATCCCGAAACTCGTGTCAGGCGTAAAAAAAAAATTTCCGAAAATTCAAAATCTTCAAAATCCCATAAAATTTAAACGGTTGGATCAATTTGTTCCAAATTTAATACGAAAACATAGTATTGGTCCATTCCCGTGTCAAGTTTAAGCTCGATACCTTCATGTTTATTCGAATTTGATCTTTTTTTTTAGCAATTTTTCAAAAAAAAAAAAAATTAAAATTCCATAAAATCTGATCCCTTCGATAGATTTCGGCCAAACTCAATACCAATACACTTTTACTTTGAAATAACTTATCAAACTTTCCAACTCTCGGATTTATTTATTTATTATATTTACTTTTAATTCTCCCATATGTACGATCAGATTATAACGTGCAATCTGTGTATTGCAATGTGCGTCTCTCACACTCTGTTATTTGGGCGGTGGCTGTCGATTTAGTCCGCGTAATTAGGACGGCCCGTTATTAATAAAAATAAATAAATAACTTTGCACAAACACTCACCGGAATGTTCCCTCCACCGCCTCGAAATGAGCGGTCGTTTTGATGAAACCCAGCCTCACGGGGATGCTTTTGTTGATGTTGGGAATTGCGATAGAGCCATCGTTCGTCTTTACCATGCTCGCTATTACTTCGCTCAAACCGACGTCCACGATTTTGTTAATGGCCAACTAAAACATGACCAATCATGGCAATTTTTTTAATTTACTTGCACACAATTCCTGCATCTATCTATATTAAGCATATATCTATATGTAAACCTACCTATCTATCTATCTATCTATTTCCTTTTAGTGTGCAAAAATTTACCTGTAGCGTGTCCGAATATACCTTCTCATCGCAACCGTGAGGATTGAAGTATGTCCATGCATCTGCTGCGACCCCAAAAGGTGTCTTGTCCGTTGATATCCGATTTAGGGATTCATAGTCATTTTGGACGGGAATTTCATCGATTCTCGAACAAATTTCGAGTTCCAGGCACGACTCGGCCAAACGTTGAATTTTATTCGCGATTTTGTAATGCACCTTGAAACTGCAAAAAGAAAACAAAAACCCTGTGCAATTAATAATGATTTACCGGTCCATTTCGATGGACTTGGGTGATTATTAATGATTTACCGGTCCATTTCGATGGGCAACAGCACGAAACGACAATGATCGACCTTCAAGTCTGTGAAATTCTGTGCAGAGAAATTATTACGTGCTTTAAACCTCAATTCCATACAGGTGTTTCGGATCTCAAAAGAAGGCCCTGAATCTTTAATAAAGCGACAATAATTTTTATGAGACGTTTCAGAGATTTTTTTGTTGTTGACACTGTCTTTTTTTTTAAACGTCATAATTAAAGGTCGTGCACGTAGGACGAGCTGTGTCGTTCCCAACATTTTTATATGTTACAAGAGTTTTTTAAATCTCATAAAAAAAAAAAAATTCCGGTATTTTAAGCAAAATGTGAAAACCGGAAATAAAATAATTGCTCTCAGCTTCCCCCTCAGATAGTAGTCTAAGGCACTATCAGTAAAGCGATGACAATAATATTTTTTGAAACAAGTGTTTCGAGTCTCAAATAAAGGCTCCGAATTTTCAATAGAGCGACAATAATATTTTTGCAAATATTTTCGTGATTTTTTTCTAATAAGTGTTTTTTCATATGTAATAATTAAAGTTCGTACATATGGTGCGAGCTGTGCCATTCCCGAGATTCGGTCCATGTACGTCTGGGTAATTCTCTCCGGCTCCGTGACAACCGCCGAAGCCTTATCCTTAAACGCCATGTACCCTAAAATAATAATCATAACAAAAAAATTGAAAAAATGAAATACTGGCAGAAATTTGATAGTGTTACATCAGGCGCTGCCTGATGTACCGCTATAAAAATTAGTTAAAAATTAAAAAAAATAAAGTTATAAAAATATAGAAAATTTTAATAGGGTTGCAGGCGGACCCGTTACCGGACTCACCCTTGAACTGCACCACAATATTTTCTTTGGTCCGAATATGGAACGATGCCCCTCGGTACGAGTTCACCACCAGTGCATCTTCGTTAAGTTTAATTGCCAAATCGGATCCATGAAAAATTGCCCTCTCGTCGTTTGTCAAATCGACCGTAAAATCAGATTGTATGTTGCAAGCTGAAATAGTAAATAAAAAAAAATGTAACATTCGATTGAAATAGTCGAATCCTTGAATTCCATTAGGACTTACCTATTCGATGAGCAAAACCGATTTTCGAAAACGCGAGAATGGAAATTCCACTCAGCCACAACGAACAGACCGTATACATATTTTTAAATTTATTTATTTTTATTAAAAAAAATTAAAATAAATGTGATCGATGAAAAATTGGTGCGAATCGATCCGTATTCCTTACGAATGCGCCTAAGCAGATCGCCCGGCCCGAAGTGGATACGTCCGCCTTAATCGGCTGTGGTCAGACCCCTGATCGGTACTAAATAGATTATTTTCTTAAATAAAAAGGCAGACCTCATCGGTGCCAGATAGATTCATTTTTCAATTAAAAAAAAAGAAACAAAAAATGTTATGAAGCAAAAAGTGGTACGAATCGATCCGTATATCTTACTAATGTGCCTAAGTGGTTAGCCTGGCGCCAAGTAGGCACGGTCCCGTCAGTCGGATGCGGGCAGACCTCAGTGGAATCGCCTACGAGCCACAACTATAATTGGGCTGCCGGTAAAACCGTGCCCAGTTATATTTCCTCTCTGTACATCTCGTTAAGTACATTTCTAATTCCTCGTACTGAGGGGATCACCGAGGGTTACACAGCTGCGTTATCGAAAATTTTAAATAAGACAAATACCACGCGCGTGAAACTATATTTGACTGAAGCTTACCAGAAGGACTTCCGCCGGATCATTAAAAAACAATGTTTGAAAATAAAAAAAATCGAGTGTGCCGACGAACCCGTGATAAGTTTACATTATGACAAAATACGTTAATTAAGTTACATTCAAATGCCACTACGATTTATGAAATTTAATCATATTCTTAGCCAGTGAGGTGGATTAATTTTTTTACTTTATTTTTCTAATTTTTTGAAACCTTGTATAAAGTATCAACGATTGTTCGCAGGTGCCTTCAAGATCAGAACAGAAATATCAAGGGCACACAATTATTTGACTGGAGCTCTACAAAAGGAAGTCCACCGGATAATAATTTTTTAAATCGTGAGCGTCGACGAGCAGGCGGCAAGTTTGCATTGTAACGTAATACTTCATTACGTCATATTTAAATGCCTTTCCGATTTATGAAATTTAATCATTTACGCCAGTAAATTAATTGTTCTTTCCTCATGGAGGAAGCTTTTTTCATGACATTTATTTTCGAGTTTTTTTCGAGCACGATTTGACATGATAATTAAAAAGTATATTTAAATTATGATTGGTTTTTAAAAATAACTTTCTTCTTTGCTTTATAGAAAAACTTGGTTTTCATAAATATGTATGGAAAGATGCAAATTAATTTGCACATAGCTTTCTCTTTTATTACAATTTTGCGCATGTATATAATATTTGCGTCGTGTATTTAAACCAAGAATTTGCGAATACGCAGATTTGAGTATTTAGTTGATGTTCGACGATTGTCGATTGTCAATAAATGGAGAACAAAAAAAAATGTCAGATTTGCGAGGGCGAAACGGATGTGGTACGCGCATCATGAGTAGCGATTTTTCAGACACCACCAAGTGTGATGATCGGGTGGTCATTTTTGCTCTTTGTTTTTTTAACCCTCGGTAACGACCTTTAAAGGTGCTTCGATTTCATAGGGATTTTCGCAGAGTTTGTTTTCAACAATCTCTGCGACAACAGTAAACTCTTCTCGGCTCATCCTCAAGATCGATAGATTGGAGGCATAAATCTCTGGGAAGATGACCTCTGCCAAAAAAGAGTTTCCAGCGAAGGTGCTCGAGTTAGCATGACAGAGATCCGGTTCAAAACATAACGATGCTCAGGGCCGCTCACTTGATCCTTTGTAAGTCACGTCTCTATCCCCACTCTTAAGCGCTACCGTCGCAACGCGTGGCCTCCACTCCGCGGCCATTAGTCCCATTTCGGTACGGTTTCGGGCGCTGTGATTCATGAAAAGAGATAACGTAGGTACTCGTTGTCATCGTTCACTGGAGCTTGGCAGATCTTGCTGGATTTGCTGGACAAAAAAATAACGCAACTTTACACCACAGTTTTATTGTACCATACTCAACGACGAATACTTTTAACGCAATGTGAAATACTCGCCCGGTGTGTCTCTTACTCCACTGCGAGCACCAATAGCGGTTTCTCTCTCATTCTTCTGTCGCGGTCACGTGACTTTAACCTCCTCTTAACCGTACTACGAGAGGTTTCCTGTGCGAAGTTTTCAACGACTCGTGTTCAATAGGTTTGATTTTTTATCACCTGCTGATGTTATACCAACGAAGGTGATTTAACTCCCCCGAGACGCAATTTCTCCCACCACAAAAGAATAAAGTTACGACTGGAGGAATCAATTATATTATTATGGTCGAAACGCACAAGAGGTAATGACAACACAATTGGCACACTCGCAACAGATTACTGATCGCAGGGAGGCAACGACGATCTATGGTAATCTCGAAGGTCGTGACGAGCATAAAGAGAAAAACTGCTATGCAAGATCGGAAAACATGTTCTTGGGTATTTCTCGTTTCTGGTAATATCGCGTTGATGATGAATATTACTACGACAAACGGAATCGATAGAGTCGACAAGACCACGTTGACAATTCAATTTCTTAAATCGATGATGTGATGAGACTGCAGACAAACCGAAACTACGCTCTTCGTTTCATTTTCGGTCATGTGGGAGGCGAGACATGAATTCTCTATGCCGAACGAGTTCTCTCCGTTAAACAAATAGTTCACGTACATCGTTCTCTGACCGACACATCAAGCCGTTTTTCGCTGAATCTAAATGCAAATCGTACGACGCGTCGAAGGTTCTTCAGAAGATTTACGATGCCCGAGATTTATTCCAGAGAGGCTTCTTTGTACTGCCAGATGACGAACTCGACTGACCAGGTTATGCCCATTATGACAGAGTTTCAGACAGAGATCGAATCTGCAAGTGAAGATCATTATTTTTTTAAGCTGCAAAAAAAAAAAAAATTCCGGAATCCTACGAACAGTGGCAGTCACTTCGTATACGGTTTTTCGTCGTTGCGACGTCCTTTGTAACGTTCGTAGAAACGATGAGTCGTGTACTTTCTCGTGTCGGATTATCGTTATGCGTGTTGATACGAAGAAGCGTATGTTGCCGGTAAATCGCTGCTGCAGCAGTGACTGTAACAAAAAAAAAGCAAATCATACAACGACGGTATGAGAGATCGTTAAATTGCGTGAATCTTACTGACTGGCGAACGATTAGCCGCTCCCTCTTAATACCGGTTGGAGAAAACCCTTCGGCACGGTGAGAAGTCTATGATCGTGCCAACTCGTTATGAGCGTCGAGCTTCCCTACGCGTAAATCTAATACTTTACCAGTTTTTTTTTTCGATCATCTTGTTTCGAGCTACCTGGGAGCGACCTGGATAATTACGTAATAATTATGATCGATAATGCTTTAATTACAAACCTTTATTCACCTTGAGGCAGAATACAAAAATACTTCTCAACATTAAAACGTACACGTTCGATTCGACGTTAAAACAATGTATAATAGTTTCAAGGTTAAAATTTGAATATCAATGAAACGTATAAAATTCACCTGCGAAAACTTAGACAGAAGGACGCGTACACACAAGGTCTAATTGTTACGCCCGACTTAAACAATAAGCGAAGAGAAATTAGTGCATACGTCGCACTAGTCGAATTGTTAAACCCCACAGGTCAATCTTGTTGGATGGAATATCAGTGTATTTATAGAAGTACGTAAGCTGAATGCAGGAGATCAACAGAGAGACAATCTCTGATCTATATCGGTAAACAACAGAAGTCAACCCTCGAGGAATGTCACAATTTGTCGAAAATATAGTCAAAACTGCTATTTAAATCATAATAACTCTGTCTTTTGTACAGTTAAATTTCGACAAAATTGTAATGTGGACTCTGTGCGTATCAAAAGGATAAAGTTTACAGGTAAATCGAATTAATAAACTTATCTTTTAGTTATCAATTTCCCTGTTCTATTCTGCTGATGTGTCGCAAATTTCTTGAGTTCTCCAACTACCGGCCCTGTGATTGTCACACCGTTAATGGAGTTCGTCAACCAAGTAAATTTATATTGTATCGAGCGAGCGAGATAAACAGAGACACGGGTTATATAAAAGAACGGGATGTGGAATGTTTATAAGCACTGATAGGAAATCGTAATCGTTACGCAACATCAATACATCCATTTGTGTTAGTCCTGAAAAAGATTTGATACAATCTACGATCACTGTGAAGACGATCTTTTCCAGGCTGGCGAGTTCGTCCGTCAAGTGTCATGCTGTTCGAGTGGGTCTTCATGACCGCACACAGAAGTTAGCCCTTAAGCTAATTAGTACCCTTAAAACTAATTGGCGCCCATTAATAAATAAATTTCAGTTCGTAATTCAGAGCGCTGGCAACAACTACCCGGGAGTACGCCAGATGAAGACCATATTATCAAATCGTCAAAGAAATGTAACAAATAAAAAATACTCAAAAATAAGTCCTCTTCCAATGCTTGCGATGAAATATAATCTGTCAAACAGATTGTCATTGCACTCATCGACGAGACAGGTCGATTCTTTAAATGGAAGAAAGCAAGGTACGAGCAACTCACATTTTAGGACTACGCATGCATGCTCGTCCCCGGAGCAACCTCAGGTATTTTCCTGAAGACTTACTATACTTATAGTTTATTTATCGCGACGACTGTTGTCTTGCCGGTAACAGAACGCGATTGCTGAGCACTATTGTCCGAATTCATGCGCCGGAATATCTTACTCAGCATGCCCACACGATTCAACAACATTTGCTTTGTGTTCTCCTTCCAGACGTATATAATGAAGACAATCGGGCCTTGAAGACTGCCTTCGACAGCGAGGCTGTAAAAAATGTAATCCGGCAGCTGGTTGTAATAGCGCCAGGCCATGAGGCCCGCCAACCTGGATATTCCCATCACGATGAAGAGCTTCAGATAGAGATTGAATCTGTGCGTCAAAAAGAAGGTACATTAGTGTTCATCGAGTTGCGAAGACATTAGAAGATCATGCATTTTGCGGCATTGCAAAAAACCTGAAAAAATGTTGCGACTCGATGTACCTCTCTTTATTTTTGTTGTCATGCCGGTGGCTATCAGTGCCTCCGAGATGCTCAGCCGTAGCCCTTTTTTGCCTCATTATCTTTATCGCAGTCGATGCAAAAAAGAATATGTTTAAAATCATTGTACCCGTAACGGGAGCGGTAGCATAGATGTCGTGTGCGGCTCTACCTAAGACGAGTGAGATAAAATATGCTTAAAAGGAAGCATTGAGAATGACTGAAACCTGTCAGTTATACTTGCTGGTAAACCTGCAGTACACATTGATGCCCGGTCGAATCAGGATCGTCGACTCGACTCGAAGAAAGTCCAAGATCGCCCCGGTTCCGGTTATGAGCGCCGGAATTCCCCATGCGTAACAAGAGTAAATGATAATTTTTTTTCTGTCCTGTAGTCTTGTGTTTCGTTGGAGCGTTCCGAATCCCCTGAAAATGAAGTGAGTCGCAGTAATCATCGTGCGAGCGCCGTAAATCATCGTACGAGCGCCGACCGCCACGATTATTACCCGAAAGTCCACCAAATATCGAAGGCCATAACGGTCATCCAGAAGAAGCTCGCAAGCAATGAAAATTGCAAGGTGATGACTGGAAGAACCAATTATACTATTATGGTGTAGAAGCGCGAGAGGTGTAACGCATAACTGCAACTAATTACTTATCACAGTGAGACAGCGAGGATCCGCGGTAATCTCGGCGGTCGTCACGAACATGATGAGAAGAGCGGCGAGGTAAGAGCGAAAAACGTGTCCCTGGACGTTTCTCATTTCCGGTAGGAGAGCGTGGATGACGAATATTGCAACGACAAACGGTATCGATAGAATCGGCAATATCATGTTGACAACTAAATTTCTCATGTCAGTAATGTAATGAGGATGCAGACAAACGGAAACTACGCTCTTCGTTCCATTATCGGTAATCTGAGAGGCCAGACAGTAATTCTCTGTGTCGAACCAGTCATCTCCGTTAATCGAATGGTTAACGTAGATCGTTCCATTCTCCAGCAGATAGATCAAGACGTTCTCCGCTAAATCGGAATGCCAGTTGTACACGGCGTTGGTGAAACAGTCTATCCCACCGTATCGAGGAGTAAACTCTTCCGGACTCATGCTCGAGAACGATAGATTAGAGTAATAAACCTCTGGGAGGATGATCTTGTCAGGCGGAAACGCGTCAGCGGCGTAGCAGCTCGAGTTACCGAGATAGAGACCCGGTTCACAACACAACGATACACGCGGCTGATTCGTTGACGTATTCGTTGCCATCGTTCACCGAAGCTTGTCAGATCCTGCAGGATTCGGATCGACGGTCACGCAACTTTACACCACTGATTTATTACACTACATTCAACGACAAATACCTTTGACTGCGTTCCGAGAGGTTTTCCGTGCAAAGTTTTCAACGACTCGCGTTCGTTTGCTTTGATTTTCAATTGAAACCTGACGTTGCCTCACCGACGGTGATTAACTCCCGAAGAGTCGCAAACTCTCCCACCACAAAAGAAAATGTTACGACCAGACCAGAATCAATTATATGGTCGAAACACGCAGGTATGACGAATAACTGCGACTGATTACTTATCACAGGAGGACACCGAGGATCCTCGGTAATCTCGAAGGTCGTGACTAACGCGAAGAGAAGAATCGCTGCGTAAGATCAGAAAACATTCCCCTGGATATTTATCATGTCTGACATGATCGCGTGGATGATGAATAATTGCCACGACTAACGGTATCGATAAAATCGACAAACAAACCGAAACTACGCCCGCTCCTTTCATTCTCGATCATCCGAGAGACGAGACAATAATTCTCCATGTCTAACGCGGTCTCTCTGTTACTCTAATGGTTCACATAGATAGTTCCGTTCAACGGATAGACGAAGACTTTTTTCTTTGTACCGGAAAGCAAATCGTACGACGCGTTGACGAAACAGTCTATTCCAGCATAGCGGGGAATAGACTCGCCCGGACTTATGCTCAAGGTCGGTGGATTAGAATAATAAATCTCTGGATGATCTTTTCAGTCGATAACAAGAGGTCGGCGTAGTAGCTTGAGTTACGCAGAAAAAAAAAAAAAAAAAAACGATACATGGGGGGGCTGTTCGCTTAGCGTATACGTTGTCATCGTTCGGTAGAGCTTGCCAGATCCTGGTGGATTTGGACCTATTATATTTATTTGGATTTATTAGACTAGCGGTTTTGTTGGCGTGCACTCTTCGTGCGTACGAACTATCTGAGTGTCCGCGTGTGTTTGCGGGAGTGTCCAATCCACATGAACTTTATTATTATGAAGATATTTAACGACATACACTTTTTAACTGTGTCGTGAGAGATTTTCCGTGCGAAGTTTTCAATAAGCGGCGTTAATTTGATTTGTTTTTTTTTTTTTATTCATTTTCCGATGTTATTTCACTGAAGTCGACCCAACATCTTCTTCGGAGTTGTATGATTTCTCCCACCACAAGAGAAAAAAGTCACGTCCGGTTTTTCTTAACGATTTGTTTGATATTGAAACATTCGCTTGGTGCGATCAGTGGAGAGACGTAATGCATACCAAGGCGGATGGAAGCCCTCTTAATTATCATAATTAAAATTTTCTTCATTCTGATGCGAATCAGATGAAACCAAAGATAATTTCCTCCGTGCCGGACTTCAATCGCTTAGAGCGAAATCACTGTGTTCACAAAGCGCTGGTCACTACACTCGTGTACGTCGAACGTGTATGAGTTGTCGAGCTGCGATAAAAGTGACACCCGATTAAGTGCGGATTCCGAAGACTCCTCCCCTTGCATCCTATCCCAGGCAACTTGTGTAACCGTTGTTGAAAACAAAAACAAAAAAAAAAAAATAACCGCAAATAAGCGTGTGGAACGGTTATTATCTACGAAACGTAATCGTAAAAATAACTTTCAAAATAACCGACGATTATTCTGCGCTAAAATAACCGAAATATACTGTCGGATATTTTGAAGGTTATTCTTGTATGGTTACTTGTCGTGAACGATAACCGCTCTGTATAGACTCATTTGCGGTTATTTTTTGTTGGTTATTTTAACGGAAAGTAACTGTCCGACAGCTTTCCTGCGGTGAAAGTTATTTTTATTATTGTGAAAGTTATTTTTATGGTTACCTGTCGTGGATAATAACCAGTCTGCAAGTTTATTTGCGGTTTCTGCAAAAAAAAAATATGCAAATAAGTCGTGAACGATAGCCAGTCTGTGAGTTTATTCGTGGTTTCTGCTGCGGTTATTTTTTTAGATGACTCAAACAAACAAAAGACGACGCACGTATGGATATTTTTGCGGATATTTTAACGGTGTGTTACATTTCAGCGGTCGATTAAATGTAAAACATATGCTTGCTGATACAAGGACGTACGAATAACTTGTCCACAGCGATAAGAGGTACCTTTAAACGTTATCACTCGCGGCTCAGAGGTGGGAGCCCGCTCGAGAACCTCAGAGGTCGAGGAAACAGGAGACTTGGACGCAACTAGATACACATGGTTCGTTCTCCGAACAGAAGACTTGGACGCAACTAGTTGCACGTGTTCGTTCTCCGAACGGAATAATTATTATGTTCCGTCGTAAATATTTTGACTTTCAGATTTATTAAAATGCTGTTTGACAAAATCGTGACGCGAATTATCGTTTCAAAAACAATTATTAATTATATATGAATTTTAATCGGGCTTGTCTCGATAATACGCAATGACACTTGCGATATGAAAACGTTCGTTGATTGCAAAGTTTTTTTTTACAATTTATATTTAACTGTCGGTTGGGTGTCGATCAGTACCGAATTTTTTAATTAAGACCTGCTATTCCTTTAGTTTAATAATCGTGGACCGGTGGATGACCAGTTCGACTGTTCGCTTCGTGATTTCGTTATAGACTTGTGAGCTACTTAGATGACAAACGTAGACTCACTGCCTGAACTGCCGCTGGAAGATCGGTCAGTTCCGGAGAGTTCGATGTAGACTGATTGTTAGTTCGGCCGATGGTAATTGACGTGAAGCGGCCGCAAATAATGAGCTCGCACGCCACGTGCGAGCACAGAAAAGACTCGAGAAAGGTGAAATAAAATAAAGCGAACGCTCGGGTCTGGCGCGAGCGGATATGGTTTGCAGAAAATTGATATTAGCGCACGGTCGAGAGATAGAAAATCGAAAGAGCGGACGACAAAATTGAATATATATAATTCGACCGTGTGAATGGAAGTTGAAATAAAATATTTTTACTCTAATTTTAGCGGGGATGAGATTCGTATGAAAATGTTAATTTATGAAAATTACATTATTATTAGTCAATAAAATAGTATTACCGGAGGGGCAGAAGGTGACACGGTGTAAAAGTGACCTGAAATTACGGTAATATATTCGACAACGTATACTTTGACTGTGTCACAACCCACAGAGCGCGGAAATATTTTTGAAAGTTAAAAAAATTTTTTTTTTTTTTTGAAATATTGAAAAACATTTTTCGTACCTCGTGAATCTTACATGGAAATTTTTCGCCGAAATATCTTTAAATATTCATGAAATATCAGTTAAATATCCTGAATATTAGTTAAACATCTGAAGGTCACTTTTCGAATGTATCTAAAAGGTACGAATAATCACACTTTTATAATATTCATGTATGTATGATAATTAAATATAGGAATAAATTATTCTACTCGAGAACTACAATGACCTACTGATGCAATCGTTTCTCGTACTATTACTATTATTACTATTACTGTTACTATTATTTATATACTATTAGAACACAATTTCGATAAATAAATAAAGAGATCTTCATGATAAGTGAAACATTGCATTACCAGTCGAACTGGTATATACACATTCGTATAAACACGGAAGCATTATTAAAAATATTTCGGTGAAACATGAAAATAAAAATATTTTGAAATATTTTTTTTTTCACTTTGTTTCTGAAATATGTAAGAAATGTTTCGTTAGAATATTTTTGCAGAATATTAAAAAAATGATTCCCATTTATTTCCGAAATCTTTCGCAGGATTTGAAAGATTGAACATTAAAAAAAAAAAAATGATTTTAAGCTGTTTGATGCTATATGGGAAGAGATTTCCCGTGCAAAGTTTTCAACAACTGGTGTTTAATCGATTTGATTTTTAATTAGTTACTGATGTTATCTCACTGAAGGAAGATCCGACGCGCCCAGCGATGTAATTTCTCTCACCAGTAAATAAAAAAAAAATGAACAGCCCGTTTTTTTGATGATTAGTTTGGAATTAAAACATTCGATCGATTCCAATGGTCGATGCGATTATCGAAAAGAGATAATGGATTCCCAGTTTAATCATGACTGCTGGGGCTGCTCGTATAACCATAATCATCAAGCGCTATCACCACAACTCGTAGTTGTCGAACAAGTAGAAGTTGTCGAGCTGCGGGAAGTTCCACCCGATGGAGTCGTACTTCGAAGACCCTTATTCTTGCATCGCAGACGTTTTAACAGCAACCGTTTTGTCTTGTCCTTCCAGACGAATATTACGAAGATACTGAGGCCTTGAAGATTGTTCGGAAGATTTATGATGTCCGAGATGTATTCCGGAAGGACTTCCTCGTATTGCCAGATAACGAACTCGGCTGACCATGTTATTCCCATTATGACAAAGAGCTTCAGATAGAGTTTGAATCTGAATGAAACGGTAATCCTTTTTTATGCTTAAAAAAATGTTGTAATCACACTAGAAGTGTAGAAACTCCCCACACCTTTGTTTTTCGTTGTTGCGCTGTCGTTCGTCACGTTCGTAAAGGCGATGAGCAGTGTCCTTCTCATGCCGTATTATCGTTATGGTTGTTGATAAGAAGAAGCATAAGTTGCTGACTATCGTGATGGCTATCGGACCATACATGTAAATCGCGCCTGCAGCAGTAGCTATATAAAACAGATTACGAAATCATGAATAAGGAGAGTAGGAGAAAGATCGTTGAAAAGCTGAATTCTACTGACTGGTGAACCAGCAAATGCCCTCGCGAAATCCGGGTCTAATTACTCCGTACGGGACGTAGGGGACGTTGTCCAGGATCGAGCCAACTACGGTCACCAGAGCGGAGCTTCCCCAGGCGTAAATCGAATAGAATATAAATTTTCTTCTATTCCGTTGTTTCGAGCTACCTCTAAGCGATTTCAATTGTCTGCAAACAAAATGAAAAAAATAGAAGTCGATCACCAAGGTCAGGTCCGATGATTGGCTCACCGGATGTTTACATCTCACCGAAAGGTCCACCAAATATCGAAGCCCATGACGTTCATCCAGGAAAAACTTGACAGTATCGAAAAGTGCAGAGTGATGTCTGGAAAAATTGTTTCCAATTGTCAAAAAAAATACACCTATGACTGTGCTAAGTACACGAATTACCTATGAAGTATATGCAGAGATATCGCAAGTCTATATTGATGACGATGTCCAGGATGTAATAGTAGAAAAGACACGCTACAAATGCCCGTAGAATCGATCCGTGAATATTCTTGAGCTCCGGTATGACAGTGTACGCGAGAAACGTCGCGATGAGAAACGGCAACGACAGGGCAACCGTAAGCGTGTAGAACATAGGCCTTGGTACCCAGTAAAGCGAGTCGGGGTCCGAAAAGGGCTCGCAAACGAACACCGCATTCTTCGTTCCGTTGTCGGTTAGATTGGATGTGAAACAGTAATCCGTAACGTTGACGGTAAACTGCAATCGGTCGTTTTTCAATAGATACGATTCCAGATCGTGGATGGTTCCATTGCAGGAGAACTCTTGTTCCCGTATCAATCCCACCAGGCTCCTGGTCGTGATTGAGAAATTTGAGTCATAAGTGTCCGGGAAGATCATTCCCTCAGCGAAAGACAAGCCGATCCGGTAGCAAATCGAACCGGGAGAATAAACCTTGTCCGGATTGCAGCACATCAGTAGGCTCAGCCCATCGTTCGATGTATTTGTCGTCATCTTTCGGTGGAGTTTGAGAGATGCTGCGGAATTTGGAACACCTTTGCACTACGTATTTACAGTAGGGTAAAAGTGGAGAATATGGACCGGTCCACATTTCATTGATTTACGTGTTAATCGGGGTGGTCCATACTCACCATGTTTACCCTATACTATATTTAACGACGTGTTGTCTCACCTTTGCCACAAGAGGTTTCCAATGCGGTCTAATGCCGACTGACGCTCGATAAGCTTTGTTGATGTTTATTCGCGCAATGCCTTTGCTATCTTACTCAATATGAAATCTCTGACCCGGAAGATACATCTTCCCCCACCACAAAGCAACGTTTTTCTTTCTTGATTAATGCAAATTTGCACAATTTCTAGGTGCAAAAACTGGAAAGAGGTAATCATATTCACGCAGGATGCAGTGTTAACGGATCGCCGTAGATGAAGTCCTCCCGCCCGAAAAATCCCTCCTGTCGGATTAGCCCCTCCATCTGATAAAGAACTCGTCAAACGGCAAACTGTTGTGCACGAGTATCGAAGCTTACGTGGAAAACGATTTATTGATTTTAATTGAGAAGCATGGGAAGAGAATGCAGTCTCGCACGCCGATCTGGACGCAGTTAGCGGACAGTCGGGGTCGGTGAGGAGTGAGCGCGATTTCTACGTAATGATTATTATCGAAAAGCCTTTATTCGTGAAAGTCGATTCACCTTGAAACAGAATACAAAGTACAGTATTTTCTACTATAGTTTCTACAACAAAGTAGAAAGTAGTTTCTCAACGTTAAATATGAACACATAGTTCAGTCGTCGAGCAACTATCGGGTGTTAACGTTGGACAGCTCCGTCAATGTAGAGCTTTGAGCGGAATACGTCGATCTGTCAGCGCATCCGAGACGATTAAGCAGCAGCATTTTTATCTTCTTCTTCCAGACAAATATTATGAAGATCGAGAATCCTTGCAGAGTGTTCGGAAGATCCAAGATGTACACGACATATTTCGGAAGGGTGAACAACTTGGGGACTAACTCGGCTAACCACGTTATTCCCATCACCATAAAGAGCTTCAGATAGAGATTGAATCTGCAAATAAGGGTATGAACTTCAATTAGTCACTGACACATCGCCATATTATTCAATGAAGTTGTTTCAGAAAATGGTAAAACGCCGAAAACTGGTATATTATGGTTATAAAAAACACTTTTCCGCCCGCTTCGCGTGCGCAAAACCGCCATTTTCGTACCGAATGAAGTAAAATAATTTTTGCACTATTTACAAAATAGCTAGACTGTATATTGCAAGCATATGTAATATACATACTTGTATATGTCATATATATTCTAGCAATATAGAAAGAATATATGTTTTATATATTTTTACATATAATTACCGAATATATAAGGGCATGAAACATTTGATATTTAATTGTATAAATTTAATGTATTTTTAATATATTTCACTATATATCCGTCGGTATACTTTTTTCATATACTTTATTTTCATGGGGATAATCTGCATACCTTTCTTTCTCATTGCAGTGCCGTCGCTCGTCACTTCCGTTGAGACGACGAGCGGTGTCCTTCTCGTGCCGGATTATCGTTATGGCTGTTGACGCGAAGAAGCATATGTTGGCCATTATCGTGATGGCCATGGGACCATACAAATAAATCGCGACTGCAGTGGCGGCTATAAAAAAAAAAAGGCAAATCATACAAGGACGAGTACGAGAGACTGTTAAGACACGTCGATCTTACTGACTGGAGAACCAGCAATTGCCCTCTCTTAATCCCGGTTTGATAACTCCCATCGGCACAGTGGTAAGGGAATCTATGATGCCGCTAACTCCGGTTATGAGCATCGCGTTTCCCCATGCGTAAATCGAATAGATCAATATTTTATTTCGATACTCTTTCTTTGAGCTACCTTGGAGAGATCTGAATCGTCTGCGAACGAAACGAAAATGATTATACTCAAGCAAGTTCGCGCCGCGACACTCGATATGGCACTTGTAATTTATAACATTGTAACTCACCGGAATGTCCACCAAATATCAAAGCACATGACATTCAGCCAGAAGAAACTTGCCAGTATCCAAAAGTACACACTCAGGCCTGGAAGAATTGATGTCATTATCGTGCAAAAAGATTCATAGAAGGTATGAATTACCTATGAAATAAGTGCAGAAAATATTGACGTTTGTCAGGCTGACGACGAACGATAGGTACATCATGAAGAGACACCCTACGTAAGCCCGAAGATTGAAACCGTGAACGTTCTTCAGTTCCGATAGGATCGTGTAGACGAGAAACGTTGCGGCGAGAAACGGTATCGACAAGCCTAACTCGACGATCTGGCTCACAGGTCCGGCCGTGAGAAAAGCAGTTTCAAAAAACGGTTTGCAAAGGAAAACGGCGCCCACCGTTCCGTTCTGAGTGAGATAAGACGCGATACAGTAATCCTGAAGACCGAGATAGTAGACCTCACTTCCGACGTTCGTTATGTTCACGTAGAGCGCACCATTCTCCGTCAGATGATAGACCAAGCCTCTAACTGGATCGGAATTCAAATAGTACACTGTGTTGTTGCAATTAAAATCATATACGCGAACAAATTCACTCGGACTCATCGTCGAGATCGCCAAATTTGAATCATAAATCTCAGGGAAGACAATCTCCTCGTCGGGAAGATAGCCATGCCGGTAGCAAATCGATCCGTTCGGATAGAGCAAGTCCGGTTTGCAGCATATCGATACTGATGGTCCATTACTAGATGTGCTTGTCGTCATCTTTCATAGACGAATTTTAGTAATCCGAAGAGGCGCAACGTTGCACGTATGCTCCACTTATAATAGTCACTGTTTCAGCACTAATTCACCGTTCTGACGTTAATAACACGTTCAATGAAAGATTCGTGATATACTAGGCTCATTCTACGATGTGATGCTGACGCGAATGCGCATCTTCTTTACAATCAGTGAAGCAGCGTAAACAGGTTTCGATAGCTTCGGTATGCGCATTTGTAATTTGACTAAAATAGGTATTCCCCCTATCGCATTTATGCAGTGTACGATAGATCCCACAGAAGCGACGATAATTACGAGTTATAATGGAAGAATACGTGTATCTACTGTTCATTGTCAAACGATAAAGGCGACGGAGAAAACCGGTATGAAAGGAAACTACTCGATCAGACGATACTCGTTCCAATTATGTGCTAACTAAGAAACATGCAACGGCCTCGTATTCGCACCGGGTCTAATAATAACATTTTTTTTCTCAGGGAATTCAATTTCCATGATTATATCCTGCGAGTAACTTAGCAGATTTTATCCAATTCCATCCAGTTACTTCGTCAAGTGAACGCTCTTATCCTTGCATCCTAGACTTTTCAACAGCAGACTTTTTTTTCTTGTCCTTCCACACCAATATTATGCCTTGCAGACGGTTCGGATAATTCAAGATGCTCTGGATATATTCCGGTAGACCCTTCCACTTCCATGTTATTCCTATAATGATGAAGAGCTTCACATAGAGATGGAATGTACATTTACATAAGGTACACATTTCAATTAGTTACTGAGAATGTCGGGAGATTATGGACCTTAGAAAATGAACAAACACGAAGATGAAATTGAGCTGCTTTGAGCTGAAAATCCTCAGCCGAGGAAAATCCTCGGCCGAGTATTTTCCTCGTCGTCGTCGTTTTTGTACGATAATATGTCTATATCATGTCTCACGAAGAAACACCCCAGGTGCGGTTTTAGAGCCGGGCTGACGCTGGACCAACTATGACCGCCTGAGTTAGAAAGTCCACCCAAACAACGTTGCCCCGATATCGACCACACGGTGGTGCTAAAGTGGTGTTGAATTTAATACCGTTTTTTTTACAGTGTATCATTTCGAGTATTATAACCTTCTTGTACAAATGCAATCTATCCATATAATCGCCCCACTTCTATAACTTCTCGTGGGGTCAATATATATATACATATATATATATATATATATATATATATATATATATATATCTTGAAGCCGCTCCAGCCTCATTTTACAAGTCTAAAGGTAACGGCTCTCATCGCTGATGTGCTTGGATTGCTCAGAGGGAAGAGCGCTGTATTCTTGAAGCTTTGTCGTCACACACTCGTGGACGTTGTGCAAGTATCCGGAGACGATTGATGGTAAGTCTTATCCATTAAATTTTTCGACCGCGGGCTTCTGTCCTTGCACTGTAGGCGTTTCCAAAGCAGCCGTTTTATCTTGTCCTTCCAGACGAACATCATGAAGATAGTGACGCCTTCCAAAAGATTCGGCAGATCCAGGATGTACGACATGTATGCCGGAAGTTTCCCAAACTTCCAGAAGACGAACTCGGCAGACCATGTTATTCCCATGACGACGAAGAGCTTCAGATACAGATGGAATCTGTCCACAAGGGTATAAATTTAATTTAGTCACCGAGGCATCGGAAGATCATCACACTTAAAGAGAAATGATGTACCTTTGTTTTTCGTCATTGTGCCGCCGGTAGTCGCAACCCTTGAGACGATGAGCCGTGTCCTTCTCGTGTCGATTTATCGTCACAGCTGACAATACGAAGAAACATGTGTTGCAGATTATCGTCAGAGCTATGGGACCGTACAACCACACCGAGTCTGAAGCGATGTTCTCTATTGAAAAAACGAAAACAAGGACGAATCATGAACAAAGAGGACGCGAAGCATCGCCAATCGGACGTACAACAGCTGTGAGTGGGAGAAAAAAAAAAGCTGCGATTTTGCAACCTAGAGATCTGTCCAACCGTTAGTTTCTCTCGAGAACTGCAAGAAGAGGGAGCTGCACAATGACTGCACTTGGCATTCTCGTCCTTTTCCCAAAAAAAAAAAACATTAACCGTTTCAGGTAATTTTGGATTGCAGTTTTTGTTACCGACCGATGAGCTGAACCTCCATCGATATTACTGACCGTTGAACCAGCAGTAGCCTGTACGCAATCCGGGTCTGATTACTCCCTTCGGCACGGTGGGAACGGAATCGATGATCCAGCCAACTCCGGTTATGAGCGACGAACTTCCCCACGCGTAGATCGAATAGATTGTCAATTTTTTTCGATTACCTCTTGTCGAGCTACCGTGGACGGACCTGAATTGTCTGCAATTGGAACGAAAATAATGAATGCTCGGGTGAATTCGATGCCACGACTATCGCTGTCATAGTTGAAACTCACCAAAACGTCCACCAAATATCAAAGCTCATGATATTCAGCCAGAAAAAAATTGCCATTACCATAAAGTGAAGAACGACACCTGAAAGAATTCAGTTAATTATCGTTGAGAACATTAACGGACGCTACGAGTTACCTATGTAATAGATGCAGAGAAATTCGGGATGCGCAGTGAGAATGAGGAACAACGTATAGAAGACGAAGAGACACGCCAGATAAATCCGAAGAATCAAGCCATGGATGTTTCTCAGTTCCGGCAGGATCGTGTAGACGAGAAACGTCGCGGCGAGAAACGGCAACGACAGGCTTATAGTAATGGGATAGACCATTATTTCAGGCATCACTGTGAAGGGTGTCGATATCGTTTGCAAAAATTGCTTGCAAACTGATACTGCGATCCTCGTTCGGTTCTCGGTAGTATGATAAGCAAGACAGTAATCCTCCGTACCGAGCCAGTAGTCCGCACCGGCATCGATCGATTTCTTCACGTAGATCGCACCGTTCTCCATCAGGTGGAATAAGTCGTTTTTCGGCGAATAGGATTCCAGATCGTAGGTCGATCCGTTGCAGGTAAATTCGTATCCGCGAACGAACCAGCTCGGACTCATAGTCGAGATTGAGAAATTTGAATCATAAATCTCCGGAAACATTATGTTTTCGTCGGGAAGAGAACTGTTCCGATAGCAACTCGATTCGGGAGGATAGAGCTTCACCGGATTGCAGCAGATAGATACCAACGGTCTATCACTCGATGCATCACTCATCATCTTTCACACAAGGATTTTTTATGCTGAAGAGAGCACTGCTACACTCTTGTTTCACTTATGGTATAACGGTTACTGTCATAGATACTAATTTACATTACTCGCGAATAGCGCGGATCGGTGAAATAGTCGTGATATTTCGAACTCGTTCACCGGACTGATACGGATACAAATATACAGCTTCCTGGCGGTTGGCCGACGGCGGAAATAGGTTTAGATAGCTCCTATGAGTACATTTACTCGCTACGTTACTGATCGGTGATTCCATTATCGCGTTCATGCAGAACTCGCTGCATTTCGCAAAGGCGACGACAAATCGTGTATGTAGCTTCCATAACTACCTCTTCCTAAAGTTATTGTACTCCTTCTGCACTTTCTTTAACTCGATCCAGTATTAGCGTTCCGTTAATTAGGGTCATTTTTGCTCCCTATTTTTAGAAGTGGAGAAAGCGAGTTCCATCGAACGACGCTGAGAGGGACTCACAGCGTCCTCACAGCGTTCTGAACGTCTCTGTGAGACGATGTTTGAGCGCACATCGAGTTGAAAATTTTCTTCGGGAGTGCGCGTAAAATTAACCAAACGAGGGTATCGTATTTTCGTACAAATCGAAGAACGTCCTCGGACGATAAATTGTATACAGACTCCTTAGCTCTTCGGATTTTACAGTTGTGGAATAGAGTATATTTATCACAATATAAAAGCCATAAAACTACAAGTCTCGAGCAGTGATTAACATGACGTTTACGTATACGTATAAAGAATAACATACAGGAATACAGAGGCATATAATTTTTGAACTTTCGCTCGTTGTTACTGATCTTCGATCGAATAAAAAAAGCAATCGATGGTTCATTTTAAATGGTAGAAGCGCGGTGACAACTCGTGTGAGGCGATGCTCGGTCGAATGGACGAAGCGCTTTACAAATATATATTGACTAGATAACACGCGCCGACCGCGTATTTCTGCGCAACCGACGCGTCGGTCTATATATACGATAATCGACATTGTCAGAAAAGCTTGTTAGAACATAAAAAGTACGAAGAGAACTTTACTCTCATCGAGGTAGCCACGGTTTCATCGGGCATCCGATAATAAATTTCTCGCCGCTAGGAGATCGCAATGTTATCGCTTACGACGATGAGACTCATCATGGGACATTGAGAAAAAGAAATACTGAAGACCCTTTGGTCACGGTTTTTGGGATCGAGATATTAAACGCAGTCGCTCTCGTCCGTAGTCGTTTTTGTACGCTCGGCGTAAGGATTAATCTTTTCTTGAAGCGGAGCCATAACAGCCGTTGTCGTCAGAGTCCTCGAAGCCGAACTGTGGTATGCGCTTCTCGTTGAGTTCCTCGACTGGAAACTCGTGTCCTGACAGCCCAGACGCTTGAGCAGCAAACGCTTTATCTTGTCCTTCCAGACGAATATTATGAAGATTATTAGTCCCTGAAGAGTGTTAGCGAGATCCGTGATGTACCAGACGTACTGCGGTGTATCCTTGCACAACCAGCTAATTATCTCCATCGACCAGTTTATTCCCATCACGATAAAGAGCTTCAGATAGAGATTGAACCTGCAAGCGAGGGGAAACAAGTAACGTCTCGATTAGTCATAGAGAAATCATAAGATTATTTAGCAAAAATACCAAAAAAAGAAATAAAAACATCCTGTAATCAGTCCAATCATAGAGTGACACGCGATGCATCGATATCTCTTCCGGATCAGTATTTTTTTAAAAACTTGATTTTCCCGGTATTACTATCGGCGTCGAGCTCTCTTTCCTCCGCAAACGATATTACCGTCGATTGGAAAAATAAATAAATAGAAAAAAAGCACTGAGCACTTTCGAGCCGTACGATTTGTAAAATAATCTAAGCTCATTGTAACGCGAAATTGAAAATAACACCGCAGCTGAAACGAAAAGCCTATGGGTATGCGGAGAGTACGAGTTGACGTGAATAGCGTTTATCCCTTCTCACGGAGTAACTGTAAATAAGAAAACAAACCACCGTATGGGAAGTGTCTCTCAGTTGGCTGGCCAAGTCACAACAGATCCGAAAATAATTTCCACCCGTTAATACAATGCGTGCCCCGTGGGCTAATAACTCTGTGCGATTGGTTTTTTTTTTTTGGGGGAATTTTCGTCGAGCTCTAGAGTCAGGAAATGGAGTCCGACGTTCGGGTGCGCGTCGATGGACGCTCGGCGCCGCACGCGCCCTCGAGTCGATAAAACTTTATGCTGACATTAGCTCGAACGAGCGTTGATGCAATATCGCATCGCGGTAATCCGAACAGACCATTGCTTGTTGTCGTCGTGTCGACGACTGTCCATTCCTTTGAGATGATGGGCCGTGTCCTTCTTGTGCTGAATGATTTTCAAGGCCGTCGATATGAAGAGGCATATGTTACATACAACCGTAACTCCCATGGGACCGTAAAAGTAGAGCGCTCGTGCAGCGTCGGCTAAAAATTAAAAAAGTAAAATAAAACATGTTACTACATTTTAAACTGATGGGCTATATCAATGGTGTACTCACTAGTGAACCAGCAGCTTCCCACGCCGAACTCGGGTCTAATGAAGCTCCTCGGCACGCTGGGAACGAAATCCATGATCAGACACACTCCGGTTAGAAGCGTCGCGCTTCCCCATGCGTAAATCGAGTATATAATGAATTTTTTTCTCTCCCGCTGCTTGACGCTGCCCTGCAGCGATCTGAATCCCCTGGAAATGAAATTGAAACGATTATTATCGATCGACGAATAAACTGCATCTTATTGTTCTTTCTAGGGTACGGAGCGGGGTTTTCTACCGGGACTTTCTACCTACGCAGTCAATGAAAAAAAAAAAAAAAACGATCACCAATACACGTGTGTACAGAGGGGAGGATACATACTGCGTGGATCGGTAATGGGCAACTACGATACGGCAACTAGAGAACAACCAATCCGTCTACAGCGTTCAAAGTGCAATTTTATTATTTTCAGGTACCCACCCACTCACCCTTGGTATAGCTCTACTATCTTCCCGGGTTTCGAGCTTGCAAGCAAAGATAGACATCTTTTTTAAAATATTTCTTTGCAGAATCGGTGCAATCGGCTCGTTCGAGATTTAAAAAAAAAAAAATTAGAAATGGTGATACCGAAAATAATATATTATTAAAATAATTTTATTTCACTCGATGGGAAAATGCCTGTTTTGCGCACGCTGCGCGAAAACCCTCGTTTTGACACCTTGCGAAATAAAACTTTGTACAGTACTCGTGCGAAAAACTTTTTCTGAACTCGTGTGATTGCAACACTCGCCTTCGGCTCGTACTGCAAAGTAACATTCAGTCAGAAAAGGTTTTTTCGCACTCGTATAAAAATGTACTATTAACGATCTCGGCAGTGCGATATTCTCGTGTAACATCGGTGACGAAAACTAAAACTCTGTCGGTACTCGAGTATGTATATATATATATATATATATATATATATATATATATATATATAATATTTCTTTCACATGTGCTCCTATAAAAAAACTTGAGTATATAGTACATCCGCAACTGGGCAGAGTTCGCGTGACCGCGTTACGAAATTTTGCGTCTGGACTTTGACCTTCATGACCTACACGACTCCCGGGAAATTAATTTCAAAGCCTCGTTAAGCGAGTCAAGTTCGTGGATAAGTTACATTTGCTTTTTTACCATTTTTTTTTTTTTTTTCTTTTTTTTCAGGTCCAATGTTTTGACGCGACGAAATGAAAAATGTACCTCAACCATTATCGTGTTACCACCAAGGGCTCTTGGGTAAGATGAATTTCCGTTTGTCTCGACGCCCTAAAGATATTAATATAATATTCCCGCGAGGCAAGAGTCACGCCTCAAGAGCATGCCTTGAACAAATTATACATATTGTCGCGTGGCCTCTCGTCATACGCTGCGCTCAGCTGACTTAATGCATGAGAGTCTTATTATCTTCTTTTCTAAATTATTCGTGCGCGCGACAGCACATTATCGTAGAAGTAAAGTGTGTTCTTGTTTTGTAATTCTCGTAGTTCCGATAATAGATTATGCAACGTGTAACTCGCCGAATGCTAAAATTTCGTGGCAAAGTGACAATGTTCAGCGTCGCTTCTTACGAGCCAAACTACAAACTCATATCAATTAGAAGTTTAGCGGCTCGTTCGAAATTGCATCCCGCCCAAGCGCATCCTCCAAGATATTCATTAGAAGCCATCTTCGCTTCTCGTCGACCGCAATTACTACGGAAATTCATAGGGGCCCATCAATCGTTAACGCATCTCTATTTCGCTGTTGGTAGGTTAATTGATCGCCGGCTCGGGTACGCGGAAATTGATTCACTTAAGACTGAGGGAAAAACGAGCCGCGAGCAACGATGGGCTTGGCCTCTAGTGGATATCTAGTTACGCCTAACAGCTCCTTCCGTTACTTTCGGTATCCTTGTGTTTCTTAATTCATTCGTTTTAATCTATAGCTTCATTCCAGATGAACCCTCTCGTTCCTCCCGACCAAAAACCCAACCCAAAAATCCGACCGTCGATTGGTGCGCAAAACCAACGATTATTCCCAACCTCCCGAGGGTTGATTTTGGGTCGGTTCGTCAAATCCAACCATCTCAGCCAACTATTCTTTCGACAGAGTGAAGGTTGATTCACGGTTGGATATTATAAACCAACTCTGTTTTCGACTTTCAGCCGAGAATAGCAGTGGTTGACTTGTGGTTGATTTTTTTTCAAAACCAACCGTGAACCAACCGCTGGCTACGTCGTTGCCCGAAATAGTTGGTTTATGGTTGGTTTCGAGAAAAAAAAAAAAACCAACCAACCATAAATCGATCATCACTGTAGTCACCCGAAAGTCGGAATGAGGGCCGTTTTATAATAACCAACGATGAACCAACTGTTTGCGCTGTCGGAAAATCGTTGGTTTCCAAAAACCATCCAAAAAAATCAACCTTCGGGCGGTTGGAATAATGGTTGGTTTGGCGGACCAATCAACGGTTGGTTTGTCGTTGGTTATAGAAAAATCGTCTAAATTCCAACCATTATTCACGGTTGGATTGTCCGCGAGGGAACTTCAAATACATTTGAGATCTATCGCATGTGTTGTCGTATCCACTTTCCTATATTCCTTAATTTACATATTTCCGTCACTCGCTGAATTCGAAATATACTCGAGAGACAAACCCTTCCGGTTTGACAATCTTCGTTTAAGAACGGAAGTGAAGGTCATACGGAAAAACGCCATTTACGGTTTCAGAATCCTGATTTTTTTTTTACCAGTATGGACGTTATACGGAAAATAGATAACTTTCAATTTGAAAATCTAATTTTTAGACCGTAAAGAACAATTCATACTTAAAATGCTTCACTTTCGGTTTGGAAATATCATAATATTTCATACTGAAAATTCTTTACTTCCCACTTGAAAATCTCGCTTTTCCAACCACGCCACTTACGATTCGAAAATTTCACGTACATCCCAGCAAACACAAATAGATAACATTGATGTAGAAGTTACCGCACAGAAAGTAACACGTTATGTAGCAAGAAGATAACCGGTGATTCACCAGTGATGAACTTTTTCTCACTCAAGAAAGTAACAGAATAGGGAAATAGTTATGTATCAAATATGTAACTATTAATAACATTTACGTAACAAGTACGTTTTCGTATAGTACGCATATTTTGTTACAGAAATATTATATAATATTTACGTTTCGTTTCCGCATAATTTCATGTCATAATTGTTATTAAAAGAAGACGTAGCATTTATGACGATGTTATATAACAGCGTTACGACTTTTTAAGACCTAAATGTTATGTAGCTGCTACATTCAGTGTTTGCTGGGATATATCACTCGGTGGGAAAATCACGATTTTGTGCACGGTTCCCTGTGCGTAAATGCCCAATTTTCACACCTCGTGAAATAAAATGTTGTACGATACTCGCTCGAAATAGTATATTGTGCAACAAGGGTTGAAAGTTGGCGATTGCGACGAGTGTGAGGTTTGTGGCCCTCGCTTCGCTCGGGCTGCAATCACACGAGTCGCAATCGCCAATTCGACCCTCGTTACACATCATATTTTTTGTCACAAGTGCATGAATCTGCGGCACTTGGAATGGCGGTCGCGCGAGACGAATACTGAAAAGCGAGGTTATGTCTCCAGGGACGAAAACGTGAAAAGTAAACACCCAAGGGACGAAAACGTGAAAAGTAAACTCCCAAGGGACGTAAGTGAACGAAATGCGAACTGCGCATGCGCGACTCCGTCATTTCACAACAGGTTCACAACTGGCATGCAATGGGCCACTTTCGGCTCGCAAGACTGCCATCTAAAGTGCCGCGATTCATGCACGTGTGACAAAAAACGTTTTCTTAAACTCGCGTGATTGCGACACTCGCCTTCGGCTCGTGCTGCAAACACTCGTCAGAAACAATTTTTTTCCGCACTAGTATCGCAATGTACGACGAAAAATGAGATTTTCAAACGTACAGTGACGTCACCGTGACGAGAATATGTTAGATTTTTTTCTCTGCAATGTATCTCGACTGCAGTGAGTGACAGAAACATGTGTGAATTAAAGAACACGGTGTATCTTCAGACTCCGAGGCTACAAGCTAGATGAAAAGCAAGAGCCGAGAACTGTTTATCCCCGAGACTACGTATTTACTCGGCGACATCGCAAGTAAATATAACCAAAGAAACTTGCTTTCCCCGACTGGCCGCGATATTTCTCGATGGTGTCGGCGATTTTCCCCGCAGTGAAATTTGCGTAGATTATATTCACGAGTCAGCTGTGCCCAAACGACAATAGTTTCGGGTAGATTGCAAGTGGGAGGAACTGCAGAAACGAGGAACTAATTAATTCTAATTCCCTCCGCTAGCGGCGCCGCGTGTGTGCGACGCTGGGCACACTCCGCCGTGCCTCTCACCGCTCCCTGCGGTTTCACACAGACGCCCGGAGGGTTGTTGCTTGTCCCCGCGTCGGAACCCGCTTAATTCACCCGGAATTAACCTAACGATTCTCCTGCCAACCGCGAGCTTTCTCTCCGTTTGTTCTCCTCGCAGAGAGACGATCACTTCGAGGACCCTCCAACGGCGTACGCGAGTTAGTTTGATCGCCGACGCTGATTTATTCAAATTTATTTCACTCCACTGTACGCCGAGTCGTGCGTTCGTTCGTTAAGCCGTGCCTCGTGGCGTTCTCGCGCCTGGCGCTTCGACCTTTTTCTGTTTTGTTTACGAACCACACACACACACACACCCACACACACACACGCGCGCGCACACACACACACACTGCGTTTCTGCTGTATGCAAACGCTACCGTGTATTGTGCCTCGGCGCGGACACTGGACTCGAGTGATTCACGACGGGGAAGAGGAGACAACGGTCGAGCGTATAATAACGAAAAATCCTATCGGCCTCGCGCTCGGGATGAAGTAATCCGTGGGAGATTCTAGGTCGAGCGAAGTTTCACTCTTAGTGCGTCGCTGATGCACCGAACGTGCGTACCGCCGATCGATTGATCGTCGGCGGTCCAGAGAGAGTATGTCAAACGAGAGAGGAGTTTAAAGTAGAGATCGAAGGTTTAGCCGATGTTTCTCCGAACGCGCTATTCGAGGCGTTCGCTCGCAAATACATTATTGAATCACGGAGGAGATTACTACGAATCGCTAATACATCACACGGACGGACTGTACGACGCGACAAAAAAAAAAGGAAGCGCCCCAACTTTGTCGACATGGAATTACGCATACGAGCGTATTCGATAATAAAATTGTCGTAAACTTTTCGTTTAAAGAACAAGATTAATTGTAACGTTATTCGAAAAATTCTACATAATACGTACGGCAACAACTATTGAGTTTCGATAGTGTCGTAGAATTCTACGTGGTGGGACGTATAGAATCGTTTAACGAAGAAGATTAATTTCGATCCTTATCCGTAAAACTTGATAGTTGTTGTAGAACGTGTTGCAGGATTCTACACGGTAGGACAAATGACTTTCAAATGAACGGACTTAAATCGTACACCTGCTTGCTAGCACATTCATAAACGACGCACCACCATTTCTTTACATCTGTTCGCATCACTGTTCAATTCTTCACTGTTCAATTCTTCACTGTTATAAATATAAAGCAGCGTTACCAACGGTCCTTCATTGGTACGTCGTCACTTATCTACACCGCGTTTCTTCTACGCGCAGGGAATTACCATATTTTCAAGATTACAAAAAAATTCTGGCTCCATGAGCAAATATACACCGGTGCTTGTAGTCACATACTGAATTGCGAGGATGTTCAATAGTTCCCTCGACTTACAGGACATTTGCGCACCCCCAGGTGCGAGACAATATGGGTTCGATCTGTTCCTAGCAATGCCCTAGCAAGTCAAGCGACTGTCCTTAACAACCATCAAAAGACCCTAAAAACGACTGGTCGTTCTGTGACACTTTTCGCCCAGGAATAACGACCAAAAGAAAGACCAATAGTTAGGTTGAGGATGGGTCGTTTTTCCATCAATGACCACAAAAACAACCGCTTTATGAATTACCGAAAAAGCTCTAGGTTGGGTCGTTTCATCGGCGTTGATCAGTGAGTAACCGGACAGACGATCATGTTGAGATCTATACTTTGGGTCGTTTTTCGGGTCTTTTATGAGAAACTACCCACAAATCGACTGTTGGCGATAAATCAGATAAGTCGTTTTTCATAAAACATCCGAACAAAAACGACCCAAAGAAAAGCTTTCAATATGGTCGTCTTTCCGGTTACTTTCTGATCAACGCCGACGAAACGACCCAACCTGGAGTTTTTTCAGTAATTCATACAGAGGTCGTTTTTGTGGTTATTTTGCAGTCATTGATGGAAAAACGACCCATCCTCAACTTAACAATTGGTCTTTTTTTTCGGTCGTTACTCCGGACGAAAAGTGTCACAGAATGACCGGTCGTTTTTTGGGTCTTTCGATAGTCGCTTGATCTGCTAGGGTGAGAACAGCGGCTAGTTCGCCGGATACCGAGGGCCTTACACGAGGCCAACGATCGTACCGACGAAGTAGCCCGCGATTCTTATTGCTAGGAACAGGTGGAACCCATATTGCCTCGCACCAGGGCATGCGTAAATATCCTATAAGTCAAGTGAACGATTGAACATGCGAGCGATTCAGCATGGAACTACAAGCACCGCTGTACGTTTGGTCATGGAGCCCAGAATGTTTTTCCGACGGTTGAAAATATGTGCATTCTACTCGCGTAGGGGGAATGCGATGTAGGAAAATGACAACGTACAAATTGAAGTATGTTGAAAATGCTTCGGTATATTTTTAACTGCGATGTATCGAACAGTGATGCAAACTAATGCAAGCAAATTTTGGTCTAACGTATTTGTATGTGCTAGCGCGTCCGTGTATGATTGATCTCCGTTCATTTGAAGGCGGAATCGTTAAAAAAAAAAAAAAAAGAAAAAGAAATGAATTTCGACCGTTAACTGAAAATACTCGAATTAATACGTACGGCCACGACTACTGAGTTTCGACGGTGTAGTGGAATCTCTCATAGTCGACCAACGAAATACAACAGCGATTTCGAACTTCCTGCACGAGGAATAACTGGAGAACTGTAGTCAACAGAGATTTCTATATTGACTCTCTGGTCACGCGTGGAATTGCTATCGATCACGTACAAGCCACAGTGACTCACACTTACAAGACACGTACGGCACATTAATTATAGAAATTCTACAATGCCGACTAGACTTCCCACATCCGTCTACTCTGTACATGGTACATTAACTTGTATATCTCGAACATGGGACAAATTGCAGCCTCGGGTATCGTTCGAATCGTCGCTAATTGCGGAAGACTTCTAATTGGTTTTTGATATATATATATATATATTTGGTAGGTGTGTTTCACATCACGCCCACATTACAAGTCCCGGTAGGGATAGCACAGCCCGGGGTCACGAGCGAATCGGAGAAATCGCCGTCCTCGTGTTCCCCCTCAGTAATTATGTAATAAAATTTCGTGCGAGCGAGAAACTCGAGAAATAATGAATTTCTCGTTTGAGAGTCGTCGCATCGCGTACGTCTGTGTACGCCGAGTGGCCAAAGCGGTCATTAAATTCTCCCGGTACTCGCCTCAGCCGTTCAGTCGAGAGTGCGATTTACCGCTCGGAGGAGTCGCACGCAAGGATCCGGGTAACCGGCGAGAGAATACGAGAGCCTCGATTACACACGCATCGATCGACCATGTGCCCGGCAGATCTCCCCTCCCGTTGACAGACTCCCTGTGATAAACAAAAAGTCACTATAGCATATTTCATCGAGGTTGAGAAAAGAAGAAAAGAAAAGACAAAAAAAAAAGGCCTTTTCCAGGAAATCGACCGAGCGGCGAGATCAATCTCCTTAACAACTCCGTTCAGTAGAGGGCGAGGCCCGAAGAATGGATATCATGAACGAGAACGAGTTTTTTTTTGTTTAGATTGGAGAACCAACCGAATCGTTCGTCTGGCCAACACCTGTCGCTCTTTATATAGCACCGACGAATATATCCCTGCCTCTTCCCGGGCAACTATAAAATTCGCATTCGCTTTCTCGGGTCCTGCCACTTCGCCCCTCGGGGCAATCTCACCCGAAACTTTTTCCGCGACGATTTACCGACACTGTCCTGGATTGGGCGGAAATTGCGCGGATGCTTTGCGACCGGAGAACCGGTAGGTGCGCGGAGAGATCCACGTACCACGAGCATTTAATGCCTAGGTGTTGTATTGATTTTCCTTAATAGGGTCACCTCCGCAGCGACGACAGGATATCAACGCGTTCTCGACTTCCGGCGCAAACATGACCCTTCGAAAAAAAAAAAGAACAGAGAAATGATGATAAAAAAAAGTATTAAAAAGGTGATTATAGATAGTGAGGTCGGTGGGAATATCGCTCAACTCGGTACCGTCGTGGGGAGAGTGACAAGCTCATTATCGTAATTGAAGGCATATGGTGGTCGTCGTTCCTTGACGCTATCTTATCGCGGAGAGTGGAGGAAAATTAATAATGAAAAAAAATCCTGACAGTGGAGCATACGCGTATGTCGGGGGGGAAACGAGGTCTCGCTTTTATCTCTCCTGACGCCCAGATTATCAACGATTAAATGAGCATTATCGCCAGTGTCAAATATCTTTTAATAATAAAAAAAAATACTAATATATTATATACACTTTTTTAAGTGTGAAAAAGTAAATATATAAATCAGTTGTGTTCCTCTGGATGAAACAACGACCACAGTAGGCCCCGACGTCCCGACTCCGCTCGAAACCGTGAATCAAATAAAAATAGTATTTTAGGCACTCGCTCTCGACGTCTGCTGCCTGGAGATTCCCCCCGCAATTATCGCCAAATGGATCGATTTTCCGAGCGAAGCTAGAGCTAAGAGGAACGAACGACTTCCAAGAATAATTGTTGATACCGAATCGGCGAACGAGATTCTCCATGACGGGAGGAAGGATGTGGTGGAGAGCAAAGAAAAACCCGGCAATGAAATTCTCACTTCGCCTCACCGAGGCCCTCCTCACAGTGTCAACGGGATAAGAGCTATTCCGTTCGGGAATTGACACTATCTTCTGTGTAGCTCGAACGTCACGTACAATGGATATTAATTCCAACCGTCTAGGTTTCAACTTCACTATCAATTCCGAGCTTTCGGATTCCGCTCCGTCGAAACGCTCAGCGTGTTTATCCTGAAATAGAAGAGTCGACTGCAGAGATCCGAGCACTGGCTGACCGCAAACCGACTTTTCTACTGATCGACGAAACTCTCCGGTCTGTCTATTTCCTTCTCTATCTCTCTCTCAACGTATCGTCCGTCGAGTCGAAAGGCCCGAGCGATGACGTGGGAACTGCAAGTTGTGAAAACCGACGCCACTCATCGGTATATGAATAATATTCATCATAAAGGCGACCCAACGGGACGCCCGACTTATGCCCGACTTGAATCTAGACCGAAAGCGAGATATCGCATTATCAAGAGAACAGGAAATTAAAAAAAAATAATTAAAAAAAAAAAAAAAACAACGATACTCACCCAAAGGTCCACCAGATGTCGAAGCACATGACATTCAACCAGAAGAAACTCGCCAGGAAGGAGAAGTGAATGACAAACGCTGAAACATGAAGTAGAAGAAAATAAATAAATGGATTCCTTATTAGCATACGTGGCGTGCGGACGAACGAGACGAGAGAGCCAAATTCGCGTTCGCGGTCACGCTCGCGGAACTAAAATTTCTTCGAATCGTGAACAACGGAGCAGCGAGGCGCCGCGTGGGTGAGCTATTGTTAAGTGAATACGCGGAGCGAACTATAGTTCGCCCTTCTTCTTCTCGCCAACGTAATGTTCCTTTCACGGGAATTCCAGTAAGCAAATATTACATAATACTTTTATGTTAAAAAATATATAATATATACAATACTGACATAGATAAATTTATATATATATATATATATAGGGCATTTCACGTCGAACGACCCAAAACCCAGACCCTCTTAGATCAAACGGAAAGTCGGTGATGTTTGGGATTTTTTTCGGATAATTTCTATTTTATTTCATCGCCCCACCATTCGAGGAGATCCCATTTTGCCCCATTGATACATCCCGATTTCTTTTTTTATCTGAAAAAATTACAGGATTACTTTTCAGAGTTTCAAATCTGACTAAAGTTCATTTTGACCCCCATTAACTGTCACATTAATGTACATATGTCATATTCAAGAAATTGTCAGACACCTGCGGAAAGAGAACGCTATTTCAACGCATTTGAAAATTTACACAAGTTGTTTCACACTAATAAAAGAACATTCTGTGAAATGTTAAGCAAAATGGAGAGTCATACTTGCTCAAAAATGTTCTAAGATAAGAATTTTCGGTTTATTTAGGTTTCTCGTGCTTAGAAAGTTTTTAACAAAAATTATGAAGATAGTTCAGCAGAAGAAGCATCTTTTTTTTGTAGACGACGTTTTTTTGTATCACCAAAAGTTTCCGTCCGAAAAGAGAGTCGATAAAAATCTGAAAAAATGCTACGTACTCAGACTGTATAAATACTACATCACGAACATTCAGTTTGATCGAAGAGTGTTAGTGTTTTGATCCGTCCGATTCAACGTGCCCCATGTATATATATATATATATATATCGACCTATAAAGAGAAAAAAGTCGTTTTACATGCTACCCGGTGTGAGTTACGCCCTTCGATTTCTCAGCATTCGTTATGCACAACGCAAATGTAAACATAGCTGTAAATACAAAACGGTCGTTCACGTCGCTGTCCATAACGAGAATTAAAACCAATTTCCTCAGTAACAATAATTTATGTATATACATTTATGTACCCATAATTATGCATTGACTGTCGGTGATTTTGTTCTGCGGTATCATCTGCAGAAAAGCGAGAACCGTGTAGGCTATGACGAGTGGCCCAACGTATCCGCGAAGAGTGATACCGTGCATGTTCCTAAGCTCCGGTATGACCGAGTAAATGACAAAGGTGACGAGGAGAAAGGGCACCGACAGCAACAATCCAACGGGAAAGGCAACGGTTATGCGGTCCTCGGCATGGGTGACGGTTTCGTCGTCGTAAGTCACCTCGTCGAAGCAACGAACGACGTTGTACAAATTTCCGTTGACCGCGCCGAAGCAGTAGTCCGTGAAGTTAATGACGGTGCCGGTGAGCGTAAGATAGATTGAGCCATTGGCAAGAAGCTTGAAATCGTCGTCGGACATCTCGTCGGGCTCGAGTCTGTACTTCTGGCCTCCGTGGCACGGGTCCCAAACGAAAACGTGAAAATCTTCGATCCTAAGCGCCCCGTCGCGAGACTCCAGAGTCACCGGATCGTGAACGATTGGAAAGTGTATGCCGCTATTGTTTTCCACGTCAAGACGGTGAGCCTTCGACGATTGAAACATCGTCGAGTAGCACATCGACAGGCAGGCTCTCGTCAAACATGGACACTCCTCAGTTCCGTTATCACTTTTACCGACGACTTCGTCGTCCACCGAACCGTTCGAACTCACGAAAGTAAACGCTTCGGGTGGACAGTGAGTCTCGTTGGGCCACAGAAAAGCGTGAACTTTCGCGAACACAAGACACACACACAGAGCATTAACGAGCATCGAAAATCCACCGAGCATGTTTCCAACGTCGCGTTTCGCGTATCACTGTCACGATCACGGGCCACCGACCGCACCAAGATCCTCTCGCACGCCTCCTCCAAGCGAGATCCTGCGGCGTAGCCGAGTTTGCTATCGGTAAACTTTTCTCGGGCACAAAGGAAGTCCCTGTGTTACCACCGCTCTTTTTTACGCACGAAACCGATAACCACTGCTCTCCCGCGTTCAAGTAGTTACCCGTCGGGTGTACAAATAATCGCGGAACGCCGTCGAAGAACCCCTCGGGGCGCGTGAGTGAACCGGTTATCGTGCGCATTGGTGCGAGAGGGAGAAATGAATTAGAAAAAAAAAAGTAATCAAGGAAACAGTAACGAAAAAAAAAAAAAAAAAAGAACGCGTCGGATGTCGGTCCGCTGGTGCGAAGTTAGCCGAGCGGACTTCGGGACAACTCGAGCTATGCACCGATCCACCAATAGGCTTCTTATGGTGTCGCTGCAGCGCGTGCGGAAGGAAAACCGCATGTCGCGAGACGGAAGGAACTTGTATAGCACGATCGGCACAACAACAGCTGTAACGTAACGGTCAAGCGATGGGGCCTCTCGTGTTTACGCGGAAAGTAATCTAGTGTTTTATATATAGATCTCGAGGCATGGGAGATACAAGGGGAATGGGGAGGGGTGGAGGGGGGGGGGCAGAGAGCTCCATGGGAAATCTGTCGGTCGGGAATTTTTGGGATATTTATTTTCGTTTCGTTCCTCGAATGAATTTTCGATCAGCTCGCTCGACGAGGACTATCCGAGTACACTCGGTGGAATCGTATTTACGATTTCCGCTGCGGCGTCGCGTTTCCCCTCGTATCTTTCCTGTCAACGGATTACGCGGAATAATCTTAACACGCCCATTTGCTTTGTGTATCATTGAATTGGACGGGCGTGTTTGCCGACGTTCGCGCTAACGGTATCGGAGGACGACACTCGAGAGTCTCGTGTAATTCTCTCGGCGCTCACCCTGTCTCCCCGTCGATCCGCAACAGATGTCGGCTCTTTGTGAACGATAATCGATAACGCCGACTCAACGGCGAACTCTGATGGACGTTTCTCTCGGACGGGTGCGCTGCTAATAATTTTCTACACAAAAGCATCGGATGACATGGTATACGGCGTGCGGCCGTCACCGCCCCAAGCCTGACGTCGAGGTTGAGAGGGAAACAAAAAAAAAAAAAAAAAAATTAAACAAAAGAACATCGGAGGGTGGTTTACCGACGTTAATGGATCGCCCACGCCGCACTGTGTGTTCGTGATCGAAACGCTCATCCGTCCGGTAGTTGGGAATGAGGTTGCAGCGCGCGAGAAGCTGGTCATACGGGTGATAAATTTGTTGTCAATCGTTTCATGCAAAGTTTTACGAGTCGATCACCACTGTGATGGACGAGAGTGAAAATATGACTTGTAAATAGTCGAAAAAAAAAAGAATTACCCAGCGTGGCGCAGAGAGTAAAGTCCCGGGAAACCTTGTCGTCGCCGATCTGGACGACGATGAGGCCGGTGTAGGCGACGAATAGGCACGGAACGTAGGATCGCAGAGTCAGTCCGTGCATTGTCCTCAGTTCCGGCAGTATCGTGTAGACGAGAAAGGTCGCTGCGAGAAAGGGCAACGACAGGGCCATCGCGATCGGATATATTATCGGTATGGGTTTGTCCCTCTCCATTGGCGGAAAGCAAACGGCGATGCGGGTTATCGTGCCGTTGTCGGTCATCAGTGAGGCGAAGCAGTACGAGTCGTGATCGATCAAGAAGGAATCCTCGTTTATGTTCGTGTTGTCGACGAAGACCGTGCCGTTCTCGAGGAGATAGTAGACGTCGTATTCCGGCGGTCCGGCATTGAGGGCGAAGCTCTCACCGGGCTCGCACGGAAAACCCCACAGAGGCTCGAACTCGATACTCGCGTTAGAGACGGAGAATGTCGAATCGTAAATCTCCGGTAATATTACTTCCGCAGCCGGAAATGTGACGTTCTCGTTGCATCTCGATGCCCGTAGAAACTGGCCCGGTTTGCAGCATATAGAAACTCTTGGCGGCTCGTGCGTTGCACCTCGTCTCAGCACTGTGCGCTGTGTGATCAAAGTCGGGGCTTGAGTACCTATTCGTTATTTTTATTTTTATTTTTTTTTTTTTTTTTTTTTTTTTTTTATCGATAATAAATATCGAAACTGGTAGCTCGCCGTCAGAGTACCGGTAATCTTACCGGTAGTCCGGTCTACTACCAAGGTAATCTACTACTAAGGTAAACATACCAATGGCCCGACACTTAAGGCGATATCTATCTTCCAATCCAATTTACGTTATTCTCGCAAATAGCGACAACCAATCTCAAGGTTAGAGTTGATAGTTTTTAAACCACATCCATTAAATACTTTTGCAATGTCTTGAAAGATATTAATTCACGGAAAACGCTGGGAAATGTAAATATACCGGTAGCTTGTACAGCTATTTATTGGTGTGTCCCAATTTTCGGAACGTCGCAAATTGTGCGACTTGCACGAACTCAACTGGTTCGTGGCAACACGAATAAGAACGCGATATTCTATTAACGCGGTATTCTATTAATTCCCCCAATAAAACGTGTATATTTATAGAACAACATGTGAGATATGTGGCATCGAAGACCGACTAGCGTAACCCTCTTCAGATCTTGCCCGGTATCGAGACACTGGATCTGTCGTCGCACGATTTCCACGTACAACCAGTGTCCGGACACAACAATTGACTACAGCTCAAGCTTATGTAACAATTAACCCTTCACGCAATGCGCAAACCTCCGCTCCATGATACGGGTATTAAAAGGTGGGTTCGACGGCGGAAACGACGGAATATACCAACAGTCACGCCAATTTTTTTTTTTTTTTTTTTTTTTTTTTTTACGGCGGTCAGAACGTACCGAAAAAAGGTTTGGTAATATTGGAATTAATTGGTTCGAATTATTATCACGAATTATATATCAATTTAGGATACATTCGCATCTATAGGCATTAGGAAAAAATGGCCGAGGAAAGAAAGGCCGCGGCTAAAATGGTCGAGGAAAAAGTTCATTATCAAATTGATTTTCCTTTTTTTTTTTCATTTCTTTTTCCTTTTTTTGTTTCCTTTTTTCTTTCTTTTTTTTTCCTTTTTTCATGTCAGTGACAGACTAAAGAATAGTATATTATGGTGGTACAAGGGAGTAAGGTGCGTATTTTCACCTAGTGCGAAGTTTGATACCCGAGCGAAGCGAGGGCAGAAATTCACACGAGGTGAGAAGACGCACTTTCCTCCCGAGTGGCATACGCTATTTTTTTTTTTTTTGCTCAACTATGCTAAAAAGTCGCCATATCTCTATGCCTGCAACGGGAATAGAAAATTGGCCGAGTCTTGACGAGCTTGAGGAAAAGTGATTTAGCGGTAGGAAAAGTTCACTTTTCCTCCGGTTAAATCACTTTTTCTCCTGCTCGTCAAGAATCGGCCACTTTCCACTCTTTTTGCAGGCATGAAATATTGCCACTTTTTAGCGTAGTCAGGGAAAAAAAATACATTTCCAAGTAACTTGCGAAGCGCAAGCGAGCGAAATCTATTTTCTTTGGTCTGTCACTGTCATTAAATTGACATTCGCGTTGTCGTAAGGTTACCGTTAGCGTAACACTATCGCAGCGTGAGCGTACCGTTAGGCAAAGATGTGACGGGGATCTCATCCCAAGCTGGTATGCGAAAGGTCCTGTGTTCAAGCCCAACTTTTCGGGTCTTTCGATTTATTCCTTTTTTCCAAAGTGCCCAATATAATAATGTATCCTAAATTGATATAATTCATCACGATAATTCTTTTGTTATTAATGTTTTCGTATATTTTTTTGTTATTATTATTTCTTTCGGTTTAGTTTTGAGTTTACTCCTGTTGTTCTCTGATCGTCGGGTTTTTCTTGTATCGCTGAATGTACGTATGCACGGTGTCCTTAGGGGGCTTGCCCCAGGACACGAATAAAACAACACTATCTATCTAAACAACACTGTCTATAATTCAAACGAATTTTTTCTAATATTATTAAATCTTTTTTCGGTACGCACTAACCATCGTATCAAGAATTTTGAGTGACTAGTGGGTTATTCCGTCGTCACCATCGTTGAAACTACCATTTAAAAAGAATATCGTGGAGCTGTAGTCTGAGTAGTGGCTCCGATGAAATACTTCGTAAACTTTTTGCACAAAACCACCGTGAAAACATGGTGATTCTCGTAGTTAAATTATCATTTACGCCACGGTCCACGACGATCTTTTTCATGCATATGGAATTACTAACTGTAGATACTATTTTAGCAGTAACTGCTATTTTTTTTTTTTTTTTTAACCATTTCTTTCGTAATAAACTCAATCTTGTGGGTTAGCTGTCCTGTATTAACTGGGTTGTGTCTCGTCATTGGCACGCTTATCTTACAATCACAGCGGAGCCGCGTCACCGATCCAGACCGTTTATCTCGCTTTCGAATAATATCCCCACCCGGCCGAAGACGACGCTCTCGGAGAGCTCCCATAAAGAAAATTCTATAAGAGTGTAACGGCCGGCCTTGAAAACCGGTCCTCCACGAACTTACGCGTTCGCTCGAACGGTACGATTCAATTTTATTCGGTCCGAGAGACTCTCGCGGCGAGCTACCGGGTTTCTTTTTTTTTGTGTACAAAACAGAGAGTTCCGTTCGTGCGTTAACGAGACAAGGCCAAATTCGTCGTCTATGCACGATAACATTTTTTTTTTTTTTTTTTGTCTACATCGCGTTTCACAAAGAAACTCTCTCACCTTTTCCGAAGGTGGGGCATCGATGACTCTCCTTATTATCTCGTTTTCCCCGTTTTCGACGTCGCGGATATTCGAATTTTTAGTGAAATTATCGTACGAATTATTGGTCGAATATTCTACAAGATAATAGTCATTGAGTTGGCACGAAACCCACGCGGGAATTAAGGCGAGAACGATGAGCACCGGCGAGAGCATGTTGTCGGGCCCGCGACCGGGAATACACTGATCAGTGGGAATAGACGCTGAGAATCCGTTAACTCGGTACACAAGCCTTCCTATGGAAGTCAGGTATAAAAAAAAAAAAAAAAAAAAAAAAAAAAAAAACACTAGCTCACTTCGAACTCCACCTTCGGGAAGCCAATAGGAACTAGGCAACCTGTAGTTCACAACTAGCCGCCGCGACTGCCCTCCGCTCCACACACTTCTGTAAGCAATAACTGCGAAACAGAGTTCCAGAGACCCGAGAGACGACGCAGCAAGTTAACGCCTCGCTTATGTCAGAGGAACTACCAGAATGACAAGATTAGAGAGGCCCCCGGGCCATTAATTTTATCGTCCACGAAGAGCACGTGTGGGAGGTCTCGAGGGATTCCGACTGAGAGAATTAACCGCGAAGTTCTCATTCGTTTTCTTCTTTCTTCGATGAGTAATAATAAAAGCGAAGTAGAAAAAAAAAGCAGTAGTGAGAGCGAGGCATGGGAGGGGGTAGAACGAAATAACGCGATATAGTGAGCGATGCCCAGTCGGTAATTCGCTCGGGACCCCCGCGCCGCTCTCCGGTTGTCCGAAGATCGCCCTACTGGCTTATCGATCTCTGGTAATAAATAGAAACTGGCACACTGCCGTCTTCGCGCTGATGAACGGATACGCGAAAGACGAGGAAGCCCAACCATCCGGTCGTAAAACGCCTGGACTCGTTAGGTGCCGTCACGCCGCGATGACATTTGTCGAAAAATAGCTTTACTGCATAAGAGACTACCCGGCTATATCTCGGTAATCCGTTCGATGACAGATTTTGTCGGGACGGCGTGAATCGAAAACGGACGCAGCCGAAAGTGGAACGAGTTTGCCGAAGGATGTAGACACTCGAGTGGCGCTCTGGTCGGCGACGCTTCCCGAGACGAGAGAACAGCCGAGCGCCCCCCTGCCGAACGGTTCACAGTTTCTTTCTGTTACTTTTTCCTCTTTTACACCGTCTTTGTAGTATATCTTCGGAGTATTTGTCTTTGCAGTTCGTTCGAATTAACGTCGAATTAATAGCGCGACGATGTGCGACTCATTTGATCACGGTCGAACCACTGATCGACGCCGTACAGACTCGAACGTCCGAGATTCCGCGTGGGTTCGATAAAACCTTTTGCGTTTCGCTCTGTGGCGTTCCGCAAGTTTTTCGCTCTCGCTCTGTCATCGCAGCGTCGGAGTGGACTACACCTTTTAGTAGCACGTGGCCGACTACACCACCAGTTCGTAATCGAATCGGGTCTGTTGGCCTTCGTAATCGGTAACACGCCGGCCGGAGTGATGTATCGAATTATTGGATTTCTATCGTGGCCTCGCTGTACTCTATCGGGTACGAGCTGTTGGACGGATCGTCGATAAATAACGTGTGTACGTGTTGTATAAAATACAATGTGTACGGTGTTGACAGACTGGGAGGAGTGAGCGGCATTTCGCGAAGACGAGCTTTATCATCTACGACACAGAACCCCGTTATCTCTCGGCGATGTATCTTAGGCTTATCGATACGATGAATGGGATTCGACGTTTTATTATTATTATTATTATTATTATTTTTTTTTTTTTACGAGAATAGTACGATCAATGAAGACCTTGTGAATTTGTTCTCGGTAACTGCGTGCATCTCAATGTACATGTTAATGTGCATTTTTCCTCGGAACGGAAAATTAGATATGCAATCTGGACGGTTTTATTCTTGACCTCACTGACCGGTTGATTCCTCTATCGCGTGCAGGCCGACACGTGCTACGAGCTCGGACTGCATCTCACTGATGTAGATCGTTTAACGGCTTTTTTTTTACCAATATTTTTTTTAAAAGTTTTTCGGTAATTAATCCGAGGGGTGTGGCATATTTTGTTCGCAATGTTTTGAAGATGATAGGCGACGAAAACAATACTGCTTATATCGCGTCTGGCGCGCGAGTTTCCGTGCCAGATATTAACGCCAGAAGCCAGCTAATTGGATGATCCATGTTCAGCCGTGAAACAAATAAGGACACAGTTATGAAACGAAGAGGGAAAATTTTTTCGCTGTGACTACCCGTTCGAGTAACATACGAATAAGTGTATTTTATTCGTCCGGCTAGTGCCCGATAGTGGGCTATTGGGACTGTATCTTTGTGACTAGTGTAATCGAGCTTATTTTCACTGTCAGCAAATCAATAATATATATATATTTTTTTGCTCTTTTATAATCTTTTATCGTATGGTCTTGTATGCGTAAAAAACAAAAAGCAAGAATCAAAACGAAGCAAAGACAACGAAAAACAAATAAAAAACAAAACGAACAAAACAGAAATGTACAGAAACAAAACAAAAATAATAGCACTCAATATTAAATTAAGAAGAAAAAAGTGCAAAAAAGTAAGAACGTATAAACATGGACGTAGTTAAACATAGGCGTACTTCTATGGTGTAGGCTTGAAAACTTGCAGCCTAAATGCCAGATGGACATTAATGATTATGATTACATTCGAATGAATAATATACGTTCAATCATTCAAATATAAAAGTTAAAATCACAGAATAAAATATCCGACTGAATTGTTAACAATTTGCAAAATGGGCAGCACACATAAATTGATTTAAAAAAAAAATCTCGAATCATTTTATTTACGAAAAATCTTTGTCCACTTGGAAGCAAAGGCTTGGCATTGCAAAATGTCACAACTATTAGTATTTCCGTCAATTATTGCTGGATCAATATTCCTGCATGAAACAAATATTGCTGTGGCCATATTTTTAATATAGTTATATACTATTTCATAACGGTTCTGATAGTCAAAAGTAATGTTCACCGTCAGAACCGAGATATAAAAACATTGTATTCTTTGATAAAAGTAATCTTTTTCATCGCTTTCACGAAAACCCACGACGGGTTTTAACGCTAGGTGCAATGAAGTGATTAGCGGTCAATGGGTTTAAATAGGGATAAAGTTTTTGTACTAAACAAAAATATAAACTTTGTTATTCATTGAATATAATCGAGACAACATTTAGATATTTCGTTCACTTCCAGACACTGGATGTTTTCAAACTATCTAAATAATCGTAAACGATGCTACACTTAACAGGCAACGGGTATATCCAATAGGCAATAAAATATAATATACCTGATAGCTGGCGCGAGCACCAATGCATCCGATATATTGCCAATCGCTTTATGACAACTTACATTGGTATCGAGCCATAGGTTATAAATCGAGGATACCGTTTATATTACTTTAGATACCCGACTCCGTAATCCACGAATGCGGCGCAATATGAGAAAAAAACCACAAAACTGAAAAATGACATTTTTTTTATTAGAGTAAAACAATATATTATTTTGTTGTCTGAAAGTGGCAATCGAGTTTCTCGCAAACAAATCCCTCATAACAAAAATATCGTTTGTTAACTTTAGCAAAGCAAGCAATCACATAAACATAAAACGCATAATTCATAAAATGGGATTTTTACGGGTATTCCTTCAACAACAGAATACATTTCGTATTCAAATTGAGGATACCGTTTCAAACTATGGCTGGAGCTACGAAGTACATGGAGTATATTTCTGCGCGCTTAAATTACGGTCATTTTTGCGGCTATACGTAAAGGGAAGTTGCGTACGGAAAGGGGCGGTGGGCAGGTACTTGGGCAGGTAGTAGGGTATCCAACTTACGCGATCGTACCTAATTGGCTTGGCTCCCGAGGTTTGGAAAAACGCGGTCGTCTACTGTACTAGGTACCGGGGGGCCGCTTGCGAGAAATGTCCTGGACCATCTAACCATTGAGTGGCGGTCGCCGCAGAGCTCAGGTCATTTGCATTTTATGTACCGAACGAATAATATGTAGTAAATCACCCAATATCTGAACGACCAGATATCCTGAAAACTTTTTTCCCTGCCCATCTTTTAAATTCGAAATTTTTTTGGGAATTTTGGTCCGTTGTCAAGGTCGTTAAAAATAGTCCGCCAAAAAACAGTGGCCTAAAAAAATTAACAGTGCGGTCCGCTGCGGTACACTCGGCGGGCGACGCCGGCTTGAAACCGCGATTAAATAAGGCTTTATTCGGCCACCGCAGTAGGTCACGTGCGGATAACGCCAGCGTCCCGGGACCAGTCGCACTTCCGTGCTCCAGTTCTTGATAATCTCGTTGATCCAGGAGCGTTAGTTACGACCACGTGAGAAACCATCGCACGGTTAGTCTTCGATCTTATTTGTCCGTTCGTTTTATTAAAGCAGTTATAATTGAACCACCGCTATCGTTTGTCCGTTGCGGATCCCAAATTTTTCGCACTTCCGTGCCCCCGTTCTTGATAATCCCGTTGATCCAGGAAGCGTTAGTTACGACCACGTGAAAAACTCCGCACGTTTAGTCTTCGATCTTATTTGTCCGTTCTTTTTATTAAAGCAGTTATAATTGAACCCTCGCTATCGTTTGTCCGGTGCGGATCCCATATTTTTTTTTTTTTTTTTTTGGTTAGTTCCATCGATTCCCGACGCCGACGACGATGCGACAGGCAAGTTCCTTCGGCGAAACAGCGCCGCGCCACCGCTGCGAGGCCCTCTCGAAGTATCGGAAGGCCTTTAACGAGTCGAAAGAGATGGAGCCAGAGCCCTCCCTCCATTTATCTTCCTTAGGCGTCCAAACGGCCACTTTACTGCTCGGCGAAACATCGTGCATGCCGAGGTTAAGCAGTCTAGTACCAACTGTGTTTTTACGAGGAAATCGCTACTTCGCATCGCTCGGTAGGTGAATAAGTGTGCGAGACGACATGACCGCCCAAGCTTGCGACAGCGATCGAAGTTCCGAGAAACCGACGGAGTTCGAGCCTAGGCCTTTCGTGTCACAGAAACGAATATAACTCCGGGGCCTCACTCGGCGTCCCTTCGGTTATCCCCACTCGTCGATCTGGTCTGTATACGATTAACTTACGACAATATACAAGCAGTGACGTCATCGACATAATACTCGGCTCCTTTTTCGTTCGGCAAGTAGTTCTTTCTCTTGTAAAACTTGGCGTTGTACGGAGATTAATTGCACGCGGTTCGTTCAGCAACTTAGTCGTGCACACACACACACACACACACACACGCGCGCGCGCGCACACACACACACACACACACACATCGTATACAAATGAATGAAAAACTATTCCAGGACATATCGATCGGGGAATCGGTGTCAACGTTAGAGGTTGTACATGAGCCCTCGTCCACAATTGCGCGACTCCCCGGGGTGACGAGTTAGGCGCGTAACTATGCGCAAAACATAGAAACGATTGTGCGAGTGTTGGATGAATGTACGCGTTTACCGGGGATCTCTCGGCGTATACGCTCAGGGAAGAGCTCTCCCTGCGGTCCCCGGGGTTTCTACGCACCGGACAGTGTTCCGTTCGTGCGTTAAACTCGAGCGTCCCGTTTGTTATACCTTCGACGGTCGTAAAACGCCGCACCGAAACGTGGATTCTCAAGTCGCTCGGATAAACATACGTTAACTATGAATTCTACGGCTCTCCGGAGGCCGGTGCGTGTCACCCGATGGATTGGCCGCGTACTCTCGTTAAAAAAAGAATCCGAGTCACGGATACGACATTTTTTCCTTTTTTTTTTTTTCCTTTGGCTTCGTTCAAACAACAGTGGCGCAATGAAAATTGAAGAAAATCCGCAGCTCAACGTTTCACCACAAACGGATTCTATGTAGAATCCGTTATGTGGTGAAGACGAAGAAGCGAATGGTTTGTGTTGGATAGAAGTAAGCGTGTGTTGAACAGATTTGTGGAGAAACGGTGGGTTGTCTGAAGATTTTGTCCTTGAACTCTTCATTCTTCGAATCTCCGGAAGCCTGATGCGTGTCACCCGTTGAATTAGGGAGATACGGCCGTTAAAAGAAATCCAGGTCACGGGTACATTTTTCCCACTTTTTTTTTGTTTTTGTTTTATTTCGTTAGAACAAAATTGCAGACTGAAAATTAAAGAAAATTGGGTCTCTGAACTATGAATTCTTCAACTCCCAGGAAGCCGGTGCGTGTCACCCGTTCAATTCTGAAGATACGGCCGTCAAAAAAAATCCAAGTCACAAGTACGACCATTTTTACATTTTCTCTGCAATTTCGATAAAACAAAATAGCAGAATGAAAATGGAAGAAAATTCGGTCTTCAAACGATCAATTCTTCGACTCTCCGGAGGGCCGGTGCGTGTCATCCGTTGAATTACAGAGGTACGATTCTCGAGTAAAATCCAATTTACGAATACGATTTTTTTTTTCTTCAAATTTTGTTGCAGCTTCCCTCAAACAAAATACATGAATGAAAATTGACGGAAATTGAGTCCTCGCTCCTTCCCCGATCTCGATTGGATAGATGACAATTATATCGCCCAATAAAAATGATCCAAACAACTTGTTGATTGCGATCTCCTTACAAAAATAGTTGTACCTCTCAATATTTCGTAGGTTAAAAAAAAAAAACGCGATGAAAGCTGCCTCGACGCTTCGAGTTCCGACGAATCGCCGGAACTATCGACGACGTGACTTACCTATAGCGGCGCAGAGAGGCTCCCCGTGGTAAACAAAGTGCCCACCGGCGTGGAAGCAGTAAGCAGCGATGAGACAGCCTACGTAGCACATCAGTGTCATCCCGTAAAGGTTCCTCAGTTCTGGAATGATCGCATACACTATTAGCGTTGCGATTAGAAATGGGATCGATATAATGACGCTGATTCGGTAGATCGTGTCGTCGGCCTTTACGGGCTCGGGCGTCGGTTCGTAGCAGACAATGACAGTTATCTTCTCAACGTCGACGTTCCAGTCCATGCAGTATTTCCACTGGGGAAATATTTGTTGGTTAGCGAAGAGCGTGCCGTTCGATTGGAGAACGAACTTGTCGTCCGGATACATTTCCGGTATGAGCCTCATGGAAACGCTCTCCGCCGTGTGGCATTGCATGCTCGGCACGAGAGCGAAACGATCGTTCACGCTGCTGATGTTCCTTATTTCATCCGCGAGCTGCTGGGACTCGGGCGCGAGTTCGCGAATCCTCGCGCTGTCGTTTAGTCTCGAACACACGGGACGAACACCGTCGCTGAGGACCTCGCCGTGGGGACAGCACTTTCTCACGCAATTATCCCCCAACATGCAGGCGCAACCGTAAGTGAGATTTCCGTCGCGCCAGTACGAGCCCGCAGGATACAGAAGACCCTCGTGGCGCAGCGAACCATTGTCAAAGCGCTCGATCTCGTCGTCGGGCAGGGACACGGCGAGCGTCGGCAAACACGGAGGTTCGACCTTTTCCCCTTTCGCGACGATGAACGAACGACTGGTCTGAACGACGAGGATTATCGTCAGGTGAACAAAGACGCTGTCGACGATAACAAACTTCATTGCAATCGTTTACGAGTGGTTTCGTTTTCTTTCTTTATGTTTGTATTTCCTTTATTTCTAGTTTTTTTTTGTTTTTTTTTTTTTTATTAGTCGCTCGACGATTAATGTTGTGCGGCACTCGATTGATCTTTATATAGATTTACAGGTACTTCGAGACTGATCCATCATATCGGGACCGACGAGTTATACACCTCATTATGATAATCTTTGAGGATCATCTGCTGCTCTCCCGAGAGCCCGGCGTCGACTGACCGGGACTCCTTTTTTCGATTGGATCTTCTTCCTTCCCGCCAAAGTGCACTGACGTGACTACTACCCGAGCGAGCGTTGCGCGGTTCCGCACATCGTTCCCCGAGCACATCGGCCCCGTTTAACACACGGCAGCCCCTATCTACCCTCCGCATCGCCGTTGATAAGATTGCCATCGGGTGCGCGCTCTATTAGAGGGCGCAGCACCTCTCGGTAGTGTCTCCGGGGAACGACCAAATCCGCTGGGAGTCGGGCTCTCCGCACGCGACGGTCGGTAAACACAGCGACGCCACTTCGTCGATTGTTTCTCGCTCGAGTGTACGGTTATTTCTTCGAAATTGCACTCAAGCGATAAACAATTATCGTTGATATCGAGATCGTCGAATTAACGGATGCAACGCTTCCGGGGTAGGAAGTACTCTTTAGTTTATTGGATAAATAAAAGGTCGATGTGGCTCGGGCACTTTGCGCCCCTCGCTATGGATTATGAAATTTCGTACAGATTACGACACTCCCTACGGACCGTGGGACTTTGAAACAGGAAATTTAGGTATCCGAAGATTTTGGAAATTCATCACTTTCGGCTTGAAAAGTTCAGTTTCCGACCAGAAGTGGCGTCACACTGTAACGAAATTAGTATATTTCGATACGAGTGCGAAAAGTATATTATGCCACAAAGGAGGAATGTGAAACTTTTCATCGAGTGTAAAGTTTAATGCCCGAGCGAAACGGCGGCAAAAATTTACACGAGGTGAAAGCGCACTTCCGCCTGAGTGGCATACGCAACTTTTTGCCCGACTATGCTAAAAAGTGACCATATTTCTATGCCTGCAACGGGGATGGAAAGTTGTCGATTCTTGACGAGCGGGAGGAAACGTGAAACTTTTTCTCCCGGTCGCCAAGAGTCGTCCACTCTCCAACCCCGTTGCAGGCATCAATAGAACATTTTAGTTTAGTCGACAAAAAAGTAATTATCGTTTATATCGAGATCGTCGAATTAACGGACACGATATTTCCGAAATAGGAAGTACTGTTTAGTTTATTAGAGAAATAGAAGGTTGTTGTGGTTCAGGCGCCCCTCGATATGGACTATGAAACTCCCTACAGACTATGGAATTTTGAAACCGGAAATTTAGGTTTCAGTATATTTACCGGAAATACGTCACTTCCGGTTTGAAAATCTCATTTTTCAACGGGATGTGACTTCACGCTGGAAACACGTCACTTCCGGTATAAAAACCTCAGTTTTAGAGTGAAAGTGACGCATTTCCGGTATGACACCCTGAATTCTTGAAATTGAGATAAAAAAAGAAACATCTTTCCAAAATATATATATAAGATTGGCAACTTTTTTTTCCTTATATGTACGTACGACGTAGATCTAAGTTTACAATGCCTGAGTTAAATTAAATAGAGAGGAATACAGCGAGTTTTTCTTATATACAGCTTATGTGTTATGGAAAATTGATATTTATAGAGTTATTAGTGGAGCGTCCGCAGATTTTTTCGTTCGTTTCCACTCGTTAAGATCGGCGAGAATTCTCCGGCCGTAAGCGGTGTGCAGTTCTCTGAAAGTGAGCCTCGTTCGCGGCATATTTTCCGTTCTTCCCGGCGCGGATCTCACGCTCTGGGATCGCTGGTGAGACTCCGGCCGGTTGAAGGGATTGTGCCGCGTTCTGGGAGGGGGTTTCGGGGACTCCGGAGGAGGCGTCACAGCCGCTGTCTCTTCCTCAGCTGCATCCAACTGACGCTGCAACTCGGCCACCATCAACTTCATGTAGTCATAGCTCGCGCATGCCAGTGCTTTCATCCATTGTTCCATGGACTCCTGAAAGCATGAATTCTTATAAATTTACATGGGCATAAAAAAAAATCCTACAAGAATTGATGTATGCACAATGAACTTTTCACGCTAGTGCGTGAAACGTTCATTGTGCATAGATTGTGCTGATAGATTAAATTTAACAGTCATTGTCAGTACGTTGAATCGGGCTTCTCAGATATGTTCAATAAACCAAAAAATGAATTTTGCTTAAATAGTTAAACGCCACTATTTATTCTACTGAGACTCTGTTATTGCAACGCATCAATTGTTTGGTAAAATTGAAAGAAAAAAAAAATTTAACTGGCAATTTGCATTAATTTTTTTTAACCAATAGAGAAGCGACAGTGCATATATTGCTGGATTCAAAACATATACAAATTAATGGTGCTTTACATGTTATTCATCAGAGATTTAAGGGGTACAGCTACCTTACGTTAGATCCCAATATTCATGGGGTTCCAACTCGAATGTTTATAAATTTTACATGCGCCATAAAAAAAAAAATTCTGCAAAAATTCATATATGAACTGTGAACTTTGTATGCACAAGCCGGTAGATTACATTTAACACTCCATATGTTCAACAAGTACATTTTGTAACATATAGCTGTCTTTGCTAAAAGTTGTAAAGTAAATTTTTAAAACTCCTAGAAATGGAAACTATGTAGTGCTATGTAGTGCTAAGTACATCATTTTTTTTTTTATTGTCACATTGTAAAATACAAGATACAGATATTATAAGTTGTACACTTCCTTTTTGTACATATTAATAATAATAATAATAATAATAATATATTGGTTCATATCGGCATGGCTATTTGAACTCTAAAGATTGTAAATGTAAAAGGGCTTGTCGTCTCAATAAAGTAAATAAATAAATAAATATTGTGATCAGACAGATCATGAATTGGCATCTCAATATTTCACGAGTAAGATTATAAAAGTAACGTTTCCGCCAGTAGTATTTGGCCAGTTGTACTTGACAAGTAGTACACGTCAAGTTAACATGCAAACATCTATTGACCCAGCAAACCATCGACAGCATTTTATGAACTGAGCGAGAATCATGACCGGACGAGTTACTTTCATAATCCAAAAGCATGAAATATTGAAGCTTCAATTCAATATCCGTTTGATTACGATATGATAGAATTTTTACAAAGTGACAATAAAACAAAACTTTGTGTGCCTGTCTTAAGCTTAACACTCGGTATGTTCAATCAGATTTCTCAGATATGTTGAATATTCCGAACAATTAATTTTGTCTAAAAATTGTACTATAAAATTTTTACATTTCTACTTTCTCACAGAGGAAGCATTTTTTATTAATTTTATAGTGTATTTGTGTCCACACCGAGCGCAGAGGGTCAGAGAAATGTTACCTGGGACTCAGCCCCGAGGGAGTAACTTCTGTTGTTTGGCCCATGAAACACGATCTTGAAGCCAAATTGTTCCTCGTCCTCCGCGAGTTCTATTGTGCATCCCTCCAGCACGATCATGCCCACCGGTTCCTTGTCGCCCCGACGATCGAAATAGAACAGTATATTACCCTTGAGAACGAACCACCGTCTCTGATACGCGCGATTAACCTCGCCGCGCTTGTTCAGCCAGCCCTCGCGGTCGACCGGTGTCGGGGACGTCGCGAATGCCACCATGTTCTTCTCGTTTATTTTCATTTCATTTGATTAACAAATTTATTTAAAACCGTTATCGCGCCTCGACCCGAGATAATATTTATGAGTTCTCGGGCTCTCTCCCGTGTACAACACGAATTTCTCGCGTAGGCTCTAAACGAAGCAATGAAACGTCACAACTGTCAGCGAGTCGAGTTTGGTTGGATTTAACGTAGGTTAGGTCGCTACACGCTACATAACCTCATTCGACGCCGTTGAAATATCGCCATTCGAAAGACACATAATAATAACAATTTCATTCGCATCGGGCGATCGGGGAATAGAAATGAGACATTTTTTTTTTCCATATATCGGAGTCATCGATTGTTTATTGTAAAACTTGTGAGCGGCGGGCGCGAAACAAATTTAACGACGCTGCGCGCGACGATAGTAGAGCGATGAAAAATATCCTCCTGTACAAGTCTCCGGAATATCCTAACGTCGACATAAATATAAATTTGACTCTCACGGCCGGTAAGTAACGAGAGAACGTCGATTTAATTTTCGAGGGATGTAAGGGATGGATTGCCGTTGGAAGGTGGGGAAAGCAGAGTGTCTCGCTGCGGTGATTATTATATAGGAATAATCTTGAAGTGAAGTCCGATGAGAGAGAAGACGAGGCACTTGAGATCCTGGACCAGATAGTAGAAACACCTCAGACCTTCGGGATCGCGGGATTGATTGACGTCCAGAAGCGAGCCAGTCTTCGAGGTCGTGAAGGATATGTGCTCGTCACCGATGACGATCTCGAGTTCCTGACGACCTACGCGATCCGGCTGCGGCCACAGGGAATCGTCCTCCTGCATTATCTCCGAGTCCTGAATTATCCTCTTCAGCTCCTCCATCACGCACTGATGAACGTAAGCCTCCTTCCGGATCATCGTGTCGTTTTTGTAATTGGAATTGTTGGCGTAGCGCAGTTTACCGTCGGGCCTGAACTCGAATTCCAAAAACTCGTGACCGAATTTTCCCTTGTGACCGACGTAGTATCTTATGTAAAAGTCCGTCGACATCCTCGAGAGCTCTTCCCTTGGATTCTCTTGTTGTTGTTATTAACTCGGCTAAACGAGGCGACGATACCTCAAATGTTGCTCGACGAGCCGGTCTGTGTTGGGTTCGACACGACGCGTAAATACGATGCGCACAAAATCGGAAGTCTCGCTACAGAGATATTGGTTATGGATGCGCGCGCATACGAAATGGCGAGTCTGTCGTCACATCCGGTAATGTCGGTCGTTCGAACGCTCTTTCGACATCCGCGAGCTCTTCCCTTAGATTCTCGTGTTGTTGTTATTGTGTCGAGTAAACGAGGCGACAACACATTAACACGTAAATACGATGCGCACAAAATCGAAAGTCTCGCTACGAAGATATTGGTTGTGGATGCGCGCGCATACGCAATGGCGACTTGCCGCCACATCCGGTAATGACGTTCGTTCGAACGTTCTTGCACACAGCTTAAAAAAATTGTTTTTAAGTCTTTGTGAACATATTGAAATAAAGACTTTAATCTTTGTCGACGAAAAAAAAAAAAAATAAGACACTTTTAGAAAAAAAAAAACGAACCCTTAGATTAATTTATTCAGTACATGGCCGAATATACACAATTCTGTGATGTAAATTGAATCCTTGTCACTTTCGATCGACGAGTAACATTGGATTAATCACATTTGGATTAATACCTCGTTGCAAGTACAGTCTAAATTTCATTTCTTTTGTTAATTTAAAGCTGCTCAAATAAAAATATACAAGTATTGCAAGGGGACGCATATGTTTTTATGCTGGACGAAAGAGCTGGTCGCGGTTGAGAATCGGTAAGGTGAAAATGGTACAGTGGATCGTATTGTCTACCGAAGTCTTCGTGGAAACTTAACACAAACAGTTGATCGAGACAGAAGAGACGAAAATAGATTCGTAGTATGTTAATTTTCTATACAAAAATCTCGTTCCTCAGATTCGAGACTCTCACTATTTACATTTTAACAAGACGCGACGGTAGATGGAACAATTTTTTTTTTTGTACATAATACTCTACGAAGAGTTGGCGGATGTCTTCTGTACAAAATTACGAGTTCAGAAGTACACGACATATTAAAAAATGCTGCACTATAGCGAGTACATGCGTTCACGCAAATAGTTATCTATCTCAGCCGCCTTTGGCTTTCAAGCTTCCCCAACACTATGACCATAGTTCTAAAAGCCTCGTAGCACAGCGCGATATTCGCGGTTGTTTTTTTTTTCTTTTTCAACAAAAAATCAAACCACGACGAATACAATAGTTAATTCTGAACGTTAATAATAATAATTCATAAGTTTCATCGAACTATCATACAATCTCGCCGTTTTCATCGAGGCTATTATATAAAAAATATAATATATTTATAAATATTCTACAGCACTCAACGGATGATAGTCAGTTGCTATACATTATTTTTTCGTTTCGGGACCTGCGTTCCGCGCATGAGCGCGATCGTCTGCGACGTATTCGATGTAACGGTGACTATTCAACGATCAACAAAATCGACTAACGGTTTGTCGTTCGTACGCGTTGCTTAGTTCCTCGAGCGGATTATTATGCGACTAACTACGATAAATTATTACTTGTCCGACGAGTTTCAATCGACAATGATTCTCGGACATTCACCGGTCACGGTTTAGCAGCAGAATCTTGCGATTCGCCCTCGGCATCCTCGTCGGCTATTAGCGAAGTATCTGACTCTGCAGAATCTGAAACAAGACACACAACGTTCTCGTTAGTCGTCAGTGTCCGTCCGAGTCCTGTGAGCTGGCCGATCGGAACGTCCACTCAGAGAGCTCGTTTCTTTCGGACGGATTACAAATTTTGGGTCAACTACAGGAGGTGTACACGATACGCCCTTGTAATTTCGTTATAAACACGATGAGAGACAGTATAAGACAGAGGCGTAGAAGGCTTATGGCAGTAACAAGGTTTCCCCACGTTTATCCTCTAGTCTCGTTCCAGTAGAATCGTCGAGTCCAGAGAGATCGGTAGCTAGGCAGGTCTGACGCAAGAGAAAACATTTAACGCATTGGACAGACGGACAAGTGTAATCAGTAGAACTTGTCGTGGGTCGATGTCATTGTTAGTAAGCGAATTAAAACAAACAGACAAAAATATTGTGTTATTGACAAATCGCATTCAATGGTCAATTATCGAGGTTTTAGATTTAGTCAGAGAATATTTGTATGCAAAAAAGAAAACCATAGACAAAGCGTGAAACCGGTGGTCAAGTGATGTAGCAGTAAAAGCGGCAGCGGAAAAATTTTTAAGGGTTTTATGTATGAACGATTAAACGATGATGAATAATGAAAAAAAAAATTAAATAAAAAATTGGATAGCACAAGATGAAACGTCGAAAATAAATGTGTAAATGAAAAAGTACCAGATATACAGCACACTATCAGGTGAGGCCCATTGGTGATCTATAAACGCGTTGATTCTGCTTGCCCATTATTCTTAGTATCTAGATATGTGTCTGCAAGAAAGATATTCGTAAATTATAATTAAAAAAAAAAATGTACGTGCAGTATGAACAGTGTGCATACCGCGGGATACATGAAATATTCGAGCACATTTCGTCGCGGGAGAAGATGTAAAATGAAACTAAAAAGAAACCCGCGTATCTTAAAAAAATATTACTATTCTTGAATCCCATCGATTTTGTGGTTTCAACGTCGTCTACAAGCAGTTGTTAGCTTATAAAAAAACAGGCATACCAAAATGTGAACAAAGAAATTACATGCCAAAAGTATCTCTACTGTTTAACTTTTGGAATCCTATTTGCAAGCAACGGTCGAAACAGGTGTTTTTTTGTGCTCGATTGTCTGTCAACGGAACAAGCCATTGTTATTGTGCGAAATGTGCGAACATCGTGAAAAGATCGGGGTAAAAAAAATTTACGTAAAGACAGTCCAAAATAATTGTTAAGGGATTCTGTAACACGTTAAGCACCATTCTCTCGGTGTCGGAAGAGTAGAGAAGTGGTGTTCCTGATTGTTTTTTTTAATACTACGTCTATCGTTGGGATAATATTAACTCGCTGGAACATAAAATAAATTTTCATCACTGCTGGTAATCGCGTGAAAAATATCGCGCGCTAATTGACGTGGAGTTGCCGCGTTTAACAAGTTAAGCGCCACCATTTCGTTCTACCGAGACTGTCATTGCAGCGCATCGATCGTTTGGCAAAATTGAAGGAAAGAACACATTTAACTGGCGACTCGCGTCAATTCTTTTTTTTTATTAATCGAGAATCGACAGTGCACGAATTGCTGGTTCTAAACGGATATACGGATGAATGGCGCTTAACGTGTTAATCATCAGGGATTTAGGGGTACGCTACCTTACGTCGGATTCCAACATCCGTGGTTCTAACTCCAAACTTGATAGCAACTCATGCACTGTGCAGAGAAATACAATCGTAATAATAGATCATTTCATGTTTCTTCTTTTTTTTTAGTATCCGTTAGAAATGTTTATTTCATATTCCAACGCTGCCGGCGCGAGTCGGACGATTGTTATTGTAAAGTTCGTAAACGAGGGGCGGAGAAGTTTGCAACGGAGAACGAGTCGATTTAATCAGGCCCTTCCTATCGCCGTCCCACTTACCCGCTATGGTGAGATCGACCATCGCCTTGTCCTTCTGTATGTGAAGGGCGGTCAGAAAGAAGAACAAGCTTCCAATAACTTCCACGAATATCGTGAGGAACAGTGAGTACTGCAATGATCGAAACTCGATCGACGGATCCTCCGTCGTAACGTTGCCGATATCCGCGATCGATGAGGAATTCGTCAAAACTGGTTTGAGAGCTTCCGAAAGCTGATTAAAAATAATTGAAAAATCTCGCCCAGTTTTACAGATTCAGAACGATATTTAACATGAAAACATTTTCGTTCGATACTCACCACTCCTATGAGGTACGGACTACCCGCGTCACCCAACGCGTGAGCGACCAATATTTGAAAAGCTTCGGCCGTCGATCTTCTTGTTGGAATGACAACGTACTGAAAAAAAACATTAACTCATTGTAATGAACACTCCATCGCGAGATTATTCGCCCAGCTTCCTGTTAGGCTCACCAGCAGCATATCGGCGACGATCGACCAGTTGAGGTTCAGCGCCAGCTGACCGAAGAATATCAGAGTGTAACAAGACATGGAATGGCTGTTTGCAACGACAATCGCGAAGAATATCATTGGAGCACTGATTAGAAGTCCGATCGCGCATATTAGCGGATCGGCCTGATGCCAGTAGACACGGAGCTTCTGGGCCATTATCGAGCCGACAGGAACGCCGATCAAGCCAGCGAGCATGGCTATCAAGCCGAATTTATAAGCTACCCTGAAACAAACCAGACGCATGAATCTCATTTTTTTTTATCGAAAAAGCCTTCTGTACTGGAAAGATCGCTTACTCGTTTATGTCGATGTCTTGGCCGTTCGACTGAATCTTCAATCCCAATTGCAGGAATTTGGGACCCCACCAGGCCATCGCCCCGGCTACGAAAGCCACGCACGTGAATCCCGCCGTGGAGAGCATGAAGCTCGGACTGAAAGCGAATTGATTAATAATCGCGATAATAATTCTTTCTACGATAACATTAACGGAACGCGTACTTTTTGACGAGCGCTTTAACGTCGTTCGTCCACGTTGTACTCGCTACATGGGCGCCTCCCTCCTTCTCGCCCCTGACCGGATCTCTGACAACGAAGAGTATCAAAAAAATCGCGACTGCTCCGAGAGCCGGTGTTATCCGGAGTCCCCATTGCCATTGCCCCGTCAACCGGGCCGTTTCTCCGCCGGTGATGTATCCGAGGCCGCTGAAAAAAAAATCACCGCAGTAGCGATTTAGAAAAATATCGATCTTCCGCCGTAAAATTAAGAAAGTGTCTATTGGGACTATAAACGTGCATGGTACAAACAGCATGATGCGGTCAGGGTATAATTACAATCTCAGTGCAAATATACTGAGATACCGTCTACAGTATGACGAATTTCGACCAGATACGGTAGGGCTACATAAGCCCAGTTGAATTTACCGTAATGCAGTTCACGGTATATGCATCGCACGACGGTATACTTGAGAAAAACAAGCCCAGCTTGAAAGGTACCGTGATCCGGTATAAACTGTACCTATTACGATACGGTGGCAGTCCAAATTCAAACGGAGCCTAGATAGCCGTGAATACCGTGCAGTGTTTGCGCATCGCGCGCGATATGCTTTAGATACGCAGATCAACCTTTACACCGTGCAGTACGTTTATTGCAAGACGGTATTGTCCAAAGTACATTCGAAGTTTGAAGTATCGCGAAAACCGACATTGTCCCGTGGCCATAGTATGATATTTTTAGAAAACGGATTGTGGCTAACTACTATCAACATTCTGAATTCGGTGATAGTAGTGACAATGACTGACCACTACCGGCGTTCGAGTCACACCGGCTAACCGCTATCGTCGTTCAAGTGATAATAATGGCTAGCCGTTTATTTTTAGCATTCTAAACTCATCATATTGTGGCTACGGTGTATTGATGCTTTTCATGGTAAATGAATTTGGAATAATAACGTAGGACAATAAATGCACTGTACGGTGTAAAGATGCGCCTGTGTAAACAATAGCGCCCACAATGTGCAAACAGTACATTGTTTTACAGCCATTTTTCCAGTTGGACTTGTTCTTCTCAAGTATACCATAATCCGACGCGGATACTGTGTGTGGCAACACAGTATATCCCAGCGAGGCTCACGTATTCCTACTGTATCCCGTGGAAGTTGGATATATCGTGCACGGTATCGGAGTATATTTATGCCAGGAATTATACTGTGGCCACGCGACGGTGCCCATACCGCACACGGTATGGTCCCAGTAGACTTGCTAAAATGAATCCGCCACCACGTATGATATTATGAGTAGCGGTTGTAGTAGCGGTAGTGCCAACCTCCCAACCGGTATCGCGAAGTAGAACAGCGCCAGCATCTTCGATCTCGTGTCCTTGACGAACATATCGCTGATTATAGTCGGCGCTATAGTGGAGTAGCTTGCTTCGCCGACTCCCACGAAAGTTCTGAAGATGAGGAACCATTCGAATGTCTGAAAACATTTTTATTCAGCTACAGGCCGGTATGAAGTCGTGTAATCCCCACTACGGGAATTATTATTGTTATTATTATCAATATACACAGAAAGGAAGTATAAAATAATAATAATATGCTTCAAAACACATATATCTGATATCACATAAACATATGAGAGTCGAGCTATTTTTAAACTGATTCGCTGTTTCAGCGTCAATAAGGCATGTGTCGACTATCCTGTTGGACAAGGCGTGTTTCCACGTATAAAAATTAAACTTAGTACATCATGCTACAAAGGAGGGAAGTGCGCGATTTTCGTTGAGCGTGAAGTTTACTGGCCGAGCGAAGTGAGAGCAAAAAGCACACGAGGTGAAAATCCGCTCCCGCCCGTGTAGCATACGATACTTTTTTTCCGACTTCGTTAAAATTACCACATTTCTTTCGTCGCAAAATTGTTAGTTTCGCCAAAAATCGTGTTAGCCCAATTGCCTATTAGGACAATAAGCCCTATTACTCCTCCGGAAGCAATAGTGCTTCTAGAGCGAGTAACAAGCCCTATTACTCCCCTGGAAGTAATAGGACCTCCAGAGGCAGTATAAGTCCTATTACTCCCTAGGGAGTTGTGAAAAAGTACTCCCTAGGGAACTGTGGAACAGTACTCCCTAGGGAGTTGTGAAACGGTACTCCCCAGGGAGTTGTGAAACCATGCTCCCTAGGGAATTGTGAAACCACGCTCCCTAGGGAATTGTGAAATAATACTCCCTAGGGAATTGTGAAATAGTACTCCCTAGAGAATTGTGGAACAATACTTCCTAGGGAGTTGTGAAACAGTACTACACAAGTCCACAGATGAGTAACTATCATCGGTCTATAATATCCGAGTTTTTGCCTGTGTTGCACACGAGGAATATGGTTATTTTTGCAAACAGGACAAAAAAAATAATGGCAGTCCCGTTTTTTTATGCAAGCAGCAATATGAACTTGGCACTGCGGATAAAAAGCGCACAGATAAAAGATGCGCGTCGCAGTATTGAAAGATAGTCGGTTGCTTATTTGACCCGGAGCAGTATCGTGAAACGTTGTTTACCTTCATGTAAGAGCCTACGAGCGTAGTTAGACACCACAGAAAAACTCCGCAGCTCATGATTATCTTTCTGTTGTAGCGATCGCCGAGATATCCGAAGAGAGGAGCGAATATCATGTAACTGACTATGAACGCAGTTTGCAGGAGACCTCCGACGTCATTTTTTATGATAAAATCTTTCTGAATATCCGGGAGGATGCCTGAGAAGCAGAGGTTATGTTTAGCAAGATAAACACGAAAAAATAGGACTGCGGAGAGAACATTTTTTACTTACCCGCTATCGTGGTGCGGTCCATGTAATTTATGAGATTTACGAAGCACAGAACGAGTACGGTGGCCCATTCTCGAGCGGTTATTACCCTCTCGATCGACTCGGTGCGTTTTATCTGCTGAGAATTGCCGGTCGTCTCCTGATCGTCGTTTACGACGAGATACTGGTGGGAATTTATCTGGGGTAACCTTGGCTCCTCCATTCTCTCGCGAGAAACAACAAAATTTCGTCCGCCGTCTTCGTGGCTTTCCCGCGAGCTTTATTTATTGAACTGTGTTTCTCTCCGACAGCGAGTCGCGAGGGAAACTCTTGACCGTTCGCAGCCTGTCAAAGTTCCTGCGACAATGCGCCGAGTGACATAACCATTCTCGAAAGCAAACTGGTACACGCACTTGGAAATAAAAAAATGATCACACCACTTTTTCCTCGACGAACTAGCGATCGCCGACTGTCCTTGCGACTGCCTGCGGCCGCCTCTGCGACTGCCTCAAGTGCAAGATTAAACGAATCGTGTGATAGTATCAAAGAATATGGATAATATCTATGAATCACCCCAATATAGTTATCACACCAACGGTAAGATGTCGCTACCGTGGCTTGCATATGTGTACGTAGGTGTGACTCATGCACAGCAAAAACATGCTTACAATCAGGCGACGACTAGGCGGGAGTGCTGGCTCCGCCCAGTGGTCTGACTTCTTCTTCTTTCACCTTTTTTATGGATTTATGCTGCTTGGCCGGGTTTCATTCCTGCGTTCTTTTTGTATTCACGTTCTTACGTGTCGAGGAGTTTGTTACTTTATCGGCGCATCGAGGCTGCGCAGACTTTACTTTATACATTCAATCGTCCTCTAACATACATCGAAGGACGATTCAAAATTGAGCGGGTCGTATCATACTGTTAATTACGTCACTTCCGGTCTGGAAATATGAGAGTTTCTAACCTCGATATCGCGATGCCGAGTTGAGATGCTGATGTAATGTTGTTAATTAATAACACAAAGCACAGTTTATTTTTTCTGCACAGTAGTATAATATTTATCGTAAAAAAATTCGTGTCATCGTCGTCGAAATGACGTCGGACAATGCCAGCGCCGATAAAAACAGTAAGAGTGAGAGTTCGAAGGAGGACGGTCCGAAGAGCGCTCCTAACCCGTCGTCTGCAGGAGAAAAGCCGGAGACTTACGGCTATGATCTTTATCCCGAGAGACGCGGCGAGAAGTACAAGAGAAGTTGGTTGAGAACTGTCGTCGGTCTCGACGGTCGCGAGCAAATGCAGAAGATAAGATGCGAGAAAAATGTTTACGAATCTATAAGGAATAGTACGTACGTACCCGTGTTAAATATATATTCACGCACGCTGCGCAGCTGCGTTCCAGGAATGGAATGATAAAATGTATTACTCTCCCGCAGGTCCGCAAGTTAAATTAATGATGGCTGCGCTCAAAAGCTCAGGATGGTAAGACCAAATTGCAAATTGGCATTCAGCAAATTGGTGTTCGAATAATGCCACGGAAAAGACAAATTTTTACATATCTCACTGTTTTTTTTTTTAGTCCAGTCAACATCAGACGTCACATATCGTGCGAGATTTGCGACGCCTCGGTCAGCGGAGGATACGATACCGAATTGAATCAGGTACAGCATCGTTTAGTCCGGTCAGATTCCAGGAATTTTGAACCCGATAAAAATTTGTCAGTCGTATCGATCGATGAATTAACCGGATTGCAGATAGTCATTTGCCAAAACAACTCGAAGGACAAAAGTTTCGTCGAGGGTATTCTGACCCACGAGATGATACACATGTTCGACTACTGTAGAAACAATCTGGACTTCAAGAACATCGATCATCTCGCGTGCACGGAAATAAGAGCCGCTAATCTGACGCACTGCACCTTTCTGAGCTCTCTCACCCAAGGCGATACGAAATTTACCGACATCAAAGCGACTCACCAGGTAAAACAGAGTCGTACGCGATGAAAATCATTGTTATCTTCGATGTACTTACTATCGTGAACATTATTCAAGAATTGCGTGAAGACGAAGGCACTGTGGTCGGTGATGACCGCGCGCAGCAGTGTAACGGAGGAGCAAGCCCGAGAATCAATCATTCGAGTATTCCCAAAATGTTATCCGGACATGGAGCCGATCGGGAGGCGACCACGAGCGAGAAGCAACAATATGTTCAGGGCTTACCTCGAAGGACCGATGTACGGTTATGATATTTAACGAAAGAAACAAAAGTAAAAATGAAAACACGTAGTGTATAATTGAAAGACGAGAAAGAAAATTATATTTATTCCTTACACCGTATTACAGTTCTGCGCGTATACTCGCTAGGTCCATTTTACCGGCCGGTGCTTTGCGCGTCTCGGCCGTTTTGACTTTTGACGTAGTTCACCGTATCGAAGCGAGAGGGCACTGGCCGTTCGATTTTCGACCACGGGCGCTTCCGGGCTATGCAGGAGTCTACCGTACAGGGAGAGATAACTTGTCGGTAAGAAACAATGGACTTTAGGTGAAGTGCAACTTTTCGGCCGGTAACAAAAACTGCAATCCAAAATTCTCTAACACGGTTAATTTTTAGGGAAAACTACGAGTACGGTAAACTATGCGCAGTAAGTCTACAGTTCAGTGTTCTCAACATTTTTCCAAGAAATAAACGACTTGGAAGATTTTTAGGTTGCGAAATTGCGGCTATCTTTCGCACTCCCAGCGGTTACCCTTCACCTTACTCATTTAAGGGCATGTGGCACAGACTCAGTCGGTAACAAATCGCCTTCCCTATTTTCTCCAAAACGATTGATACGACGAGCAAAATCAAGTTAGGTTTTCATACTTATATCTATTGACTACAAAAACCTAATTTGATTTTAGTCGAAGCATCAACCATCACGGAGAAAATAGGTAAAGCGATTTGTTACCATCGAAGCATCGTTACTTATGTATCATATGCCCTTAAGGTGATGTGGTGTAAACTTCCGCCCACCTGCACTGCGCCCAGTTGGTAACAAAAACTGTAGTGAACGCCGTTTCCAGACCACAGACCGCCGATGAAAAAGCAAATTGTCTTTCCTTCCGTCTGTCGATTCCCCAAGGAAAGACAATTCTCTTTTTCATCGGCGGACTGCGGTCTCGTAAATGAGCTTTAAGTACAGTTTTTGTTACCGACGGCGATATTTTACATCACCTTAATACCGTTAGAAAAGTATACGGACTCTTCTTCCCTGATATTCAAATTCGTAGAATTTCCCAGCCACTTCCGGTTTTATTGTGGCGCCTCTGAGACTAATGCCCTGGTTGTTTATTCCTCCGGCACGATGATCGACGTTATTCAAACACAGGGCAAGGCTTCGCAGCCCCACAAAGTCCAATGTTTGTATTGTAATCGGATAATCTCTTGTCTTCTTTCAGGTTTTATCATCCTTCATCCATTCAGTGTTGACTCGAAATGGTCTCCGACACATATTCGTCGCAGTGACCTGGACACCGTGTACACGGTACACAATCCCTATAATACGAACACGAGCCTCGAGCACACAAAGCCCCATCGTCCGGTTCTCGCCGGGCCATGTGGAAAGGATAATAGCTTCGGAGGATTCGACCTCGACCTCGTCCTTCCAAAACCGTGCTAAGCCTGATTTTACACCCCGAATTTATTTTCTACCCGGTCGCTTTGTATTTTGTTACTTATAATAGTGTATTTTATATTTCCTCTCTACAGGCATTGCAAAAAGGTGAAGAAGAAATGGAGTATTATCGCGGCACATTTTGACCCGCGAATGGATGACAAAAAGCGTACCTTCAGTTTCTCCGTTTTCCGGATGATAAATGGAAGGTGCCGGAGGAAGAAAGCGCCCGGCGATGTGCTGCCGATGTGTTCGGTATCGGGGTGGAGAGGAGCGGAAGCCGTGAGTAGTGGATTTCGTCGAGCGGCTTCCTCCACCTTCGTCTTCTTTGTACGACGAGAGAGAGCAAACGGCTTTCGAACACGGAGAGCGTATTTCAACGCGGAAACAAGCGGCGTCTCCGCCCCAGTCTACTTGCCGTTCGTAAAGTATGCCTGTAGAGTGGTACCCAATGTAGTACATAGTAAATAAGTATATATGTAATAGACAGTGGGTAGCAGTAGGACAGCGTCCTCAATAGCGGTGCTCGTCGGGGCCCTCGCGAGAGAGAGACTCTCCCGAGAGTATCTTAAAGCGGTACTCGTGTGTCAGCACACCGATGTCGGATAAAGAGACTCCGACGAGAAGAACCGCCGTACACCCGGTCAGCCCAGAGGTGAATGATCCAATGGGCTCCCACCGGGTTTCACGATCCTCGAAGACAATGCGCTACCCACTACGGTTTTCAAGGACTCTCCGCACTCTTTGAAATATAAATAAATCGCATCGATTAGTAAACGGAAAAATTCCTTTTTACAATTTAACAAGTTAGTAAACCTTTTATGTTTATGTAAAAGAAAAACACAAGAAAATATTTACACTTTGTACGCTAAAAAAGAAAACAGTTATTTAGAGTAGAAAAAAACTATTAATAGAAACAGAATTTTACGCTACTCATCGAGTATCCGTAATGCGAGTGTGCACTCAAAAAGTACTTATAATTGGTACTTGAAATCGTAAAAACCGTACTTGAAGTACCACACAAGTACCCAGCACTTCAAGTACTGCCCAGCTTTGTTCCATCTTTATGTACGCAGCTTTCGTTGGTGTCAATAGTACGCTAACGAAAGTTGAGAATAACGATGCAATTAAAATAATAAGCGCCCACTGCAAAAACTTTTTCGGTAACGAAGTATACGAGCAGATAAAGTGTTGAACCTTCGTTATTCTACATTTTCGATATACCAAAGCTCGGATCACCGCTATGCAGTCCTTTTACCAGTCGAGAAAAGTGCCTTCTCGCGAGCCCTCTCGTCTTCCTTTGTCGTTGGCTGAAGATCGCTTTTCTGAATCGGTCTCGATCGCCCCTTATCTCAACGACGAAGCTCTTCGACGAACTTCGAGGAGTTTCTCACACAAATATCGTGTCCTGTAATACTTGTCGGTAACTAAAAAAAAAAATGTTCTGTACAAACTTATCATTTACAAAGTAACGATCTTTTTTTATATTACACGAAATATGTTGCCTCGCAAAGCTGAACTAATACAACGTTTGAATTCATTTGCAGGACCTTGATCGTGGGCGGCCGTGATCCTGATCCTCGTTTCGCTATTTGCCCTCCTCGGGGCCCCTCCGTTTACGTTCACGATCTACGTACCGACGTGTATTTCGCACTAAGACGCGAAGAAACAAGTAGAAGTGGCAGCGGTAACGTCAGACGCGTCGCCTCGAGGTGGGAGAGGACGAGGAGGAGGATTCCCGTGCGATATATCCAACAGCCCCGTCGCTCGGTGGAGTTTAGAGCTTATACCTACCACCGTGGGCTCTCAGCGACGAGAAAAGGAGAAAGGACAAAGTTCCCAGTACGACCCGCGGGAGAGTAAGGTAGATGCAGCGACAAACTCCCTCTCCCCGAGGCTTTCATGTCCTCTTCACTCCCTCGCGGTCGTCATGGCGGTATAGAAGAGTAAACTCTACGCTCAGCGACGAGCAAAGCAGTCAGTGCCAATCGCGGTCTCGTCCCGCCGAGACCAGCCGAGGAACCACAAACTCGCTCCTCCGTCCTTTCGTTTGTTCGTTACAAAACATTCCGTTCTATCTTTGTCTCTTTTATTTTATTTTTTTTTCTTAATTCTTCTTCACTTTTATTTTCATCAAACCGACCTGCCGATCTTCCGTCCAATCACGGGCTAAAATCACACTATCCGGAGGGATTTTGCGGAACGGATTGAGAAATTAACGTTAACGCCGCTTACGGGATTATGTTTTTTTTTCACCTGTTCAAGTAGTAGAATCGAGACTTCAACGAGTACCGGTTAACGCGTGTGCACCGTCCCAGTGGAGAATTCTTCCGGAGAGATTCTGTGCTAAAAGAAAGCGGTGATCCACTCAACTTTTCGCAGAAACGTAAGATTAATACTTTACAAGCTCAATTTTTGTTTCGATATATTATAAGTTAGGGAACGAATATAGGTATATCTAGGGGGTAATAGAAAGGGACTGCTTTTCCTACTTTATTTCGCTACTGTCTTTCCACTTGTTCTATCTTAAAGTTTTATTTTTTTTTACTTAATCTACCTGATTAATTTCATTACTCTCATGCAAACATTTTTGTACTTACAGGATATAATAACCTAGCTACAATAAACAATAATAATAAGAAGAAGAATAAGTAACTCGGTTTTCCGATACTGATAAGACGAAAATAGTTTCTTTTCGCACGAGTATAAATAAATTTTCAAAAATCATATAGCATAAATATGCTAAATGATTTTTTTTTGGCCTTCCGAAGAAAAAAAAATTGCACCGCTCGCGAAAGAAAACAACGAAAAAATAAAAAGTAAAAGCTGCATCACGCACGGTGGATAGCACAAGCGCGGTTTCCTCGGCTGGTGCCCGTATATGCAATTTAACGTATGTAACGCGCCCGTCAAGTATCGGAGGTCGGCCGAGAGGAGGAGTGTACGAACTACGTGTTCGTCACACACGTTGGGAATCCGGGCCGCGCGAAGCAAACACGCGCTACCATACTATAGATGTACGCACTTATCCGCGTGACCTACCTAATGTGTGCCGCCAATTAACGGACTTTCGGAGATTTCACTGACTCCCCCTTTTCGTCACCTCCCCGTCCACCGGACGAGTATACTTTCACGCTATGCTTTGCACAGTAAACACACATTCGCGATCCTGATCCTCACCGTTATTTATTTTCTCGTAACTCCGATGCACGAGCTTTCTCAGCTGCTCGCAGCGCGAATTCGTCATACTCGAGATTCTTGTCAACTAGGTCATTGGCATCTATTTCGTATAAATCCTTCGTTCAATCGATTAAATTTAAACATAGCTCATTATATCGTCGCGTCCGAAGCTCGACAAAATTTGTTTCTTTGCCTCGATTAAATTAATAAAATTGATTTACTCTCGCGCTGTTTGAATTACGAGTCGGTCAAATAATATCAAATATAATCATTTTATATGAACTGCGATATAGAAACGTCGTTTATTAATTTTGTTAGCAAGTTAACAAAATTAGTAATCAACGCTTCTATATCGGAATTTATATCAAATTATTTGTTATTTGTTATACTTGTAACAAGTTCTTAACTTCTTTCTCTTTCCATTGTTTTTTACAATCAGAGAGGGTCAGATCGTCAGATAAATTCTTTTAAATATAGGGGAGAATGGGGCAAAATGGCACAGCCGCGCAAAACGGTATAAGGAGACAAAACGCAATTTTCGAACAACTTTTGGATGGTTGCAATGGTGGTACGTGGGTCAAAACGGGTTTGAAAATCCGGATGTATCGCTGGGACAAAATGGGGCATCCAAAAATTATTGTAAAATTGAGTTTTGCGCTCACTGTCCTGTTCTGCCCCGCTGTGTCATTTTGCCCCGCTCTCCCCAAACATAAAAAAAAAATTATATTAATCCCGATATGATAACTTCGATTATTAATTTATGTTAACTTTTTATTAACTTCTTTCTGTGTCTATTATTTTGTTATAGTCAGAGAGGATACGATCGTAACAGTTTACAGTTTGTACTACATCGAAAACTGGTTCTCGTCGTTTAGGCAGTCGGAAGATCGTCGGCGAGGTATATATTCAAACTCGTTCGGCAAGTAACTCCGCTCGCCGAGTCGTCTTCACAATGTTCGAACGGCTCTTACGGATGCATCCACAGATACGCATGCACGACCGTGAATCTACGACACAGTAACTCGAGCTGTACAGTTTGGAGTCGGGCGTTTGGAATTCCAGAATACCACCGGAGTATTACTACACCCATACATAACTCGGAAGCTCAGCTGGAGAAGCGATATAATAGCACCATAAATTTAATGCCCGACCGAATTATAGATGTTAGCGTTGAACAGCTCGGGACGAAGGTTGAGCCTTTCGTCGGAGCTCCCTCCAAGGAGTTTTCCCCGTTACTTCTTCCATAAATTTATACATTCGTTCTAGTCCGTTTACCGGTTCGCTTTGAGGATTACCAGGTGGGCTTTGAGCCTTCTCGACACTCGTTCCTATCCGCGCCTTATCTTTCCGATACATTTTTTCTTTTCTTTTTTCTTCTTCTTTCTTTTATTCTTTTCTCTCGCCGAGTCGGAGAATTTCGGTGGAATAGAAGTGGGGAAAAAAATAAAGAACAGCCGAGGCGATAAAGCAGAAAGCCAGTAGCCGCGGGAAATTCGAGCAAGACGCGATGGGAAAGAAGAGATGAAAAAGGCGAGGATAAGAGAACGGAGAAGCCCCCCGGAACACTCTGAGAAGGTGGAGCAGCTCGATATTACTCGATATCCGCAACAGAGCGAAATCGAAGCCGCGTTGACCCACTTAAACACGGACGTATAGCGTAGTCAACGTTCTTTACGTTGCTTCTCTCTTCTTTTTTCTTTTTTTCGGCCATTACTCATATCACTCGTTATCTACAATGCTTCCTTGAAAATTCGTTCCCGCGAACGGATAGCTTAAGGATCATTTATTTACGTTATATCTTGCCGCAGCTTTTACAAAGTAGAGTCCGTAAAATTTATCAGAACTCGATGAGTCTTGAGTCTCCTTGACGCTTCTCAATTGTGAAACCACTTTTTACTTTTATTCACGAGAAAACATCTGCGGCTTTTAACGTTTCTTTGTTGACACTGAATTTTTAGCTCGCGAAAAAAAAAAGAAGAAATTTCGAAAAGTACACAAAGTGAACGAAAAAAAAAAGAAGTAGAAGATGAAGCAGTTGGAAGAGGTGTTCCATTTCTTTTCATTTGTGCTCCTTCCTCCTTCCGCTAAGCATATAGCAATGCATCATTCGCGGATAAAGAGGATAGCACTGTACAGCGTGAAAGCTTTTCGCCGCTTCGTCACCTCATCCCCTCGGCTGGCTATCGTCCAAACAGTGGCTTTCGATAACTCGTTTGTAAAAATAAGCTCCAAACACGTCGCGGTACACGCGGACTGAAGTTGAAGCTATGCTCCATAGCGCTCGCCTTACGTAGATCCGTTTTTAAAAACATATACACTTTTCGATGTATATATTTATTTACTTTAAATGTAACATTTTTTAAAACTTTTAACTTATTCGATAGCGCTGGTAGTGCTGTGGAAAGTTTGCTTATGTTAACGTCACTTATGTCAATATTTATATTAAAAAAAAAAAAAAATTCGTTCACTGTTAAATCATTCGATAGGTGTGGCAAGTTTGCTTATGTTACGCCTCACCAAACCTCTTGAATAATTAACGAGCTATATATATTTTTTTGTGGTTTGCAATTCAGAAGTCATCCTCGTAAATAGCTCAGCTGCGACGACAAGATAATCATGTACGTTATTATCGAGACTCATGCCCGTGCAGGAAGAGAACATGTACCTTTTTTTTACTCTTTTATTTTTTAATCAACGATCGAAGGTTACCGTAGTTATGCAGAGCACGGTTGGGACGTGATTACGAGAACGGTACTCTCCGGCAGCCTGTTTGTCCGGTGCGATGCCTAACGGTCCGACGCGAAACACACCGCGGTCCCCCCCAGCGATTCTCAACTTTTTCACATTTTTTTTTTTTTTTTTTGGTCACATTTTCTTCTTTTTCGCTTCACGGTCTCAGCGTCCTCGGCCTCTCGGCTTCGTCACGCGGTCGAGGGTCTCTTTAATTTTTTTTTTTTTTTTTATTTATTTATGTATTCTAGTTATCTTTTTTTCTTCTGTTTCAGCCTCGAAAAAGCCAAGATGCTGACGAAGCTCGTGCCGACGGCGATGCTGGCTCTGTGCTGCTGCTTGGCCGGCGTAGCGAACGGAGTCGCTATATCGCAGGAGTCTATTGGCCAGGACGGCGATATCGCGAGGCACTACAACTCGCGTTACTCGATATTCGACGAGCCTTACAACATCGAGTTCAAGTATCACAATTACGAACAGATGAGCCGATTTCTCAGGGCCACGTCACTGCGATTTCAAAATCTCACTGCCCTCTATTCTATAGGAAAATCCGTTAAAGGTACGAGTCATGCTTCATCGAGACGATCAAATTTATTTTTAATTTTCTTCGATCCGGTTGTCGAAATTGTAATTTTATTTTTGATTTTCTTCGGTCCGGTTGTCGAAGTTATAATTTTATTTTTTACTTTATTCGATTCGGTAGTCGAAATTACAATTTTATTTTTTATTTTCTTCGATCCGTTAGTCGACATTATAGTCTTCTTTTTTATTTTCTGCGATCCGGTTGTCGAAGTTATAACTTGATTTTTTGTTGTTTTTCACGAGTATTTTCTTTTTTTTTTGTTCAGGACGCGATTTGTGGGTGATGGTCATATCCTCATCACCCTACGAGCACATGATAGGCAAACCGGACGTCAAGTACGTCGCCAATATACACGGAAACGAGGCCGTCGGACGTGAACTGATGCTTCATCTCATTCACGTGAGTAAATCGCAATTTTTTTTTATTATGGAATAATGGACAGGTCGTTCTTTTATCCGTTCCGTGATCGGCGGTTGCACGAGACTGAAGCTGGAAGTCGTTCATTCATCAGTCGCCCTGAAAACGACCTTTTTTTTGTTGCAATTATCAATGTGCCGTTTGACTTTAGGTAAGAAAGTTATTTCCAGCCGATCCGAGCGCGGACTAAATGGCAACGAAATCCACTTCGCCTGCAAACTTTGTTTGCAACGGGAGGAAGAAAAAAAAAAGAAGAAACCGACAACGAATTGCACTGACACCAATCGATTCGAGATCGAGCCTGACCTATATATCTGCACCTCGCGAAGAAAGGAATCGGCTATTTCATTGTGGGGAAAAAAAACAACGAACGGGAGCCTCGTATTTACGCTAGATATTCATCGAGTTTTGCGGATCAATGAGATTCATCGGAGCGCGCAAAGTCGCTCGAACGCCTCTACGTCCAGTCACCAGTAGTTATTATAGATAAGGGATGAGGCATGGGCTGTATCGGTGTAGCGTAGCGTCGGCCGATACACAATACCGTTCCGGAACGCCGACATACGTCATTATCGTGACCGTGATCGCTGGGTATATCCCTGGGAATCTCTGAAAGAAAAAAAAAACAACAACAATAAAGCCATCGCTCCGCTTTACGCAGCGTGCTCGGTAACCGTGAAAAAACAATTTGGTTCGTTGAATTTCAAGGTAAATTGTAATATTCCTCTATATCTCTTTGACAATCTTGTTTGTACAGTTTTTTTAAATTATTATTTGTATGTTCACTTTTCTATTTTGTTTATTGTGAAATACACTTTCGCGATAGCGGAGCCGAGGAACGGACAAGAATCGCGATAGTCCACGAATCGTTCGAGTTCGAGGCTCTCCGCGATCCGCGATGGGACGAACGGAGAGTCGGCTCTCTCGGCGAGACTGGAAAAACCCGGAGTGCGACTTTCATATCCGCGTGAAGGAGAGGAAGAAATAAACGAAAGATAGAGCGCCATTGTAGTCGATGCTCTAGCGGAAAACCGATGTCGCAAAGAAAGATTCGCAGAAAACGGGCTGCGAAAAAAAAAACATCACACTTACGTGCGCGATGAGAGTGGGCTTACGAACACGAAGTACTTTATTCGTTGCGCAATGGAGCTATTACCCACTTTGTTCGTAAAGCCCGAGAGAGGGAGATTTGTGTCCGGTGGAATTGTTGCGTGTGAATTAACGAGAATTCGACGAAGTGAAAATCCCTTCTCGTACGGGACGGATATCCGTGACCGGAGGGAATTTAAATTAATCGCGCGGAACAATAGGCGAAGAATTTTTTACTACAGTATCGATGCTATCGCCGTTTTTTTTTTGTAAGGATAATTTTAATGCGCTCGTTCGAACCGAACTAAAATGAAATTTTTTACGCCCATTCGTTATGTTGCATACAGTTTTGAGAATTATTTCTCTGTTCGTTGTTTTCTCTCATTTTTTTTTTTAAATCTGCAGCGTTTCGTAAAAAAATTAATGATTTTTCTTTAAATTGTTTCAGTTGCTCGTGACGAAGTACGGCAGCGATCCTTACATAACGTGGCTGCTGGACAACACGAGAATCCACATATTGCCATCGATGAATCCCGACGGTTTCGAAGTATCGAAGGAAGGCTTATGCGACGGTAGCGTGGGCCGCTACAACGCTCGGGGCTTCGATCTGAATCGAAGTTTTCCCGATTACTTCAAGCAGAACAACAAGAAGAGCCAGCCGGAAACCGAGGCGGTGAAGGAGTGGGTCTCCAAGATCCAATTCGTACTGTCCGGAAGCTTGCACGGCGGTGCACTCGTCGCTAGTTATCCGTTCGACAACACGCCGAACTCTCGTGAGTCTCCACAGAATTTTTTTTTCCTCGTGCTAGCGCGATTGAGTTGCGAAATGCGTTTTTTTTTCTCTGTAAATTCGTCACGGTGACCATCGTTACGCTTCTTCATTAAATGTCACGGCCATTGAGGTCGACGGGAAGAGTCCGATTCGTCGAAACACCTGGTTAACGTCCGGTTGAAAGTCCTCTTTAAACCCAGTAGAAAGTGTGACGATTTTATTTCATCTGAATAGATTTTTTTATTCTTTTTTTTTTGTCGCTGCGGCTTGGAAATTCCTGTATAAGCGATTACGTGTCTGCTTCGCTGTGACGCGAATAGCGACGCGCGTGGAAAAGCCCGTACAAAAGCTCCACTCGCTTTCACCTCGAATGTTCACCAATGCGCACGACAAATTATTGTTCTATCGAATTTTATTCCATGCATTTGTTATTGAAAAAAAAAAAAATCTGTACAATTTTCACGCTATCAGGGATATGCCGTTCGGCACCGTTGTGCGCAGGTAATCTCCGGTCTGTTATAAAGAATTAATAATTCGGAACTTTAATTTTTAACGCTTGCTTCGTTTGGATTTTCTTTCCGGAACACAGTGTTCCAGAGCTACTCCTCGACGCCCAGTATATCGCCCGACGACGACGTCTTTCGTCATCTGTCGTTGACTTACTCGCAGAATCACGGATCCATGCATCGAGGCGCTGCCTGCGCGGCGAACCAGCCGGGTTTCAAGAATGGTATAACAAACGGAGCCGAGTGGTACCCGCTCACCGGCGGTATGCAAGATTTCAACTACGTCTCGAACGGATGCATGGAAATTACCCTGGAACTCTCGTGCTGCAAGTATCCGCCTGCCGAGGATCTGCCCCATTATTGGGAAGAGAATCGAGTGGTAAAAAAAAAGACTCCGCTTCATACAACTGCTCCAAAACAATCTTCGCTCACTTTTCGATATTCAATTTAATTTTTTCCCGATATCGCTAAAGCACATTCCGGGCGGAGAATCATCAATTATTGACCGACGATCATTATTAGCCTGTGCGCATGTGCAGTACTCTTTCATTACTCCCTTGGAAGTACACGGTAAACAAAAGTTTATACTTTTTACAAAGTGGTATTCGCCACAAACGTCCATAATTTTTTATTTTTTCATTTTCCGATCGCAAGCCCCGGTTCTAGTATTCTAATCAAAAGGACAAACTAAAATTGTTAATGACACGGGAAATAAAAGGACAAGTTTGTATATTCGAATCTTATTTAGCAAAATTATTTTTACGAAACTTGTGTTTCCGATTTTACGGAATTATTTTTTACTATGTAATAGGGTTCATTACTCTCTTTGGAAGCCCTGATACTCCCGGGGGAGTAATTGTCATTGGTGAATAGAACGATTTTCCGCCGCGAGGAATGTGGTGATTTTAACGAAGTCGAAATAGTACATTACTCCACGAGGGCGAAAAACGTTTTTCTAACGAGTGTGAGCTTGCAGCAAGAGTCGAAGGCGAGTGCTGTAATCACACGAGTCAGAAAAAGTGTTTCGCCCGAGGGATGTACGAAATTTTTCATCACAAGGTGCGAAAATGGCGGTTTTACGCACGCGAAGCGGGCGGAAAAGTCGTCATTTCCGCACCGAGTGGTGAAAAAAAGTATCGTATGGTACACGGGCGGGAGCGGATTTTCATCTCGTGTGAATTGTGCGCTCGCTTCGCTCGAGCAGCAAACTTCACTCTCGGTAAAAATCGCGCACTTCCCTCCCCTGTAGCACAATATACTATTACTGTTCTGTAGATAAATAAATGTGGTTGTTTTTTTGTGCTAGTCCCTGCTGAAATTCCTGGCCGAGGCACACCGTGGAGTTCACGGTTTCGTAATCGACGAGAACGGAAATCCCATTGAGCGCGCATCGGTCAAGATAAAGTCTCGCGACATAAATTTCCTCACGACAAAGTACGGCGAGTTCTGGAGGATACTTCTGCCCGATCGGTACAAACTGGAGGTTCGTTCAACTTGTCTTGCGCAACAATTTTTTTTTTTTTTATTTAATCCTCGCTCCATAACGATGAGACGCGGAGCCACGGGTCTGGATGAAAGCGTGCCTACGATGTCCTTCAATAATTATTTTTTCTTTGTTTATCTTTGAGGTCGACTCTCCTATTAGTATTCCGCAACGTCCATCGACCTTCTCTAATTTACACGTTCCACTCACGAGCTCGCTTCACTTAAATTTTTTTCTCTTCTTTTCCCGAACAGGTTTACGCCAACGGCTACGTTCCGCGCGAAGTCGAATTCATGGTCATAGAGCAACATCCAACTTTGCTCAACGTCACTCTACACTCGACCAAGGTGAGTCATCGGTCCTTGCAAATTCACCTCCAACGTAGATGGAAATTTGTTTTTATCAAATTTACGTCACGTCCGTAGTTACCGTACGAGACTTTCCGCGCTACACGAAACGCATAGATTGTCTTTTCGTCCCGTATTGTATTCAACGAGTCGCCGGTGACTCGCGTAGAAGTCCGCTCGAAAAATCATTAGACTCCCCAATGTTAACAATTGACTGATACATATATTTTTCTTTGTACAGGTAAATCCAATTTATTAATTCCAAAGTTACGAATTTCTCGCGACAATTGTCTCACTGTAAATATGCACTGTAAAAAAAGTGGGAATTCGGTGATCGCGGGTGTGCGAAGATGAAAAAAAAAAAAAGGCGCAAGATTGGTGAAGGGAATTTGGGTGTGGTATTTTCAGATGTGGAATGATAATCGCGATGATTGGGGATTTCCCGGTGTTAACACCGGAGCTGCACAGCATTCGGTAACACAGTCGAGTAACAACCCTGGTGAAAGTAGCATCGGTACGTCGGAACAAAATCGAAAGACATCGCTAGACGGAAGCAGACCCGTTGACGATCACGGGTACTACCCGGTACAGGATCTCGGCCCGACCGATTCCATCGTTTTTCCCGATTCCTAATAACTCGATTATTACGACCTTCCCTCTCACGTTTCTCCGATATGCGTACTACTAGGCCACAACGTGGCACTTATTGTTCCACTTTCACTCTCACCCCTCTTCATCTGAAATGCCTAAGAGCATCGCTTCACGGAGAGATGTTTCCCTACACCCAAAAAAAACCAACAAAAAAAAAAAAAAAACAAATTTGCACAACAAGAATCGACAACAACCACACAGCTGAATCCTATTTAATATCTTGGCTAATTATATTCACGATTAATGATGTAAGTATAGAAGAAACTTATGCAGGTACACAAAGAGAATAAAAAAAAAAAGAAACAATTACCTCGGTCCATCGTATCGCGAATCTCTCGTTCGGAGTTTCAAAATTTTTTTTATTAAAAAATTATATCAATTTACAAGTCTCGATTGGAAGACCAATAATTATATTCTTTGAGAGATTCGATCTGCAACGAGAGAGTCAATTCGGCTATACGCGGGACCGATTTTTCGCTTCGTGCTTCGTGTGCTATCTCGCTGCTGCTGTTGACGTTGGCTGCTGCTCACTTTACTCGGTCGGATTCTTTTTTTATATATATTAGATCTCTTACCATATTTATGCATTCGTACATATATATATATATATATATATATATATATATATATATATATATATATATGTACGATTGTTGCGTTTGTTCCTCGACCTCGAGTTTTTTTTTTCTTTTTTACACGGTGTATAAATTCGGGTAAATTTTACCTTCCGTCGGGACGAGAGCGTAACATCCGCGGAATAATCGTTCTTCCGTTCTGGGCGCAAATTTACGCAAAGATATAGCATGGTAGTTGGAGTAGCGTAAGAGGTTGGCTCGGGCTTCGAGGAGTTGCCAAGCGCGAACCCATTACTCGAGAGGAAACATAACATCAGCGAGAGGAAAATTGACCTCTCCGGAGCTCGTGCAATTTCGCGGCAGCTTTGCCAAAGGGTCAGCCGTAAATGGGACAGGATCTCGTGCCATCATTTCACCTCTCTCTATCTCTCTGTACACACACACACACACACACACATATATATATATATATAACATGTATAGCATTCCAGACCGCACACATCTATTTTCGCCTCGGCTATATATACATCCCGGATAATCCAACCATACGGGACACCGATAAGCCGCTGATAACACGTTGAAATAATAGTCCTTACTCCAAATGCACTTAATCCGTCTCTGCCCATCTGCACAAAGCATATATATATATATATATATATATATATATATATATATATATATATATATATATATATATATCTGTCGCGTTCCAAATTAAATTTTAACGATCCGGTCTCTCCTATTCACGGACGTATATAATTATAAATGGGTGGCCCGCGTATAGGACAGTCTCCGATATATACTATGCATAACTGATTAAATTTCGTGGCATTGAAGCTACAGAAATAACGTTACTGTAACGATGAATAATTTATGCAGAAATCTCGTTCTCAATGTTTTACGGTGGCGCTCACGGGAGAAGGGTGGGGGGGGGGACTAGCGATTCGTCGCATATCGACAAGTTTGCGGTTATACTCTATTATTGAGTCGGTCACCCGATGGATACCAAAGTTGACTGGAAAAAAAAAAGTATCCGAAGGACCGCTTTTTTTATAGCCTCGACGACTGGGTAAAAATAATTTAACCGAAGGAGAGTGATCGATAATCGGTGTCTGTGGCATTTTTCAGATTAGTCACGAGTAAGCCACGTGGGCCTCCGAAGTCCGTGCTTCGGTTTCATTCCATTTCGTGTGTCCAACCAATTTATTTGTTTATTTATTTATTTGTGTATACGCGGTACAATGCCAATTTTACAAAAACGTAATCGCTTACGAGTGTGCGCACGGGCGCGTAAATATAATTCATGTAAATTCATGTCAAACTCGTATATGCGACAACAATAATATTCTAAGAGTAGGCAACGATTCTTCGATCTGCCAAACGCCGTCCGCTTCCGCATAGAACGTAACAATTATCGTGCAAGCAAGGTGTGAGTCTTTCAGCGCCATACGCCATTTTAGTTTTTGTTCTCTTTATACTCGATCTCTCCTCGTCATTGATTGTCTATCATTCTCGTTAATGTGTGTTTTTTTTTTTTTGTTTTTTCGATTAAATTGTTACGTGTTTTCTTCTGTCTCGATGTTGTTGATCATTTCCGCTGCTGCCGCTATAACGCAAAATCATTTGTTTTATTGATCTCGAAATAAATTCATCGATTGTTCGTTAAAGCTTCTTTCTGTTCTGTTTCCATGATCGACAAACAGCGACTGGACGACAACGGCGACGGTTCGTCGGGAGGCTCGCCCGGCTCCCCCTACGCCGGTAACGCAGGATCACGACCTTACCCGCATCGGGACTACACGCTTCACTTTCGTCCGAGCTCCGGCACGAACACAGCCTCCGATCCTAACAACGGAATATTTTCGTCGATAAGCAACGGCTTTAATTCGCTCTACACAAACCTGTTTGGCTGATCGTTCGCCTTTCCGCGACTAACCGCGGCTCGTAATTTGTCGATAATCGTCGTCGTATTGACGCTATGGCGATACTCGAGATTACGCAGGGCCGTCAAGACGACAGTGGAACTTTTAATCGGCAAAAGAAACGCGTAGTATATCGCCGGTGAACTTTCGGAGTGAAGAATTTCACGGCGATTCGATACTCTAAAGAACAGGAAAAAAAAAAAAAAAAAAAAAAAAACAGGACAATATCTCTGCCAAGCTCCGATTTCAAATTTGCAGATAATTTATATAATTTCTAAGGGGATGATGAAAAAAAAAAAAAAAAAAGAAAAATTATGGAAGATGCATCGACGAACGACACAGCAGATCGCTCGTTTAATACTTAATTTATTTTTTTACTAATCAACGACGCGAAGGAGAGAGAAACGAATCGTGGAGGAAATTATTTATATTTAATCTTATTTTTATCGTCGATTGTCCTTGAGACTATTTCGCCGGTGTTTTGTCACGAGATTCTTTGTTGTTTTAATTTTTTTCTTTTTTTTTTTTTTTTTTCGATCGTCAAAGACACTCGCTGCCGATCGGGAATCTCCAAATTTCCTGCCAGATAACTAATCGATCGCTAGATAATAATAGTATTTTCAACGAAAAGAACCGAAAAATAATACCTTTAATAACGCGTATGATTTTTAGATTGCACGCACTGCAAGGATACACACGTAGAGTAACGATATATACATATATATATATATATATATATATATATATATATATATATATATATATGAAGAATAGTTACCTAAATGTTTTTCCACCGAACATATTAACAGTTCGTGAATAGTTCGTGACGGTCTGTGCGAACTGTTCGTTAATATTGTGATATCTGGACGAGGACGAAACGCGGCCGAATCGTTTCGTTTTGATGTCACTTCCGGTTTTAAAAATCTCAGTTTTCAACCGAAAGTCACGTCATACGGAAAAACCGTATTTCCGATTTGAAAATCTCATTTTTTTTTTTTTTTTACCCGAAATGACATCACACCGGAAATACGTTGCTTCCGGTTTGGAAATTTCATTTTTAAACCGGAAGTGACATATTTCGGAGGAAAACCTGGAGTAAATTAGGTTCCAAGAGAACCTTTTGTATTTGATCTGAAAAACAAAAAATCTATACCAGGCCGCACCTCGTCATTGTCGAACTTGTTTTCCAACGCAAAATTCGAGCGATACCAACATGTGTTACAAACTTGCTACAATTAACGATATATATCATAGTTATGCGATAAATATAATATATGATTGTTACATTGCCACGATAATTAGACGCGCGATTCGTCGCATTGTCATAGACACGTGTAGTCGACAGAATAGTATTTTTTCGAACACACGAACACAAACTCTAGCACCGTTTGAGGAAATATTAAGAACGAAAATCCGAGACTATTTTTATAAAATGCGAAAGCATCTTGTTGAATTTTTTAAATTTCGTTTTTCAATATTATCGTTGAACTTCATTATTGTATGCTATTGTTTATTTACCGTTGAATTAATCGAACTCTCATCACGAGGAATACCCTTAGATCCGAATTGGCAAATATATGTTCGCGGATTGTAGAGGTATAAATTAAGAACCGATGGTCCATCGATGGATTATTAAATCTCACATTTTATTCATTTCCATTTTAATCGTATGACTAGAATAAACAAGTGGACACGATTTTTTTTCTTTTGCTATAAATAACCCAGGATACATTGGCTTGGCTGGATTATATCCATGCCTCTTCCCTAAGATTATACAATAAGTTATAATGTATATCACGACGAGGGGAGCTAACGTATATTTCACCCGAGTTTTTTTTCCCCCCGAGATCGAGATCAATGCATCGACTGTAATAACAGCCTGTTACCGTTACTACAGCATTTCGTTCATCGCATCTCTCAGGCTCGAGTAAAAACAACAACAAAAGGGGAGGGGTTGGGGGGGGGGGGGGGCTCTGGGGAAATTCTATCGCGTAAACGCTAATATCTTACAAATTTGAGCGTCGAAGTAGCTTCACCGGTCTCGCGAATAAATTTTTAATAATACTATCGATACTAAAGTTAAAATCGTGAAAAGAAGAAAGAGCAGCTCGAATTGTATTCATCCTCCGATCAATTAATTATTTACGAGAAAAAAGAAAAATTGTTGATCCGCTGCGAAGTTTGCGAAGCGAATACAACTCGAGGCCCTGTGAGAACGATATAATTGTCACCCTGTTGCGTTAAGCTTCTTTTGTTTTTTTTTCGCTCTTTATATTCGCGAGACTTCAATTATACTGTGTCGGACGATCTTGTTGCGTTGTCAATCGGACGTATTGTTGCGGTATTAAACGTCGATTATACTGTTTCGCTTTTTGTCGAGCTCGGCAGAGTCGAGATCGTTGCCGAGACTGCCGACTCTTCCTCGCAATCCTAAGCCACCGCCGCCCTGTCCCGTGGCTTTCAATTTTTCTTGCATCTGAGCAAGTATGTCCTGCATCCTTCGGATCTGTAATTTTCAAGAAAGAAATCTCTCGTAACTGTCGCACGATCGAAAGTCAAAGAAAAAGAGTAACAAAAAAAAAAAATAAGAAAAACAAAAGGCCCTCATGACTGACCTCCTCATCCTTCTGCAACAAAAGTCTATCCGTGTCGGTAATACTGTTCTCGAAGTGCGGACCAGAGTCGCGTTTCAGTTTACTAAAATGGAGAACAAACAAAATTCGCGCAATTATGGAAACAACAGTGATAAAAAAAATTGGAAAAAAATATATATATAAAAAAAATAAATGAATAAACTCGACAAGGATAATCTTTCGATTGTTGTTTCGTACCGTAAATTTTTAGATTGCAAAAAAAGTACGTAAAATATCGTTATTTACATGCGTAAATACCTCCTTTCCCGAATGGCCTGTTGAGATATCTGTGAAATACATTGAGCACGAAAATTTTCGTAGTGCACGTCTTGTGTAACGTCCTTGAGATCTTGCATGTGGGTCGATATTAGCATTGTCCTCAATTTCACGAAGTCGCTGTGCTTTGGATTTTCGACTGAAGAATTTTTGTTTTTTTCGTGTTTTTTTTTTTTCAACAAACAATTTTTATAAATTATCGAGTAACGCAAGTTTTATGCGCAAGAGGTTTTTTTTTACAGGTGTTCTCACCTTCGACGACGCCCCAAGGATACTGACGTCCTCTTACTTTCCTTCCGGCCACTTCGAGGACGGTCGAACTGCCGACAACCGCGAACGGAACTGTGGCTTTTAATTCTTTGTCCTGTTGCTTGAAATCCTCGTCCTCGTCGCTGTCGCAATCGGGAAACTGATAGATCTGCAAAAAAAAAATCATGTAATCATTAAATTATATGGATTTTCATCCAATTTAGATACGAAACGATAAAACTGACCTGTATCTCGTGCTCCTCGATATCCGCGAGAATACGCTCCTTGAGCTTCTTAACTTCGTGCGTTGTAAGAGTATCGGCTTTCGCTATTACAGGCACGACGTTTACTTTTCGATGCAATCGCCTCAGCACTTCGAGATCGAGTTGCCTCAATCTGGATGCACAAAAAAACAAGTAGATCAATGAGCTAAACTGCAACATTCATTGCCGCAGCGGTGTAGATTTCTTGTCCTGGGATTCAAGGGATTGAATCCGTTGTTCGCCGGACCAACATTTTTTAATCGGCGAAGTTTGAGTTCGAATTTCCTCGATATTGCATCCAGAATTTCTTCGACGATGAATTTTGCAAAAAAAAACTTTAAAAAAATGATCTCACCCGTGTCCGTAAGGTGGTATAAAGTACAGACAGCAGTGTACCCTGTTGTCCTGTATATTCTTTCTGTTGAGGCCGCTCTCGTCAGTGAAATATTGACGGAACTGTTCGTCGATGTAAGCGGAGCACGCCTTCCACGTGTCCTCGCAGTTTACAGCGTCCCCGAAACCTTCGGATAAATAAAAAGAGTTTGTTAAATTAAAATTCACGGAACAGAGCTTGGCATATTAATAATGTAATATTGTAATTCCATGCCTGGAGTATCGACGATGGTCAAGCGTAGTCGTACACCGCGTTCTTCGATATCCATAGTCTTCTTTTCGATCGAAGTTGTCTTCTCCACGCGTTCTGTACAAACATTCAAAACAAAATAAAATGATCAATAAATGAATCCAACAGATTACAAAAAATTTCACCGAACGATCGTGTCGGGCACATAAATTATTCAGTACGAACCCGAAGCATCTGGAATTCTCCGTTCCTTGTAGAGATCACCGAGAAAGAGGCTGTTGATAAGCGTCGATTTTCCAAGTCCAGTTTCACCGAGGACCATAAGCGTGAACTCGAATCCTCTCTTGACCGATTTTCTGTGCACTTGTTCCGGCAATGTTGCGAATCCGATATAGTCCCTGTCTTGCTAAACAGAGTTTCATTTATTTCGTAGTAACGTGAAAAATAATCGCACTCGGCATACGCAGCCGCGTTATATCTTCGCCCCACGATATTTTACAATTTTTATATTTTTTTTTCTTAATTTTATGTAACAGAGTTATTAAATTAATGATTTATTTTGTAATTTTTTATTTTTTTTTTGGAGAGGCAATACTCACCGCCGGACATGTTAACGGCGACAACAACACTAGCCGGTGAATTCGGGGTTGAGTTAGGGTGGTCCCTTCGCCTCTGACGCCACCCTCCCTCGGGTCTGTGCGTTGCGCTGGCGCGCTGCACCCTCGCACACGCTCGCTGTGCTCCGTGCCGATCAATAACCGCGGTACATTTTGTCCTGCCCGAGGCCAAAGCCCTCTCCCCCGGCTCCGCTACCCTGTTCCATCCGTCTCAAGCGCTTTTCCAACCCCCCCCGAGGATTTTCCGTGCTCGAGCAGCACGCTTCGGGAGCTCCAAGAGCCCGTGTTGCTACCCGAACTATTCGACTTGCGTACTAACGCGTTAACTCCGTTCGAATTAGTTTTCACCCCCTCCCGACCTCGAAATAAATCTCGTCTCGTTACTATACGGAGTTATTTATTTATTTTCAACGATGATAACTTATTTGATAAGCATTGCTTTTTATTTCTTCCGTTATTTTTTTTTTCAACTCCCTGACAAACGGTTTTTTTTTTTTTTTAGATATACGTACGTCGTGTTCGACGAGTCTTTTTTATTCCTTCGCTTACGTACGGAAACGCAGGACTGCTTGTGCGAGCTTGTCTACGGCGTGCGAGAAAAACCAGGGACGAGCAAAATCTTCCATTAGCAAAATACAAAAGTTGCTAATCGGCCGATAATTATTATAATTTTTTTTTTTTTAAGATTGGATTCTGCTCATCTTTGGTGAAAAGAGGACTGCACATCAAGACACATAGTTTCACGCTGCGCAGAATTATCGGCACATCAACGATAATGATTATCAATGGCAATTATTCTTAAACGACTCTCAAAACATCCCTTCACTTTTCTTACGATTAAAAAAAAAAAAAAAAAAAAAACAAAAAAACGAACAAAAAAAAATACGAGACAAAATTAGACTTTTGGTTGAAAAACGGATCACAGTTTGAAATAAACGTTCGACTGGGTCGAGGTAACGCCCCCCACGCGATAATCGTTCGATCGTCATTAATCAATTCCACGCGTTAAGCGTCGCTCGGAGAAACCACGCCGGCTAGCTCGATCGGTAAACGTTGCTTCTAAAGTAATAACAATAATATTTACATTTACGCATTGAGAATGAAGATTTTGCCTTATTTCTTTTACGCATTCCCTTTTTTCCGTCGTTATTTTTTTGTTGCTTCTCTTTTTACGTTTAACGGGTGCAAGCTCGGACTCACGAGAGATTCTTAAAAGTTATCGGTTATGACCAGGAGAACCACGAGCGATTGGACGCGGCGTCCGGCGATTTGGAAGTGGGCGAAGAGGGATTTGAAGTTCTTGGACTGCCCGGCGAGGAAGTTTGACCCCCTTCTCGGAACTGCTGCGGCTGATTCTCCTGCTCGTCGTCGGTTCGGTTCGTCTGGACTTTCTCGTTCGTTGCCGCTTGCATCTTCGATTCGTAGTTTCTAACGTCCTCGAGGGTCATGTCGTGCCACTCGTCGATCCACGCGAACGCTTGACGATGTCCGAGCAGCAGCGTTTCCCGCACGCACTATATTTTCGTTTTACGGAAATATGAAATTCATTAAGAGGAAACAGTTTGGATATGGAGGTAAAGAACCGGCAATTTTTTTTTTCACCTTATGAATAAAGTCTTCCACTCTAGTCTGCATGCCCCAAACTTCGAAGGAAGCGTCCACGAGCTTGTAGGAACACATTATCGGATGCGTCGCGTCCCGCCAACCCTCGACCAGAGGTCCGCGACCGGTTACCTTGGACTGAAAGAACTTTGGATCTTCCTCCTCCTTGTAATGCTTCGCGGATATCTCGTCGTAAGCTATGTCCACGTAATCGACCTCGCGGTGTATCAGCTCTATAGGCGTCAATCCCAGACACTGAAAAATACAATACAATACCATACAATACAATACCATACAATATAATACAATATAATACAATACAATACAATACAATACCATACAATACAATACCATACAATATAATACAATATAATACAATACAATACAATACAATACAATACAATACAATTGTTTTTTAGTCAAATCATTTAAAAATGAAAGAGAAATGATTTATTGATCCTTACTCTACATTTCTTAATTATTTGATTAAAAAAATAAGAAAATGGAAGAGTAATAATTGAAATTGTCACTTGTGACCGTGGATCGTACTCACATTTTCAGTGGAGCCGTTATTGTCCTCATAACGCGTTTTTATGGCTATTTGAAACTTTGGAATGAAGGAACACTGCAAATTTGTCAATCAGTCAGTCAATTAACATTGATTAAAAAAATATATATGTCATATAAATTTTTATTACGGAGACAAAATTTGCAGTTTACTCACCGTATACTCTGCGGATTATGAAACAAAGAAAAAACAATTAATGCCGAAACTATTCCACAGTATTTAATCGTCCTGAAGACTGAATCAGAGCTAATCGTACCTGTTATGGTGAAGGGATAATAGTTCCAAGCCTTCTCCGTAATGTAAAATATCCTTGGTAGAATAGATTGGATCCAATAAGGGAGTTTGCTGCAAAAAAAATACAGTTAATTGAATTGAATTAATTGATAATGAAGGGGGGGGGGGGGTTACCTGGAGAGATGAATTCTCTTCTCCGTAAACTGCCCCTTTCCGTGAACGGGGTCCTCGCACTCGGTGTTCTCGACAACCTCGACACCGTCCGCGGAGTCCGACTGTTCGTGACTGTGCCTTGCTATCATGTAGAGCTGTCCTATGCGATACTGACAGAACAAACGAAGGAAAAAAATACGTTGAGACAGTGTTATCGGAAGGATGTACGAAGGGCGTTCGAAGGATTACCTCTTCGACGGTGAGCGGCATGCATATCCTGTATTCCTTGGTGAGAACCATGTTTCGACAGCTGTGAAAAAATTCGTCGACGATTCAGCGGGATTCTCGGCCGGCGATGAATCGATGCGTTTACACGAAATTCGTCGTCCTTCAGTCAATAAATCATTAATCTCACGGAGAAGAATAATCCGTGATGCCGACAGACGACACAAAACAAGAAGACGAGACGCCCCGAAGTTTGCCGCTCCTCGTGTTTTATTCCGATATCGATTATCGACAAGCGATTCTGTCGAGAGAACAAATATCACCGGCGTGAAGTTAACTCTGAAGCTTTTTTGTTGTTTATTTATACTTGTTTGATTTTTATCTGCAATTAGTATAACCAAGTGGAAACCAATTTACCACCATGCTGTATGGGAAAAGAAGTGCAGGAAGAGAAAGCGCATATCTCGGTTGGTTTCTCCGAAATTTGCTGTTTTGTCATTGACGAGAGAAATAATGTTCCGTCAGTTAATTAATCATCAATCTCACGGAGAACAAACGTGAAGCCGACAGACGACACGAAAGAAGAGGACGAGACGCCCTGAAGTTGGTCGCGCTTGGTTTTTTGCGGCAAATAGATATCGATTATCGATAGGCGACCTGTAACGAGATAAAATATATCCCCCGTGAAGTTGTCAACTGAAACTCTTGTTGTTTATTTACTGATTCAACCTTTATCTGCAATTAGCACCCAAGTGGAATCCAATTACCGCTATGCTGCGTGAGAAAAGACGCGCAGAGAGGAAAAACGGCGATCTCTGTTCGTTTCTCCGAAATTCTTTTTTTTTTTTTTACATCAGCGAGATAAATAACTACATGTCGCAGATAAATAAAGAAAAATCTATCTCTTTTCGTTTCTGTGAAATTTGTTTTTTTTTTCTCCATTAGCGAGATGAATAACTTCATCTCGCAGATAAATAAAGAAAAAAACGCTTGTCTCGGTTCGTTACTGTGAAATTTATTGGTTTTTCTTTTTATTAGCGAAAGCAATGAATTTCACCTGACAGATAAATATGCACGATGTCAGATTTGTCGTGGCGTTAAAAGCGTTATGCATCTCGAGAAACGAGTTTCCGACGACATTCGATGCCTCGACCGTGAATCCCGCTTCTGAATCACTCAAGGATTCTCGCAGCTGTCGCCGAGGTCGTGCACCTGGCTCGACCTGACCTCGCCTCGCGCAAATGTTCCCGCGATCCCTCGTTGGATACCTCGTGTATACCTCGATACCTCGTGTATACCCTCACGATCAGTAATTCCCTGCGTGTCCCAAAGGAGCGTGAAATTTATCATTTGTTTTTTCCACGATCTCTCAATTTTCGAACGGCTTGCATGCGTGACCTCGAGGCCCGAGCGCCCACCTCACGTTCCGCCCAACATTATGATACTTTATGTACTTTATGAGTCACACGCAGTACCACCCCACGCAGTGTGCAAAATTATTTTTAACCCCATCCTCGTTTAGCCCCAACTTCTCCGTGCATCTGTAAATCATTCCGTTCTAAAAATTTCCCTCCCGAGATCGTTTCAATAATAAGGCGCGCTCATTTTTTTTTTTTTTTGCCGCGCAAGCATCAATTACCAATCGATTAGCGTGGCGACGTGTGCTGACTAGGCAAGAAAAAAAATAAATAAATAAAAATCGATACTAATAATTTAATCATCCAGATGACGCATGATTCTCGTACGTCTTCTTGGATACCGCGGATAACGGACGTCATCGTTTATATTTTGTACATCGTACATCGAGAGACAGGAGGATAAAGTCGCTGGCCCTGTAGTTGCGGCCATGTGCTATCCAGATAGTTCTAGAATTAGGCTAGATTTTTCTCCATGCTTCCGCGAGTAGTCATTTCCGATGCGGCACCGGAAGTGTTCACGGTCGTTCGAGCCTCAAGTTGAAGTCTGTGGATTCTCCGGAGGGTTTTGAAAAACTATTCCTCGGCCCTGTTTCGTGAGGATAATTCGAACGATCGATGCTCCGATCGTCAAACAACGCCTTCGATGCTCAATGCGGTATTTTGCCTCACGAGCGATAAATTCGGGGCTCGCGACTGACTTGAGTATTGGCAAAATTTTAATCCAATCCACGAATGGAATGAGCAGAAGTCGCTGTTTCATTGGTCGACAGGGCTCCCTCACGCGGGAAGAACATTCCAGAAGCGTCCCTTCGGAAACTTATATATATATACGGGTGCGGCAACGGAACACCTCACTCACGTTGCGAATCGTTGTACAGAGTACTTCTTCGTGTCCGCTCTTTACACTTAAACGTAAAAGACAAAAAAAAAGGTACGAGATCCTCGCTTTTAACGAGCGCTATCGTACTACCGTTCATTCAGATATAAAAAAAAAAAAAAAACGACTAGAATCTCCAAAGGTCCTTTGCAGTCCTGCATCGCTAATTTGATCGAACAAGCCCATGTTCTTGCGTTCCATTTTCGTCGAGAAAATAATTTGAATTTCTTGTTCCACGACGATCCGCAGAAAACAAAAATGGCCAAAGCACCAGCAGTAGGTATCGATCTCGGAACAACTTACTCCTGCGTCGGAGTTTTTCAACATGGAAAGGTCGAAATCATCGCCAACGATCAAGGAAACCGCACCACGCCCAGCTATGTCGCGTTCACCGACACCGAGCGACTCATCGGAGACGCTGCCAAGAACCAGGTCGCCATGAATCCCAACAACACCATCTTCGGTAAGTCCGACATTTTTTTTTTTTCGCAACGCATCGCTCCGTTTTTTTTTCTTCACGAGCAGATTTTCTCGAAAAACCGTTAGTTTGAGGTCGAAATCTTTTATTCATCGAAACTGTCTGCGCATTTTTCTCAAATCGAATAAATATTTTTTTTTTTAGTTCGAAATTCAAAAAACTATTCTTAAGTTTTCAAAAATGTTATGCAGGTCACATTTTCTCCAATGACAAAGCTCTTTTCTTGATTCTCGTGACCTTCCATGTTCAAGGTCTTTCTTTGAATTTTATTTTTCATCTGCAATCACCGACATGGTTATTTTTACCAGGAGAGCGTCCCTCTCACGTCATCTTGCCATCAATAATTCAAAAGAAAAAAAAAATTATATGAAGTGTAATTGAGCCAATTGAGATTGATGTCTCTCATTCACGAGACTATCGTTGCATTTCTTTTGACATAACAAATACATAAATAAATAAATTTAAAAAATTATGAAATTATTTGAAAAGCTTAATTTGTAATTTTTAAAATATTTTACACAGAGCACATTTTTTTCTCTAGAGATGGGAGCTCGTTTCCCGATTCTCGTGACCTTCCAGGTTACGATTAAATCCAATGTCTTTCGATAGTCCTTGAATTCAATTTTTTATCCATACAAATCATCATGGTTAGTTTTGTCATGAACGTCTCCTCTCTAATCTTACTGTCAATTATTGAAAAAAAATAATTATCTGAATTTGAATTGAGTGAATTGAGATCAGTCTCTTATTAGCAAAATTGTCATTGCATTTTTTTTACTCAGTTCTAATAAAAAAAAATTAAAAAAAAATGTTACATGGAGCTCTTCTCGATTCCCGTGATCGTCCCTGTTCAAGGTCTTTCGAAATTCCTTGAATTTCATCTGTTATCCATACCAACCACCATGATTATTTTTACCACGAAAGCCGTCCTCTTGTTATTTAAAAAAAAAAATAATGTCGATTTATCATCATGTACAAAAATTAAAAATTGTTATTATTTTTTTTTTAATTTCCAGACGCCAAAAGATTGATCGGCAGACGTTTCGAGGATGCGACGGTCCAGGCAGATATGAAGCACTGGCCGTTCACGGTTATCTCCGACCACGGCAAGCCAAAGATCGAAGTTCAGTACAAAGGGGAGGCGAAGACATTCTTCCCCGAGGAAGTCAGTTCAATGGTCCTGGTGAAGATGAAGGAAACTGCCGAGGCGTATCTCGGTCAGAACGTCACCAACGCTGTGATCACTGTACCAGCTTACTTCAACGACTCGCAGCGTCAGGCAACCAAGGACGCCGGCACCATCTCCGGTTTGAACGTACTGCGTATAATAAACGAGCCAACAGCAGCCGCGATCGCTTACGGTCTCGACAAGAAAGCGACCGGCGAACGTAACGTTCTGATCTTCGATCTCGGCGGTGGAACCTTTGACGTGTCGATCCTGACGATCGAGGACGGCATCTTCGAGGTTAAATCCACCGCCGGCGACACTCATCTCGGTGGCGAAGATTTCGACAATCGAATGGTAAACCACTTCGTGCAGGAGTTCAAGAGGAAATACAAGAAGGAGCTGACCTCGAACAAGCGAGCCCTCCGTCGTTTGAGAACGGCCTGCGAGCGCGCGAAGAGGACCCTCTCCTCTTCGACCCAAGCCAGTATCGAGATCGATTCTCTCTTCGAGGGCATCGATTTCTACACCTCCATCACGAGGGCGCGTTTCGAGGAGCTCTGCGCCGACCTCTTCAGAGGCACGCTCGAGCCCGTCGAGAAGTCTATCCGCGACGCCAAGATGGACAAGGGCCAGATCCATGACATCGTACTCGTCGGTGGTTCGACCCGTATCCCCAAGATCCAGAAGCTCCTCCAGGACTTCTTCAACGGCAAGGAGCTCAACAAGTCGATCAACCCCGACGAGGCCGTCGCCTACGGCGCCGCCGTACAGGCCGCCATTCTTCACGGCGACAAGTCCGAGGAGGTCCAGGATCTCCTGCTCCTCGACGTTACGCCTCTCTCCCTCGGTATCGAGACCGCCGGCGGTGTCATGACCGCCCTCATCAAGCGTAACACCACCATTCCCACCAAGCAGACCCAGACGTTCACCACCTACGCCGACAACCAGCCCGGTGTGCTCATCCAGGTCTACGAGGGCGAGCGCGCGATGACCAAGGACAACAATCTCCTTGGAAAATTCGAGCTCAGCGGAATTCCACCGGCGCCCCGTGGCGTTCCCCAGATCGAGGTCACGTTCGACATCGACGCCAACGGCATATTGAACGTCTCCGCCGTCGACAAGTCCACCGGCAAGGAGAACAAGATCACCATCACCAACGACAAGGGACGTCTCAGCAAGGAGGACATCGAGAGGATGGTCAACGAGGCCGAGAAGTACAGAAGCGAGGACGAGAAGCAGAAGGAAACAATCTCTGCGAAGAACGGTCTCGAGTCTTACTGCTTCAACATGAAGAGCACCGTCGAGGATGAGAAACTCAAGGACAAGATAAGCGCGTCCGACAGACAGGTCGTCCTCGACAAATGCAACGACATCATCAAGTGGCTCGACGCCAATCAGCTCGCCGACAAGGAGGAGTACGAGCACAAGCAGAAGGAGCTCGAGGGAATATGCAATCCCATCGTGACGAAGCTCTACCAGGGAGCGGGTGGCGCCCCCGGCGGCATGCCCGGAGCACCCGGTGCCGCACCCGGCGGTGGAGCTCCCGGTGCCGGCGGAGCTTCCGGACCCACCATCGAGGAGGTCGATTAAATCTGAATCTTGATCTCGAAAGAAAAGAAAAAAAATTTACAATCACCGCCAGCGACGAAACACAGCTATTCTGTTTTAATATCTAATCTCGTATTCCTCGCACCGTGACCCCCCAACCCCAACACCTGCCTTCTTCATCTTTGCGATAAACGTCGGTAATGCGATACGAATAAAGGAACAAAAAAAGATCATAGAACAATTAACAACGAACGTGTTATTTTTTTTTACCCTGATTTAATTGTCATATAACATTTTTCGTCGAAAGTGTCTTTGGGGAAGAATGAAGCAATTTTTTGTTTAAAAAGCTTTTTTATGCGTTTTGCAAATAAATCTGTGCAAAACCTCCATTTTCACACCTTGTGAAATAAAATTTGGGTTGATAGTCTTGCGATGAAACTTTTTCTGACTCGTATGAACTCGTGCTCGCCATTATTAGTACATTATGATACTAGTGCGAAAAAAAGTCTGACGAGTGTAAGTTTGTAACACAAGCCGAAGGCGAGTGTTGCAAACTCGCACTCGTTAGAAAAAATTGTATCGCACTAGTGTCGTAAAGTACTATTATTTTGCAAGGTGTGGAAATGAGGGTTGTACGCACGCGAAGTGTGCGCAAAACAGCCATTTTTCCACCAAGTGATATCAACTTTTCTCTTTAGATAAGCTTTCTTATCGCAATTACTATGCCCGTGACATGCTCGTCGCGAAGAGAACCGTTAGCTTTTTTTTTGTCTGTTGCCTGCGGAGTTGTCGACGTTTCGTCCTTGAAAACGAAAAAAAAATCATTGGATTGCAAAATTAGCTCATACGTTTTTATCCGTCACTTCGAGGGTCATTGGGAAGAATTGGCATTATAGATTTTTCGTAGAGTGAGTGTGTGAGAAGGGATGATGCAGGTTCTTTTTTTTCGGAAGAGTTTTTGTTGTTTGCAAATGAATTTATTTCATGCCTGAAGCGTCTACAACGTAACAGTGGAATACAATTTATTGATTTGGACACAGTTTTGTGTGCAATCGTCATTTCTACGTATATTTTTCCATTTAACTTAATAACTTTAATAGTAGTTTTTGCGGGCTTCGATCCATCGGCGGTCATCTACTCTTCATAAAAAAAGACGAAAATCCTCAAAGTATGCTACGATTTTGTTTGAATGAAAAAATGATAAGACTAATTTTTTTTTCTTCAGATAAGCTTTCTACCGTCAACTGCGGTCGGAATTACGATGCCCGTGACATGCTCGTCGCGAAGAGAACCGTTGGTTTGTTCTTCTTTTTCTTTTTCTTTCCTGCGGAGTTCTCGACGTTTTGTCCTTGAACACGTAAAAAAAAACATAAGTTTGAAAGATTAGCTCATTGATTTGCCCTCTCACTTCGAGGGTGACTGGGAAGAACGTTACGAATGAATGAATCTCATATCGGTAACTCGATTATTACCAGCATCGAGGAAGTCCGTGCGATCCAAGGCTTGCGCCAGAGCGTCACCGAAGCTCTGATTATAAGAGGGCGCTGCAGCGTACGCGTCTTCCTCCAACTCAGAATTATTAATCGCAACGCTCGTACGGCTTCTCGCGGGTTCCGAGACATTGATAGACGGCCAAGCAGTGCCGCCCGAGCTCATTCGCGATCCCGGATTACGCAGCATCTGCGCGAAGGAAGGACCAAGCTGTTCGACGCTGCTTCCCGAATTGCCTTGCCACTTGTTGTAATCTCCCGATGCCAGGCTGTTATCGTCGACGAAACTGCTCCGCGACGGGCTGCTCGCGACGCTGGACGCTGCCACAGACTCCGCTGGAGAAGGCACGCTAATCCTGCGAGATAAAAAGCAAATCGATTGTTATTTTTCGAGCCTTCGGCAAACAAAAACATAGTGGCCGTTTTTCCCCCGGAAAAAAAATTCCCTAACTTTTTCTTGACTTTTCACTGACCAATTAAGAATTTTTCCTGACCAAACTTCTAACGACGTGTATGAAAAAAAATAACGACACAAATGAAAATACCTAATTATTATATTAATGTTCAATTCGATCTTTTTTTTTTGGTTTTCAAAATGTTCCCAATTTTTTTTTAAAGCTCCCTTTAATGTACTCCCTATTTATTTATAGACGGTTCGGCGACAATTTACTTTTTCCATGACCAAGATTTGACTTTTCCCGGTTTTCCCTGGACGCGGCCACCATGAAAAAAATTAATTGATTAAGGGATACGTTTTTTTGTACCCGGTGGATTGAGACTCCGGTTGCCATTGCGGAAAATGCTTGTGTGACTCGATGTGAACTTTGGGCGTCGGAAATTTTCCCATCCGTTTGTTCTCCTCGGCGTTTATCTTCTTCTCGCGTTTTCTCTCCTCGCGCTCTCGTCGCTTCCGTCGTTTCTCGCGATTCTCCATCTGCTCGGCGAAGTAACCGAGAACCTCCTCGGTTATGAGGGGAGGACCTAGCTCGATCTCGGCGATCTCGAATTGGCAAGTCAGCGGCAAATGGTAGAGATAACGCATACGGCGTCTGAGCTCCTCGGTGAAGCTTCCGGTTTCCTTCTCGACTACCTTGCCCCATATTACACGGGGACAGTGCTCCAGATTGCCGTACTGCAACTCCAGCATCTTGACGTTCATCGCGTGGAGATACAAGTGCTGACCGTCTTCCGCTGTTAACATTTTAAGAATCGATTAGTTTCTTCCTCATTTCCGGTTTAAAAATCTCATTTTTCGACTAGATGTACCGTTTAAAAATCTCATTTTTCGACCAGATGTACCGTTTCAAAATCTTATTTTTCGACCGGATATAACGACGTACCGGAGAACGTCACTTCGGGTTTTGAAATCCAATTTTGTTTGACCTGATGTGATGTCGTATAGGCGAACGTCACTTCCCGTTTAAAAATCTTATTTTTCGACCGGATGTAACGTCATACCGGAGAACGTTACTTCCGGTTTCAAAATCTCATTTTTTGATCCGCCGTGACGTCGTATAGGCGAACGTCACTTCCGGTTTAAAAATATCGGATTTCGACCGGAAGTGACTGCCGCTGGTGTGTGGAAAGGAGCACGGAACAGCCGTGTTTGATATAGTCTAATATTGCTAACCAATAGCTATAGCCAGAAATCCATAATTCCCGTTCGACTGGCTTGTCCAGATTGATTTTCTAATGTCATCGTTAGTCTCCTTACCTTGATAGAAATAGAAGAATTTCGATAGACCCCGAATGCCAAGCGACTCGTTATCCGCTTCTCCGACGTTGTCCAAGTTTTCCTGCGAATCTTGGGATTTCTCCAAATTTCGTTCCGGTTCGCTCTTCGCTTCTGAAAGTTGCTCAAGTTGTTGGCGCTGTTCCTTGGCGATAGATCGCTCCGCCTCTATCTTCGCGACCTTGTATCCACAGCGCAGAGATAATTGGTTAAGAGAGAAAAAAAAACAATTCGCCTCGAAGAAGCTTATACGAAGTTTGTAATGCATACTTTGTCGAGTACTTGTTCCTCCCGAACGGCTAGCTCGGTGAGAGCCTGCTCGATGAAACAATTTTCCGGCGAGTGCGGATCTTCGGCGAGCTCGAACTTCAGCTGGACTCTCTCGGATTCGACGATGCTCTTTACGTCGGCAACATCGGCGAGCAGCAGCTTCGAGTAAATTTGCGTGGAATTTTGTTGGGCAACGGAGATAAACGTCGACGGCACCGGAGTTTCGGTCTCCTCGACGGGCATCGCAATGAGCGAACCACGCTCCCGACGCATCAGTCGCAATCTCACCCGATCACCGATGTTCAGAAGATTCTCTGTCATTTCGACGACGGATTTCAGATCCGACTTGTGAATAGACTCGTAGCAGATCGGGCATTTGCGCCAGGCCTTGTCGGACAGCGCCAAGTAGTGAATAATACACGGCCAGCAATAAACGTGACCGCAACGCGTCATCTTTCCGGCAACCGGAGGACACAGGCAGATGGGACAGGACAGACTCTCTGAACTGTGGATTCGCTGTAAAAAAAAAAAAAAAAAAAATATTAATCTTGCCTGTAGATGGAAGAACTTCAATTTTTTAAATCTATTTCGGAAATATATTCTCGTAATTAATTCCCTCTCCGTGTTAGATTTTAGTGTTTGCGAGTTTACATTAATGTAGCTCAAAATTATAAATACTTGGCGAAAAAAGGAATAAGAACGATGTGATGCCTCATGTAATTACAAAAAAATGAAGATCCTCACAATTTGTTCTATGAGCTTCCAGTCGACCAGGATGTCGGGATCGGCCAGATACGCCGAATAATCGCCGTCCGCGTTGACGACGAATTGACAACTAAAATTCAATCTCATTAACTACTTGACAAACGAATACATCAGAGCTGGGCCGTACTTGAAGTAGCGGGTACTTGTTTGGTATTTTTTCAGTTCTCGAAGTACATTTTTTTATGATTTCAAGTACAGAGTACAAGTACTTTCTGAGTACACGTCACTTCCGTTTTTAGAATCTCATTTTTAGACCGGTAGTGACCTTTCTTCTCGATGACGTTACTTCGCAAATTTCGACCGTTTTAATTTTATGACGTAGACATTTTTTTGTTACAAATAAAGGTGCAAAATAATTTGTACATCGTTACCGCATTTATTACAATTTTATGCATAGCTTTTTCCATGAGGAAGTCAAATTCGTTAAACGACGTTTCACATAGAAAAAATCACTATGCACAACATTGTAATAAGGCCGAAAGCCATGTACAAATTACTTTGCACTTTTTTCTTTTTAAAGCTTAGATAACAGTTAACGCTACGAATTTAATTTCGAAAAGTAGTTGATATTGCACGTATAAATAGAACTTGATACTTCAATCCTTGAAAAATACTTCAAGTACTTGAGAAATACTCCAAGCACCTGAAAAATACTCCAAGCACTTGAGAAATACTCCAAGTACTTGAAAAATACTTCAAGTACTAGTGATACTTTGTACTTTGTACTTCAAGTATTTATGATACTTTATACTTTGTACTTCCAGTATTCGTGATACTTTATACTTTGTACTTCAAGTATTTTTTTGGAACTTTACCCATCTCTGTAATAAATCGATAAATGAATACAGTAAACATACTTTGCCTGCAGAAATTGTTCCTTGTTGTATCTGTGACGTTGAACAGGTGGGAGCCATCGATTGTTGTGATGCCTGGCAGAGTTCCACCCGCCGGATCCGATGGGCACATCACGTGGAGCATAATGAAAGTTTAGCAGATGATTCAAGTTCTGCTTTTTACTTCCTGTGACCATCACTGAGCCATGCTCAGCAGCCTCTTCTTCCACTACCTAAGGATCGTCGTCGTCATAAATTTTTTCATCCGGCAAATAATAGTTGTAGCTAAAAAGAGATGGAAGTATGGACAACCTTGGTATCCTCCTTTGCACCGCCATGATATTGTCCTTTAGGTTTCGGTCTCTTATCAAAACTTCTCGCTTTCTGCACACCCGACTTTCTCGATTGTTGTTCATTCTTATAGCCACCCGCCGCGGTGGATTCCCGTTTGCGCGAAGTCTTTGGAAAGACCTTGCTGCCGTTGATGACATCTGAAAATGAAACCATTCTCGCGCATTAGGATCGAAGGAAAGTCGGATGATTTTTCTTTTTTTTTTTTGTCCGTCAAACGACAAACCTTGATTCTTCTTAGCATCACCAGGTCCAGTCCCCTTGGCGGAGGACTGCGTGTACTTTGGTTTTTTGTCCATAGCAAGGCTCGAACAGATCGGCCGAGCCCTCTTCAGCGACAGAGATTGAGTCTCCTCCGTATGGAGATACGACAAACTGCTGCAGACCCTTCATTTTCTTCAGTAAGCCATGTTCGTTCAGTGTTCAAAGTTTAAAACCTTCGACGAGGCTTTAGCGGCTGTACGATGCAGTATCGGATGGCGTTCGACGCGAAAAAGAACGAGGGACGAGCCTGGACACCTGCCTTAGGGAGAGTTTACCCTCCCTGTCGCCGTTTACCGACGAATTTACGCACCGGGACGACGCACACTCTCCTTGCGATCTTCGTCGCTGTTATGGCGGAGACGGAAAATTTCGATGACCGCGACTTCCGGCCGAGACCGGAAGTCAAAGCAAGTACTCATGAGATTCAGCGTCAAAAGGCGTTTGGATTGAAACCGTTTCCGTAACGAACGTTTCCCCTTTACGCATTTAATGCTGGCGTGAGGGAAAAATAATTTTTTTACAATTGCCGGTGATATTCCAATTGTTTCGTTTAGCCGCGATTTTTTCGTCGTTATTTTTACATGATGAGTCAGTTCGATCTCCGACGATCCAAATCAGCTGTGTCTCTCGGCCACGAGAGAGACGTCACGAAGTGACACACAACTTTATATATAACAATAGTAAACGCCGATGTTTTTTTGTTTTTTTTGTTTTGTTTTCAACCCGAGCCGCACTGTAATGTTGCGAATAAGATGGACAATCTAGAGAACGAAGCGAAACACGCCGTCGAACGGGCGGTTCGTTACGACGGAGAGGGACAGAACAAGGCTGCCGTTTGTTATTACGATGTTGCCGCGAGATTGTTGTCGAAGTTGCCGCAAACCTCGCCCCTTGCCAACAAAGCCGGGGAGTATCGCGAGAGAATCGCGACACTCCAGAAATTCGGTGAGTTTACGTTTTTTTTGTTGTTATTTTTCTTACCTGTGGAATTATTTTTTTTAATGTTAACGTTTTTTTTTTTGTCCGTGTCGCCAGTCGACGAAGAGGAAGATGCGAAGCCGCAGCACCTCAGAGAAACGGAACTGCACAGGTGCAAGTATCTTTTCAAAGAGGCACTCAACGAGGATGAAGCTGGATGGAAACATACGGCTGTTATGCTTTATATAGACGCAGCGCAGCTGGGATTGACCACGGTAGATTCGGCGATTGATCTGGCGCTTCTGACCTTGAAAAATCAAATTCACAGATTGCGGAGTTTGAGACACCTGTTTTATTCTTTTTATTTTTAAATTTGATTTCAAACGTTTTTTTGTCGGATATTTTGTTACTTCATATTTTACAATGCCGGAAGAAATAAATGCTTTGATTTAGTTTCCAAACTCTAATATCTTTAAATCGTCATGCAGTGAGCCAGGCTGAACGATCCAGTGGCCAAAGAAAAATTGAAAGGCCGGACTGAGCTCGCTGTGAAAGAAAAAAAAATTATGTTTAAATTTTATTTTAAATGTGTCTGCTCAGATATTTCGTTATTTCAGATTTTACAATGCTGGAAATTATAAATGCTCCGCTTTACTTTTCAAGTCCTAAAATCTTTAAATCGTCTTGCAGAGAGCCAGATTGAACGATCCGGTGACCAAAGAAAAATTGAAAGACCTGACTGAGCTGGCGATAGCGAGAGCAGAGTCTCTGCAAGGCAAGACAAGCAGGAACGTTGAATTCGACGATTCGTTGGCGCTTCTGCAAAATCTACCTCCAGTGCCTGAAACTATTTTGCCATTTCCGGAACGAACCGTGCACACGGAGTCGACGTCTCCCGATCAGTTCGTCCCCCGAGGTGACCCTGACCTTCAAAGTTGGAAATCAGAACAAACAATGTGTATCTGATAATGAGAATTTTCCATTTTTTTTTTTTTGAAATTACAGTTTCACCGACGAGGCCGTCGCTGCATCGAGGCAGCAGCGCTCACCTGCAGATAACGGGCGGAGTCGGAAATTACACGGAAGAGGAGAAGAGAGTATTGTATCATACGTCGCACATAAATGACAACGAGTTCGTGCCGTTCATGAGCGGCGATCTCGCCGAGCGTTTTCAACTGAGTTCCCTGTTCGTCGATCGCGACGGACTGCTGGAATTGGCGCCGAAGCAACAGATCGACTTCGCGCGTTGGTCGAGGCCCAGCGAAATTTTCACCGAAGGCTCCACTCCAGCTATGGTCATGGGTAATCACGTTGATTACTACAGCATAAAACAGACCGTAGGTAACGAGCAGTCTCGCGAAACTGATCGAGACAATGGCTTTTTTTTTGTTTTTAAAATAAGTCTCGCTCCGAAGTCGCTCTCAAGTCGACCCTCGTATTTCTAGGTAGTTTCCGACTGCTCATTCGTCGCTTCCTTGGCGGTGAGCGCCCAGTACGAGAAGAGATTCGGCCGGACGTTGATCACGTCCATCATCTATCCGCAGAACAAAAATAGAAAACCTGTTTACAATCCCTACGGTCAGTAAATAAAATATGCGGTCGTATTTTTGGCATACCAATGATTGGAATTAATTGGACGATATAATGTTGGATCCTATTTAACAATAGGAAAGTACATGGTGAAATTGCACATAAACGGTGTGAAGAGGAAGGTGATAATAGACGACCGTCTGCCCGTTGGCCGCGAGAATCAATTGCTCTGCTCGTACTCAAGCAATCGTGGTGAACTTTGGATATCCCTGCTCGAAAAATCTTACATGAAAGTAATGGGAGGCTACGACTTTCCGGGATCGAACAGCGTGTGTACACAGAAATTCGATGTCCCGGTAATTTTTTTGTGCTCGAGCATTAACCGATATCGGTTGCTTGTTCTTTCAGAATATAGATTTACATGCCCTGACTGGCTGGATACCAGAAAGATGGGCGATCAGGCCGAGCGAGCCTGACTTCAACAAGGACGGCCTCTTTCGCAATCTCCTGGCGAGGTGGCCGAAAGGCGATGTTCTCGTTACCGTTGCGACTGGAGAACTGTCCGACTCCGTTGCCGACCACACCGGTCTCGTGCCGACGCACGCCTACGCTGTTCTGGACGTTAAACAAATCGACGTAAGCGATAAAGAGCAGAAACTACGAAAGTTATTTTCTCCAAACGTTTATTAACAAAATAACAATATCTCATTATGACGATACTTGATTGGACCTGCAGGGCACAAAATTGTTGCAACTGAAGAATCCCTGGTCGCATCTTCGATGGCGCGGAAATTATTCGGAGCACGACGCTCATCACTGGACCCCGGAATTGCGAAGAACCTTGAACTACGATCCGGACTCGGCGTCGCAGTTCGACAACGGCATATTCTGGATCGACTATGACAGTATCTGCCGCTTCTTCGATGTGTTCTATCTCAATTGGAATCCGGGCTTGTTCAACTACACTTATTGTATACATCAGTGAGTCCAATTGTATCGATGAGCGCTGATACGGGGCATTCCCTACCATTTCGACCTGGGTCTAACCCGTCATATCTTGGACTGGGCTCGCGATTTTTTATATGAGTGAACTAACTCTCAAAAGCACTAACATTTCTAAAACATTGTTTATCATTATTTATGATTAACGAAGATGATTTTTTTTTTGCAAAAAAAAAACTTTGGAAAATCTGAAAGAAAAATGTTAAGTGCAGAGTTGCATCTAAAAAGGAATAACGCGATAAACAATAATCGATATATTTTTTCTTCAAATTTTGGTCCGTGTTTTTTTCGAAACCACTCGAAAAAATAGAGGGTGACGGCAGCCTACCCCGGCTCACATCTAACATTTTTTTTTATATATGACGTAAGATTTTTGACAATTATTAAATTGTGTCCATCAGTAAGTTCATTTTTTTTAATTATAAATAATTTAAACCATTTTTTTTTAAATCTGATTGCTTTTGAGAGTTAGTTCACGCATATAAAAAATCGGGATCGCAATCCAAAATGTGAAGGGTTAGACCCAGGTCGAAATAGTTGGGAATGCCCCAATTATGTATATATATATTTTTAAGATACCAATAATATTTTTTGTTATTTAATATTTTACAGAATGTGGCAAGCCGGAGTAGGTCCGATCAAGGACAGATACAACATCGGATGCAATCCTCAATTCAGTCTCGAGGTTCAACCGGGTGTTACGGGCGCTGTGTGGATTCTTCTGACGAGGCACATAACCGACATCGCGGATTTTCGACAGAATCAGGAATACATTACCGTGTTGGTTTACAAAAACGATGGAAAACGTGTTTATTATCCTCGTGAGTTTCGTTAATTATCTTCAAACTAATCGTACTCTGTGATGCTAATTAATTTTGTTTTTTTTTTTGCAGATGATCCTCCACCCTACATCGACGGTGTTCGAATAAACAGTCCGCACTATCTGTCCAAGATAATACTGAATTCGCAGAGCGAGTCGCGCTACACGCTAGTCATATCGCAGTACGAGAATATGAACACAATTTATTACACGCTGCGCGCCTACGGCACGTGCCTGTTTACTTTGCGCAAGATCGAAGATCCGTATAAACATGAGAAAGAGGCAAGTAAACTGTGCCACGTCGTACACGATATCCTTTAATCGAGCTCGATCTTTCAGATAACGGACGGACAATGGATAGGCGAGAGCGCGGGCGGTTGTGGCAATCATCAGACTACATATCGCAACAATCCGCGTTACAAATTGATCCTCGAAGATTCTACGCACAACAATCACTTGCTTATAATTCTCAAAGGTCCGAAACAGTATCAGATCGGGTTCGAGATAACCGGCGAATCGGAGAGCACCGAAGCTTTCGGGACTAAAAGTTCTGGACCTTTTCGGTTTGTATTATCATTTCTGGATCGTGATTTTTGTGTTGTTGCTCAATCTCGTAATATATGTTCTATCGCTTACAGATCGGGATTCGTTTATCTCGAGCTTGAGAGCATACCCGGTGGAACTTACACCATCATTCCATCCACCTACTTGCCAGGTCAAGAAGGACCCTTCTTTATTACTTGTAAATCGTCGTGCGGCTTACAACTCACGCGCTCACAATAAAGATGCACTATATTTGTTACGAACAAAATTGTACCTTGCATTTTTCTTGTTTAAACTAACGGTATACAATTTTGTTTTGTGTTTTAACTCGGTTGAATTCCGGCGCGGGAAAAGCGACGGTGGCGCCGACGAAAGCGGTCAATATTTATAAACCTACCGATAAACAACATGGCGTCAGCTCCGTCGGAATCTACGCTTTTCCCCCAAGTTCCAGTAAAAATGAATAATAATTGTCCTTACATAACGTGAAGAGAAAAATGTTTATTTTAATCGTAGAAGGTAGAAGAAGGCGTCGACATTGGTTGTGACTCCGGTCGACGAAATAACGCTTAATTATCGAATAAACAAAACGTCGTAGTTGGGACAAAAATTCTTCGAAGACTGTCGTGTCGGCAAAAATAGAAAAAGAAACGAAAAAAAAGAACAGAAAAATTGTGTGCACATCGCCGGGAGAAGCGGCGTGTCAACTGACAGCAACGTGACATTTATCCGAGAGGATCGAATCGCGTAAACCATCACCATGGCAAAGTACGCTTTCAATCTTATTGCGTAATCGTCTCGGTTATCTAATTAGCTAGGCCGACGATTCGCGTACTTCTCAGTCCGATAATGAATTGTTTACCAGCCACGCTTCGCGCATTCGGCTGAATTTGTTTTCGCTATTACTATTGTTATCATTTTTTTTTTTTTCGATTCTCTTTAACTGTGCTCTGCGAGCTCTTTTAATAATAAATAAAACATAATAAAGCAAAAGCACTTTCTTTTTTTACTCCATATGTCACTTTTTAAATCGCTGTTTTACCTGAAAGAGAATGCAGACTTTAAAATTGTGTGAGTTCACGTACCTACGAGTCTCCGGTAAAAACATTGATAATGTCAGCGACACGGTGCTGTTTCTGTTATACCGGTACTGAGAAATCTGCTGAATGGATTTTCATTTTTTTGTAAAACAATTTTTCATCTTTTCAGAGAGATGATGATAGTATTTATTTACGACACCTCGAGGTGTCGTAAGGAGGAGGACGACCCTGCCGAGGCCGTTATGTACTTCCATCCTGCGTGGGTATCACCGACACAGAGACTCGCTCTCGCGGGACAGCTTATGGGGGTCAATCATTTTCTCAGCACTGCATTTTCATCTCCAAATTTGATATCGCTGCAGGGAGGAAAATTTGTGCTGAAGAAGTTTGGACAGTACATTCTGGTGAGCATAAAATATATGGAGTGAGGTCGAAATTTAAAGTTACAATTATATTGGATTTTTTTATTGCAAAATTTCACGATTCTGTAGACCAAAAAAAAGTACATGGGCTTTGTGAGAAATTTGTCTGTATATTACAGAGCTGGACAGTACTTGAAGTACCAGATACCTGTTTGGTATTTCATGTACACAAGTACTTGTTTGGTACTTGAAGTATACAAGTACTTGAAGCACACAAGTACTTGTTAGTACTTCTAGTATTTTTGTTATAATTTCAAGTGCCAAATACAAGTACTTTTTGACAACAGGCTTGCATTACGGGTACATGATGAGTAGCATTTTGCGGTAAATTCCGAACGTTCCAGTTTTTTCAAATATAAACATTTTTTCATGTTAGGAAAAAAGCTAGTATATTATATCATAAAAGTATGCTTGAAATTACATAAAAATGTTTTCGTTTAGATTTTTTGCAATTTGAAATTTTTTAAGACTGACAAATGTTACTTTCGCATATGTTTATGTGGTCGAGTTCGTTACAATTTTTAACTTGGCGTCGTCATATTGCCGTTGTTTAAATTTATTATTTAATTAACAGGGAAAAGAATGTGTTCTGATGAGTATGTAAATATTTTTTGTTTAGGCAGTGGGAACGGATAGGAACATACAAGACTGGATCTTGGAGAGAAGAGCCAACACGCTGGAGTCAATACTGAAGTTCTTTCACTGCGATCTCGAGACAATATCATTGTCGTTCAACAACGATAGAAACAAATTCACGGAAAAATTGTACCAAATGCTCGAGACGTATCTGCCGATATTGCAGTACAGTGCGAATCTTTTCTCGAACATGCCGATAATAAAATTGCCGAAAGGAGCGAGCAACGTATTTCTCGAGGCTATGCAAGTGTTGCAGTATTGTCAGGAGACGAGCGGAATAATGGGCGGAGCTTTGTTCTACAACAACAAGTGAGCCAACAATTTAACGAAGTTACGACTCCGATATACATTCAATTCTGTGCACGATTTTTATTTTTTTAAAATTAACTTTGCAGGGTTGTAGCGACGCAGTTGAACGCCGAATTGACGAAACAACTCGTTATCACGGATCCTTATCGAATAAGGGTGAGCATTTTTAGGCAATTTTTAGAAATTATTTCTTCGGGACTAATGAGAAATAAGAAAAATGTTTTGTTACCGACTGAGCTCAGTTCCGCTGGAGGGTATTTCGCATCGCCTTAAGGGCATGTGGTACAGACTCAGTCGGTGACAAATCGCCTTTCCTATTTTCTCCAAAACGATTGATACGGCGAGCAAAAGCAAATTAGTTTTTCATACTTATGTCTATTGACTACAAAAACCTAATTTGATTTTGGTCGAAGCATCAACCATCACGGAGAAAATAGGGAAAGCGATTTGTTACCATCGGAGCATCGTTACGTGTGTATTACCTGCCCTTAAGGGGATGTGAAATAACACTGTCGATACCAAAAATTATTGAATGTCATTTTGAAAAAAAATTGAATGAAAATTGTCTTTCCCTGGGGAATCGACAGATGCAGCATAAGACAATTTGCCGCATTCGGCATTAAGTACAGTTTTAGTTAGCAACATCACCTTAACAGGAATAATTTTTTGACCCTAAAAAAAAACAGGCTCCAGCGGATCGAATACCAACGACTTTCCACCTACCGCTCGGCGTGCAGTTGCTGCGTGTGTACGTTCAGCGCAGACACTCGTTCGATCTGCCGGAGGAGTCGAGTGGCAGCGGCAGCGGCAAAAGCCACTCGAACTCGTACGTCGCCGGAGCTGACGGGGCAACGAGAAAATCCGCTTACAAGAAGATAATAGCGAGCTCGGGAATGAAGCGTGACACATCGAGGATCTTCACGGTACCGGAGGAGGGAGAGTCCGGCGAGACGACGGCGCAATCGAGCTCGGAGGAGTCTCGAAAAACGGTGCCTCGAGCACCTCCGCCAATGACTCTGCCGCTCACTTCGCCTTTCCTCAGCAATTCCACTTCCATCCGAAAGCCTTTGGAGTTCAAAACGGAGCGTCCGAAATTCACGAATCCTCCTCTAACTCCGAGCGTCTGCTCGACCCCGTTGAAGGACGTCAATCGCGTTCTGCACGGCACGGCAGTCTCCATATGCAGCGCCAACGACGAACTCGACGATAATCGGTTGCGCGAAATACCGGAGGCCGAGAAAGTCGCCAATGAAAATCTCGACGATATTCCCGACGTCGTCAAGGAGGCTCTGCGCTGCAAGCGCCTGAACAAACTGCGCAATCCCACGAGCCGCGATAAGATCGAGAAAAAAACGCAGCGCGATATAATATGGAGCCGAAAAAGTTTGAGTCTCACGGATCTCGAGGAGACGAGAGAGGAGTCGAGCGATTTTTTGCCACTCGGTCTTCGACTGGCGCATCGGGGAATCTCCAAGACAAATTACAGCGAGGACTCGCCTGTCGATGCGAAAAAATTTACGGGTAGAAAGAATCTCTTCAACACGATAACGGATCCATACTATCCGGTATTTCGTCACGACGGCTCGCCGGTCTCGCAGTCGCTGTACGACCACTACATAGCCTCGCACTATCAACAGCTCGTCAGGGAACAACAGAGCATTTCCATATGCCCGTTGAATTTAACCGGAGAGAAGCTCGCCAATGGGAATCCCGTGAGCGCGACTTTTAATCTTAAACCGACGAGTTCCTCGCGGACCTCGAGCGACAAAAATCCCGGGAACATCGAGGGTTTCGAGGTAATCAACGAGCATCCGACGAAAATTTCGAATCCGAGTTTGGACGTCAGACTCGAGAACAAGAGCAGACAAGAGAATTATCGTCGATCGATGAGTCTCCCGCTGAAGTCTCTGAACGCTCCGGCCGACGGCGAGGGCAACGAGAACGATCGTAGAAAATCCACATCCGAGTGCGCCTTCGATCTGCCGATCCAGCAGCAGAAGAAGAAGAAGCTCGAAGGTCTCCAGCTGACGCCGCTCATGTCAAAACTCAGTCTTTTAGCGGGTGACGAGAGGACAAGCGGTTTTTGCAGCAGAGACACAACGCCGAGCGAGTTCTGCGATCTCTCAACGCTATCGAGTCGCGTTACGAGAAACAAGTCGGAGAGCGCAGGTCGCACGGCCGGCGGACGATCCGCGGCCGACGAGGACTCGGCGTCGGAGGACGATGTCTTTTGGCTCAGCGGTGATTCCACGACAAAGGATCCTGCGGCTTTTGGACTCGAGAAGACAGAGCTCTTTATCTGCGGACATAACAATATGGTTTTGTTTCTGCTTATGGAAGACGGAACTGGAAATAATCCGGATTTGATACACAATCTCGTGAGTTACACAGCTGCTTCTTAAATTTCTGGCACTGATTGCATTCGGGATACATTCAAGAGAGAAATAAAAAAAATCTCTGTAACTTTGATTTTTGCTTCCTCGTAGAGGAAGTAAATGTTTTCGCAAAAAAAAAATCGAGATTTGAATGTCAGAATACTTAAAATTGTCTAAAACGTCGAGAAATGCCATCTTTAGCTGGCGTCCGGATATTCGTGTTAGAGATTTACATAGGTTAAAACGACTATAACTCGAAAACGACTTGAGATAGCAAGTTGAAATTTGGTACACTAGTAGGGATTACGTCTCTTCCTTCAGTGAAATTTTCATGAAGATTGAGGCCTGGTTCGAAATTTTACGCAATCTTCTAATCTTTTAAAAATCTGTTGTATCTTTAACGCCTAAATTTTGAGCTATTGCCGTAAAATTGCCCAGAAATATAATTCTACAGTAGAACCCAGTTTACCGGAGGTAATGTGGGAAGAGTGTATGGATAGGGGAGAGCGGGGCAAAAATGGGACAGTGGGGCAAAATGGGACAACCAGGGAGAACGCAATTTTCCAATCAGTTTTGGATACCCCATTTTGCCCCATTGGTCTAGGAGTAAAAGAATTTGGAGATTCGTCATCGGTGGGGACAAATACATAACACATGGCCTCAAATCGACGAATTATGCAAATTTCAGCTAGCGATTTTCTTCCATAAATTTTGCGATAACTTTTGACCGTTACAATTTTATGAGATGTATAAATTTATCAACGTCATGAAAAAAGCTCCAAAGTAATTTTCATATGACTTTCTCATATCTTATAATTTTGCCCATAGCTTCCTCTATGCTTCCTGTATGAGGAAGCCGAACATCGATCAGCGAACTTTCTCATAGAGAAAACTATAGTCAAAATGATATGAAATGGAGTCGACATGCAAGAATTACTTTGTAGCTTGTTTTTTTAAAATGTAACTAAAAGATCATTGATAGCATTTTAATCGATCAATCTGATTCCAGTGGGAAACGTGTATAAATACTCTGGGTCGTTTGGAATCTCGTCTCCAGCAATGTCTGGATCCTCTGCCGTCGAACGAGAACAAGGAGCTCTACAGCGTTCTGAGCGTCGATCCGCAATGGGACACTCTGCATCGTTCGGGTCTCTGGGGCGTAACGGAACTCGACATAGTCTCCTCGTTGCACAACAGATTCACGAAAGCCAGCAATCTCACCGACATAATCGTGAGAACCGAGGACATGGTAGTCTACGGCTGTCAATGCGGCAAAAGTGAAATTTTTTATCAACAAGCGATGGCTCCGAATGTATCGGGTGGACTTCCGACACCGGCGGATCTCATGGGCGTCGTGCCGCTCAAAGCGAAGCGCAGACTCGAGAGGGATCACGGTATAATACTCCTGTAATAACATATCAGCAACTTTGGCCAAAGATAAGAAAACATTCCGCTTTCTTGTATTTTTTTTCGTTTTTTTTTTTTGCTACCGATAACTCGTCGAAAGTTCTGTGATCGCTAGCGTCGAGGATCTTTCTCTTCGAGTACAGCCGACTTACGCGGTGCCAATTAACGGGTCAGGTAGAAGTGACGCTTCGTCTTTGATGTTTCATTGGAAAAATTAATTACAAAAAAATAAGCGAAGAATAATCGGTCGACTCGCGATAATCTTCGTTCTTCGCTATTTTTCATGTGTATTTTTGTAAACCACTAAGCGTGCTTTGAGTATATACATTCCAGGGTGTGAATGGGTGTTTCGGTATACCTAGGTGTAAGAGCGTCCGACTGCGGAGATGGTAGAGTGAATGCGCGACGAACGTTTGTGGTCCCTTCTTCGTGATCAGGCGAGCCAATTCTTTCCATTAAGGTGACGCCAGAGTCTCCGCATAATAAATATTGTAAATTTCAGTTTGCAAATAAACTGAATCGAGAAGCTGCCCATGAGGAAAAATCCAGGGAGTTCTCTCGGTGCAGGGTTTTTGTTTCCTGTCTCCATTCGATGTCTCGCCATTTGCCGGGACTCTCGCGTGCACCTTAAATTAGCAAGTAGATCGTTACAAGATAAATTTTATAACCCGAGTCTATCGTAGAGACAAATCTATAGCTTTGATTAGAATTATCATTTGTTATTGTTGCAACGCGATTGTTAGACGAATATTATAATAGTTGTAATGATTAATTATCGTACGGTAGCTGGCTAGCTTGTAGTGTACCCGATTCCATGAAACGAGTCGGTAATCCGTCGTTATACTAGAATGTTTTTTTTTTTCTCTCTCTTCTCAATTTAGATAATTCAGTATTTTCCAATGAATGGGACCCCCTAACTAACTCCGACGGGTGTAAAAAAATCCTTACGGGATTTTCAAAAGCCCTTGATTATTCAACGATCGAATAAAAACGAATGAAACTATATAGAAGAAAAAAGATGGTAATTTTTTGTGGAATGCGAGAATTTCGTCGATTAAAAAAGAAAAACAACTTTTTGCAAGCGACGAAGTGCGAGGAGAATACCAAGGCTAGAAACTTCGATTTTGTCATGTGTGTTTTTAATGAATCTCGAGATAGTTGCCGCGAGCTCTGGACGAGCCTCCCGGTTCGACCACTTCATTAGCATAATTATCCGACGGCGATGCAAACACCTCTCACTCGATTGCGCTTGATTTACACGCGTCGTCGTAGCGCGTTTTTTTTTGTCCAATAAGCGGAAACATTTCCGTAAACTGAAAAACTTTTTACGTCCGATCCGCTCTGGATGCAAATCCTGAAAAACAAATGACACACGGCAATTATCTCGCACTCGAACTGCGCTTGATTTATACGTTTACTCACGTCGCGTTTCTTTCAATCTGCAGAAACAACATTTTCGTAAATTCTCGCGAAACTTCTTATTTTCGATGGACTCTGAATGTAAATCCTGAAAAACAAATTATACAAGGCAATCATCTTGATTACGGTAGACGAGAGAATCCTTGGAGTGGCGTTATGGTCTATGGTAAACATTCATAAAACTCGCGACGAGCAAATACGTTGTTTATAACATTCCAATGCGATCATTAGCAAAAAAAAAAAAACTATGATTTTGTACGGTACAGTAAATATCGAAGTTTTTCGAGACATTTTCTACTTTTACGTTATGATATTTTACGAACGAAGCAAAGGAATATATAGTGTAATTTTTAATTCTTAAAGAACTATCTGCCGTCACGAGACTCGTGGTCCCATTGGAGTTACGCATGGAAGGTGCGAGCCCTAAAAAGGTTGCAGGCTTTTATGGAATTTTCTTTTTCTACGTTGCGATAATGTATCGTATGAGCGGAGCAAAAGAATATGCAGTATAATTTATAATTGTTAAAAAATTATCTACACAGTTACGAGACTCGTGGACTGATTGGAATTCCATATGGAAGGTCCGAGGTCCGAAAATGTTGGAGGCTTTTACGGAATTTTCTTCTATGTAGAATTTCCTTCTACGTAGACTTTTCTTCTTCTTCGTTACGATAATGTATCGTATGAGCGGAGCAAAAGAATATGCAGTATAATTTATAGTTCTTGAGAAATTATCTGCAGAGTCACAAGACTCGTGGACCGATTGGAATTCCGAGCATGGAAGGTCCGAGGCCCGAAAATGTTGCAGGCTTTTACGGAAAGATCGAGAGACGAGCCTCCAGTTGCCCAAACACGCGGAGATCAGCCAGGCGTATCGTGCCCGTCGTTGGAACCGGCTACACACGAACCGATTAACTTCTACCTTTTTAATTTACGATCTATAATAGTTAGAGACTCGTTTGGTAAACAAGCCTCCACCGTCCGACCAATCGGGACTCGGCCCTACCCTCTCGCTGTTCGACTCTCGTCGTGTCCGACTCTCATTTAAATAGAAAACCTCACGACCTGCAACGCTCACTATTCGTAAAAGTTCCAAGCTATTTACACACTGATAACTGTTCAGTGGAGTTTGTTCTCCGGCTATTTTATTTGTTTATCAAGATCTACAAAGATCCAGAATGGTAAGCCAAATCCTTGAATTTAACGGTATTTTAATTTTATTTTTTACTAATAATCCTTTTTCCTTTGATTACAGACTACCTACACCGATAAAGGCCCGAAGGTAAAAGTCGCCTGAGTCTCAAGATAATTTGTGCCAGAAGATATTTTTCTTTCACAAGCACTCCGACCTTCAATTTTTTTTTAACGATTAATATTAGTAATTTTAGTAATATTTAGTAATATTAAAAATAATTAGTAATTTTTTAATTTAATTCCACATTCGTGATTTCAGCCGGTTGGTGGGCATTTTCTGAGCTTCGATCACATCAAGCTTTGGGTCGGCAATGCGAAACAGGTAAGTCATCGATCCCTGTTGACCCTTTTCTCACCGATTTCTCGTATCTGATCGTCATCGGTATATCTCCGTCGATTCGATTCCAGGCTGCGAGTTTCTATACGAGCAGATTCGGCTTCGAGCCGATGGGCTATCGCGGATTGGAGACAGGATCGCGGGAGTTCGCTTCTCACGCTGTTAAGCAGAACAAGATCATCTTCGTCTTCGAGTCGGCCTACGAGCCGGATCAGGAAGAGATGTCCGGTCATCTTTCGCGTCACGGCGACGGAGTCAGAGACATTGCCTTCACCGTCGAGGACATCGACATCATCGTCAGAGTCGCCAAGGAACGAGGAGCCAAGATCGTACGAGACATATGGGAGGAGAGAGACGAGTACGGAGTCGTCAGAATGGCCACTGTGCAGACCGTACGTAGATCGTTCCCCGATGAATTTCTTCCTCGATTTATCGTCGGGCGATCCTCTCTTCATGCGGCGATTATTTTCCTCTTGCAGTTCGGTGAGACCCTGCACACGTTTGTCGATAGGACGAGTTACTCCAAAAGCCGTTTTCTGCCCGGCTATGTCGATGTCAAACCAGATCCGATATCGAGACTCTTGTAAGTCAAACGGAATTCGATGAACCCTTAAATTTTGGAATCCCGGAAAAGCGCGAGGAAAAAAGGTTTTTTTCTTCAAAGCCTGTTTTTCTTGCGGAATATGAAATCTCCATAACACGAAAACCAAATCACACGGAACCACTTCCATGATGTTAAAACAAGGAACGAAAACTAATATCTGTTTGTTACGGAATTCTAGAATCCTACGTTTTAAAGCGTTTTTTAAATAGCTTATACGTCATAAAACGTTTTTTTATAGCTAGCGTTTTTTTTTCTGTTGGCTTTTTTTATGCCGTTGACTTTTTTTTTCACCGACTTTTTTTTCTTCGGTTTTGTTTTCCTGATACCATTGTATGGTATTCATATTCTCCGAGAAAAACCTGTTCCGCAGCCTTTATCCGTGGCCTCATTATCCGTCGGTCTTTTTTTCTATCATATTTTTTTCCGCCTACTCACATTTTGGGTTCAACTTGATCCTGTTTTTTTTTTTCAAGGCCGAACACCCAGTTGGACTTTATCGATCACTGCGTCGGCAACCAACCCGATCACGAAATGGAACCAGTCGCCAAATGGTAAAACACATCAGTTTCGATTAATTAATTGATGAATTAATTAAAATTAATTGTGGTCGTTCAGGTACGAGGAGATCCTCCAGTTCCACAGATTCTGGTCGGTGGACGACACTCAGCTGCACACAGAGTTCTCGGCCCTCCGTTCGATCGTCATGACGAATTGGCAGGAGACCGTGAAGATTCCGATAAACGAGCCAGCGCCTGGAAAGAAACGTTCGCAGATACAAGAATTCGTCGAGTATTACGGCGGTGCGGGGATACAACACATTGCGCTGAATACTCACGATATAATCGAGGCCGTTAATAATCTTCGTGCTCGCGGTCTCGAGTTTCTCAACGTTCCCGACACCTATTACGACATGCTTCGACAAAGACTCGCCGGAAGTCCGACAAAGATCATCGAGGACATAGCCGTCCTTCAGAAGCTCAAGATTCTCATTGACTTCGACGAGAACGGATATCTACTGCAGATATTCTCGAGAAACGTTCAGGATCGGCCGACACTGTTCATCGAGATTATTCAACGCAGAAATCATAATGTGAGTCAAAATTTATAGAGTTTTTGTTGTGTAGTTGAAACTATTTTTTTTTCTAAACGACTCGAAAACTTACAAAATTTTCACCAGATGCTCAGTCGATCAACATGTATTTTTGAGATTTTTTGTCAATTTTTTCAACCCTTTTTTCTTAAGTTTTGGTTCATGATCGTGTAGACTGGAAATTTGTATTTTTTTTTCTCTTTGCAGGGTTTCGGAGCCGGAAACTTCCAGGCTCTGTTCCAGGCGATCGAAGCCGAGCAGGAGAAGCGTGGCAACTTGTAAACTTTTTCTATACGACTATTCCTCGATTTTAAGTAAGATCTCATGTGTCTATCTCAAAACGTGCTTAATTAAGTAACGACGTCACTTGTACAAATAGGTAATTAAAATATTGTGAAGCCAAGGTGATCTTTCACTTCCCGAAAAAAAATGTCTCATTCTTCCGTCGCAACGAAATTCTCTGCCGTTAATCTCGTAATCAGTTGCATACATTGTATTTAACATCCAACCTTTAAATTACAAAAATACAGAGCATCGAGTTAATAATAAAATATTTTACATACGTTAAAATTATTCGTTGCGCGTGATGATTTATATCGCTCGAGGGATATTGTGCCACAGTTTATCAGCGATAAAGCGCATCGTCCATTCACGATGATTCACGTGTCGTACGTACTGTTTGTGCCTCTAGAGAATTTATTCTCTAGAAGCGTTTCTACCAATTCGATTAATTCATTGTTATTTATCCTTGAAACGAGCGAAACTCGGGTCTGTCGAAGAAAAATTAAGAAGAAAACAATCGGCTCTATCGAACGACGGGAATGCGCGCGACCATTGAGTGAACTAATTAAAAAAATCGAATGCTGTTTCGAGTATAAATGTATCGGAATCGAAAAAAAAAAATGTTTCACTCAATCGTTGCTCGATCTCTGATCGACGTACCTTCCAAGCTCGTTAACGACTGAGAGAATAAGCAGCCAAGAATTATTATTGAAACTGTGTGTTTATCTTTATTATCGTGTATCAACGGTCCACGGTATATAAGCGTTTGTTATCTTTCGTTTTGTTCTTTTCCTTTTTCTTTTTCGTATAAAAACGACTCGTATCTAGTGAAAAGTGTGGAGCGAATATAGGTACAATCTATAGCGAATAATTAGAGCATAGAAGAAGATTTAAGCTCACTCGTTTGAATGTCTGACGTGGGAATTAAAAAAAAAAAAAAAAATGAAAAAAAAAATTAAAAAGAAGAAAACAACGGTCTTTGCGGATGCGTGAGTCGCCGTGGCTCGGTTAACTGTAACGGTTGTTATTCCTAGTTGATAACCCGGCGTTTTGTCTTTCTTCGAGTTTTCGTTAAAAAAAACCCCTTCGCGCCCTTACGCGGTATTGTGAATACCGAGGCGGAAGATGTCGTGCTGACAGAAGAACGAGTTTGCCAGTGGCTTCAGCACGAATACCTGCGAGAAGGGATGCGGTGGATCGTCGTCCGCCTGCAATCATAACGAAACAACAATGTTACGTCGCAAAGGTATCTACAAAAAATTCAAACGATCTTTAAACTATTAATCGTCTAAATATAAGTCTCTGATTGTCTAAATTTTTCTTTTCGTAAAACGTAAGGATTAGAGCGTTCTGGGGGGCGGCGGGAGGTCTGGGAACGAACGTGCACAGAATCTCCGTAAAAGCTCAGTATTTAAAAATTTGCGTGTTAGAAGGAAACTCGTGCGCTAAAATTAAATTAGACAATCGATCAGTTAATCACATCGATTAGCTTACACATTCGACTAATCCGAGTTGTGTGAGTGACGAAAACGTTACGAGGTAAAACTTTATAAGCTGCAGCCTGACGATCCGAGCTCAGATAGTAGCACGGATAAATGGTAATAAATTCATTAATTCCATTGCATTAGTCGTTCCGGCAACGGGTCAAGGATATTGTGCATTTAACTGATCAATTTATTAGATCGTTCATACTACGCCGAGCTGAGAGTCAAACAAAACAAAAAATTAATAAAAAGAAGCTATTAGAGCTGAAGGATTCGAGAGAGGGTGGCTGTGCTTGCCTGGCTTTACCGCGGGATTTCATGAAGATCGCCCGACGATCGACACGGCTCTCGATTAACACCGCCCTTAGACACTGTTGTGCAGCGCGAGTCTGAAGATGTCGTGCTGCACGAAAAAGCTTGTGCCGATCGGCTTCAGGACAAATGTCTGCGTGTACGCGTGGGGCTGATCCTCGTCGGTCTGCCCAACCCATCAACAATCAGTGACTTAGTGATTCTCTTTTTCGTTTTTTACTTTTTTTTTTTGCATTCTTTAAGATCAGAGACAAATACAGAGAGACAGACGACCAACAGTGAATTATCAAATCGCAACTGTAGACCATTCAATTCATATCTATATGTCTCATAAATTTATCAAATTTTACAAGATTGCAGCAATGTCTTACAAAAATGTATCTGCTTTGGATAGAATAGTATTCCCTATTTTTCATGCAGACCACTAAAAAATAGTTTTACAAAAGTATTACATTTTCCCTGACAAAAATAAAACGTGACAACTTTGATAAAAAATGAATTGGTTTTAACAAAACCAATTGAATTGGTTCAATTGGTTTTAAACAAAACTATATTCAACGCCTCGTTTTGATCAATTGAGAATTTCTATTGTGTGTATAACAAAAATTATTACTTTACTTCTTCATTGGATAAAAATATTTTCCCTATTTTTTTCATCATGAAGGCCACTAAAAAGACAATGAAAAATAAAGTATTCCACTATTGCCGACGAAAATAAAAACTAACAGCTTCGATACAAAACCAGAATTGGTATTAAAAAAAAAGATTTTCGAAATCATTTGTATATCGATTGCGAATTCCTACCGTGCTAAATATTGAAACCTTTAATCAAATTTTGCTTCTTTTTGTGGAGTAAACTCGATCGGAAACATTTCCCGACTATTCCTGATCAACGGCCGAGCGTAGATTAAAAACTGCTGAGGACTCTAGGAGATTCTTACCTGCAACCTTCCCAGCACGTTGATGAGGACACCTCCGTCGAACATCGGTTGGGAGTCTACAGCCGTTATCACCCGATTGATCTTTTGGAAACTCAAGCTCTGAAACAAAAAGGCGGAGACCAAAATCCTATTAAAAAAAAAAAAAAATCCACCTTGAAAAAAAATCGATGAATTTCGCATCGTAATACTTGCAGTCAATTTTTCCATTATCTTGATGGCCCCCTGAATCTGTATTCCCTCGAACGTCATGAACGACGACTCGGTCTGCTCGGAGGAGTGTGCGAATGAAACGTCGATTTAGCCGATTGAAGGTTATGATCCGCGGAGCGGACGTACCAGGAGATGAAACGAGAACAGTGCACGATATAAGACAATCATCGTCGCTTGCGGTTCGGAAAAATTTCGATGGACTTACATTGTACATGTTAATGAGACTCGGCCTCTGCGCTGGATCGTCGAATAGCGCATAATACTGCTGAACGAAACCCTTGCCGATCGCCTCGTACGACGGGTTTAGCGCCATTATCACGTTATTATTTATGTTCGTACCTATTATTACAATGAATTCAACAGTGTCGATAAATCGGGCGGCCGTCCAGCAGTGACGCCACTTAAACAACTTGCTATCCCTCTATTGTTTTAAATATAACAATCGAGTAACGACGATTGCGATCAACCGACGTACGAATTCTCCTATTCAAAGGAGGGACTATTAACGAGATGCCGTGTGAAACATATCCCTCGTGCGCCAGTGTCGTCGACGGGCTAGTCGCGCTCTCTCTCTGCAAGGACCGAAAAGAGAAAAAGGGGGAGAAAAAAAAAATCTCTTCGAGAATAATCGCGAGAGGGAGTGTGTGGTGTGTGTGACGTCTATCGATACTATCGAAACGGGGATTCGAGATGTTTTTTAATTATTCATGAGATTTAACCCGGGAAAAATCGATTTTGATAATCTCGCGATCTTAAGCGATTAACGAGCGACATGCAATTATCCGATCCAACCCTCGGTGTTCGACTCAATTATTCAGAGGGCTCGGAATCGATTCAGGCCGAACGTAACTCCCTCGTTTGTTTTAATTCGTTGTGTAACACTGGAACAACGATCTTTCTCGCGAGAATGGTCGAGCTTAGAAAATTTTTTAAAATTCGAGGAAAGAAACACCTCGCGTGGTTTCTGTGGAAGTGGCTCAAGAGATACCTGGCCAACAGCAGCTTACACGGAGTGAGGTATCTCGTTGAGGACGGTCGACACTGGACGGAACGGTATATGATTTTTAAACTTTTGTAATTTAATTTAATTTAATTTAATTTAATTTTTTATTGACGGAGAAACTCCTTTACAAAACCTCACATTGTGAATCGAAAACGCGAGGCATATAAAAGTATTAATAATAACATTAAAATAGAATTTGAATTTGGATATACAGTAAAAATTCGTTTTCATAAATTCTTAATGTAATATCAGATACATATGACTATAAATATACCTATAAAATGGATTTATTTACAAAAATAAATAAATATAATTGTGTAATAAATATAACACTGTCACAAACGAGAAAGAGAAACGTATCTGTGTGCTACTTAATGTAGTCCTTGCTAATAGTGTTCACTTCACATAAGTTTCAGAGAAATGAGAGGTAATTGTAGACACTTCTCGATGGTATAAAAATCTGAAAAAAATCAAGCGTATTAAAGATGCCGAAAGGATTAATTTAGCATAACAATAATTCCAAAATGTTATTGTCAAATTGATAAAAAAAATTAAATTGTTCAACGAATCTCCCGGAAACATAACTTTTTTTTTTTAATGAAAATTATTCCTTCGTTTTTCTGAATACGTATGAATTTTTTCAGATTTTTTAATTCACTTTGAATTTTCTGACTTTCTACACGTTTTTCTCATATTAAAAAAAAAAAAAAAAAAAAAAGATCAAAGATCAAGATTAATGAAAATTTCAGACCCGACACTTTAAAAATGTAAGAAAATTTTGAAAACATTCATGTGGCTTCTACAATAGCAACGAATTCATTTGAGAATAGTAAGAAAAGGTTTTTTTGATTGACTGTTGAACAATTTTTTTGCTTCCTCATAGAGAAAGCTTTGTTGTGATGACATTTTTTTTCGAGATTTCAATGAAAATGCGTTTGGAATGCTTCGAAAGTCGAAAAATTACATTTAGAAAAAATTTCTGGATGTATGTGTGTATATGTGTGCGATTCAGACGCGAAAAACTTTTAAATCCAATTTTCCGGATTAAATATTCATATATTAATAAAATAAGTGGTAGATTCGTCATCACCACGGAAAACTACATAAAATATAATCCGAAGGCGACGACTAACGAAAAAACTTTATCAGGAATTGAAAAAAAAATTGCCAAAATTGAAAAAAGTGATTTTGCGTATTTTCAAAAAGCGATTTCTTTGCTTTTCGACGGCATCGCGGAAATACCCAGGTGCCTCTCGTGTTCTACGGCAAGAAATACAAAAGATGATGGATATGACGAGGTTGACAAAGCTAGATAAGGAGATATCATTTGCATTTTTTGATTAAAAAATAAAAGTACAAAAAAAATTTTGGAGCGCATAATTCCATGCAATTTTCCCGCAGAGTACAGATCGACAAAGTGAAGCGTGACGGTGGTATATTTTTACCCGTCGAACCTGTATGGTCAGCCGTTTTGCATAAAAGTTTAACCCGACGTCGACGTTGAAAAAAAGCTGAAAATTGAGATTTTCATGCCACTTTTGCATAAAAGTTGTAGATTGAAATTATCATATCGCTTAATAAGTAATTGCTATATAAAGTAGGAACTCATTAATCTAAATCCATTTTAGTTCGCAAAAATGTCGCGTTTAAAATCTGTATAAAAAGTTTCTGAAAAACTGGCTTTCGATTGAGTCGCCGGTAGCTCACATTCCAGAGAACAATATAAAATTTCTCTGCAATGTCACTTCCGGTTGCAAAATCTCAGTTTTCGTCCGGAAGTGAATTTACACCCGAATATTTCAATTTTTTCTGCGTAACGTCACTTCCGGTTTAAAAGTGAAGTTTTCAAACCAGAAATGACTTTAGAGATGAAAAAAAAAAAATCCTCGCATGTATTTCGAATTCAGCTAGCAACAGAAACAGATGAATTAAGGAACGAACGGTATAATGTACATCGTAATTGTTATTTTTATAGTATCTTCTGGCTTGCCTGTTGCGGCCTGAGCTGGTGGGGATGCATCATAATGGTTTCCGGAGTGTTCGCCGATTTTTCCCATCATCCGGTCGCAACAACCATGGAGACGAATTATCTTAATTGGAAGATAGAACTACCGTCCATACACGTGTGCTATACCTTCTCTGCAAGAGCCCTTGACTATGCACAGAAGTACATAAGTTAAATCCGATTCGATTTATATCTGATGACTAAAAGAAAAATTAAGAATTAAAAAATAAATACATCCTCCGATAACGTCCATTGAAACCAATCGGATTTAATTATTTTCCAGAACATGGAAAAAGTCAAGCGCCGGGAAAGTGCAGAACAGATTATATTACGGTTACGAATCCAGCTTGAAAGACCACACTGATGCCGAGACCTTTCACAAATTCACTGAATTGGTATAATAATAACGAATGCAATATCGACGCAAGAACAATTATTTTCTTTCTTTGAAGATAACTGTTTTTTTTTTAGATTCTAATACCGTGCGAAGAAACATTCAAGTTTTGCGAGTGGAATGACGTGAAGGTGAATTGTTGCCAGATATTTCTTCCTCTCTGGTCGATGCAGGGTTATTGTCACTCCTTTAATTCGATTTTCACGAAACCTCCGAAGGATTCGGCTATCGCTGACGAGTCGTATTTCATACGAGATCCCATGAGCAGCGGTGTATTCACCGTAGTGTTGCGCGTTCATGATTACTGGAAATACGAAACGGTGTGCAGAACGGCCCCGATTTGAAATAAAATCGTAACACACGCACAGATACTAAGATCGCGAGAGCCAGCATAACCACTTGTAATAATAATAAAGTTGATTTTGCAGATTTATATTTTAGACAAGCGCGGTTTGCCAACGGTAACGACGGGTCTCGAAACCAGGGTGATGAGCCAATGGAAAGCGAGCAATATCAAAGTGGAGATTACACAGACACCGACATACAACGAGGAAGGCGTGCGAGGTATAGAGATAAAAAAGCGCAACTGTCGTTACAGTGACGAGATAGAAAATTTTCTCGCTTTCGAGCATTACACCTACGACGCTTGTCTCGCCGAGGTGAGACATTCCGCATAGAATTTTCTCTACCATCGCGAGACATCAAGATTTGTTGATCTAATGCCCAAACTTTGGTTTCTTTTTCATATCGATTTATATCCACGATATCTTCATTCGATAAGGTAATACTGAGGAACATGATGAACCATTGCGGTTGCATATCTCACCTGTTCCCTGTCAAAGATCTCACAAAGGTGTGCGATCAAAAGGGTTTGTCTTGTCTGGTGAATGCAGTGCCTTCGGTTGTGTCCACGGTCAATGCAACGTGCGAAGCCCACTGCGAGGAGACGACTTTCACGACGTTCCAGAGAATCAAAAGAAGTTCGGAACATGGACGCATTGACTTCCATCTATTGCCCGGACCGACTTTTCGTTACCGTCGTTACGTCGCTCACAGTAAACTCGATCTCGTTGGTAAAGTACATGGCCTGTTCTACGACACCGAATTCCCCCGTACAGTTTCCGTTCTGCTTCGGTCCGTGTATTCCCATGTGTCGCATATAAATATAGCTTCACGGGGTAAGACCGGCATTCTCCTTATTCTGATGCATGTTTACTTTTTTTCTTCTCGATTTCTCCGCAGTCGCCGTTGGCGGCGCGATCGGCCTGTTCGTCGGCGCGAGTATTCTCAGCATCGTGGAGATACCGTACTGGCTGATAATTCGAGCCTTCGACGACGACGACGACGACGACGACGACAGCGAGGAGGTCGACCGAGCTCCGAGACAGGACGATAGAGGAAATTCCGTTACATCACGAGCTTCGTAAAGCACACGAGGCGATAGACGCTTCGCGAGATAGTTTGTTTTTTTTGTTTATTATTTTTTTATCCATCGGCATCTTTCTTCTGCAATCTGCAAGAAAATCTCCCTTGATTTATAATCTTCAATCACCGCTGAACTGTATCTCGCGTCCGCCGATGAACTTCCGTATCAGACGCGTGTGTGCACGCTATCAGTCGTAAATCAAAAGGCGTCTGTTGGTTGTGATTTTCGCTTATAAGAGGCGGTCGATGTCTCGTGAAAATTATTTCTTCGGTACGATGTCTGAGGATCGAAGCGAGGAGAACTTCCCGGAGTTAATAACGCCGAGAGACGCTAAGGATCTTGTGAAGAGAGCCGTTGGGACGGACGTAGAGGTGGTCGAATACACTGTGCGTCCTTACAGCGATGAGAAAATTGGTTTTCTTGGATCGCATAAGCGTCTCGTCGTGACGATAAAACGCAAGAGCAACAACGAGGCCGACAGTCTTTTGTCGACGGTGGATTTCTTCCTCAAGGCGTTGCCGTACGAAGTTCCGACGCAGGCAGAGTACGTCAGGGAGAAGGGCGTATTTCGGCAAGAGGCGATTTTCTTCGGCGAAGTCGTGCCGGAGCTGGAGCTTGGTTTTCACGGTGAACCATGGTCGCCCCAGTGTTATCTCATCAAGAGCGATTGTCTCGTTTTCGAGGAGCTCGGCGACAGTGGATTCTCCATGACGGGTAAATTGTTGGACGAGAACGAGATACGCGCTGGTCTTGGGGCTATAGCGAGACTTCACGCCGCTTCGCTGCACGCAGAGACGCGACTTGGACGCGCCCTGAACGAAATTTATCCGATGTCCTTCGTGGAGATGGCTTTCGTTCGCGATGGCAATCAGTTACGATGGTTCAACGCCGGTGTCGACCTGGCCGTGAGAGTCGCCGAGAAACTTGGCCTCGACGCCTCCAGAATTCCCGAGGCTTGCGACAAGGTCTTCGACGCGATGAAACCGTCGAGGAGGAAGCAGAACGTCGCAAGCCACGGCGATCTCTGGTCGAACAATCTCATGTTCGACAAGTATCGACCCAATCGGTGTCGTCTCGTCGACTTCCAATTGGCGAGATACTCGCCTCTCGGTCACGACGTCGCGCAGTTTCTCTATCTCTGCTCCTCGAGGAAATTTCGTGAATCCCACGGGGCGGCGATGCTTCGACATTACTACGAGTGTCTGAGGGATTGTCTGGAAAACAAGGTCAAGATTACGGTGAAAATTCCGGCCTGGAGGGAAGTCGAGCGCGCGTACGAGGAACAAAAACTCGCGGCGGTTGTAACGGCCGTTATTTACTTCCCCACGGTATTGCTCGACGGCAGACTCGCCGCTAAGATAATGGACGATCCCGAGAGCTACGAGAAATTCGTGATGCGCGACCGTCGCGAGCCGGTTCTCAACAATATGGAGAGAGACCCGCAATATTGCTCGAGAATCAACGAGGCTGTCGTCGAGCTTGTCGAGTTCTCGCTGAAACTCGACCAACTACCGGAACCATGCTAAAAATAAAAAAAAATAAATAAAAAAAGAAATCTTGCATTAACATTGATGCGAAAGAATTCAACGTCGAGTCGATGATAATTTTGCACCTAAACTGGGAAGTCCGAATGGACTCTACGATATAAACACCTTGTCAATTAATCATTAATAAAATTGTATTTGCCCAATTATTGTTTTCATTTTCACATCGTCGTCCCGCTCGGTAATATTGAAGCGAGGAAACTCCAATTGTGAGTGATAATTTCCGCAGTCGTCTCGGAGTCCTCCTCGTTTGCTTTCTTGACAGTTTCCTTCGGGATTTCCCTGGCAGTGGAAACTTGCTCCTCGTCATCGCTCTCGTCCGCCGATGCTCCCTGCAGCGTGCCGTTGCTCTCGCTTTAAATGTAACAGATAAAAAATCATTTAATTATATAACACCTTTGCCTACTTGAAAAAAAATGTATGCAAAAAAAAAAAAAAAAAAAAAACAAAAAAAAAGATGTTGGAAATACGTTACCTCTTTTCTTCCTGAACTCGTGTTTTCTGAATGGGCTGTCCCCTCAGAGAAAGAATGAAGGGAGCGCACAGCAATCTCATGGGCGGTAGCGTGTGCGCGGAGACGGAAAGTATCTGAAACAAGGACAAGATTTTATCTCTCGAGGCTAAAGCCCCGACCTGAATTCGAATTTTCCGCAATTTACTACTTCCATAAGATCTGGGTTGATTCGTTTCTATCTCTCGCGGAGAGTCCCTCGCGAACACGAAACCAAACACCTACACGCCCAACACTTCGCAGTCTCGGAGGCATTATTTCGCAGACAAAATATAATTAAACGAGTGACCGCGCCTCGCTGAGAAACGCAAATACAATTTACGAACTTTTCCCTCACAAAACCCTTCGGGCGATTTGATGAATAAACTTTCGTCGATGAAACGCATCACAAACAGTCCTCGATGTTGCTCGATGTTACATACACATCACTCTATAGATAATAAGAGAAATACATCTCCGCAGTGAACGATGTGAATGAAACGTATCTCTGCTCTGTCTTTCGATATTGAGGAACTTTGCTCCTTTGTCCGACGTCGACCCGGTTTCTCTGCTTTCAAGTTCACACAGTGGTCATCGATTGTCTCTCAACGCCAACGCGTCTGTTCCCTTATCGTTTTTTGTTTTACCCTATCGTCGATTACCCACGCAACACGAGGGATATTCCAGTGCCAAGAGAGTAACGAGATAGCCGAAGAGAAACCGATAGTCCCACGAATCGCACGTGGAGAAGAGGCAAAGTACACGAAGATACGCTCTAAACGAAGTTCAACCCTTTGAGCCATACATTTTGACACTATAAAATCAAAACCTCGGTATTTGATGACAAGAAATTAGTTTAAAAGATTGGAAACTGAGCTTGACGTAAAGAGACCCTGAAGATATTTGCATCGCATCAAATTTCATCTTTAGCAGGTCTCTGTCAATACCACTGGTTTACGGAAAAACTGGTTCACTTGGAGAATTTTATTCTCCGAGTGAACTTCCCCGAGCGAAGTTTGTGCGATGCAAAACGCAGACAGAATAGTCTAGTGCAGATATCTTTAGGGAGATGAAGTTAACCCTTCGAGGACAGACCGGGTCAAAGTGACCCTTGGATTTTCGCATCGAACATCGAACTCTCGGGGATCATCCGAGTGTTCGGATTCGCCCCGACGAGTCACAACTTCGTCGCAGCTTCTTTTTTCTCCTAAAACGAAAAACGGAAACACTTTAGACGAGAATTATTGACTTCGACCAATTATAAATTTGATGCAATTAAGAGTGGTGACGCTCGTAGGAAGATTTAATTGGTAAGCAACGAGGACTCATCCGATGACGTATGACGGATGTCCACTGAATTGAGGAATTTCAGAATTCGCTTGTTTTCTACCACGCGTTTGACGTCACGAATCTCCGCTGTCAAAGACGCCCGTAGCGTACTTCGAAGAATTAATGAAGATTTTCTTGCGGTCAATCTGGTGGAGCGGAGTTCAGGTGACCAGTCTGCATCGTCGCCGTCGTCCACCCACGTGAGTGCCGACAGGGGCAGCGAGCTCCGCGATAATGGGCGAGAGAAATATATCGAAGGCGCGGGGAACGGTGGGAAGACGCGGGAAGGCTTCGGAGGCTGTCTATATTAAATCATGGCGAGGCATCCGAAAGGTCCAGTTGCGAGCCGAGCGTCGAGGCACACTAAACCGGAGCTCACTGGATCCAACGCTGTTTGTTTCGACTTAACGTGGAACTCTCCTCTCTTGCTGTCTTGTACCGAACAAGTACCGGAGAAGTTTTTTTTTTCACCGTTTCGGTTTATCGAGCCTCCCACCCGGGAGCTAGAAAGGCCTATAAGAAGCGAGCCCGCGCAACCGAAGAGTCGAGTTCGAAAGCTGGACTCGTCTTCTCTCATCGCCGAAAACAAAACTCCACGTGGTTTCTTCGTTTCTCTCGTCTCGATTTCCCCGCGTCGTCGATAAAATTTCGATCGAATGAAGCTCGTCAGAACTATCTACCTGCCGGTCCTCATAGCGCTGGTATTTATTCTCATCAACGTCGCCAGTGGATTTCCCGCGAGCGCTCCGGAAGCAGTGAGTAAACGTCGAAGAACTCTCGGAGTACGTTGTAGGCCATTTGGCAATACTTCCTTCTTTACCCGCGCTTCTGGATTTTTTTCTTTTTTTCGCTATGCCCGGAGTGGTGTCCGCGTGTGTGCGTGCTCTTTCGTGATTATCGTTGCTTTCCGGATGCAACAATACACACGGGAGTAACCGTGCGTGCACGAAGGGTCACTATCCTCGCTCCCTACGCAGTATTATATATCTCGCTACTCTCTCTCTCCGCTCCCGCCGCCAATCTCGAACTCTGCAAATGTCATTTTGATATTAAAATATTATTTTGTTTTCTCACTATTCCAGGCGATGGAAAATATGCGACAGATACCGCAATGGCATTGCCTGCGATACAGAAAATTCGATCTCGTCCGACGATGCCGAAACTACAGAATCGCCAGGAAACACTGACCCATGAGAGCCTCGAACCTGGTGTTGAGAACTCCGACTGACAACCTGCCAAAGATCTACTTAAAACCCTCCCGCAAACCCATACTCTTCAGGCTTCTGTCTCGTCGCTTCAAACGCTTTTTACTCGCTGGACTCCACGGCGAGAGAGATCGGACATTATCAACGGAGCTCGAGACACTCAACGCATTTGCCGCTGCTGCTTCTTCCTCATCTTCTTATTTGTAGTAAAAGGACTAGTAACTTTGTCATGCTGTTAAAACGCTAAGGCACATATGTTTGATCTCACGAGGATAACGAGACACGCGATTAATAAAGATTAATATACTCGAGAGACATTTTTCTGTCGTGTTTGAGGGATTTTGTTTTTTTTTGCAACTTACCTCGTGTGCTAGTCCTTTTTCCGGTAGGCTCAAATGCTCGTGAATGTAAGGAGTCGCTCTTTCGGCCGTCGAGACCGTACCTTCGGACGCTATGAGACTGCCGAACGCCGTTGCCGGAAGATTTCCGCTCAGCGTGAGGTTTTCCAGAGACACCGCCGCCTCGGACTCAGATTCCAGAGTCAAGAGCTCCTGAGAGACGAACGAGAAGAAAACAGATTTTTTTTTAATTCTATAAACAGAATAAACGTTTATCACGAATGTTTTTTTTTTTTTTACTGTATTTATTCTGTTACCTGATTCGAATCGAGGAAAAACAGCTGCGATTTTCTCTGCCAACGTTTGACGCTCGGACCGCGCTTTTCTCGAGGATGAGGCACGAAACTCGCACCGAGCATGAAACTATCGTCATCCACGAGATCCTTTCTGGTGTAGACCGGACGCGATGATTGAGGCGTGAATACGAATACTGTGTACAAATAAGAAAAAAGCGTGAAAATCGCGATTTCCGGAAAGCTTTCTCATATAATCTACTTTTGTGTACAAAGCTTCAGTGAAAAATCATTTTCCATGATTGTTCGGCTTTTGCATAGAGGAAGCTTTGGCGGTTGAAGAAAATAATCGCTTCTGAAAAATATGGCTGTTTGAATATACAAAAAAATCACTCATTTTGGCACTATACAATACAAAGATTTCGTATAAAATTGAAGTTGTTCGTCATTTCTGGGCCATGTTTCATGTACTTTTTCCCACTGATGACAAATCTGCTACTGATTTTGATGTTGGCTCAATATTTGATACGAAAACTCGCATCAAGTACGAAAAATACACATTTTTCGTACAATTCAAAAAATTCCAAAACTCGTAAAATTGAAACGGTTCGATCGATCTTCGACAAATTAAATAGGGATTATTGATCCATAATAGTCCCGTTGTGTACAACCTTTTAGCCCAACAGCAAAAAAAATGTAAGAGCTACGTGCGCACAGACTTTTTCAGCAAAGTGGAAAAATGTTTAAATTTTAATGATTGAAACCATTTTGCCAAAAATTTAATCAAGTATTGAGGATTGACTCCTCTACGTACCTCGCATATTTTAGCGTGATAGCTCAAACCGTTATAAAGTTATAAGAGTTTCAATTTTTTGGATCTGAAACACGCACACACATACACATCCACACATTTTTTTCTATACATGATTTTCCGCTATTTTGGAACATTCTGAAAATGTTTTCATTAAAATGTAAAAAAAAAAATCATAAAAAATGTCTCGAAACAAAGTTTACGAAAAAGAGAAATAATGTAAAGTAATGAATAATAATGCATTTTTTTATATATTATATACTGTTATATACACATGCTACAAGCTACATCTGTAAAATTTTATTTGGACTGTAAAAACTGAAAATGTAAAAGTGTTCGTCCCGTAAATAAATAAATAAATAAATAAATAAAATAAATAAAAAACAAAGTTTCCTCTGTAAGGAAAGAAAATTTCAGTAATTTAAAACGTTGAGAATTAGGATGTAACGATTATTCACGGCTATTTATTACTCACGAGTATTGTCAGAGGTAAAAGCGGCCATGTACGTGGAACTTGGGTCTGCGGCGAGAGTCGTCAGCTTCAGTGGAACGCTCCACGTTATGCTGAGCGTCAGAAGATTCCACACAGCTATGTGCTCCGCTGATGCAACGACTACCAAGTGACAAGCCTCGTGCTTACCAAATTCTACGTGACTAGAAATAAAAACATTTATTATTGTAATTTTAAGTCTTTATAACTTTTATAATTCGTTATTCAGAATCACGATTTATTTTATATTGATTTTAAAGGAGAAATCCGTCACAAATAATATTTTTTTATAATTTATATTAAAATGACACCAATACATCGTAAGCTTTAATTGTATTAATAGACTTATGTATTAGTAGTAGTAGTAGTAGTATAGAGAGTTAATGTCTTACGTGATAGTTTGAGGGTATCGACTGTGCGTCAAGCTGCACTTAAGCGTGCTGGACTCCGGAATCCATACGGTCAAGCTGGAACCAAAACTGACCCCGAGCAGAGAACCATCGATCGCAAAACCGGCATCTTTGGCCGGCAAATTTCTATACGAACCGATACCGTAACATTCCCAGTGTTTTGTATTTTCTGCCAATTACAAACATTCACCAATATAAATAATTATGTTCCTACTTTACTGAATGGCATTATGAACGGTAAAATATTGAAAAGTTGCGAAATTTACTTACTGTACATGGAGGAAGACTCGGCCAGATTCCATAGCTTAAATTTGTTGTCTTTGCCAGTTGTGACGGCGAGAAGATTATCGCCGTCCAGCGAAGCATTAGGCTTGAATTGCAGGGCGTTCACGCCGAACTCGTGCGGCAACTCGATCGAAGTGTTAAGTTTGAAACTGGTAAAATATATATAATTATAATTTTATGAAAATATAAAATGCATATAATACATATAATTAATGTAATAATTTTTATAATAAAATATATATAGAATAAGAATATTTGAAGATTTCGCCCGCGGCAATTTTTGTATACCCAGTGCGAATCGAAGAAACTTACATCTGCTGTTGCGGATCGATTTTCCAAAACTTTAATCGCACCTCAACATTCGACACTTTGTCGTCGCGTTCCTCGACTGTCGCCATCCATGAGCCGTCGTGATTCAACGCTATCTTCGTCACTTCTGTGTTTACGATAATTACACTGCGCTCTTGGGTCAATAGATTCTGGGCTGTTATGTGAATCTGCAAAGATCGGACAATTTTAGTTTTTGTCGAGCTAATTTGTATTATTTAAAAATAATCGCCTAATTTCTCACATTGTACAAGAGACTTTTCGTGTTTGTATCGAAAAACTGTACGTGTCCTGTTCGACTGTTGAGTACGAGGCTATTCGTGCGCGGATCTAGCGTCAATCCGGCGGGAAACAAATCTTTTCTGGATGTCGCTACGCCCCAGGTGAAATTTTGAATAACCGCGGTGAGTTTGCTTTGCGGATTCACCACGACGATACCTGTTAAATTATTATGAAAAAATATAATATAAAAAACACTACTCTTTTTCGATCTTAGAATAGCCGACTGGTGAAATCAATTTTACTTACCATTGTCAAGCGTTGATACCGCGATGAAAAGATTTTCCGGTGCGATAATCAGGTGCTTGATAGGAGCCGGCAGTCTCGGGAGAAAAGATTTTTCATGCGGCTTCCCCAGAGTCCACTTAACTAGAACGCACTCGCCACCACCGGTGTACAAATGACCTCCTGATTAAACAGTAAATTTAGATCACTGGAATATTATAATATTGATCGTCGGGTTTTCATAATTACGCACCGGATTTGCTAAAGGCTATTTCCGTGACCGGCAACGTGTGCCAGTGATAAGTTCCCTGCACCGGCTTCGGCAGATGCAAGCCTTTCCAAACGACGACGCGGCCGCTCGAATCTCCGGTCGCCAAACACCCCTCCTCAGGATGACCCGCGACGCAGCTCAATTTTCTCCCGTGATAGCCTATTTTATGTCTAAAAGGAAACAACGTTAAATCTCCAAATTACTGTGAAATTTAAAAAATAGAAAATTGTAGAAGGAGAACGGAGGTGTAATTAAGTTACATTTTTCCTTTCAAATGGATCGTAGGATCTATGATATGCAAATCCACGTCTTGGGCCACCGCTATCAGGTTGTCTCCATGATTTCCTATAACGTCTATGTGATACTCGTCACCGACAACCCTGGAATTGATAAATGATCCAATTAATTGTCCTTAAATTTTGTAATTCGAAAAAAAACTGTACATAAAAAATGAACCATCTTATTTAATACTAGCCGGTTATTGTGGCTATGGTCTATGGAATTTATACAGGGGAAATTGAGATTTCCGAATATTTTCCAGAAATATGTCACTTCCGGTATGAAAATATCATTTTCCGACCGGAAGTGACGGGAAAGGTCCCTAGGGAGACTGGAGGGTAAAATCGCCTTTTTTCGGCCATGTTTCGGTTTATTATCAGGAATTTTTTAAAAAGAAATGTTTGTGTTTATATAGTCATGATACTGAGTGAATATCAAATTGCTGATTAAGTGTGAGTTGCAAAATAGTACATTATGCTACAAGGGAGGAAAGTGCGGGTTTTTCGCCGAGTGTGAGATTTGCTGCCCGAGCGAGGCGAGGGCAACACGCACACGAAATGAAAATCCTCTCCTCCCATGTGGCATACGATATTTTTTTCCGACTATGCTAAAAAGTGTCCATATTTCCATATAATAAAAAAACGATTGTAGTTCAAACGACAGACTAGTTTTATGATTACAAATACGCCTGCATCTTCTTCTTCAGGTCATTAGAACAGGCACAATCATGGCCCATATCGTAAATCAGCATTCTTACAATGCAGATTACACCACCTTAAAGGTTCAATATTCGGATGAAAAGAATTCCTGCAACACGTAATATCAATAAAAATATTCACTCAGTGTCATTGTAATAAACATACAAATTTTGGTACAAAAATCCTGATAATACACCTCTACGTTTCCCCTAGGGAAAAGTAGACTTTTCAACTTTTTAAAATTTATATAAGATATATAAAGTGTAGGCTCTGTACTCACGGTATAGTTCTGGATTTGAGGACTTGTCCATTCTCGAGATCCAGCAGAACAAGGTTGATAACATTGGGAAGCTTCGAAACGAATGTTACGAGAGCTTGGCAAACGCTTTTCCCCCTGGGATCCGCAAAACGGATCGTGTGAAAGGTACTTATCTTTGCGTCTCGGTTCACATTTAGTTTCTGCCAGTTTCAAATTCACATTATCACTAACATATGGTCATGGAGAGAATTCTTTTTTTTTTGTAACACGTACACAAAAAGTGCCACTTTTCTTGTCTGTAACGCGTGGTGAAAGTGGCGCTCGTTAGTAAGGCATGCGAGGAAAATACGGCGCATGCGCAGATCGCACTAGTTAGTTTCCCATACACTTTTTTAATACTATACCTACTTTTTCGCACGCTTTTTTTCCCTTTTGATATTTCGCATTCTCACAGAGGAAATGATGTTTTTGTTAAAAATATAACATTAACATTAAAATCGCAATTTTAATGTCAAACTATTTACAATAGTCAAAAACGTCGAGAAATTTAATTTTTAGCTGTTGTGTGAATTTGTGGCATGAACCAAAGGCAAATACTGTAATCACACAAGTTAAGAAAATGTTTTTTTGCACAAATATCATATAAAATGTTATTTTACATAGTGTGAAAATGGGGGTTTTATACAAGGACAGCGTGTGTAAAAGTGCAATTTTTGGCACCAAGTGAAATAAAGTACTATTTCTGTTTTCCTATAGCTCTACGAAATCTTACCAATTTTTTTGTTACTAGGCCGTTCTGGCAATTCCAATTTACTAGATCTCCGGCGTCGGTGCATCCTACAATGCTGTTGGATCCATCGACCGACTGAACTATACCAGCGATTCTGTTGTCGGTGGGTTCGAACTCGCGGACGAAATCGCCCGTCTGCGTGCTGTACGTGCGGATAACCTGCTTCCAGACGACGTAGAGAGTTCTGTGGCAAAGTTCGCGGGTTATTTGCGGAACGAAAAACAACGATGATTAGAAGCGATCTGGCCAATGATAAAACTTACGTTCCATCCTCGGAGAATAGCGGACGATGATCGATTATACTTCCGCCGCCTTTTCTCTTCACGACCAAATCGTCGAGTTCAATAACGTTGGAATTTTGAGGTTTGGTCGTTGCAGACGGTTTCAAATGCATCTTGACGAAATCGCGACCTCGGAATTTCGTCAATATTTTTTATGATTATTTTATCACTGACGAAAACGGCAACAACTTAGCTGTTTATTCATCGCAATGAAAATATTATTGTCCTTTATTTACTGTCTCTAGACCAAACAACGTCCATGCCTGCGCGGGAGCACGTGTTTCGCGGTGAAAACTGCGTGCGTCAGTTTTTCCCTTCGAAGATCGTATTTTTTATTTTCGGTTAGGCAGGAACCGTTTTTATCATCCAAAGGTAGTCGGTACAAGTTCCTTTTTCCTCGGCGGTTTGTGGTTTCAAAACGGCATTCAGTACAGTTTTCGTTATCAACTGGGTGCGTGGCAGGTGGGCGGACGAGTTATACCACATCACCTTAAGATGATGTGAAATACCGCCGTCGGTAACAAAAACTGTACTGCATGTCGTTTTGAGGCCGCAGACCGCTGAGGAAAAAGAAAATTGTCTTTCCCTAGTGAATCGGCAGACACAGGGAAAGACAATTTTCTTTTTCCTCGGCGGTCTGCGGCCTCAAAACTGCATGCAGTACAGTTTTTGTTACCAACTGAGTGCGGGTAAGTGGGCGGGAGGGTGTTGCACATCACCTTAAGGGGACGTGAAATATCGCGGTCGGTAATGAAAACTGTAATGAACTTTTCTCAAGGGTGCTATTCTTTTTAGGAAAAAGCAAATTTGAGCTGGATGCGCACGGTAATTTCGACTTCGGACAGCATTCATTTTTTTCTCAAAAAAATTAGCGCCATTGAATGAGTTAATTTGAAAATTGCAATATCTCTCTCGCACGCATAACTTTTCAGCATAGCGTGATGCGCATAACGTTTCACTTCCCCTTAAAGACATATGAAACACGCGATCAGTAATAAACTGTAATCAACTTTTCTAACCCAGGCGGATGTTCACAGTCAAAAGAAAAGTTGCAACGGAGGCTGGCGTGATATCCGCTTCCGATGAGACTTTTGTTTTGATCGTCACTGCCGGAAGCCCTGAGAAAAGTTGATTACAGTTTCTGGTACCGACAGAGCCCGGGTCAGGTGTAAAGGAAGGTGTTTCATAGAACATTAATAAACTGCATCCTGTGTAATCCTTCCGTCTACTATTTGTCGGTGCATAAAGTCTCTCAGTACAAAGATGTTTTCATGCCGCGTCGTAGTTGCGTCTCTACTTGTTCGGTGGTTTATTTCGTACACCGCCCTGTGTTTCCTTATCGCGTAGATTTACTCGCTGCGCATCAGCCTTTAGCTACGCCGCAACGCTTATTGGATGTGTTCGCGAATACAATGTGCGTGACGCTTATTACATGTGTATGTGTGTGTGCGTTGCGAATGCGCCAATGCATAATAGTATACCGTTTTCATTTAATCAGTATTTCATATATATCATTTGTTGACGCTGTCATAAATCGTGTATCGTAAAGTTGTAACGGCGGTTCGAAAGATTTCGATCGAGTTATATAAAAGAAATAAAGATAAAAAGAAAAATAAAAGAGATCAATTCTCAGGCCGAAACAGTGAGGTTAAAAGTTGGATCGGGGTCTCTCTCTCGAGAGAGAGATTCGGTGGCGAGGGTACGAGAGAGGCGCACACAGCTCGACTCACGGACGGCTCGGTCGTTGTCATTTGAAAACGGAAGCCATCTTGTGGCCGAGAGGCTCTCATATTAAAACCAAGGGGGAGAGAGAAAATAAAATATCTTCGAGCCAACTAAATCCATAACGATTAAATTGGATCGTATCTTTTACATTACGTCTAGACTATGCATAAATCATTGTATCATATGTTTACATAGCCATGGCTGCGACGAGAAAGTTGCAAGGTGAGAAGAAAATCTATCCAGCATGTTTACATCCTAGATTTTCTTGTTATTGGGGAAACCTGGACCACTTTGACTTTTTTTTTTAATTATATTTTTTTCTTTCGTCTATGAATTTTTCAATCTCGCTCGGACCTCCTTCGATTTCATTATCGAAGCAGCTTTTTACATACGAATATTAGAAATATTTATCGAGCTTCATTGTCTTGGGCTGTTTTTCTCGGAGATCGTTTCATAGTCTCCCGCATGTAGTGCAACCGCGATTTTTCCTGTCAATCTTTGTGAGTTCTCGTTCCTCGGGATAGAGAGGAGAGAGAAGAGAGAGAGAGAGAGAGAGAAACGTAGAATCTCCTCTCGTCTATTCGCCATCGGTACGTCGGATCTCAAACTCCCGGGTTTTTTTTTCTTTTCATTTTTTTTTCTTCTTTTTTTCGTTTTACCAACTAAGCTCGCACATTACGCCTCTCTATATAGTCACGAACAGATTTTCGTCTCCTTTATTTTCTACCCCCCGTTTGTTTTTTTTTTCTTTATTCACGTTTCGTATGTCAGCATAACCTTCAAAAAAGTGATGTTCTTACGACGCTGCCATGCCTCGTCAACTAAAGTGTAAGCTATCGCAGTATGCCTCTTGTTTTCAGAAATTTTTTAATACTTTTCAACCGAATTACTTATTTAGTTTTTTTTTCATATATATTTTTTTCCAACGCGTCTCCCGGCTTGGTCATGTGTCGTCGTCCGATCGTCCTCGCGCTTTCCCTCCTCGGAATCTTCGATGCGTCCTTTGTCCAAGAAATATTTGTTCGTCTCTCTCGGCGTCTCTCGACGAATCGCGAACGGAACGAGAATTACTTTTTCATCCTCCGGACGACGACGCATACGAGTCGGGAGAATTTATTTGTTTTTGTATTATTAAAATATTTTTGTTTTGTTTTTTATATCGATGATTATTCTTTCGCACTATATCAGATCGGAGGACAAGAGTCGGATGATATTGAACGATTTTTGTGCCGGGGGTAAACCCCCATTTGCATGTTTCAGGTGAAATAGACAGGTGCCTTAAGAAAGTTACGGAGGGCGTCGAGACGTTCGAAGATATTTGGCAAAAAGTTCACAATGCCACGAACAGCAATCAGAAGGAGAAGTACGAGGCGGATCTCAAGAAGGAGATCAAGAAGCTACAGAGGTTACGAGACCAGATTAAAAGCTGGATCGCCTCCGGAGAGATTAAGGATAAGAGCACTCTCCTGGATTACCGCAAGCTAATCGAAACTGTATGTAAAACTACAAGCCATTTTGCACCTAATTTTGGAACTTACTTTTTACTTTGATTTTTGTTCTTAATTTTTTTACTTGGTTTTTGTTCTTAATTTTTTAACTTGATTTTTGTTCTTAATTTTTTTACTTGATTTTTGTTCTTAATTTTTTTACTTGATTTTTGTTCTTCATTTTTGTACTTACTTTTTTAAATTGATTTTTGTACTTAATTTTTGTATTTATTTTTTTACATGATTGTTGTACTTGTTTTTTTACTTGATTTTTATGCTTATTTTTTTAAATTTATTTTTGTTTGTTTGCAGCAAATGGAGAGGTTTAAGGTCGTAGAGAGAGAAACGAAAACGAAGGCTTACTCCAAGGAAGGCCTGGGGGCAGCTCAGAAACTCGACCCCGCACAGAAGGAGCGCGAGGAGGTCAGTAATTGGCTGGCGACGTCGATCGACGCATTGAATCTGCAGGTACGTTTAGCCCTCGACAGAGAGGCGAAAACTGCTTTCGGACTTTCTTCTTACCGCTATTCCCGTCTACGACTAATACAAATCGTGCTTCAGCTGGACACTTTCGAGTCGGAAATCGAGTCGCTTCTGGCCGGCAAGAAGAAGAGGCTGGACAAGGACAAGCAGGATAGAATGGACGAGCTCAAGGGAAAGCTCGAGAAGCATAGATATCACATCCGCAAATTGGAGACATTGTTGCGCATGTTGGACAACATGTCGGTCGAAGTTAACACGGTGATTGATATAAAAAAAAAAAATATGATCTTACCGATTTTTCTTAAAAATTCAAACCTTGCCGAGGAAAGTGGATCTGACGTTTTTTTGGTATTTTTTTCTATCGTCAGATCAAGAGGATAAAGGACGACGTCGAGTATTACATCGAGTCCTCGCAAGAGCCAGACTTCGAGGAGAACGAGTACATTTACGACGATATAATAGGTTTGGACGAGGTCGAATTGTCCGGTGTCGGTATACCATCGTCAGCGACGACTGACAGCAACAATAGTAACGAGACCGGAGGTACCCCGACCTCGACGAATTCCGGTGCATCGCCGCTACCCTCGCCACCATTGAGTTCCACCATGCACAATCATTCGAGTGATAGTTCAACCGATACCGATAAGAAAACGAAGGTATATTGTTTGTGTATCGATATTTACTTTAAGAAGGCTGAAACGCTTCACACTAATCAAATGAGTGCTATTTTTTTAAAGTCTTTTATACAAACTTTTGCGCATCTATTGATTATAGTGGACGGTTATATTTTTACTCACGTTAAGGACATAGCAGATGTCCTTAACGTAGAAAAACATTAATTGCAATAGAATTGGCAAAAATGTTTACCGGGTTTTGTTAATTTTTAAAAATGTACATGTTCAGTTTTTTCATAGAATAACCCTCAATTTTTGCTCGATTTTGATGTATTACGGTTCATTCTCTTCCTTAAAAGATCCTATACGAAGTCACCACCTAAACACTCGATACTATATTCTGATAAAAAATTAGAGCCTTTTGTTTATCCATCGACAACATTTTTTCATAAACAAACAGCTTTCGTTTGTAAACGGAACAAACTATTGAATAAGCCGGTGATGAATTCGTACAACACCTTTCTAGGAAGGAATGAGCCGTGATACATAAAAGTCGATCAAAAATTGACCGAATATGTACCTTTTCAAAAATTAGCAAAAACCAGTAAATGTTTTTGAAAAATCCATTTCAATTAATGCTTTTCCAGGTTAAGGACATCTGCTATAATACAAATAACCATTCATTATAATCAATAGATGCATAAAAGTTAGTATAAAGCGACTTGTAAAAACGTAGTATTCATTTGACTAGTGTGAAGCGCTCCAACCTCGTTAATTTCCACGAACGACTAAAATTTACGATGTTCAATAACATCTTTCGTGCGTTCTTCGCACCTTTCCTCTTCGTAGCCTGTGAAACCGACAGCAGTAAGGCCGCTACTGAACTCGTCGCAAGGGAGCATTCCAACAACGGGAAGCACTGCCACTATTAAACCGAATACGTTATCGAGCAGCACTCCAAGCAAGACCATTCCCATGACACCTAGCCATAGCTCGCCTAGCTCTACTAGCAATCACGTTGCCACGACGAACGCCGGCAACTTTGCCACGGTAGCTGCATCGCACAGCAATTCTCAAGTCATCCATTCTACCTCTAGTAAAACGTCCTGTGAGTAAAACACTCAAATCAATATATTAATTGGCGCTAAAAGAAATCGATAATAATATATCGATATTCTTATGGAATATTCATCGAGTCGTACTTTGGATGGGTATCCACAAGTTTCCACCCATCCAAAAAATTAACTTTTCGACGTAAAGTAGCTTACATAGTTGACATCCGGACGGACACATGTAACCCATTTAGATCACTTTTTCATACCAGACATCTTTTTGTTACCTGGGCTTCGATAGCACAAGCCCAGACGAAATGAAAACAACCCAAAGGGATGCCAACACTCAAACGTACTTTGTATTCTTAACAGCTCACAGCAGCGAGAACGGTTTGCTCTCATCGTCGTCGACGTCGAGCGTGACGTCGAGCGTGGCTCAGCCGGTGACACCGCAGCTGTTGCAGCAGCAACAGCAACAGCAGCAGCAGCAACAACAGCAACAACAGCAACAACAACAACAGCAACCGCAGCAGCAGCAGCAACAGCAGCCCCAGCCGCAACCGCCCCAGCAGCAGCAACCGCAGCAGCAGCCTCAACCGCCGCACAACAATCCTACGCCTCAAGCGTTGCAAACGACTGTTGGTCACAGCGTATTGCACAGCCAACAACCAAGTCAGAATCACAATATGACGAGTAGCGGTAACACGAGTGCAGGCAGCTCGGCCAACCACGTAATCGTCAATATAACGATCGCCAACATCAGCAACAACAACAGTAGCAGCAACGCGAACACGACTATCGGCAACAGCGGCATCGGCGTCGGCGTCGGCGGAGTTGGCGCCGGAGGCGGAGGCAGCAGCAGCAGCAGCAGCGTCAACACGAGAGAGAACAATCAGAACAACAGCATAAACAGCGAGGCGGAAATGACAACGCCGATAGCGCGCTCGACGTCGCCCCAATCGTCGGTCAGCAGTCGTTCCTCGCCGATACCGGCGAACTCGTGCTCGCCCGTACCATCCACTGCCAACGGTCTCATAACTAAACTACCGGACGGCATGTCGTCGCTCAAGTCCATCGCCCAACAGGTCATCGTGCGCGCCGGTCTCGAGATACCACCCTCCGAGCTCAACACGAGAAACATATTCGACGGTGCTAAGACGAACAGCGCCACGTCCGAGGCGCACATTCCACCGTTACTCGGCGTCGCGCCGCTCGGGCCCGTCCCCCTGCAGAAAGAGCATCAGCTACAATTCCAGATGATGGAGGCGGCCTACTATCACATGCCACATCCTTCGGACTCTGAAAGACTAAGATCATATCTGCCGAGAAATCTTTGCCCCACGCCACCCTACTATCAACAGGTGATTCAATTTTTTTTCTTGCGTTTTCTACGTCAGTTTTAAGGTAGTACGAGCGTATAAGACTGACATCACGTAGGATTCAAAGAGAATTGCGAACATTTCTCGACGGGATAAAAATCTGAAAAAAATCAAACATGGAAGATGCTGAAAATTGATTTTGCATCATTTTAAAATGGTATTAACAAATTAATGGAAAAAAATTGTTCAAAAAATCACCAGGAAACAACTTCCCTTTTTTATGAAAATGATTTGTTAACTTTTCTGAAAATTTTAATTTCTTTGCAGCATACGTAACAAAAATGCAATTTTCAAATATTAGACAAAATTCTGAAAAAATTCATCCGTATTCAAAAAAGTTGACGAATTATTTTCATTTAAAAAAAAGTAGTTTTTCCGAGTGATTTGTTGAACAATGTTTTTTCCATTCATTTGTTAATAATACTTTGAAATTATTATTATGCTAAGTCAATATTTCCAACACCTTCCATATGCTTGTTTTTTTTTTAGATTCTTATCCCATCGAGAAGTATTAGCAATTGTCTCTTAAACCTCTCTGAATCTTACGTGGTGTCAGCCTATACGCCCATACTACCTTCATTTAAATCTCTTGGGCTGTGACGTGCAATTTTGGCTCATCGATTTATTGATCCACCAGGTACAACTACCGCACTCGGACACCGTAGAGTTCTTTCAGCGACTGTCGACGGAGACCCTCTTCTTTATATTTTACTACATGGAAGGCTCCAAGGGTCAGTATTTGGCTGCGAAGGCGCTGAAGAAGCAGAGCTGGAGGTTTCACACCAAGTACATGATGTGGTTCCAGAGGCACGAAGAGCCCAAAGTTATCAACGAGGAGTACGAACAGGTAATTGTAACTTATTATTACTATTATATTTGTCGACTCCAAGCTCAACGGAATCATATTTACAAAGACCCTATCTTTTTTTTTTGCAGGGAACTTACATATATTTCGACTACGAGAAATGGGGGCAGAGAAAGAAGGAGGGCTTTACTTTCGAGTACAAGTACTTAGAGGACAGAGACCTCAATTAATAACGAGAATCCATGAATGCAAACAAAAAAAAAAACAACGTCGCAGATCTGTCACATGTGTCTGAAAAAGTCTCCGATATGCACTCTATTTCTAGTACCGGTATTACGAGACACGAAAATTCTGAACGTCGGATATTATTTTTTACGATTCTATATATTTTCACGAAAAAAAACGATTTAATTTATTGGTAAAAAAAATAACAAAAGATGAAACAACAACGGTATCTCGGAAACGTGAAAGTAAAAAAGATCGCATGTATTATACACCCAGAGTGAGAGTGAACAAAAAAAGTTGCAGAGGAAAGGCATATACTCATAGTCGCAAGTTCGTTTTGCGCGAAAAAGAAGGGGGGAAAAAATGGAAAAACGTTGGGAGCGCGTTCGAAGAAAGTCTCTCCTGCCTTCGCTGCCCGACCACTGCACTCTCCTCCACATTACTGTGTGAAACGTCGAACTGAAAGAGAGCGTATAAACCGGAAAAAAAAACAAACACGGAACGCGGAACAAGACAGTGTGATAGTGAATGAAAAAAAAGAACTGGACAATTACAAAAATTGAACGAATGAGGGAAATATCGAATGTAAGGTCTGGAATGGTTCATCATCGATGACGATAGAGAAGTACGATTTAAAAAAAAAAGAAACAAACAGACAAAAACAACAAACAACAAAAACAAACTGGAGACAGTAAACTTGTAACTATAATAATGATACGAAAGGCACCAGAGACACACTTTAATGCAGTTTAGTGTGCGGTGTGTGATAACAAGAGGAAGAAGTTATACTCGCTGGCGACTGACTCTGTAATACCAGTACAAACATGAGCGGGGTTTCATCGTGCTGTTAGGCGGCAAAGTGACGAACGCTCATGCTATGGTATGTCTTAATGTTAGATTATAAGTAGCCTTTTTGTATAAAGTATATTGAGGTATAAAAGAAAAAGAAACAAAAAAAAGAAGAAAAGAAAAAAAGAATACACCTTGAATTGAATTACTGTACAGAATGTGTAGACATAGTGAATAATAATATTATGGAATATATTTTATTTCTCATTTAAATGGAAACCTTAAGTTGTTTCAATTTTTCAATCACACTGGCACACTGCGGATAGAGAGAGGGAGAGGGGGAGAATAATGGAAGGAGTTGAACAAGAAATACGAAGAAAAAAATAGAAATAAAAGCATTCCATCCATTAAAGTCGTCGCTCTTTTCCAAAAATGTCTCTTCTCACGTCGAACTTGAGACAACTCAGAAAAATCACGTCGAGTATAATGAAGAAACAATAATATTAGCTGAAACGTGTATTTTTCAAACTTTTCGAAGATTCAATGTCAGAGTGGGCAGACTTATCGGAGATAGGATGTTTCATTCCCGAAGTATCTGTGCGAGAGAAATATACATTTTTTTCGAGATTAAAAAGTAAAACGTTGTTCAACCTGTAAATAAATCTTCCGATTGATCACTTCGAACGCTCTCTCTCTCTTCGGCATATTTATTTCCGGCGTTTTAACAATAAACAACGACGGGGAAGTATAGCGATAGAGAAAAAGATCTTATCGCCGATAAGACAGCGATAGCGGAGCTATGGACTAGTATTGTGGAAAAGAATAGAACAGAAGCTAAAATCGCCGTGAATGTTTATCTCTAGGAGTCTCGTTGCGAACGATACGTTTGGCGCAAAAGAAAATGATATGAAACGCCAAATTTATCTTTGTTCTACACAGCATGTTACGATGAATTAAAAGAAAAACAAACAAACAAACAAAAAGAATTTCTAGATGGAATCTCGAAAGTCGCCCAAAAGGGTTCTCGAGAGGCCTAGATATATATATTGTGAATTTTCATACTACGGCGTAAAAGTCGTTAATTAAATGATAACGTAATTCGTAGGATCTCCGAGAGACAAATGGACGATGTGTAAATATTAAATTGAGATATTATACAAACCGATTCGGAGCAGTTTAGTCAGTTTTAGAGCGTGAGAGATTGTTTTGCGTTTTTTGTTTTTTTGCAAAAATGCGAGAAAGCCGCTTCGAATTCCCTGCACTTCCAATAACACAGAGATATATTTACCGACGACGAAAAAAAAAGACCTTTTAATCCAATGTTCTTTCATTAATTTTTTTCTTGAAATGTGTGTAAGCGTGTAGAGATTTCACGAGTTCTCCAATGTAATTAATAATCATTTAAACGAGTAGGTAGAATACTAACGCACGTAAATAGCAATGATGAGAGAACAAAAATCGATTGAAGCAGAGTTATTATCACGACGCCGACCGACCGCCAACGCCGATGGAAATTAAAAAAAAAAAAAACAAAACAAAACAATATTTGGGAATAAAATGATGAGAAAATTAATATTTACCGCTCATTCGATACCTCTTCTTTTATTATCTCGATATTCATATAAAAAGATTTTCTTTTTCGTCGGCTACTTGCCCCTTTTACCTTTGCCTTTGAATTTTCCCTTCACGCGTTTTCTTACGCCCGACGATTGTTCCGTGTCATCGTCGTCCCCGTCGTCTTGCCGTTTCTTACGCTTTCCCGACTTTTTGTTGTCCTCTATATCCTTTATTTCCTGAAAATTATGTGTAAACGGTCTTGCATATTTTTCTTTTTCTTTGGCGATTGTTTTTTTTTTTTTTACTAACCATTTTCACCATCCGCTGCGCCTCGGCGACTCTCTCCTGGAGCAGCATCACTTCCTCCTCCTCCGTCGAGTAAAGCGGCAATTGCTTCGATATCAGTTGCTCGATCCGTTGGTACAGCTCCACGTCGTATTGGGTTACAAAGGTGATCGAACGCCCCGAACGTCCGGCACGCGCCGTTCTCCCGACTCGGTGAATGTAATCCTTGCTGTGAGTCGGTATGTCGAAATTTATCACCACGTCCACGTGAGGAATATCGAGACCTCTGTAGAAAACCAAATATTAAATTATCAAATACTATCAAGTTATGGCTCGGACGCCCTCGCTATCGACTGGCAGTTATAAAAATGGACATTTTTGATTTTCGTAGATTTTTGTAAAATTACACTTGGAGCGAAAATGGCAGCTGCGCGGTTCGCATGCGTAAAAACCCCAGTTTCACACCTTGCGAAGTAAAATTTGATGGCAACTCTTCAGAAAAATTGTTATCGCACTAGTATCGTAAATTACTAATTTTCGACGGAAAGAAGAAACAAAACATCGAACCTGCTGGCAACGTCGGTAGATATGAGAATGGATCTGTTCTTCGCTTTAAACTTCGTCAAAGCCGCGAGTCTCTTATTCTGCGACATTTGTCCGTGCAACGGCACAGCCATGAAACCCAAGTGTCTCAGCATCAGAGCCGTTCTAACGGTGTTGTTGCAAGTTCCGCAGAAAATCATGAAGCTGTTTCCCGCCAGTTCGTTGAGTATGTGCACGAGGTAGACGTCCTGATAGAAAAAAAAATACTTCATTTAAGTAACAAAAGTTATTAACTCCGATCTATTTTATTATTGTATTTTTATTTCTTAGCTCCGATCAATCGTATTACTTTAATTTAATTTATTAGCTCCGATTTCTCATATGCCCACTTTCAACTCTAAATCCGGAGGGAACTTACTTTAAACTTCGTTGGAATGAAGAGATAGTATTGCTGCAATTTCTCGACGGTCTGATACTTGGTCGAGACTTCAACCTTAACGGGATTGCGAAGCGACGCTCGTTGCAATTTTTGTACTTTCTTCGTCATCGTCGCCGAGAACAGCAGCGTTCTCCTTTCCCGAGGGATGACTCGCAGTATTTTGTCGACTTCGACCTCGAAATCCATGTTGAGTATGCGATCGGCCTCGTCCATCACGAGAAACTTTAGCGATCGAAGATTGAACCCTTTAGTGTTTTCCAAATGATCGACGAGACGTCCGGGTGTGGCGATGAGAATGTGGGGCTTCTTTGCCAGTATCAGCGACTGCGACATCATGTCCATACCGCCGACTATCACCGCGCACTTGACGCCGATCGTGGAACCTGCGTCGAATAAAGAAGCGTCAATATCTCCGTGCAAAATTTGTTCGACCGATCGTTTTATCCGCGATCCTGTTTACCGAGGGCCTCGAATTGCTCCGATATTTGAAAAGCGAGCTCTCTAGTAGGTGTGAGCACGAGAGCGAAGTATCTCTGAGGATTCTCCAGCAGAGCCTGCAATATCGGAACCGCGAAGGCGGCAGTTTTGCCCGATCCGGTCTCCGCCAGTCCGATAATGTCCTTTCCTGCAGAATAAAATGTTTTTGTGAGTGTCAGGCAAAAATCAAATCAAACACTACTGGATTGTCATTAAACACGCACTACCACAGAGACTCATGCGATATTCTAGACGTACCATGCAGGCCATGAATGACATCAAAAAGTTACTTAATGCTCAATACTCGATATTCGCTGCGCATTATATTATCATGGTGTCCAGTAAAAAGTCCGTGCGAAATTCAATGACACTTTGAGGTTCTCATTTATGAAAAATGAAAATATGCATATCGCGGTAACATACAAAATAAGATTTTGTTTGATAGCCATTTTCGTTTGCGTTGGAACCGTTTCAGAAAAAAAACCTACTCACTATGCACAAATATATATATGTATCTTGGCAAAACTAAGATACACATTTTTTTAGCATGGTTGCTAGTGATATACATTTTGAAACAAGTTCAAATTTTAGGGGGAAATAAAAAATTCAAGGACAATTCTAAGACTTCAAGTACTGTTGGATACCATGATTATATTAGATCATATAGGCTATATTATGTTTCTTTATAAAAAGGTTTTCTCCCGTTGGTATTTACCACCGGGAGAAAACCCTTTTATTTATTAAAATAAATCACTTTTTTTAAATTGATTTAAATTAATAAATAGGAGCAGTCCGAGCGTACCTTGCAGCGTGAGGGGAATGGCCTCGCGTTGAATCTTCGTGGGAGCCTTCCATTTCAGGTCCTCGCAAGCAGTGCACAGTGCATCTACGACACCCTGAAAAATATTTAAATGAAAATAATGCAAAAAAAAAAATATACTGCGTAAAAAAATTTTCAAAACGTAAAACAGAAAAACAACCAACCAAATCCTTCCACGTGACTTCGGTCTGATCCTCCTCATCGGCTGGCACTTCCTCGCCGTCCTCGAGCATCGTTGATCCTCGTTGCTCCAAAATTATATTCACAACAATCACAAAACTCCTTTCTTAACCTCAAAAAACTGAAAAACGCATTTTCTTTGCGAACAACCGCTCGTCCGTGGTATTTGTGCGCTAACACCTAGTAACAACAGAACAACGAACTACTCCGAAGGACAGAAATAATTGTTTCTCAATACGAGAACTAACAGTGTATTTTTATTTATAAAATGTAACTCGAGAGAGTTCAACACGTGTGAATCTTCGGCTGCTCGGGCCAACAACTGTGTCCAGTCACTGGCGCCGCCACTCGTCAATAAAGCGAACCTCGATACGACAACAAAAATTATGTTGAAAAACGTTACTTTTTCGTTAATCCCTGCGACAAACTGCACTCTGGCAAACATTGACAAATATTTAAACAGTTGCTAAAAAAAAAGTCTGCAAAATATATCCACATTTTTATTTTTTACACACTGCATGTATCACTTGTGTGCTCGGTTTAAAAAACTCCGTCTATAAGCACAGAAGATACGCCCTTCTGCCTTTGGACACTCGACATTCCGCGCATAAAATACATATTAATTATATCGTAATAATATTCTCATAATAATAGTAAAAATATCTCCACATTAATAATAAAACAAAATCTCGCATGTAAAAAAGATTTAAGAGAACCCAATTAAAGACCGCAGCCGATTTTTAGAAGTGCAGATTTTTAATCTGTAAATGTCAATCGTAATAATAATAATGCATTAAATTATCATTATCATCATCATTATTATTATTGAATAATAATAATCGAAGGATGTACTTTTTTTCCAATGTTCGTCCTACGTTATTTATGTTATTAACGAAACTTCTCTCATCGCTGCATCTCGAAATCGGCAAACGTAAACGAATGACATTCGCGTGAGGCGTGGGTGTCCACGCGTCGTTGATGCCGCGCCTTATTCGATAAAAAGGCACACACACGAGCTCTCTCTCTCTCTCTCTCTCTCTCTCTCGCTCTCCCGAAGTCTCCGACAGTTTGTATCGGAGTCTACATAAATGGCATCGCATAGTATCGTCGATGAAACTTCAGCGAACCGATGGTGGGGATTCGGTAGCCCGTGTATACCTACTCTGTCCTCGCAGACGAATATGCGTTTACTGATGTATCCTATATGTTTTGCTATTCCAGTCGTTCAAGTTATGGCGCTCGGTTTGCACGAGAATCCGTGAGGTTTACTAGGCTAGAGGCGAGAGACGCGGCTCTCCTCTCATTTCGGCCGAGACTATATTATCCGGAGAGCGCAGAGCAACCGAGTTAGAGAGATCTACGATAGAAATCGAGAGCAACCACGGTGCGAGGGCTAAACCCGGACCGAGGAGAAGGAGGTGATACCGAGTTTTGCCATGTGACCGAAGAGTTTTAAGCTCAATCTCGCGAAATGGTCGTGCAGGGCACAGGTAATTATTAAACGCGCGACGCTGTACGGAGTTTCGCGCTATCCCGGCTAGGCTCGAACATCGAAACTCTACGAGTGTTCTCATTTCTTTTCTTCTCCCATCGATATCTCCCGAAGCTGGCAAAGTTTCCAAGGGCTCGAGGCACCCGGCCGGAAACCCGACGAAGAAGTCCCAGGAGAACGCGCAGTCGAAGGGCTCCGAAAAAACTGCGCGCGCATCGACGAAGGTAAAACTTCAGTCTTAGAATAAAATGAAAAAACTAATCGAATCGCTTCCTTCCGATCCGTGCTCTGCGACTTGCTTTTTCTTCCCTCTTCTCCTGCCGCCTCTCCAAAAATCTATTTTAACGTCGAAGCGAAATTAACACTTTCGCGCAAAAGCCGGCGGAGCACTTCCTGCGAGCTTCGGGCCAACTTCTTCTATTCATATTCGGTAGGAAGACACGGATTATTCGGTAGATCCATGATTCATCGTCCCGAGTACCTGAATTCATTAAAATAAATTTGCGACGTTATTTGAACAGCCCAAAAGCGGATGAGTGGGAAGTTTTTTTTTCTTTTTTTTTTTTTCTGCGCACACATACTTATCGTGATTTCCGGTGGCGATCGAACGTGAGAGAATTCGAAACTGATCGACGAAGACTCTCGTATGAAATGCCCTCCGAGCGGTTGGAAAATGCCGGACCGGATTATTTCAGTCTTCGGTTTCGTGCGAGTCCGATACACATATATATATATATATCGCACCGGAGCCTTCTATCTCGTACGTTACTGCGCTCTCTCGCTATTATTAGGTCTCAGTCATCGGAGTAGCTTCTGGCTCGCCGTCGTGTGTATGTACAGTGTGAAATAACACGTCGAAAGTGGCACGGCAACCGCTGATGCGTTGCTACGGAACGGCTCGCGAAATTCTAGAATAAAAGAAAAAAAGAAGAAATAATTAAATTAATCGAGGAGAAATATCGCTGGAGTTAAAAATTTACACGGCGAACAAAATCGAGGGTTGATAGAATTTTGTCGGGCGAAGAGATTCGAGATTATGATCGGTAGCGTCGTCGGCCGAAGCGTCGACGACGGGGTGGACAGCGCCTAGCGCGAGTTTCAGCGTTTTATGTGTTGAACTTCGAGTGGTCCGCCTCGCTTGTGACGTTGATGATCTCGTGCTCCGCGTTGAGGCCCTCTATAAGCATGACTCTCACGCGGTTCTCACTGTAAGTTTATACCTCCTCTTTGTCCGTTGTGAAGCAGCGATATTTTTTTTTTTTTTTTTTTGCACACTCCGGCGACGAAGTTCCTCGTGCCCTCGTAGCGCTGCGGGGGATTGCTTCTTTTTCGCTTCCTCGCGGGAGGGAATCTATGCTTCATGATCTTCCTTTGCAGATGAGGGATGCGGTCTTGCAGAAACGAAGCAATAACGTAGCGACCCCGAAATCGAAGCCATCCCTCGAAATTTATCGACCACCAGGTCAGCACATTCTTGAATTTATAACGATTCTGAAATGAAAAAGAGATACTGTGAGAATTTATTTTCACCTGGTCGATCTTATTTTTTCAGGTGTGAGATCCGACGGAATCACGGCAAATCCACAGCTGAACGTACACGCTAAAGAGTTCACGATGAAACACAACGATATTCATTCTTCGAAGTACGTACAAAACGAGACGGATGTTCGTGACTAAGTGAGAGACCACGTATTTATAGAAACGTAGATGTCAGGCGTTTGTCGTATTTTTGCTAATAGCCTCGTTGGTGTATTTTCTCTAAGATTTAAAAAATGACATTAAAAAAGAGTAAATTTAAAATTAACGAAAAAGCCCAGTGTAGAAAAAGCATGTCGCATGCTTAAAAACGAAAGATATCCGTAGCCTATAATAAAACATACAATGTAATAGTAACTAGCGGTTACGTTGGGTCGCGCGCTCGCAGTGGCTGTGTGAGTGTCTGTGAGTATCTGTGAATATCTGTGACTATCTGTGAATATCTCTGAGTATCTGTGAGTATCTGTGAGTATCTGCGAGTATTTGCGAGCACCTGTGAGCATCTGTGAGCATCTGTGAGCATCATGTGAGTATGCGTGTGAGTATCCGTGAGTATCTATGAGTACTCGTGAGCATCTATGAGTACCTGAGTATCCGTGTGAGTACCGTGTGAGTACCCCAGTGAGTATCCGTGTGAGTATTCGTGTCAGCATTTATGTGAGCACTTATGAGTATCTGTAAGTGTCTGTGGATACCTGTGAGCATCCGTGAGAATCTGTGAGCATTTCTGAGTATTTGTGATTATCTACGAGTACCTGAGTGAGTGTCCAATCAATATGAACTTTATTATTAAGTAGAAGATAATAAGTTCCCGGAGGGATAATAGTATAAATAATAGTATTGTTCTTACCATCTCAAGGTCCCAGATGAATTCGTCAGACAGATCGTCATTCTATCTTCAGCATAGTAAATCGAGCGGCAACATACATCGTTACTTGTACGCACAGCAGCAACAGTTGCAGCATTCTATGCATCAGCAGCAGCTGTCCCATCATCATCTCGGCGGTCCAGGAATACGACAGCCACACGCCCTCAACACGTCCGCCTCCAGCGGGAATATATTGCATGTGAGTTTAAAAAAAAATCCGTACACAAGAGACAGATCTTCGATGTTCGTAGAAACGGCACGATCTAATTTTATTTTACGTTTCCCTCCATCGTTCGCAGACATCCGGTCGAGTCCACTTCAGCGTCGATCAGAACGAATTAACGAAAATTACACCGGGTTCGCCCAAACCTGGAAAACTCACGAAATCATTGTCATTTGTATCCTCATATGGTTTGAAACGCTCCAAGAGTCTCACCTCGAACGACGTTCTCGCAGCGAAAGCTAAGAGTATATCGGATGCCGCGGAGCTCGGTAGGTTTCCCGCTGCCGTTCAGGATATCCTCATCAAAGCTATAGAAGGTATAAAATTATATTAGACAATACTTCGATAGAGATTCAATAAAGCAAATAAAAAAGGTGCGTAGTAATTTGCACATGACTTCCTCATTTATTATAATTTTGCGCATAGCTTTCTCTATGACAAAACTCGTTGATCGATTTTTGGCTTCCTCGTAGAGGAAGCTATGCACAAAATTGTAATAAATGAGGAAACCATTTGCAAAGGTACAAAGGTACCTTTACAAAAATTTATCTTGCTTATTTTTTTTTTTTTTTTACTGGTTTTATTTCTTCATAGGGGCATCTATGTTTTCTTTTTTTTAAATCGAGATTTTACTGTCAGAGTACTTAAAATAGTCTCAATCGTTGAGAAATGCGAGAAATGACTTGAATTGTATAAAACGATTGTAAGTCGGAAATGGCTTCAAATAACGAGTTGAAATTTGGTATACTAATAGAGTGGTCACGTCTCTTCCCTCGGTGCAATTACGGCAACATCGTCGGTGTATAGCTTTCGAACGCATGAAGAATTTTTTTGCGTCTCGCGATATTGCACGTTGAGTTTGGAATCTGTTGTGAAGTACGAATTAAAAAAGGAATTCGAAACCTTATAAAATGTTAACGGGTGAATCGATTTTTACTATATTCGACAGTGAACATGTTGAATTTTTTAGTCACATGTCTTAAAAAATATATAAGAGCTAGAGTGCAGAATAGTACATTTCGATACGAGTGCAGAAAAACTTTTTCGGACGAGTGTGAGTTTGCAGCACGAGCCGAAGGCGAGTGCTGCAATCACACGAGTTCAGAAAACGTTTTTCGCACGAGTATCGAACAAAATTTTCTGTCACGATGTCTGAAAATTGCGGTTTTCGCATGCGAAGGCGTGCGCAAAAATCGTCATTTTCCCACCAAGTGACAGAAAGATATTTTTTTGGAAAATTGAAAATGTCACGAAATCCACACCCCTCGACCGATTCTTACCAAATTCAATAGCGAAAACAATTTGATATTAGTGGATTCCTCTGGAAAGTTTCAGTCTGATAACTAAAAATTTGCAAAACCTAAAGCGAACACACTTTTCTCGAAAAACTCAAAATTTGATAAAACCTGAAAAAATGTTTCAATTATTGTGTAAATTGTAACAAACAAAGGGACCCAACTGCTCTATATGCGTGCTAAATTTCAACCCGATTGATAGAGCCGTTCTTGAGTTACAGACGGTTGAATTGTACACGCGTGACACATACACACATCCAGACTTTTTTCTAAATACAATGTTTCGATTGTTAGAAACATTCTGAACACATTCACATGAAAATCGCGAAAAAAAAATCATGAAAACAAAGCTTCCTCGTAGAGGGAGCAACTGGTCTACCTTTGGCTCATTCTTTCGCAGATCCGAATCTCCTCAATGCTCGAACGCTGATGGAATTGGTCAGACATATTCTCGAGAGGATCGTCGAGAACCGTCGCTACTCCGAGTCGGCTGCGAAAATCTGCATAACGGTCATAGAGGCGAGTAGTCAAAACTTTGTTTCTCAAACTGTGACAATATAAAAATACTGTCCAACTAACATAGTCAGATCCGTTTCTTAAAAAAAAAATCTAAATCTAACGAAAATATATCTTCTTCAACAGAAAGAAGTGAAAGAGACTTTTCTGGAGTCTCTGCTGAACTCTTGTCAGCAGTGGTATCAGGATCACAGTCGAGCCCTTCACGATGTCTCGGCTTGTCACCGTTTCGCGGCCTTCATGACATTCCTCAACGAAATGTATTGCCAGGTAACGCTATCCTCGACAGCGGTCGGACTTAATCCTACCATCTCTCACGCTTTGCTCCGCGAGAGAGAAAATACTGTAATCACTAGAGATTCCGAAGCGGAACGATTCAAGGATTATTATTTGTCGTATTTCTTCTTTTTTTTTTTGTTCATCTTCTTCTTCTTTGTCCCAACAGCTGAAGCGTCGTCAGTTGCAGCTAAAGACGCAGCAGGAAGGTGTACCACCCGGTCGCGTGCTCCTCACGCTTCTATGGAAGTGTTGCCAGGATTGTCTACAGCCACCGTTCGTTAATTCTCTTCCGGAAACCGATTGCCTATTCTTCATTCTCACTTGCATCGGCAAGGATCTCGACACCGAATTGCCGGCGCAGCTTCAACAGCTACTCGGCAGCGTCAGGGACGCTTTTCTCGCCGAAGATACATCGCTTCCGGCGACGAGAAAGACTCTTCTTCAGCTTATCGAACTTCACGCCGCCCACTGGCAACTTCCCGCGCCCGCCGTTGCTTACTATTATCCCGGATCTGCAAAATAAAGTCACGTCGATTAAACGATATATTAATAATAACGAGAAAAATAAAAGGAAGAAACGATCTTAATAAAAAAAAAAATTTCCATAAACCGGAGGTTGACGTTCTCTTTTTAAGTATCCGGTCTGGAATTTGCGGGAAAAAAATTGCCTAGTTCACGGTATCAATTACCTGTTTTTCTTTCTTTTTTTTTGCTCGAGAAGCCTTGGCTAATAGCTTCGCATCAAAGTCACGGTCATTGAGGTATTTATCAATCCGAGTAACGACGAGACCATGAGAGAACAGGTGCTCGGGGATATTCATTCTTGATCTTTTATGTTGCATAAAAGAGCCATCAGTCACTTGTCGCTCCGGATATGTAAGCGGTCGATTAAACATATACCGTTTTTAGAATCGAAACTGGAGATAGAGACAAGAATGAAATTTAGTCTGATCTATCATCAGAGGTGAGAGACCGAGGCGACCTCGTGCCAGCGGCTTATTCAGATCTCAAGGATTCCGGATGAAAATGTATCGTCACTTCGCAATTCATTCGATAGTCTTTGTCTCTATCTTGTTTCTTCCACTGGCTCGCTATGAAGAAATTAACCATAATTAACTAAGACGATTGAGCAGCTGAGGAAGCTATATAGCTTCCTTAACTGCTCAATTGAAGCTGCGCCGGTAATTGCCAAGCTGTGTCGAGGAAGCACCACAGCTTTCTTGGCTGCTGAATCGTCTCAGTGAATTCTGACGAAAGAAAAAAAAAATCCGTGCTTTCCTTTCGGTCATCTCGTCCTTGGGGATATTTCTTGCACCAATCGACTAATTAGTTTTCCAACGAAAACGTGCAATAAAAAGAAGAACCGTTATCCGTTGTCTGCTTGTTTGTTCCGGCTTGAAGGATCCGGCATCGAGGTGTGACGGATTGCGTTTGAGAAGAAAAAAAAAATATTCCGCACGTGTCCATCGCGCATGCGAGCCTGCACAGCTTTTTTTTTATATCTTCTTGTTCTTCTCTGTCGGCGATCACTTTACATCTTGAGGATGTGCGGCGTCCTTCGGGATAATCGATGGGCACGCATAGATCTCCGAAGACCGCTGAGAAGTGTCCGCTCTCCGTGCTCGGACAAGCTATTAAAAGCAAATAAACCGGATGCGTATAAACGATTGAAATCTTTCGGAATACGATCTCCAGATATTATCCGAGCGATACCTTTGACAATATGTATTATATAAAATTTTGCGACGCGCGCAAAGATTCCTGGATCGAGATGCTGGATCCTTGCGTAAGCGTGTGTGCGTCTCTCAAGGTCCCCGATGCAGGATGCAGCTCTCTCTGTTTGCTATAGATTTTTTTTTCTTCCCGACAGAGGACGAATAATGCAGTGGGTGAGGTCCTCGCGCGACGGGCCAAGTCCTTGAATTTTCCAGCTCCGAAGAAACCAAATAGCCGTTCGGCTGCCTTGATCTCGTTTTATCGCCTCTGGCGGGCTAAGTAGCTCAGGCGAGACCGTGTTGGGATGATGTCAGGACGATCGTGACCGTGTCTACCTTGGAGACGGAAAAGAAAAAAAAATGTATCAAACAGACCCCTCTTTTAAATAACAAAAACTGTTTTTTAAATAACACCGTCTTTAAAGAACATTGTCTTTTTTTCTGTCTTTAAAGAACACAGTTTTTAAAGAAATTTGTATTTAAAAAAAAACACTGTTTTTAAGGAACGCTGTCTTTTTTAAAGGACCTTGGTTTTTAAAAGAACATTGTCTCTTTTAAAGAACACTGTTTTTTAATGACCATGATTTTCATTTACGCTTATTCGTTGCAACGAATGATCGTAAAATAAAAATCGTTGCAACTAAAATTAAATGTGCAATATCTCCAATCCAGCTCTCAGAACTATATGAAAAGAGGGCGGGCCAAAATGGATCTTATAAAAAAAAAAATAAAATCAAAAAATCGCAGAAAATTAAAGGATCTCATCTCAAATCGATCTGTCTGTTTAGCCCCGCCCTCTCCTGCCGGACTCCCACCGCGTGAACCGGTAAATCTATTCCGATAGTTCCAATTGATCGAAATCTGCCCGTCACTCTCCGGTATTTCTCGATCGCATTATGACCATCGTCGTTGTCCCCGTTCGACCTTGCCTCGTCGGCATCATCTCGTTCGTAATTTCTCGCATACCTACGCATCGTCGATACACGCCAGAGGGACAAAGCTACGGAGGTACTCGACGGAAAGAGAAAGACGATCGTTACAAAGAGTCTCCCCTGTCCCCCTCCAGATGGGTGCGTTATGACGTCGATCGGAGAGCCGTGCCATGCTGGCAAGTGTCTCGGTGGTGAGTCTCGGCGAGCCAGTGCGGCTCGGGGCTCGCGGGAACGAAACAAATAGGCCGGCGACTTTCACCGCCGAGATCCGCGCGCGGCGAGACCGCCGAGCTCGGCAGTTGTACCTCTTGCCCGAGCTAATGGAGAGTCCCAACGAGTCAGCAACTCCGGCATACGAAAGCAACGACGAGTTCTCTTGTATTCTTCCATCTCCGTTTCTCGCCTGTTCTCGACGTCCGATTTTCTCTCCCTCGACGGCGCGGGTTTCATCGGTAGCTGGACGAGACGCCGAGTGGGGGACGAAACACCTCGACGACTTCACTTCGCCACACGAGGTGTACACTCCCCCTTGTCGAACGGTCAATTCCATTTTTTTTGTCTTCTTTCTTTTTTTTTTCTTCCCACAAGTCTCCGAGTGCACGTGATATCTTGCGGGTCTCTCGCTTTAACGTATTTTAATTTCTTTGTATCTAATGTGCGGATTAACATCCGTCTGGCTCGCGCTCTCGATTTCGTTGAGCCACATATCCGCTCGGTGAGAACGGAGCAGGATCGACGCTCGACGATCTCAGGCCAGTGAATCTTCTCGGAATAATTTTCTTCCTGTCGTGTTCTGCCTTTGCGACGACTTTCTTCCCTTCTTCTTCTTCTTCTGCTTCCTCTTCTCTCGCTTCCAATCTTGGTCGGATAAGAGACTCGGACTCCCTCCCTCCTCGCCGCCCGTCGCCGCTCGGCGAGCCGACCGCCTCAGTCCTCTCGGATTCAGCATGCACAGTCGCTAGCACGAAGTCGCGAGAGCACGAACCTGCGAGAGACAGAGTCGGTGTGCGTTCGCGGACGTGTGAGATGCCCGAGAGTCAGCCGTGGAATATCATCGACGGCGACGACGGACGTACGAGGGGAGACGGACGGAGTGTTTAAGTCAATAAACGTAATATGTCGAAGTGCACGTTCATCGTTGTCGCCCTGTGTACATTGTTCGCCGATGCGAGAAACGAGACTTCTTCAGCGGCCGCCGAAAATGCCGGTACGTATCATCTTCATTCTCGTGTCTTCCTGAAAAAAAAAATAATAATAATAAAATAGAAAAAATATTAATATCGATGGATATATGAATAGTGGTGGGAAAAAAATGAGCGGATGATCGTCGAGACTCGAGATGAGATATCGTTACCGTGAGGTCGGTGAGTTTAACGCCTGGGACATTACGTTGGAGGCTTTGTCAGTGATTCAAACGAGCTCCGGTCACACACGCGCCGCCGTTGCGACTCGGCCGTGGGATCATCGATCTGGAATTAATGCCGTTCGATTAATATTTCATCGTCGATCTTCGATAGGAAATACTAACGATGCTCTTGGCATTTTGCAATTTTTATGCAACACTTTTCATCTCGATTATTGTATCGCGAACCAATTTGCGACTTTGTGCTTTCATAAAAATCCCGACACCACTCGAACCAGTGCAATTTATTTCTGTTCGTGCCTAGAGCAGTCGTCGATCAAATATAAAAATGAAAGAACTTTGAAAGATCCGGTTGAGAGGCGGATGTAATCTACTTGGGTTTAAACGCTCGTCCGTTACGTGCCGAGAGACGGGTATACATTATCGTGTTCAACGGAGTTCTGTTACCAGTGAAAGCTGCCACTCGCTTTTCGTTAACGAAATCGCTCCGGTAACGGTAAATTCATATCGGCACCGTAGAATCTGGCTCGCCGATTCTTCGATCCTCGAGGAGGGCTCAATTTATTTTCTTCTTCTTCGATCGATCGTCCCCGATCGAGAAGCGCAAACCAAATCGATCACGAAGGAATGCTGCCTCCGGTTGTTCGACCTCGTGTCCTGCAAAAGAAAAAATATTTTAATTTCTAAAGCCAAAAATTCGTTTCTCGCGTTCGCCGATTCTTCGATCTTCGAGGCGAGCTCCATTTTTTTTTCTTCTTCGATGGATCGTCTCCTATTAAAAAGCGAAGACCAAATCGATCAAGAAAAAATGCCACCTCCAGTTGTTCGCCCTCATGCTCTGTAAAAGAAAAAACAATTCAATTTCTAAAGATAAAAGTTTGTTCCTCGCGCTCGCCGATTCTTCGATCCTCGAGGAGGGCTTCATTTTTTTTCTTCTTCGATGGATCGTCCCCGGTCGAGAAGCGCAAACCAATTTTATCACGACGAAACGCTGCCTCCGATTGTTCGGCCTTTTGTTCTGTAAAACAAAAAGAATTCAGTTTCTAAAGAATTCGTTCCTCGCGCTCGTTGATTGTTCGCGTACTACAAACGTGACGATTGTTCGAGCAGAGAATACACGCTTATCTCCCTCCGCGAGGGCGTTTTCAGTAAAGAATCGTGTTTCTTTTTTCTTCCTTTTTTTTTTCTCTCGCGTACGCAACGACTAAGCGACTCAGGCAAACATTGGGATTCCCATGTTAGCGGCTACCAGCCCGAACGAGTAACGGCGACCTCAACGATACTTCGAATATCTGGGACGTGATAATCGTGGCCCCGATGACTCGCGTTAGAAAATTATTCTACGGACTCTACGGACTCCGAGAAAAGGCTCACCGCGCGATCGTTAAGTCGTTCCTTTGCAGATGCAAAAAAAAATGCAAAAATAAAAGGAAGATAAAAAAAATATGACTTGAATATAGATGGGCAGCTAAGCAGGCAAGAAGCGCGAGAACGTTCGAACAATAAACATTGCGCAAGCAAATTTTCGAATTTCTTCTCACGCTTCTAACTTTCCTCTGCACCGAGTTCGATCTAAATTTAAAAAATGCTCGAGCTCGAGCATGCGAAAATCGAACGGCGCTTCCGGAATGCCTGAAGCTATTGTGAGGTAATAACGAATTTCGATCGAGTCGTCGTGCACGTACCGAGGCGGTTGTGTGTGGTAATTCAACACGAGGAAGTTTGTTGCACCTGAGGCCGATACACGTTTGTCAAGCTTTATCGCTTTGTCATCTGTCGAAGAACTCCCGTGCATATGTGTGTACGTGTGTATCCTCGTGAGACATTTCTATACTCGTCCGTAGGATACGGATACTGTACGGGAACAGCCGCAGGCCCCCCCGGGCGATAGATCGACGTCCACGAAGATTGATAGATACACGCCGAGTTCCGAGTTCCTCGATGAATTCTTCGGGCTTCCCGGCTGATCTATCCTCCACGGTATTTCCTACGAACAGAGAGATCGAATGGATTATTATTATCGTCCGCGAAATCGTCATCGTTAAGTCATCTATGAAAGAATCATTTTTTTATTTTTGGCTTTATACCCGAGCCTTATTCACGAGAAGATAACATTTTTAGCTTCAGTGTCTCCGGTGAAATTAATAAAAATATTGACAAATTTAAATTAACAAAAAGATCACCTATAAATACATCGTTAAGCCGTGTGTGAGCGAATCGTTATTCTTTATTTATTTTATACTCGAGTCGCATTCACGAGCGTATAAAAATTGTTGCTTTATTGCCTCCAGTAAAATTAATAAAAATATTGAAAAATTTTTATGATAAAAAAAGATCGCCTGTAAATACATCGAACCGTCTATAGAGTACCGAAGGTGAACCGTCTAGCTTGCGTAATTGAGCACCGTCATCGGAATTCGCATTATTGAGATGTACAGGAACGCGCCGATTGCGTTATTAGACCCGAGTTTTGCCCCCTCGCGCGCGCCGTCGCAATTGGCTTCGTTCCGCGGGTTCATCAACTGCGAGTAACGGCATCGATGATTCCCCCTCGCTTTTTTATTTTCTTCACTCTGTGTCGCACCGCTGTTAATAATTGAACGTCGATATTGCGTAGGTGGCTTGCATAGTTATACCGAGAAGCAGCGATACGATGGATGGTACAACAACCTTGCGCATCCGGACTGGGGATCCGTTGGCAAGTATCCGATATCTTTTTTTCTCCACTGTAAAAAAAATAAATAAAATAAATGAACGTTGTTGGAATAATTAACGAACATAAAATTGATCCGTAGAGAGTCGACTCATTCGCAAAGTACCTGCGGCTTATTCCGATGGAGTTTACATGATGGCAGGACAGGACAGACCGTCCCCACGGAAGCTCAGCGATCTCTTCATGCAGGGGGACGATGGTATTCCCTCCATGAAGAACAGAACGGCTCTCTTCGCATTCTTCGGTTCGTCTAACGATACTTCGATGTTTTATAAACCGTTGGCCTGTAGTCAAAAATTAAAGATTAAAAATACTGAAGATTAATTGGAGAGGTTGGAGCGCTCCACACTAGTCAAAGTAACGCTACATTTTTACAATCGTTTATATAGACTTTTATGCATCTAATGATTATAGTGGATGGTTATTTGTGATAGAGCAGGTGTCGTTAACGTGGAAAAACATTAATTGCAATGGGTTTGCAAAAATATTAAATTATTGGGGCTCATTTTCGTAAAAGTACATATTCGTTCAGGTTTTTCAAAGAATAATACGTAATTTTCGCTTGATGTTTATGTATTGCGCCTCATTTCCCGTCCTTGAAAGATTCTCCACGAATTCCCTATCCAGATATTCGAGAGTATTTTCCGTTTAAAAATTGCAACTGTTTGTTTATAAAGGAATTTCGTCGATGAATACACAAAAGGCTGTTTCATTTTTAATCGGAAAATATTATCAAATATCTTGATGATGAATTCGTAAAGCATCTTCCAAGGACGAGAATGAGCTGCCACACATCAAAATCGAGGAAAAATTACAGATTATTATTTTTCCTAACTGAACGAATATGTGTCATTTCGAACATAAGCACAAACCAATTAATATTTTTACAAATCTATTTTACAGATGTTTTTCTGCGTTACAGACATCTACTGTAATACAAATGACAATTCACTATAGTCAATAGACGCGTAAAAGTTTGTAGAAACAACTTTCAAAATGTAGCACTCATCTGACGAGTGTAAAGCGCTCCAACCTCCTTAAGAAAAATTAAAAATCAATTCGTACAAAAATTTTCAGGCCAAATGGTAACGTCGGAGATAATAATGGCGAGCGAGAGTGGTTGCCCGTTGGAGTTTCATCGAATCGACGTGGACAAGTGTGATCCGATGTTCGACAAGGATTGCCAGGGCAACAAGTACATTCCATTTTTACGTGCCGACTACGATCGCAAGACCGGGCACAGTCCGAACAGTCCTCGCGAACAGGTAACTCGCGATTCTTACTTGAATTTCTTTTTTCTACTGTGCCACACAAAGAAATAATATGCAACAATTGTTGCCGCCTCGAATAATTTCCACGCGGGATATTACATTAAAATTAATTAGCATAAAGACGTTCGAGGGCCGTGAGCGGGGAGAGAAAATCGAGAAATAGCTGTGATTACGTGAGATTGCAGATAAACAAAGTAACGAGCTGGATAGACGGGAGTTTCGTGTATTCGAGCAGTGAGGCTTGGGCAAATACTATGAGATCGTTTAGAAACGGTAGTTTCCTAATGGAACCAACGAGACAATTTCCCGTGCGTAACACCATGCGAGCACCGCTCTTCAACAACGCTGTACCCAGTGTAATGCGTATGCTCAGCCCGGAACGTCTTTATCGTGAGTATTATATTCTTCCTTTTTTTTTTTCTTTTTTCTTTATCTTTTCACGTCCAATGAAAACGACGAACTGTCGCAACATCTTCTGGCGAACAGGCGTGCTGGTCTCTTCGTTTCGAAACTGCATTTGCACATCAAATTGTTAGTCTGCAACAGAGAGAAAAGAAGATGATTATAGATCCACCGAATCGATACAAAGTCTTCATGCGTAAAATTACACAGATTATAGAAAACAGTAATTCACATAAATAAATAATTGTAATCATTATACGACAAATTAATTAAAAAATTATGTACGATTGTTTTCAAGTAAAATTGACACAAAGTTTTCATGCGTAACATTGCAAATATTATAGAAAATAATAATTCATATAGATCAATAATTATAGTAATTGTATAAGTTCATTTTTTTAAATTACGTACGATTTTCCTAAAGTGTATTTCCTTTAAGTTTTGGGAGACCCGAGAACGAATCAGCATCCTCCGCTGCTGGCATTCGGCATATTGTTTTATCGATGGCACAACGTGATAGCCGCTCGGGTGCAGAATCAAAATCCCGGAATGTCGGACGAGGAAGTTTTTCAGCGTACTCGGAGAATAGTCGTCGGCACGCTCCAGGTATTTTCATTGATTCATTACATCAGTTGGATCTGTATCGATCTCGATAAATTTGAATTGCTTGACACACTTTTTTTTTCTTCCTGTAACTGAGACTCGCACTCGACAGAGATGCGGGTTGTGATTAAAGGACGAGCAGCCTCGCTCCGCAGATCGGAACGAGCCATTATAATATTCGAGGCTACTGAGCCACGCGAGACTAATGAGAGCGTCTCACTATGACACAGTTTTCAAACAGCTGCTGATTAATGTAACGGATCGACGTGACACTTACGATTTGTGAGAGATGCACAGTTACCGTCAAAGAATTTTTTTTCTTCTCGCTCATTCCACCATTTTCTTGTTAATAAACCGACGTCACTTAAATTGATTTTATAATTTCTGTTGCAAACGGTAGAATCTGTTTGATCTCAAAATTGAACTCCGAAGACAGCGACCGAAGAATATTTACAAATTCAGATTTGTTACATGAAATTATAATAGAGCATGATTTCACCGTCTTGGTTTGTGTTAGGCTCATGGTAGGCCCGTAGGTATCAACACGCGTGCCGTTATAACATTTTCTGCGAGCACCAGGCCTGAGTCATAAATATAGTTACTTGAAGACATAAATAAAAATATTAAATTTATTTGCAGATATATTTTTTCCATTTGTACAGAAAAAAATATATCTTCACAATTCTTTAAATTTGTTCAAATATTTTAAATCGTTTTAAACGACTAATACTTTAGGTACAATTATTTTTTCTTCTATTGCAGAACATTATAATGTACGAGTATCTTCCGGTTCTCCTGGACGAGGAGATCCCGACCTACAGTGGCTACAAGCCCGATCTTCATCCTGGAATAAGTCACGTATTTCAGAGCGCGGCCTTTCGATTCGGTCACACGATGATACCGCCGGGTATATATCGCCGTGACGAAAGTTGCAACTTTCGAAAAACACGTACGGGCCAAGCTGCAATAAGGCTTTGCGCTACCTGGTGGGACTCGAATGTGAGTGAGTGCGAAGATATTATCGGTTCCTTAACGAGATGATTTCCTTCGCGAATATTCCCTCGATCGTCGACCGTTCGCTCGGTCGGTATAATTAGAGTGCTCGGAAATTTCGAGGCCACGAGCTAGATCAATAATTGCCACGAGCTGGGAAAACTGTGTCAAGCATTTCTGTAACAAAAAAAAAGCACCCACATTATTGTTGATCGAAGGTTTAAATTTTTATCGCCAAGAGTTGAATAAATTTGCATACATAGTCCCGAGCGATTTTCCCGTGCCATAGCAAAGTCCGCGGTGCAGTATGGATTATTAAAGTTGGGCCTCTATCGACAGGAAGTACTGGAAAACAGCACGATCGAGGAGCTCATAATGGGAATGAGCTCGCAGATAGCTGAGAAAGAGGACAATCTCCTCAGCAACGACATAAGAAACAATCTTTTCGGCCCGATGGAATTTTCGCGTCGGGATCTCGGAGCTCTCAACATAATGCGGGGACGTGACAACGGTCTGTCCGATTACAATACAGCGAGAGCCCACTTCAAATTGCCCCGAAGAAAAACTTGGAACGACATAAATCCTGGATTCTTCGAAAAAAATCCGGATTTGCTCCAAACGCTGATGGAGATTCACGAAGACGATATCGACAATGTCGATGTCTACGTCGGTGGAATGCTGGAGTCCAGCGCTGGACCCGGCGAACTCTTCACCGCCGTAATCAAAGATCAATTCTTGCGGTTGAGAGACTCCGATCGCTTCTGGTTCGAAAACGAAGATACCGGGTGAGATTTTTATTTCCTCGTCGATAAACGTCCTTCTGTAAAAAAAAAACAAAACAAAAAAAAAATAGAAACAGACGAATGACATTTTTTATAACGTGTGAGGCAGAATAATAATAATCTATATCATTATTTTTTAAATTAAATTCCATTAAATGAATTTCCGCCGGAACAGAATCTTCACAAAGGGAGAGATCGAAGAAATAAGGAAAGTCACACTGTGGGACGTTATAACGAACTCTACGACAATAACTGCGGAAGGAATTCAGAGAAACGTCTTCGTGTGGAACGAGGATGATCCCTGTCCTCAGCCTTTTCAACTGAATTCTTCCGTCCTCGACGATTGCGTGCCACTTCAACGTTGCGACTACTTCGAGGTAATAATATAAAAAAAATAACAATAACTCGCTGGCATGCACTCAATGGATAAAAAATACGTGGTCGTTTTCACAAAATTACTAACCGGGAATTGCGCTAAAGAGGACGGTATAGCGTGCTCTTTACAGCAGGCAATTACAGATACGAGAGGCTTTTGGTCATTAAATGACTAATTGGAGTCGTCAAATGAAAAAAATGAGAAATTAGAAATTACGTGAGCCCGATTGTTGTACAATTAAGGATTAATCGTACTCTTGCAGGGAAGCGAGCTGGTCTACATCTACGCCTGCGTGTTCCTGGGCTTCATACCGATTCTCTCGGCCGGCGTGGCCTACGGTCTCGTGAAGCTTCAGAATCGTCGTCGCCGTCGTCTGCGCATACTTCAGGAAGCGATACGCCGTCGAAACGACCGTCGCATATGTGTCGACAAGATGATAGTGCGCGAGTGGCTGCACGCTAATCATCGTCGTCTCGTGAAAGTTAAATTCGGTCCGGAAGCTGCGCTTCACATAGTCGACAGGAAGGGCGAGAAATTGCGCACTTTCGATTTCAACAACGTGAACGCAATCGCCATGGAAGAATCGCAGGTGAGTCGACGAACGGCTCGTGGAAAATTGCCCCGAGACTGCAATCTTCGATAGAATTCCAGGGCTCGTCCTCTAGGCCGTACGTGCTTCACTTATCGATTTCGCGTTCGCGCTCTTCGATTGCGAAACGATAAGTGGACGGTGTACAGAAGTCGGAGCGAGCGCGTGAAAGTAAACTCTTCTCTCATGTAGAACGGCGCTCGCCGGGCGGGCGGGGTGAGGAAGACCGGCTAACATCGGTGCATCCTTTATTTGTTCCAGGAAAGCGAAACCGGTCAGAGGAAGGCGCTGGTACTGCTGCGAATTCCACGGGACTACGACCTCGTCCTTGAACTCGATTCGCTGAGCTCGCGCAGAAAGTTCATCGCGAAATTGGAAACATTTCTCACTTCGCACAAGAAGCATTTCACGCTTACGCAAACGAATCGCGACATAATGCTTGCCAAAGCGGAAACCAAAGAGCGAAGACAGAAGAAACTCGAGCAGGTGGGAGAACCGTGGTTGTTCCTAAAAAAAAAATACAAACGTAGATTTAGAGATCGTACTTCAATTTTTTTTTTTTTAATTTCCGAAAGTTTTTCCGAGAAGCATACGCCCTGACCTTCGGTCTGCGTCCGGGGGAGAGGAGAAGAAGATCGGACGACAGCAGCAGCGGCGAGGTGGTGACGGTGATGAGAACGTCTCTGTCCAAAAGCGAATTCGCCAGCGCTCTGGGTATGCGAGCCGACGCTGTTTTCGTTAAGAAGATGTTCCACATCGTCGACAAGGACGGCGACGGTCGAATATCCTTTCAGGAATTTCTCGACACTGTTTTGCTGTTCTCCAGAGGCAAGACCGAGGACAAGCTTCGAATTATATTCGACATGTGCGACAACGATTGCAACGGCGTTATCGACAAGGAAGAACTCTCCGAGATGCTCAGGTCGCTCGTCGAAATCGCGAGAACCACGAGCCTCTCCGACGATCACGTTACCGAGCTGATAGACGGCATGTTCCAGGTGATGAAAACTTTTTCATTCCAGCCCCGAAGTACCTGCAACAAACAATCCCATGACAATTTCTGTTTTCGAAGGTCCCTTCTTTTTTTTGTTGTCTTTGACGGTTGTCTTCGATGGTTTTCTTCTACGCGTGTCATTGACACTTGTCTTTGATGGAATTTATTGAGAATATACTGTAATTTTTTGTTTTACCATTACAATTGCAGGGCGCCGGTCTTGAGAGGAAAGACTACCTAACTTACAACGACTTCAAGCTGATGATGAACGAGTACAAGGGCGACTTCGTCGCCATAGGCTTGGACTGCAAGGGAGCCAAGCAAAATTTCCTCGACACGTCGACGAACGTAGCTCGAATGACGAGCTTTCACATCGACCATCTGCCCCAGGACGATTCGAAGAGCTGGCTTCGCGAACAGTGGGACGGAATGTCGACGTTTCTGGAAGAGAATCGTCAGAATATCTTCTACCTTTTCATATTCTACGTAATTACTATAGCGCTGTTCGTCGAGAGATTCATACGTGAGTTTAATTGATTTTGTTTTTAGACAAATTTCTAGATTCTTCCGCGAACGCTTCGACTAATTCCTTCGACCGTTCGCCAGATTACTCCTTCATGGCGGAACACACCGACCTTCGTCATATAATGGGCGTCGGGATAGCGATAACCCGAGGATCCGCCGCTGCTCTTTCGTTCTGCTACAGCTTGCTGCTTCTCACAATGTCGCGAAATTTGTTGACGAAACTTAAAGAGTTTTCCATACAGCAGTACATTCCTCTCGACTCTCACATCCAGTTTCACAAGATCGCAGCTTGCACGGCATTGTTCTTCTCGGTTCTTCACACCGTCGGGCACATTGTGAATTTTTATCACGTCTCGACCCAACCGATCGCGCATCTCCGATGCATGACGAGCGAGCTCAGCTTTCCCAGCGATGCCAGGCCGACGATATCCTTCTGGCTCTTCAAGACTGTCACAGGTGAAGCGTTTTCTGAAATTGCATAATTCTTCAACGATCATCAAGTCCGATTGATAACATTTCTTTCTATTTTTTTTTGTACATTTAGGTCTCACCGGTATTCTTTTGTTCATCGTAATGACAATCATATTCGTATTCGCCCACCCGACGATTCGGCAGAAGGCTTACAAGTTCTTCTGGTCGACCCACAGCCTCTACGTGCTCCTCTACGCTCTGTGCTTGATTCACGGACTGGCGAGGCTCACCGGTGGTCCCAGGTTCTGGATATTCTTCATCGGACCGGCTATCGTCTATGCGCTCGATAAGGTAATAGAATAAATCAATTCCTCACTCAACTTTTTCAGAGTTGTTTACTCAGCGATGCGGATGAAAGCCACGTTATCTTGCCGAAAAACCTTAATCGGCCGAATCGACGTATGGTCAAAAAAATCATGTGTCCGAACGTACTTCTTCCGAATCGTCAAACTTCTGAAACTATGCTATTTTCAAAGAGCAACGTAGAACGGAAATTCGGAATAATAAAGTTTTGGAAATTTGGCTATTCGAAAAACTAAAGATGCAGCAGTTTGACGATTCGGAAAAATAAAGATGCAGCAGTTTGCCAATTCGCAAATATAAAGTTTCGGAAGTTCGACGATGCGGAAGAAATATGTTCGGCCCCCTTGGCTTTTCGGCAATATAGTTTCCGGATGAGAGATCGAATACAATTTTCTTCGCAGGTCGTGAGTCTGCGAACCAAGTACATGGCTCTGGACATAATAGAGACCGAGCTTCTTCCCTCGGACGTCATAAAGATAAAATTCTATCGTCCACCGAATCTGAAGTATCTTTCCGGCCAGTGGGTAAGACTGGCCTGCACGGTCTTTGGATCCAACGAGTTCCACTCGTTCACCCTGACTTCGGCGCCCCACGAGAACTTCCTCTCGTGCCACATAAAGGCCCAGGGCCCTTGGACTTGGAAGCTCAGAAATTACTTCGATCCTTGCAACTACAATCCCGAGGACGAGCATCCCAAGATCAGGATTGAGGGACCGTTCGGCGGCGGCAATCAGGACTGGTACAAGTTCGAAGTTGCTGTGATGGTCGGCGGTGGAATCGGCGTTACTCCTTACGCCTCCATGCTCAACGATCTCGTCTTCGGAACCTCGACGAATCGATATTCCGGCGTTGCCTGCAAAAAGGTTTTAAAATTTATCCATTTCTTCTGTCGTAGCGTTTGTGTTGTTTTCTTACATTTTTCTCCACTTCATTTTTTAAATCAAGGTATACTTCCTATGGATATGCCCGTCGCACAAACACTTCGAGTGGTTCATCGACGTGCTGCGCGACGTCGAGCGCAAGGACGTCACCGACGTACTCGAGATCCATATATTCATAACGCAATTCTTTCACAAGTTCGATCTTCGAACGACCATGCTTGTGAGTACAAAAAAAATGTATCTTAGTACAGTGCGTTGATTTAATCTGGATCGCTGCATTTTTTTTCTTCTTTTTTTCAAAGAAATTAATTTAATGTTTTTGCAGTACATATGCGAGCACCATTTCCAGAGGCTCTCGAAGAAGAGTATATTCACGGGTCTCAAAGCGATCAATCACTTTGGTCGCCCGGATATGACGTCGATCTTAAAATTCATACAGAAGAAGCACAGCTACGTGAGTACTCATTATTATTATTATTACTTTTTTCAATAAAAATAAAAGTGCAATTCATCTTAATCCGAGTGTCTCGGCTTAATTTTTCTCCAGGTTAGCAAAATAGGAGTATTCAGCTGTGGTCCACGTCCCCTGACGAAGAGCGTCATGTCGGGCTGCGACGAGGTGAACAAAGGCCGTAGATTGCCCTACTTCATACATCACTTCGAGAACTTCGGCTGAACTTCTTCATCGTCCCACGCAGCAAAAATGCTCATTTTTTGTTCCTCCGTGGGCTCCGACTCTCGATATAACATAGCTCATTGCGACGATAACAAAAAAAAACAAAACAAAAAAATCTGTAAATATTGTATGTAAGAGACGGTGTGTCTGTCGATTGCGTGTGAGAACATGTATAATTTATACCGTGAACGAAGGAGAGAAAGGTTTGGTGTATGGAGAAAAACAAAAAAAAACAAACTATTATTTAATTAATTGTAAAGTGAAACAAAAAAAGAAATCAACGAGACGATATAAATTATTAAGACAACGGAGTCTGAAAATAAATCAAAGTATACTCATCGTCGACGAAACGAGTGACTTCGTTTTTTCGCCTCCATCCTCGACCCTCTTGCGGACAAGCCTCGACTGGCCACAGACCAGCCTCTCGATCCTGCGTCCTTGAAGTTCAAGGCGCGAAGAACGTGAAATAAAAAAAAAACAGAAGAAAAAAAAACAATGAATAATCGGTAAAAAATAAAAATTTCTTATCGACCCTGAACCAGATATCTCGATGAAGAAACACAATGGAAAGCTTACACGCATCGACGAAATTTTCGACACGCCGTTTTAAGTGCCCGGTCGCGCGGCCGCACGTCGTTCACCCTTGCTTTCGCTTCGAGCGAGGTCTTCTTTGGCAATCATGCATGGCTGGCAACGGCGGAACGGTGCATTCTTACGCGACGATTATCACGATGTACGCTTATTATCTATCGCCACGAAATATCTCTCGACAAATTACAATTCACAACAGCGTTAATTTTTATTCGAGACTGTTTGGTTAAATTAAATTATTTTTTAAATACGATAATAAGTTATATGCGACGACGTTTTAAATAATTCGATGGCGTAATTTATGTAATGTCTGTATGCAATTAATGTAAAACGCACTCGTGCGACTCAGGATTTTTTTTTCAACGAAGGAGGAATTAATTTATCACTCTGCGCGGAACCGTCGGAAAGGGATACGACCAGTTGTTGCTCTTGCCCGCTTCCTCGTTAGAGTCCCGATGAAAATCCGATTGCTCGTGCGACACGTAGCCGCGATTTACAACTCCCTGGTGATCTTGCTGCTGCGAGGACTGCGACGGTGCGCTGTGCTGGACGCTGTGCTGATGATGCTGCGACTGCTTTGGCTCGTCGTTGTTCAACTTTGTCGAGAGTTGACTGCAAATAAAATTGTGCGTCAAACGAAATTGCTAAATAAATTAATTTTAAAAAAGCCGCCGCCATTAACTTTTGCGATGGAGACCGATATCGAATCCATAAACCGTACTTGATAAAAGTGTCCTCGATCTTGGGTAATTTTCTCCTGACGTTTCTCGTATCGAAGCTCTCCTCGATAATGACGTGCCTGTCATACGGTGTGTCGTAGTCGACTTCCAGTATCGTGGAGAATTGATGTGGAAATATCAGATCTATTGCTGTGATAACGACTCCGCTGAAGAGACAGCCGATACCTGAACGAAAAATTTCATAGAGATTACATTTGTCGATTTACACTACAGATATTTTATATTTAGCTGATGGAAGAGGCGGCGAGCAAATGGAATGGTAAAAGGCTCGAACAGTTAAACTAGTGAAAGTCTCGGTAAGGAGGTACTCAGGTCCCCTGACCTTTCTTTCTCAGGCGACTCTCTGTCCCTCACCTTTGTCAGGAAAAACAGCTGGACTCGATCTCAATGCTTTGCATACACTTTTTCTCGGGAGGTCTGAATGAATCGGTGGATATAACAAGAATAATAAACATCGGTCGAGCAAATACCGGTCAGCCTGCTAATAGAACTCGCGATAGACCTTTTTTTGTCGATTTATTTTTCGACGCGACAACATTCGAGCGGGCCGTTCACTCGTGACACACTCCGATGTCTCAATAGTTCGCGTGCGATACGAAAACGATACGGATATTTAAGAACGATTTTTTTTTTAAATCTCTGAGCAAGAAATTGTATCTCGAAGTTTCGTCATGGATATTTTTCAGATTTTGTTACCATTCCAGTTGCACGCATTTTTGTATGCACCACATACGTTTTTTTTTAAGTTCGAGCTAGCGAAAATGTGTCGCGGACTCACCAGCTACGAGCACGAGCCAGTAATTCCATCCGAAATTGAATACAAGAATCGACCCGTCGACATGCGCGACGAGGGGCTCGCAGGGCAGCAAAGACCAGTAGGTGAGATTGGTGAGAAGCATCCACAGACCGGTGAATATCATGCTGTAAGCCCCGTATCGTGGTACGACCATCAGCAGTAGATTCATCATTATCCAAGCGGCGAAGGAAGTCCTTGAAACATATATACACACGTCATGACGAGAAAACGATTACCGATAGCTCGGGAGATCCAGGGGTACCGCGCGCCGCGCTCCTTGACGACTCGTAACTGTCGCTGCTAATGAACGTTCACTTCGGAGAATCACATCAATTAACCGACCTCGGATGGAGATTCTTCGTTTATCGCGGATAAGTTCATAGCTGCACGTCTCGCCACGCCGATCGCGACTTTGGATATCGAAGATGCGAGTACGATAAAAAAAATTTCAAAACCGCACGCCAAGATATTTTTCCATCTAGCTCAAGATCGCGAATGCGAGTTCTTGAAACGAAAAAAAAAATAAAAAATGTTCTGTATGGAACCAACCAGAGCATTATCGAAGAGTAGTGTTTGATCTCCGATAGGGATTTTTCGTTTATCACGGATGAGTTTGCAGCTGCTCGTGTCACCGCGCCGATCGAGACACTGAATAGATAAAAATAATTTTGAAAACCGCATGTGAAGACATTTTTCCATTTAACTCGAGAACGCGATCTTGAAAAGTAAAAAAAAATAAAAAATGTTAAGTATGGACTAACCAGAGCATTATCGAGGAGTAGTGTCCAGCCTCTCGGTACTTGCTGCCCCAGGAGAAACCCTCCTGATGAAGACTGAAGTACTCGGCGAGTGAAATAATCGGAAAGGGAGCCCCGCGATAGAGAGCCTCTTTGAAAGAATTCGTCATCTCGTTTGGACTACGCCACCAGAATCTCTCATTGTACTCGACGTCCCCACTGCCATCGCTCTCCGGATAGACTGAAAAAAAAATCGCAAATTTACACAAACACTACACTCAAAAAAAAATTTTTAATTATATACCAGTTTTTGCATAAAAACTTCGAGTCCGGTACATGAAATATCATACGAATTTTTTTGTACCGTGTACGTCAACCCTTCACCTCTGGGATCGACGAAAGGTTTACACGGCTCGATTATTAAGAAAATGCCGTACAACATTTTGCACTTTGATGGTGTAGAAACCGAATTTATTGCAAACATCAATATCATTGTTAAGGCAAGAAGAGTGTAACAAGACTTTCTCTCCGCAATAAATCCACCGTACGGGAAGGCATAAATCGTTAATGGCTACAGAAATAATAAAAAAGGTACTTACGCCTGTAAGTTATGTTGATGTGCATGAGACCGATGTATCCACCGATTTCCGCGGACATCCTGTGCTTCGAGAACGCGCTGTAAGAGCTGACGATGGTCGAGGATGTCGTGTGCCACGTAGATCCATATTGTGCAACTGATAAGAGAAAAGAGCAACGATTTTTAAATAGGATTCACGTAACGGCCGATCGAATAAATTTGCTAAACCGGGCGCGAAAGCGTGAATCGCGTATGCGTGTCGCTCACCTTGAATTGTCGTGCCGACGAAGAGGCTGAGCGTAACTGTGAGAAAAGTTGTCAATTTCTGCAACAAACATTTAATCAAACCGGATATTCAACAACGTAGCTCGCGGTATCATCTCGTATTTCTAACCGGTCGCAGACCTCTCCCCGCTACGATCATGTTATGCATAATCGGAGACGAGTTTGCGGACGGCGATGAGGCGGTTGACTCACCTCCTTGCGGATGCCCGGAAATATAATGAGAAACGCTGCGAATATAGTACAGAATATAACGAATATCGTTATTAAATTCACGTCACCGGTGACCGGTGTTCGGTTGCTGTAGCTGTATAGCGTCGGACCACCGTCGATCCGAAACGCATCGAACCATCCCTTCATCTTCCCTTCTGCAAGAAAAATAAATATAAAAAATTAAGATCACATAAAAATAGTTTATAGCCGTAATAAGTTTCGAAACAATTCGTCTATCCCGGGCTCCGTTAATTATCCGATGCAAAATAATATCGCGCGCCTTGAAATAAAGAGTTCAAGAAATTTACAGGTAAAAAATCAAAATCACATAAAAATAATTTATAGCCGTCATAAGTCTCTTAATAATCCGTCTATCCTGGGCTTCGTTAATTATCCGATGCAAAATAATATCATGTGCCTTAAAATAAGAAGTTCAAGAAAATTAAATGTAAAAAAATTTTAATCACTTAAAAATAGTTTATAGCCGTAATAAGTCTCTTAATAATTCGTCTATCCCGGGCTCCGGTAATTATCGAATGCAAAATAACATCGCGTGCCTTAAAACAAAAATTTCACATCCATTGTCCCGGCGCGAAGCAACACTAAGATCTCAAGCCCCTTGCACGCAACAAAACTCCGAGACAATAGAATTTTCGAGTGGAAAGGCGAATAGGAATCGTCGATAGTTTCGCGCAATAAAGTGTCTCCCGATTTATAAAAAAATACACACTCACACATACACAATGCCCGAGCAAGCCCATTGGCCGGATCGCGAAACACACGTCGCTTATGTCCCGATCGCGCAAGCGACGAGAGAGTATCCACTGGCTCGGCTGCTGTTCATTACAGTAATGAAAACAAGTCACGTAGGATATATACAACGAGGCGGCAACGGCAGCGGCGAGCAATAACGTTCTCGGTGTGGCGAGCACGTCACGCACACGCGACGATAAGCGCGACGATGAACAAAAATTTTTCACGTACTCCACGAGGCAAATGCGAGGGAGCTCAGTGAAAACTGCGGACTAACGAACTTCTCAATCCATCGGAGAACAATAAAAACGGACAAATAAAAGTATTTTCACAAATAAAACAAAGACACGAAAGGCTATAAAACGAGATTGTCGCGTTCCGGCCGGGGTCCAGTCGGCGGCCCGATTAATAAACCCGATACATCCGGGTTCGAGGGGATAAAGGGCCTCCGGCAGGAATCCCGGATCTCCGGTTGGATTTTTTTTTTCACGTTTCTCTCGCAGCGATGACTCGCGCTCCGTTCCGAGAAAGAGAATAAAAGAAAGAAAGACACGAGACGAAGGCTAAGGCCATTTTTTTGCAGCACAAATATAGGAATAATAATTGTCTTTACTTGTCAAATGACTAGAAAATCCTGCCGGTCGTTCCAATCATCTCGCACACGTCCCCGTCGTCCTCGCAGCCTCCTGGTATGTTTTTCCCATATAAACATTCGGTATGAATTTCACATCGGCGCTGCGTGTCCCCTCGGCCGGTCGTGTAGAATTTTCCAAGTCGTCGAATCCTCGCTGGCGAGACGTCCGCGAGTCACGGATCTCCGTTGTCACCTGGACGGAGTGTCGAGAGAGCCGTGTATCGTCAATCAGGTACGCGGGACAAAAGTAGCTCAAAGACTGGGGCCCAAGTAGGTTAACAGGTTTCCAGTTGAAAGTGGCCTCCGCAAGGATGGTGGTTGCGGTGTAGTAGGGGCAGACCGAGAGCTACACAGAGAGATAGATTCTTTATGGTGGGAGGCAACAACCGACGGATAAACTTTGTGCACATGCATACGGGCACGATTTACGAGATTCTACATATCGAAACGGTATTGCTCACGATAATTCTAAAACATGGGCTCCCTTATAATTCGAAAAAAAAATTCTAATCCGTTTCTAGTCGGTGTCAAAATGGAAATTGAAGAGATAGAGTCGTAGAGTCTCATCATTGTTTTTTCATTGCGCTAATAAAATTATACTTGAACTTGAATTATTATTCAATGGCCCTTCAAAACTTACAAGCGTCGCAAAATTTGCATAGTTATTAACTTCGAAATTATGCTTATGTGGAGCAGGGTCATCTCGAAGAGTTAAGGAGGTCAGCGGTGGCGTATTTGCATGTTTACCGATTTTTAACGATCCGCGTAACGAAGACTTTTACACTTTTTGCCGCGCCAGACGATTCGATCTTGAATCCTCGCGGGTTCCAGCGAGCTCGCGAGAATTGCCCGGCGTAAATATTCCATAACTAGAGAAATGCTGAGTCTCCGTTTGATACGACTCGCTGCTCTCCTGACCCTCGCATCCGTTATTAAGGATGCAGCGTACCACCACTACCGGCGGCACACGACCGGAAGTCTGGCCTGGCGTCTTCCGTGCACCAGATCTCGGGATTTCCGCGTTCGAACGAGTCATCAGTACGTATCGAATATCTGGTCCAGCAAGGTCTCCTCCAGGAACGTCTGAAAATATTTCGAATAGGCTTTCAGGCGAGGTTCGATCGGTTAAAAACAATAACAACAACAATAATTAAATTCGTCAACCTACCGGGGATCCCGACGTCTATCGTCACGCTTATCGAGGGGGTAGCCGGCAGACCGCGGGGGTCTGAAACATCGCGGGTCTTGAGGTAACAGCAATAACCCGATGGCTATTTCGAGTGTTCTAAATTTGTACCCGTGATGCCATACTTCAGCGACGAAGAAGAAGCAGAAGAGGCGAAGAAGAAGAAGAAAAGGAGAAATACGCGAGGCAGTAGTCGCGCCACCACGAAACAGTGCCAGGCACCAGATACAGGGGGAGTCGAAGAAGATCGGCGAGCCGGCGGCCGCGCAGTCGCCAAAGCACAACGGCCCCCAAAACTACCACCGCCTGCCACTGCCACTGCCTGCCTGTTTGCCTGCCTGCCTGCCAACCCTCCAAGGTAAAGGATTATTTATTCGCTACCACCTTTCCATCGTCGACGTCCTACGACCGTTTCTTCGTCCTCTTTTTTTCTCTCTCTCTTCTTTTCGGTGTTGTTCCCTCCCACTCCTCCAGCGAGATCCCGAAGAGTTGCTCGGGCCTGCGGCTTCATCTTTTTTTATCTTCTCGGTATTAGGCCTCTTCTTTTATTTCTTCTTATTTCCGGGAGATTCGTTCATTCATTGAGAAGCTCCATCGACGAACTGCCGCGCGTGACACCGGCGAGGAGAAGAGCCGAGGCCGCTGGTCGAGCGCGCCGTAAAAGGCGAGGTGCACCACTCGCGCGCGTGCATCGAAGAGAGACTCCGTCGACGAGCCGCCCGGCATCCCATTCATTACTCCCTTTCCCACTGATCGATCTGCAAGAGTACAATTCATTGGATTAGTATCTGCAGTAGAACATTTTTGTAATCTATCGTTTTTATTTTAGTTTCAGTGCCCCGTTCGTATTTTTTTTCATTTTTTATATTTCGGTACGTAGAAGTGCATTTTATTAGTTGTTGGAGTTGTCGGTGCGACTCGCGGGCTCTCGTCCCATTATTTAGTTCTCGGCGTCTTCGAAGTGCGTCTTAATTTGCGGCGAGTTTCAACCGAGTGTTGGGACACACGTCGAAGCACCGCGTATACTTTTGATTATTCTATAAAACAGTTAACAGTACCTTCGTAATGCATAAAAGATGTTTCCAGCGAAACAAAGTGAACGTTACGAAAGAGAGTACACTCGGCTGGCTCAATAATGCTACCGAAAGAACGGAGTCTCGAGGGCACGGCAGAAGCCCGAAGGGGAACCGCTCGTGTACTTCTGAAAAGTCTCGTTACCCGCGCGCTTACGGCACGATTTCCGTGTTACCACAACTACAACAGCTTTATCTGCTGGCGTGAGGGAGGGAGCACAGACTGCCCGAGGCAACGGCTAATGCCCTCGGGGGCAATAAAGTATTTCACAGTAGTTTCCTTCTCTCGCTCTCCTCTAATAAAATGAAATTTCACAGTGATCGACCGCGAGCGCCCAGTTTACCGCTAACAATATGCAAGTCGGCTTCGACATAAAAAGAAACCACTACCCGCGTCCAACATAAATTTACGCGGTTTCTACACTAATGTGTAATAGCTCCGATAGATGAAATTTATGAATTTTTCAATTAAACTCGAAGCTCCTTTTTTTTCTTTGCCTTCACAAACGAGACGCTTCGCGAGAGAATCCTTGACGCGGCGAGCGTCTCTCGATGCGCTTTCTAATTGGTCTTCTTCGCTCTAAAAATCTCATCCTCGGATCTTCTCCAAGGTCGGATCCGGGCGCTCGAAAAGTTACGAAGCAACGACGAGATCCTCGCAGTGCGTTCTTCTTCTTGTCTTCAAATATTGCGCACGATGAATTTTACTTGAAACAAAAAGAAATTATATTATTAACAATGTGCAAGGGTTTGGACAGTAGCGATCGTTATCGATCGCCGAGCTAAATAAAAGTTAGCTTTTTTCGGCCCTCCATTTCTCTCTAGAGTCTGGCATCGTGAAGCTTTGACTATTACGAGGGTATAAACTGGGCAACGCTAGATAAACGTCGACCTCGTTTCTCGAGAGCTTCCCTATTGCCGGGTCCGTGTCGTTCGACGATCTTTCCGAGTTCGCCCGCGCGCGCGCGCGCGCGCGCGCGCGTGTGTGTGTGTGTGTCTGACTGTCCGTGCGTCGGTTTAACGAGAAATGGAAATTTAATGGAAACAGACCGCGGAACGCTGTTTGTCGGTGGGACCGGAGAACGAGGTATATAACGCTATTTTGCAACTGACCGGAAGAGATCGAAGATCTTCGGGGAAACATAAATTCGTTTAAAATCCACGTGCGGTTTCGCGTATTTGTGGCGATGAAAAATTTATCCGCGAATATAACCGACTACGATTTCGAGAGCGAAAATTTGAGCCAACGAGCGCTGGCGACTCATTGAAAAAGAGCTCGAGGAAGACGAGAGTGAAAAATGACTCGCCGAAAATTGGTTCGATGCTTGTTGCGCGGGCGGCGATGAAGAGAGCCGATTATCGTATAGGAGAGTACAAGAAGGTCGTGGAATATTTTCGGTTAAAGCGCGAAGTCGAAGGCCGGCGTCAGTTGTCGGCACACGGTGTGTGCCGACGTCGTAGGTACCTCCGTATAGTACTATATAATGTATGAAAATTATTTATAGAAATACGGCCTCGTGGACCCTCGCGCAGCTTCTCTTTCGCCTTCGCCGTCTCTTCGTTACCGTTTACCGTAGTCTCGCGTGCAGTGACCACCGTGGTCTATCCCTTGCCGCTCCGCGTCCTCCCACTCTGGCGTCGTATCTTCCTTGTTACGTCCAATTGTGCAGTTTTGCCTCGCAGATTGACTTTCACAATTTCTTCGTCTCCGTCTCGCTGGGAGAGACACGAGGTGAAAAAATTCTACGGCATCTGCAATGAGAGGATAGAACTATTTAATGTCGAAACCAGGTCCAGTTTTCTTCGCGATACAGATCTGACTGTAACGAGTCAAAGCTCACTTAAAAAAAAAAAAAAAAAAATGTTAAATATTTTTTAAACATAAACTCGAGCTGGAATTTGATTGAAAAAAGGTAGAATCGTCTGGACATAGCTACCGTGTAATCGAGGCCGGGCCGTTGAGTTGCAAACGGTAGGCGGATTTTTCGATCGGACAGAAAAGGTTGATCGCCGGCTGCACGGTTGAAGCCGCGCTCGGTCGAACACGGACAGCCTGTAATTATCGTTATCCTAGAGGTTCTTCGAGGTGAGAGACTCCGATGACCCCGTCCAAAGACTGAAAGACTGTAATTTTAGGAGCATTTTTTTTGTTAATCTTCGTAGATCAATTAGGATTGCCATCTGAGTGTCCCGTACCTGTTGCTCACGGTTTCGCACCTGCGATACATCACATTCTATTCCCATTACTCATCCGCCAGAGAAAGAGTCGCGGGTGACTCTATCCCTTTCGATTAAATAGAACGCGGAAGAGGTTGCCAAAATTGCCCGGATGCCAATGCACGATTCTGTTGAAAGACCAGAGTTTCTAGAGAACGGACTCGAAAGAGTTTCGGATTAGAGTTCATGGGATAAAACGAGAAGAAAGGAGTAGAGAAACCTAATGTTTTTTTCCTGTCCTTGATTAGCTTAATTTTTGTGATTTTAGGCAACACCTGGAATCGAGTCGGAATGTCGGAGACACAAGGTCAGTTAAGTTTACAATAAAATCCGAAGGATCATCCGTCCTTTTGACAAGAGTCGGCGAAAAAAAAACTACCAAGTTCGAAATGAAATTCGAATAAAAAAAACAATTAAATAGGATAAGCGATGCCGAACGTGTTGCAGGAATTGAGTCGCCTGTGGCGGACAGCGAGGAGAGGATCGGGCGCCCCAGGCCGATAAGCTGCGCAGTGGAACCGGAAACAGTCGTAAAGCAATCGGAAGAGGAGGATGAAAAATCTTCGAAACCAGGTGGGTTGTTCTCGCGAATCTCGGAGCGTCTAGCGCGAGAAGTTTTCGCATTGCCGATTACTGCCGGAGAGTCTAACTGCGCGTACGTCGGCGCGTATACCGACGAGCGACTTAAAATAAATCTCCGGAGAATCCCCGCGTTTTAAATAAAACCGGGTTACCGACACGCGCGTAACAAAGCTCAATCTCTCGTCGCCAAAAGTTTCTTTCACTCAGCGAGTGTGCGACGCGGTAAACCAAAAATTTCAACATTATCGGAAAAAAGAAGCGAAGTAAAGTAAAAGTTTTACACTTTGTTTTTTTTTTTTACTCGATTATTACGTGGGTGAGGTAAAAGCTGCGAGAAGCTTCGGTGAAGGAAATACAAAAGAAATTCGACCTCCCATAACTGTTCCAACGATCGACTAGAAAACTGAATATCGCTCGTCCTATATGTTGTTTCAGAGAGCCTCGAAAAGTCAAAGAGCTGCGAAGAAGATGTAAATAACTCGTCTCGTTTGGAAAACACAAAGTCGAATGAAGACAACGGCGTTGTCGGATCAGCGCCAACGACGAAGAATCTCGAGCGTGCAAAGCCCGGTGAGTGCAATAATTTATTGCCAGTATTAGTAGAGCGTTTGCGTTCGGCTCTGGAGCAGTCTTGCTCGAGTCAGAGCACGGACGATCGTTCGCTTCCGGTGGAAGTTCGAAGTGTCGATAGCGAGGAGGATCTTCGTTCGTGGGCGAACGGTTTGTGCAATTCATTGGAGAATCAGCGTCTCGACGATTCGTCGAGTCAGCGTGGATTGAAATTGGATCTAAAGTTTCTGGAGGATCTTCTTCTGTCGGACATCCACACGGCGCTGGGTCGTCTTCAGGAGACGCTCCAGCGGGTCGACATAGGAACGTTGACTCGTTACAGCTCGACCCTCGATCCGAACAACAAGCTCAATCTTCTGAAGCTCATATCGAGCCTCTTGGCGAATTTAAAAATACCCGACGAAGCTATCGGCAAGCCGGAGAAAGCAGCGAAGGCCCAGACGAGCCAGGCTCGAAGAAGAAGAACCGACAGACACACGATCGGCGTCAGCGCCGAGGAAATTGCCCGGGCGCGAAAGTGGATAGAGGAAAAAAATTTGAGTCCGAACCTCGCCGATCCCGGTCCCGAAGTTTCTCCCCCGTTGGACATCGAGCATGAAGACAGGACTCAGGAAAAATCCTCCACTCCTGCGAAAGAGAATGGTATCGATAAGTTTGAAAATTTTCACGAAAAATCTATGAAGGACGCGATAAATCAGCAACAATCGCTGCAGAGCAAGAGCAAAGATTCCCTCAGGGAGAACGGGTTCCACGAGCCACCGGGAAAGTGTCTGGGAGCACCGAAACTACTGGACACGTCTTACAAGGACGACAACACGATTATAAACGAGGAGTACGGAATCTCGGTGTCCTCCCTCTACCACCAGACCAACGCTCAGGCAAAGTGCAACAAGTTTATGGCAAAGAAATCAAAGATCAAACGAGCCAACACCATCGACATACCGAACTATCTTAAGCTCCAGGCCGAGAGTCTCGCGAACAGTCAGAACGGCTGCGTCTCGCTCAGAAGGCCGATAAACATCGGCGACAAGTACACGAATTTCATAGCTGGAAACGCTGTGCCATCCTTCGAGCCTAAAACAGAGAACGACAGAAAATTTTTAGCCCTCATAAGCAAGAACAACGAGGTGACGACAGCACCGCCAAGCGGAAGTCTGCCCTTCAAGAGCTTCAACTACAGGCAAACAGTGGCCGACAAAAATTGGAACAGCAGATTCTCGAATATAAAAACGACCTTCGACAAGCCTCAGACGAATTCGCCGGAGGAGGGTAACAACAACGGCGTGACAAAGAGCTCGAACGGCGTGGTAGTCGGATCTCTCAGGCTCCCTTACGGTGCGAAGGAGAAGATTGGCTTCAGTCACGCTCCCACGTCGCCCTTCCAGAAGATCGAGAAGGCAATCAAGGAGGAAGCCACACCGGGTTTTTTGAAGGCAGGCTACATGCCCAAGACTACGGGAGGGACTCTGCGAGCCAAGGTGAAGATGTTCGACCAGGAGAGCGCGAATGCACCGGCTCCGGTGTCGCCCCAGCCGCTCCGTTCCAGAGCCAAGCAGCTCGACCCTAAGCGTACTTCGGGTATCTTCGAGAACACCGAGGATCGTGCCTCCCGGGTGACGGAGAACGGTCATCTGAACTATCATTCCTTCTGCAAGCAGTTCGCTCCTTTCGCGAGCAAGAATCCATCGGACAATCACAAGACGAATCCCTGGACGAGTGGAAACATCGTCAACAATTCCACGAGGATGAAAGCGACTCGGGAAAACTTCGCAGCGGCGAAGGACGTCGCCTACTCGGACGAGAACAACAAAGTCCCGGTGGCTTACAAGGCCGACCGCGGTGCGAAGACCGAGCGTAAGCCCCGAAATCGCAAGCTCTACGACACGTACGACGGCGGCCTGGCGACGAACGGCGCTCCGAATCCTCGCGAGGTCGTCGCTTATCCTCTCGAGATAAACTACCAGAAGCGCTCGAACTTCTGCAACAAAAATCGCGACGACTCCACGGAGAAGGGCGACTACGAGGATCCCGAGCAAGTCCGCGATCCTCTGACCTCCTTGCAGTACATAAAGTCCGTTCTGCCGTCGGCGAGAAATCCATCGCCGCCGGCGCGAGGAATTTTCTCCACCCAGAGCGTCGCCGTCCAGACCAACCAGTCCGAGCCTCCGCGCACGTCCTGGAAAGACAAAAATTCCGTTAACCCACGCAGACCGGCGCCTCCCTCGTTGCCCAAGGACATTATTCTCCCTCAGAAACACGCGTCCGCCGAGCAGCGAGGGAGTCTGAGAAATTACGCGGACTCTTGCGCGGAATCTTACAAGAGGGACAACGACTCAGCCGACTATGGAGCACAAGGTCGTCAGCATTTACCGCAAAACTCACCGCAGGCGAATTATCCCTCGCTCAACGCCGATTACAAGTATTATCCCGGCGGCGATGATAAATCTTACTCCCTGAACAGTTACGGACAGACTCCTCCCCAGGTGCCAATTCGCTCCAATCCACCGTCGAAGATGAATTCCTCGGCGATGAAGAATTCGCAGGATCTCAGCGATTACGAGCGGTACGAGAAGCGCAACTACGATCTCGAACTCGAGGATCACGGGCGTGAAAACTACGCCGATTACGACACGAAGAATTTTTATCGTGACAATCAGAATCCAATCTACGTGCCGCCATCTGAGAGTCTGGGCAACGCGCCGGCCCGCATCGTGCCCGAGGACTCGAGGTCCTACGAGGATTTGGAGTCCTGCGATATATCGGAGGATCACTCCTTCGCCGACGACGAGAATATCCAGAACCAGGACATAAGCTCGACGGACGGTGTCGTGACGAGGTACGCCTGTGCGATAGCGACGGTCTCCTCAGCCTCGGAGAGTCCGGTGATTTCTCCCCTGCCGACGGGCCTGAAAGAACAAGCAGAGATCGGTAGACATCCGAGGGCGTTCGACGAAAAATTAACTGGTGAGCAGAGAGTGGAAATTCCTTACCCTCAGCCACAGACGCACACGCGCGAGAGCGACGATCTCTCACTGGACGAGATTCGCAGGCACAATTTGCTCCAGCAGAATTTAATTCGGCAACTGCAGGGCGAACAAGTGAAGTTGAACGAGACGACGAGAAGAGTGTCCCAGGACATTGGTTACAGGGACGAAAAATCCGGCTATCCTGGAAAATTGATGGAAAACACTCAGCCGATGATCTCGAAGGAGCCGAGACGTTTGTCTCAGGAAGCGGTTTACAGGGACGATAAATCAGGCTCGAAGTATCCGCCAAAGATTATCGAAGACACCCCCATGGGTCCCAAAGATGTCAGGCGCATGTCGCAAGAGACCGTCTACAGGGATGAGAAATCAAGCTATCCGGGTAAATTGCTGGAGGAGCATCCGACGATCCCGAAAGACCTGAGGCGTCTGTCGCAAGAGGCGATTTACAGGGACAACAAAACTCTACATTACCCGATGAAAATGGTCGAAGACCATCCCGTCCACCACTCGATAGTCCCGAGAGAGATCCGACGTCTCTCCCAAGAGACTCCTTACAGGGACGAAAAATTGTCCGGCAATCTTGGAAAGATTCTCGAAGATCACCACTCGAAACTTCCGAGGGAAGTCCGACGTCTCTCCCAGGAAGCGGCTTACAGGGACGCTCCGACATATCCATCGAAGTTGCTCGAGGACCCAGCGGCGGGCTCCGAGCCCATCATCGAGAGCAACAACACTCAGGACAAGATCAACATATTCGAGAGTCGAAACAGTTCGGTCCGCAAGCAACAGCAGTTCAAGCCTCTGAGTATTCCCCGAGCCGATCGGGAGGCTTTCGTCCCGCCGAAGATAAACGTCGTCAGTCCCTCGAAGGTGTTCAAGCCCAGCTTTAACTCCGACGGTTGCAGGGATTCGAGCTCGGGAAACGCCCCGCTGAAGAGCTCCAGTCCCGTCGACAGCAGCGACGAGTATCTCATGTCCTGCGCCAGCAGACCGTCCCGCTCGATCGTTCTCTCGAAATCCGAGTCCTGGCATCAGTTGGCCCTGTCGAAGAGCACTCTTCAGGTACCACAACAGCATCAGCCATGCGCTCTCCTCAAACCTCCGAAACCAAAGTCACCGTCCTCGCTCAGACTCTCCAAGCAGTACGAGGCTTCGTCCTCGTCCGACAATATCCGGAAGATGGAGGACAAGATTCAAAGATACTTCCAAGGCTCGACGAGCGGCCCACCCGAGTCTCCGCCGTCGGCGCGAAGGGACCCAAAATCGAAAAGGAATTTCGCCTCGAAGAAGAGCCAGGGAAGCCTCATGAGGAGCCACACGATGCCACACATCTACGACGAGACCTCCGACGTGGAGAAAGCCTTCGACAGCCTCTTCAAGGAAGCCACCCGCACCGACAATCGATACTAAAAATCAAATCTTCGAATCCTGCAAACAAAAATCCAAAAATAAAGCAAAAACATAATTATTATAACGTTTTGATAATAAATCGTGGATGAAAAAAAAAGAAAAAAAATAAGAAACGACTGGAAATGTTAAACGAATAAATGGGAAGATTTTTTGTTACGGAGAAGATTAATGCCCCGGGCGATAATGAGACGAAAAACGAAAATAATGCAAAAGAGAAAAAAAAAAAGAGGAATTAAAGCGCAGTTTTGTATGTCGTGTCTGATGTGTGTTTCCGAAGCCCTGGATTAGAGACGGACGTTGTGTTATGAGCTCGAGGCAGCCCCGATAACCAGTGAGTTTTTGTTTATACTATAATTTGTTTATCTTCTTTATAGAGATTGAGATGAAAAAAAAGAAAAAAGAGAATCGCTAGCAAGACATTCCCAATCATCGCCAACAAAGTAATAACCATAATGCTGCATCACTCACAACGATAGTCGACGAGAGTTTTTTTTTCCACGGAGATTTCACAGTAGATCGCTCTCCGCCTAGAATAGAAAAAAAAATACATATATAAAAATGTGAAATATTAACAATTGTGTGATTTTTTCTTTTGCTGAATTTTTAATACTCACATCAGCTGAGGACACTCTCGATTACACGACTGTACTGCGTCTCCTGATTCTTCGTCATGTACTTGTTCGCTCTCACGCTCCATCCAATTTATTTTTTACAGCTTATTCGCTGGCAAAAAAAAGAAAAAAAAAAAAGATTGCCGGGCAGCGATAGCGAGAGATCTCATCGTGGTGGGCCTAGAGTCGTTTAATGTCGTTGTAACGTCGTACCTCGAATTCCTCGTTAGGGCTGCGGACAAGGAGTCTCCTCGGGCAAACACGCACAACACGGCACACATTTCCTATGCGCCTACTATAGAACTAAATGAATTGTTAACTATTAGTTTTAAAAAAATAATAATAACAGGAGAGAATGATGCATGGATTCATGCCCCTTGAGAGTTTTGTTTTATTTTTTTTATTGCAAAAGAAAATAAAAAACAAATTTAAGTAAAAAAAAAGAAAATTAACTTTTACTGAAATTTGAACGGGCTTTCAGCTATGAAGAAACCGCTGTCGCCTTTCGCAAAATTTCGTCAACTCGATCGACAGAACAGTGCACCCAGCTCGCCCAGGTAAATTCCGACCAATTTGTATGCCCGCCTTAGAGGTTCAATAAATTTTATGTTTTGTTTTTAATTTTTTTTTTTTAGTACTCCAAAGTCACCTGGCAGAGACGTTCTGTTCAAGTTCACCGACCCAGTTGTTCAGAACAGTGCAGTACAGATAAAGGAGAGATTGTTGTCGTGGTGTCGAGCAAAAACCAAAGAATACGAGGTAAGGCAACTCTCAGCCACCCCCTTTAAAGTTTCATTATTAATCTACGTAATATAACAGAACGTACAACTGGATAATTTTTCAACGAGCTGGAACAATGGATTAGCATTCTGCGCATTGCTTCATCACTTCAGGCCCGATGCCTTCGACTATCAGACTCTGCGGCCCGAAGATCGCAGAAAGAATTTTCAACTGGCGTTCACGAAAGCCGAGTGAGTCAATCGATCAGCTCAAAGATCAGTTTTGTATTATATTTATTGAAAAAATTATTTTTCAGCAAAATTTACATTAAAAAAATAACGATGATTTCGTTGCAGTGAGATCGCAGGAATCGCTCCATTGCTGGATGTGGAGGACATGGTAGTGATGCGTCGTCCCGACTGGAAGTGCGTCTTCACCTACGTCCAGTCGATATATCGCCGTTTCAAAGACGAGGATTAATAAGCCATTCTAGGCCCCGAGAACTCGTCGCTCGGCTATTTCGATCAACGTTGTTCCGTTTGTTTTCCTCATTATTCTAACATCGCGCAGTTGCTAATCCATTCTTGTGCTTCTCGAGTTCGTCCGACAAAAAAAATCTACAAATTGATATTTTTTTCGTTTTTTTACATTACATTTTACACGGGGGTCGGACCGCCGAGAGCGCAGTTTCATTATTCTAATGTGTATTATACAAACGTTATTATCATATTGTACGTTTCGATCTAAACGAATCGCGACACTTGGCTGTTGGTTTATTTATTTATTTTTATTTGTATTAAAAAAGTAAGAGAGAAAGAAAAGAGCGATAAACGTAGTGCTAGTGCAGATGTTTTACAATTGTATTGGATACAGCTATACTCGCTGGACAGAGGATTTAATCATGCATGCGTCGATGCATCGAACTCCAAATGCCAAAGAGCTTCTGGACAAACAAAACAAAAAAATTAAATGACTTTTACATAGCTTTAAATGATAATCTGTCGAGGCGTTCGTTAAACGCACGTTTCTCTGATGCTCAGGTATATTAGAATGAAAAAATAAAAAAGAAAGAACTAAGAACGATTTACCTCGCTGTAGGAACTCGCAAAGCTCGCAATAATAGACAGAAAGAAAAGATAGATGCGGTTAACGCGTTTCAATAATCTCTTATTAATTATTTATAAAACACACAAAACTATGCGTCAGTCATTATATCTTATTTTCCACGTTGTTTTTTTTTTTGTTTTTTGTTTTTTTTTTATATAGGTAAACTAGGTGATTGCGAACTCTCGTGTTCGACGAGCCTTAACAGAGAGATGATTATTTATATATATTCATATAAAAATAATTAATAATCGATCGATTAATTAATAATTATTTTAATACGAAAGATGAGAAAAATAATAATAATTAAGCTATCTATGTGCGGACCAATGGAGTCGAGTGTTTACGGCGATTCTGTTTTTTTTTTCACGCCTCTTTTTTCAGAGAGCGCTGTCGTCCAACGAGTTGTTTATGTCGCTTCGGTCATCGCCTATCATTTCCTGTAACATATATATTTTTCACGAATTAAATAACGCAATTCAACGTAAAAGTTATTTCAGTAATCTTCTTTTTTTTCTCTGTGGTTTTAGCTTTGGAAAACTGACCTGTAGAACCTCAACGAGTGTTCTCGTCTCGTCCAGCATCTCCTTATATGTACGCTTCTCCTCCTCCAGCCTTGCAACGCGCTCCGTCAATTCCTTGTTCTCTTCTAGCGCGTCTTGCAGCGCTATTCGTCTGCGCTCCGCCAGTTCTTCCCAGTAATGCTCGCTGGGTCCGGCTAAGGCAACACGAACAATAATTTTGAGCTAGCAGTGGCTTTTCCATAAGAACAATGTTAAAAAGTTAAAAAATAAAAAAACTTGGTCGTCTTGTACAAATATCATTTAAAAAAAAAAAAAACTTTTGCTATGCATTTTTTATATTCATAATTATACAATAATATAAAATACTAATAAGAAAGAAGGAGAAAGAGAGTGAAGGAGCCTGTCACCGCTAGTGGATCGGTGTAACACAATACCAATATATAATTAAATAATTAAATAATTATATAATTCATCCTTCGTGTCCACACATCCATAGGTCGATAGAAAAAAGGTTTAGGCATTTTTTGCAATGAATTGATCAAACTTTAAGCTTGCACAGTCAGATTTCCAAAAAAACCTTTTTTTTACCAATCCAAAAACTTGTTTAAAGTTGACGTAAGGCGATAAAATACGAGATAACGTTTGGGTCAAAATGAGCCCTAATGCACACTACGGGTTAAAAAATGATGAATTATAGATATATTAGTTATGCAATTTATTGCATGTAAAACAATTTTGACTGGAAAACTAGAAAACGATCCGACCAATGTCCTTGGAGGAAATAAATTAGATAAGGTACAGATTGTGTTAGTTTCACTGGGCTCATTACCTTCGGATGTGAGGTCTTCTAGCGTAATCTTGTCTGCGTGTCCGGTCTGACATCCTTTCTCCTTGAACGTTATCTTTTTCCGTTTTTGAGTTTCAGTCTTTGTCTTATCGCCCATTTCACTGAATTCAAGAACATATGCGATAATTACAAGTAAATTGTTACGGTCGTAGATACAATTCGTCGGCATTTGATACACAAGCTGTGACTTACTCCTTGACAGCTCCTTTTCCCGGCAGCGTGGACCGTAAGACTCTTCCGCCGCCCACAAGGTTCTCCTTGTCAGTCGCCGCGTGTTGCAGAGTATGCAGAGACTTCCTGAGTTTGTCCTGTTACTCAAAATAAAATGTTAGCGTCTCGCCTTAACGACTCAGAAAATGAGAGCAAAACAAAAAACCGTTGATAAACCTTAAATGGTGAATGATACATCATTCGATAAGCCTCAATCAGAAAAAAAAAGAATGTTAGTCAACAAATGTCAATTAGTGAAATAGAAAAAGAAATGAATAAACCTGAAGCCGGACCAACTTACGTTATTCCTTCTTGCAAGCGTTTGCAGAAAAGTGCACAAGCCATTAATTCGTGTGATTAATAAAAACACACATACACGCACACACAGAAATGATTTCGAAAAAAAATATTCCGCGCGACAAGAACGGAACGAGTTCGAAAAAAAAAAAAAAAAAAAACAACAGGCAACGAATCTTATATTCGAAATATGAGACAGTGAAGTCGTCTCTCATCTCCCTTTCGGGGAATATAAACAATGCGCATGTTCTTCAGCGTGAAATGTTTTTTTTCCACGTTCTCGCTCGACCTTCGCGAAGGAAGAAAAACAAAGACGGTTCGTTCGACGCAACTGCTGATATTTTCATCGAGTATCGTGGCCAGACAGTCATGCATGATTTTTCGTTAGCGGAGCGGATTGTTTGATAAAATTAAACCGTAAATTAATGGTAAAATACGTGCGGAGAAAAATTGTGTTTCTCGACTAACCTCCGGAGCGGCAGTTTTGGCGGCAGAAACTTGCGTGGAGCCTCCTGGTTTCATGTTAACGTTTTGTGGGGGATGCTCGGCGACTCGAAACGCGTCGAGAGCAGCCAGTCCTCGTAACTCGAGCCTCCTTATTCACTGTCCCGAGACCTTCATCGATAGATTAAATCAAAGAGAGCCGGCTGAATTTCGAGCACAATCGCATTTGTTTTATTGGATTCGATTAAAAGCTACGTTATTGTCGGACAACGGGCAATAAACTGAGACGTTCGTCAGAAACCGTTGAACGCAGCACAAACAACGTACAGTCTCGGCGGCGGAGGGGGTTAAATTACGAACGAGCCAATGGCTGAGCTCAGCGCTTTCCGAACACGCATCCTGAGACCGGCAGCGCCGCTTACCGCGCACGTACCAACCAGTGGACGGCGGAGATCTCAAGAAGCCTGTTTTATGCTCTGAGTTTCGCAACGAAAAAGAATAATCCCTTCGATTATTTGTTCAGCCGCCATTTTGTAAAGGCGAGTCGAAACATCGCGAGCTTTACAAAAGTGCACGAGACTTTACGAAATAATGAAAAATCGAGCGATGTTTCTTTTGGCGATAGCATTGTTTTCAATGTATCAAGTTGACAACCTAAATCGTTGACAAGTAGAGCTCGCTGTTCAACTTGAAAGCATTGAGGTCTCATAGGTTTGCACAGTTTGCACACTTCGAGGCGTACAGCGCCGCTTTTCGCGCACGTACCTACCGGTCGACGGCGGAAATCTCACGCAGCCTGTTTTACCGACCGAGCATACCGCCGTTCTCTCGTCGCGCAACGAGAAAAAAAATGTCGCAACGAAAAAATAATCCCTTCCATTATTTGTACAGCCGCCATTTTGTAAGCACCAGCCGAAACATCGTGAGCTATACAAAAAAAAAAAAAAAAAGTGCACGAGACCTTACGAAACAATGACAATTGAGAGGGATGTTTCTTTCGGCGATAGCACATTTTTTTTATTTTTCAACTTAACCACCCCCGATGAGTATCCAGCGGCTCGTCTCGAGAAGTCTCGAGCTCTCGTAGCTCTGATATTAAACGCTTTATCTGCACGTGGAACCTCCAGTACACCACCGAAAAACGCCGCATCCGCCTCTCCGATAAACTCTTTCCGAAAACTACTCCATCTCTCCTAGTAAATTAATCGAGAACTCCCGTGCTCGGCGAGTACGTAAAATCCGCCGATCATTCCGAGGAAATGCATAATCATCGCAACACCGTACGAATGACAAAACTCTCAAGGATCGCGAGGACGCCGCGTCGCGAGCGTGGAGCGCCAGAGAGCGGAGGACCGGCTTCCCTCTCGTTCGTATCGAAGCGCTCTCCGGGCTGATACAACGTTCTCGCGTCGATGACACAAGAAATAATCGCCGTAACGACAACGCGCTAAACACGATCAGCGCGATAATCGTCGTGGATATAACCTACCAAGTATTTCTCCTCGTGTCGATAACGGCAGTAGCGAAAAAAAAGTGTGTACCTGCGTGAGTGTGCTCGGCGAGCGAGCGAGCGAGAGAGAGACGGAGAGGGCTGGCGAGCGAGCGCGAGTGAGACGGAAATATAAGAATAGCGTGTGTCTGGCCCGGGTCGGGACAAAAGGTGGCTTCACTGGCGGCCCCGCGCGAAACCAGCACACGAGTCTCCTCCTCGGGATCGAAATAAATAAATCGCACCTACGTCTCTACCGTGTCAGCGTCGGAGAATTGAAAAAGTCGTGAAAAACAAATATTAAAAAAAATAATAATAATAATAAAATAAACAATTATTAGTTTTATTAGGGTGAAAAGTGTATTATGTACAGTACGAGCGTAACTCGTCGCAATCAAAAATTGAAGCTCGAACGTATCGTACGCATACGCACACATAGAAAATATCACGGACCACGTCGTCGTACTGCGTTCAGCGGCAGCAGCAGCACATCGTCGTCCTCGTCGTCGTCGTTGATATGACGCCATTTTACTAACCTTTTTCGGCGCGCTCATCGCCGAGAGACTCGCACTTTAATATTTTCCACGATTCATTCGCGCCCGAACGCCCGTCCCGATTGTCACGGCTCGGACGCGTCGCCGGAGCGACCCAGACGAGCTGAGATCGCACGAGGAACGGTCACGCCTGTCGTCCCGGAGACAACGAACCACTGCAGTCACGATCGTACGACGCCGCGAGGGTGAGTCGATTTTTACGCTCGCTGCGTACCGCTCGGAGCTTCGAGGCGAGCCGACGAGCTCCCAGCATCCCCGGGGCCTTTTTCGGTCCATGCACGCTTTTTTCACCACGTTCGCGAGGTTTTTCACGATCTTTGGGCGCCGGGAAACGGCTCCGAGCTCTCCGCGCTCTGAGAGGGCTTCGCAGGCGACCTGGGAAGTCCGGTACATGCGCCAATGTCTGGGATCATTTTTGGGATTCTTTTCTTTTTGGGAGCGATAAGCACGTTGCCTCCGGCGTGAAGACGCTGACTCTCAGAGCTACGCGACAAGTGGTTGCGACGCTTAGATTCTAAGGAAACTGCATGTCTCGCTTGCGACACCTTGCACGGAGAATTGAAATTCGAAGACGCGTCGTGCTTGTCTTGCGGAGAACTTTTTGATTTTTTCATGCTGAGAGTTCTGTGGATTGTTTCTGGCGGAGACGGAGTTCAGAGTTTCGGCGTAGAGGACGAGGCTCTTCTTCATCCGTCTGAAGCTGCATGATTATCGGAGTGTCGCAAAAAAAAAAAAAAAAAAAATGCCGCAGCGTTGTGTCTTTGTTTCGCACAGAACCTTGATCTTTTATTTGTCGTGATTTCCTTGACGCTTGGGTGTGCTATTTGGCACGAACGAAGGAGAGACAGGGGTTTTTTTTTTACCGGTGAGAGTATCTTTTTTATTTTAATCCGGACGATTATCAAACGCATGCAATTTGAGAGAAAATGTAAAATAGATTTTATTCGTTTTACCGATGTGAGGATTTTTTTTCTTGATTTTAATCCGCACGATTATCGGATGCATGGATTTTGACAGAAAATGTATAATTGTTAATTTATTTAGACGTCTTTTATTATTTTAAACTAATTTCATTCTTCTTTCCAATACCGTGTAAGATTAACTCACTAATGGATGCAAAAATTCTATTTTTCTTTTAGGTAAAACTTGAGGCTCTCCAATCGATTATGGAAGATGACGACGTGGAGGGTAAAGTTACGGAAAGTTGGACAAAGCTTGCAGAGGAAAGAGGACAGAAGAGCGAGGAGACACTGAAGAGAACGTCGAGGGTATTGTCGGGATCGTCGCCGGGTTCGCGGCTGGATTACAACGACTCGTGTCTAGAGGAGAACAAGGAGGACAGATGCGGCTCCTCGGAGGATTCGCCCGGCAAGAATTCCTCGGACGAACCGACCTCGAAGATAGTCTTCAAGGGTTTCAAGAAGCGTATCCTAGCGCAGGCTCAGGAGAATCGTATAGGCGGACGTGCGAACTCCCACGAGAATTTTCATGCCACGAGCAAGATACTCCGCGAAAAGAAAGGAACGCTCGAGGGAAAGCGCGGCAAGATAACGGAGTACGCGCAGTACCTCGGTCTGCAGCCGGCCCCGACGAGCAGAGCGAAGTGCTCAAAGTGTCAACCGACAACGAATTCCTGCGCGAACTCGATGCTGAAGAGTCAGCAGCAATGTACCTGTCCCGCGGGCTCGCCGCAGTCGCCGGGAACCTCGGACTCACCGTCGACGATCGCAACGCCGACGTCGGCGAACAATTTTCGCATAACGCGAAAGGTCTATCTGTGCGCTGCTTGCGGAACGTATTTCGAGAATTGGAACTTGTTTCTGCACATGAGGGAGATTCACAAGCGTCACATATGCCTGTTCTGTCTGGGTATGTTCGGTCAGGCGGAGAGACTCTCCTACCACCTCGCGAAGAAGCACAGCGTGCCCGAAACGTCGTTCACGTCGGTCGAAGATTTTTACAACGTATTCAAGGGCTCGTGCTACCTGATATGCTGCACCTGCGAGAAAGTATTCTCCGAAACGGACAATTTTTACAATCACTTCTGCACACCGGTACAAAAATCGCGCAACAATGCGGCGGATGTCTGTTCGCTTTGTCGTCAGGCGGGAACGCACGCGGCGACGTGCAGTCTCGTCGAGTCGACGACGGGACTCCCCGGTATTCCCGGTCTGCCGGCTAAGAACACCGAGAGCCCGGTCCGCGCCTCGAACAAGCGTCTGCTGAAGAACAACAGGCCGAAGCGCACGAAGGAGACTCTGCTGAGCTCGTATCAGCAAAAATTGTCGGACATGTATGCGCGGAAGATGAGCGCAAAGTCGCGCGAGACTTGCCGAGAAACGGCGCCGATCGGCGACGAGGAGGAGGCTGCAGTTTCCACGTGCGGAAGCCTCGAGACCGCGACGACGACCACGGCGGAGGTCGACACGGTTTCCGAGACGATAATGGAGGTATCGAAGTGCACGGAGGATACGCGAATAAATCAGGAACTCGAGCCACCCGGCGAGGAAACTCCGCGAACGAGCGACTCGCCACCGAAGATCGAATCCTCGCCCTGTCCATCGGCTTCTCCGTCGAGGTCTCCGTCGCCGCTTCGCCAACCCGCCGAGATTTCTCTCTACGACAGCGTCGCCGAGACGATAATGGAAGTTTCCCGGTGCGCCAACGAGTCCGGCGGCAACACGAGCGCCGAAGAGGAGGAGGAAGTCATCGACGAGGACGGCAGCAGGGACGCCGGAAGCGACGACGACGTACTGATAATGGACGAGGTCGCCGATCCGGAGAATCCCACACAGACGACCAACGGAAAGGAGGATTACGACGATAGATTGAAGAACACCGAACCGGAAGTCGAAGAGGCGGCCGACGACGAGACCGTTGATCTGTCGGACAGCGACGACTCCAGTCGAACGTCCCGATCACCCAAGAGCCGGCACGATCGCGCCTCGGAATCTTGCTCGTCGCCGGAGAAGGAATCTCACACATCGGTATCCGTAACGACGGTAAACAGTACGGACAGAAGCTTAGTTATTAAAATTTGTACCAATAGAAATTCACAATTTTCCGTGACGAGCGCCAATGGCGCGAGTCTGAACAACGATAATCACGACACCGGGAGAGAGTCGGAGGAGAACAACAACGGCGAGGACTCTGCCTCGGAGGGAAAGCACTCGAACAACGGAAGTTTGAACAGTTTTCGGGGCAACGAGGAGGAGGAGGAGGAGGACGAGGAGGAAGCGAGCGACGCCGAGAGCGCGAAGCTGGAGGTCAAGGAGAGCGATCGGCAAGCTCCGAGCGCCGAGGAAAACAAAGAGGAAATCTCGACGAACGAAACCAGAGAAGAGGAAACTATAAACATCGAAGATAACGAAAGACCGTCGAATGCCGAGACCAAAATCGAAGAAGAAACTAAAGAGACCTCGGACCTCGAGCTCAAATCCGAAAAAGATAAAAAACTCGAGGAGAAGGTCGAACCGTCCGACGGTATAATAATAGCCGCTGAGGACGTGCCCAGTATAGATCTAAACGTCGAGGGGACTCTCGACAGCATGAAGATCGAGGATCTCCTGAAGCGTTGCATAAGCGCTGCGAGCGGTTACTGTGTGTACTGCAATCACGCTCGTCACATAGCGGTGAACGGCAAGCAGCTCGGTCTTCACGTCCTCGCCGAGCACCGCTTTCAGCCGCAGCATCCGGCCATAATAATTCATCGCGAGCAATTCATCGCGAGATTGAAGAAATCACTCGAGGAGGTCGAAACGTTTTTCTTCAATCTCGATTCCTTCGACAGCGCGAGCGGTACGTACGAGGTTCCGAATCCCCGTACCTTCGAGTGCTTTCACTGCAGATACCATTCGCTCGTTCACAAGGACATTTATCTTCACAATCGGAAGATGCACCAGAAAACTATACTGATATGCATAATGTGTAAATCGACTTTCTACAGCTACAGCGAGCTACTTTGCCATCTCTGTCCGGGTGTTTACTCGCCGAACATAAACGTCACTTATCGATGCTGCCTCTGTCCGGTGAACAGTTTGCCCTCGGCCTTCAGGCTCATGGTGCATCTCCGGAAGCGCCATCACTCGTGCGACGTTTGCCTCGAGTCGACCGGGAATCAGCAGCGTCTCTCGAATCACGTTTGGAAACACAAGCTCCATCATCTTTGCTACCGTTGCGGCATAGCTTATCGCAACAAGCCCGACATAACAAAACATCTCTTCTGGAAACACGGCACCGAGAGCGTTCTTTGCAAAAAATGCCTGCAGAAGAAGTGGCCCCACGTCTATCACTTCTGCATACCGCCGACGGCGTTTGTCTGCGAGGAATGCACTTCGACGTTCTCCCGAGCGGTGGCGCTGAAGGTTCACAAGAGGCTTCACTCGGGCGATCGTCCGTACGGCTGCGATGAGTGCACGGAGCGTTTCATCTCGAAGAAATTACTGGCGAAGCACGAGGCGAGTCACCGTGAACCGGAAGTCGTGCCGGAAGTCCTCCCCAAAGAGCCCGAAGTTCCGCCGATCAGGGAAGAGGAAAAAACGAGCCCTGAGAAGGAAGTTCCGGTCGTCTCTGCATTACCGACCGAGCAGGAAAATTCTGTAGTCGAGAACGAGGTCAAAGAGGTCGTGAAGGAAGTCAAGAAAGTAGTCGACGTCTACGACCTTCCACCGCTGAATCTCTCGTCGGACAGCGACACGGATTCGGAGGATCAGAGGCAAGCGACGGAAAACACGATGAAACCTCCGGCGGAATCGGAGACGAAGAGCGAGGAAGCCTCGTCCGTAGCGGAAGTCGAGCCCGAGAAGGAGGAGGACGAGAAGAAGGAGGAGGCTCAGATAATGGACGGTATATGGGACAACTTCAAGTCTTACGCGGCGAGTCTGGAGAAGCAGGACAGCGTTCTCGAGATGCTGGTAGACGAGAAGAAGGAGGAAGCTGTAGATATGGAATTTTTGTGCCGTGTCATTCTGGCTGATCACGACTACTGCGTGGTCTCGGAGAAAACGGAGGAGCTCAGGGAAGAACCGTCGGCCAAGGTCGAGGACAATTGCGGGACGATGGAGGGCGAACACGACTACGGATACAAACAAACGAAGAGCCCCTCGGCGACGAGCGTTGCTCTGAACTGCGACAGCGACACGAACGCGAACGCCAAGAAGAAGAAGGAAAAGACGCCAAAGAAGAAGAGATCTGGCAGCGGATCGTCGAGCGACTCGTCGAGTGACAGCGACTCGAGCAGTTGTTCCTGCGGTACGAATTGCAGCTGCAGCAGTTCCTCGTCCGGCAGTTCGTCGAGTTCGTCGAGCAGCTCGGACTCCGATTCCTCGGCCTCGGACGGCTCGCCGAAGAAGCAGTCGGTAAGGAAGGAACGAAAGAAAGAAAAGGACAAGGAAAAGGAGCAGAACGAGGTTGAGACGAACAATTCCGCCAAAGCAGAGCCGCCAGTCGAGGAGAAGGTGGAAACGGCGGAAGTCGCCGTCGCTGAGGAGCCTCAAAATTTGGAGGAGGCCAATCCGAGCGTGGAGATCTGCGATCCTCCGCGAAGTCCACAGTTGATATTTCGCGAGTCCGATCTTGACACCGACGAGACCGAGACCGACGAGGATTTTTACGACGAGCATCCGCAGCAGCTGGCGAACAAATTGTTGGCCGAAAAACGCAACCAGCTCATGCTCCTCGCGGCCGTCGCTCCGGCCGCGACGGAATCCTCCGCCGCGCTTCCGGCGACGCCGAACAATCTCAACAACGGTAGTCTCGAGACCGTGAACGCAAATTCGGCGGAAACCGCGCCGACGAGAGTCGACGAGATCGTCCACAATAACACCGGCCGTCAGGGAAGAAAACGCGTGAAGACGAAGAAGCGCAAGAAATCCGACAGAGCGAAGACCAGCAGAGTCGCCACTCCGACCGTCGAGTCGATAAAGTTGAACATTCCAAAGTCATTCTATCAGAAGAAACATCCGGGCTTCGGCTTCTCCAAGCGCGCTCTGATAACCGTTCTGCCGAGCAGGCCCTCGACGCGCAATCAGCAGAATTCACAGGCCGAGCTCGGACAATTCACCGGCGCGGTGAACAAGACTCTGAGGATCAGCATCGGTGGAAGTGGATCGGAGAACGAGAACAAGAGATCCTCGAAGAGAAAGCGGGTTCCGAAGCGTTTCTACGGAGACTCCAGCGACGAGGAGGCTGAGAGACAGCAGCAGCAGCAACAGCAGCTGCAGCAGCAACAGCAGCTGCAGCAGCAACAGCAGTTGCATCAGCCCCAGCAGCAGCAACAACACTACAGCCAGCCGAGCATCAAGTGGCGAAAGATCGAGCCTCCTCCCTTCGTTCCCGCGATAACCCTGCCGGCTCAGCCCCAGATCCAAGCCAATTCCAGTACGAATTACGCAACGAAGAGCGTCACCCTGAGGCTCTCGGGGTTCGACCAACCTCTGGAGAGGATAGTCCCGATGACGACCGTCGCCTCGGCCACCGAGTCCGAGGAACCCGCCGAGACCAGCAGCGACTCCAGCGACGCCGAGGAAACCGTCGTACAGATCGAACCTCAGCCCCAACAGCCCCAGCAGCACCCCTCGATAGTTCTTCCCGTCGGCCCCAACGTCGCCAACACCCTACCGACGAACTCTACCGGCGTACCCGGCGAACGTTCCGCGAATTTGTACTGCTATTGCCAGTGCCCGTACGACGAGGTCTCGGAGATGATCGCCTGCGACGGCGACGACTGTAGAATCGAATGGTTTCACTTCGAGTGTGTCGGTATAATGGTGCCGCCCAAGGGCAAGTGGTACTGTCCCGATTGCCGAAAGAAGGACGAGAGTTTGCCCGGCAATGAAGAATACTTCGACTGATAAATGAAACAGATTTAAACAAAAAGTGCGGATGTAAAAAAATAATGCGCTGAGAGACGTTATAGACAATAGAAACGCGCTTCTAGGTACATTACTAATACTAATTATTATTATTATTATCATTATTATTATTACTATTATTATCATTATTATGGAAAATAAGAGATTGGCGAGAGAGTGAAGAAAAATTTGATGCCTCTGTGTAGATTTTATCTTCTGGTTTGAAGCGACACAGGATACAGAGAGCTTCGCACCCAGTGTCGATGTTCCATGCTGATATATATTTTTTTCTTTCTTGAAATCGAAGCCGTGATAATGAAGAAAAAAAAATGAGAACCATGTTTGTAAATACGTGTAAATAATGAAACTCTTGGAGGACCTCGAGTATTCTTATCCAGACCCTTGAGAATCTTCTAAGTTAGACTCGATAGCTGACTAGAACTCGACCCTCCCACTACCTCCCCATTCGAATCCCGAAAGAGAGACCGTGATTTACATGTAAACGAGAATGAAGATATTTGCCGAGTTGTAAATTTGTTTGTACTTTAATCCTTAAAAGAAAAAAAAACCCACAACGCCGTCGAATCTGTTTTGGTGCAATTTTCGACACTAGCTCACACTTTTTTTTCCATCTTCGCGAAACTTTGACGCGACTGCCCACACTGCTGGCAGTGTGCAGATTTCCAGATTTTTTTTTCATTCCTCGTTTTAACGTGCTCTTCGCGACTCTACGCGTAGTCCACATTTTTCGGGACATAAAAAAACGGCTTGAAATTGCGCGGGGAAGCTTTTAGGCGTAATCAAAATTATATCTATCGTATAAACTAAATATTGGAAATCTTTTTTTTAGTAAATTCTTCCGCGTCACGAGTCTAGAGCCCAGTGTCTACCGCGTAGATTTTAAACTTTTAATTATTCACACTATCACCATTTCTTTACCACATAGACGGACCGAATGTATATCGTGAGAGCCTTAAAGAAAAAATATTCCTCCGACCCCCTGCCCATCTCCACACTCTTAATTTATACACTTACTTTTACTAGTTAAAACAAAAAACAAAAACCATCTGTGTTACGTTAGATTATATCGTCGTTATTTACATTAAGTTTGTGCCAAAAAAATAACAACAAGACGTTGACGATTATATAAAAAAAAAAACAAAAACGAGAATGAGAAAATAATTAAAGAGAAAAAAAATACCCACACACAAGAACAACACACTGCGTGGCGAAATGATCTATATTAATTTGAGGCTTGCAAAGACGCGCCATTGAGATATCCAATGTTCTCTCTAATTAGTAACACATTTGAACAGCATCTCTCAGCGCGACGAAAGAGAGAATCGACGATAAATAGTAATATCGGGTTAAAAGCTACGCCGGGCCTTCGAAACTTTCAATGATAACGAGAACAGAATAAGAAAGTCACATTTCTATGTAATCCTGCATAAAACGAAGGAAGAAAAAGAATCACAAAACTGAACCGCCTAAGAGAAGAAAAAGAAGAAATCGGCCGTGCCGTTGTAACGATAAAAAAACGTAAATAAAATATCGTGATTGATTCAGCGAGTATGTGCGAGCGAAAGAATGAAGAAAAAAAAGTCTTCTTTTTACGTCGTCTTCGATACCTTCGGCTGCTCGATCCCGAGGATCTCCTCCGTGAAATCCTTGTACGATATGTTCTGCCAATTCGACAAAGAAAGCAGGCTATATTTTAGTAATTTTATCGAAATTGGATTTCATTTTTTTTTTAGTTGCTTACCGGTGGAAGAAATTCAAAGTTCAATTCGGCCTTTGGGGCTTTGTCGCGGCTACCCGTGTAGGACGTAGAGTCCTCGTCCTGCGGTACGAGACGACGAAGATACGCGTGCGCCTCGTCGACGGACAAAGGCTCACCTTGTGAAGAAAACATCCGATTCGACCGGGTTAGTAATGTTTTTTAATTAATAATTTTTTTTATCAATTTTTTTTATTAGATTTTTATAATTATTTTTAAAAATCGATTTTTTTTTAATACTCTAAGCGTTATACGAACCGCGTAGTTTGTCATCAAAGAATCCATCGTTCCTATTGCGACCACCGCGACCAAAAAGCACCTCCAAAAATTGCTTCGAGCTGAGACACGGATTGTCGAGATCCCCGGGTTCGGCGAAAGCTTTGAACGCTTCCTTTATCTCGTTCCTGGTCACACCGAAAGCCGGACGATGATTTACATAGAGTTTGACGAATTCCTCAAATGATATCTCGTCGACGAGCTCTCCGGTGTCGGCGTAATTCTTGTATGAAACTTCCTCCATCATGTTCTCCAGCTAGAAAAAAAATTATCCACTTCACTATTTATCTACCGAAATTTTTAGAATAATATATTCGTAAATTCTTCCTTTTTTTCGAACCTCTCCGTTAGTCGGATAGAAACCTATGGCGCGCATGATGTTCGGTAGCTGCATTACCGACAATTTTTCGGTAACGATTCTCGTAGCCGTTGTGTTTTCACCCTGGTGCAATATCTGAGCGTAGTAGAAGAGATCCTTTATCTCGTTCACGAGCCAGCCATCTTTTCCTCCCTCGATCATACGGTAGAAAGGAACGAGTCCTTCCCCTCCCAGACGCACCATTACATCCACGGATCTGCAATTATTATTCTTATCAATTGAACGACGATATTCACGTGGTGATCGACTGGATCCGATTTACTTGTAATTGATCCTCCACATGAGTAGGCTTCGATCATTTTTGCCAATGGTAAACAAATAACTTCCGCAATCGCTGATCGCCATCGCTTCAATCTGGAACAGTTTTTTAAATTCAGAAGTAATTTATGGCCTTAGTGCAGATTAATGACTCAATATAAGCATTTTTTTCCTAACGCATGAACGTAGAATCCCGTCTTCCATTTCTGCAAAGTGAAAGGCACTTCATTGCACTCGGTACGAAAAAGTTTTGCTTAACTCGTGTGATTGCAACTCTCGACTTTTGCTCGTGCAGCAAACTCACACTCGTCAGAAAAAGTTTTTTTCGCACTGGTATCCTAATGTACTATTATTTTTGTATCGCATAGGAGAAAAATACTGCGCATGCGTACAAACGGTTTTAGTTTTTTCCCGCACTAGTGTGAGAAAATGGCCTTCTGTGCATACTTTCCAATAACAAAAAGCGTGATTTTCGTGAATTTGTTAGGAACATTTATGTGAATGGCAGGGGCGTAGAAAGGGGAGTCCTGATTCGTGTGAATGTCGCGCTCAACGAGAATCCCTTTCTACGCCCTTACCCCACAAATAACTATTTAAGACCATACAAAAAAACCTCCCACCCCGTGAATCCCGAGATCAGTCGGTATCAAAAACTGTAATCAACGTTTCTCTGGGGTTTTCGCATGTATGGTCAAAAGAAAAATATCATCGAAAGCACATGTCAAATCGGCTTTCGATAAAATTTTCCTTTCGACCATACAAGAATCCGTGAGAAAACGTGATTACAGTTTTTATTATCAACCATCACAAAGAAAATAGGGAAAGCGATTTGTTACCATAGGAGCATCGTTACGTGTGTGTCACATGCCCTTAAGAATATTTATTTCTCAGAGCTCGGAGTACCGACCTTTCTAGGATGACCGATCATAGCCAGAATTCTGTGGGGATTACCATCGAACGGTAAGATCATCAAACCGATCTCTTTCCTGGTGGCGAATATCATATACTCCCTATTCTTGAGCCTCTTCTGCTGTCCGGTCATCAAAATCTTTTCCACCGGATCGCCGAAAGTTGGACCGAGATAAGTGGCCCTGGTAGTTTTCGTCAGGTCGTTCAGCAGCCTGAATTTATGCTGCAAATTGTAACAGCGACAAGTAAAGGGAATTTAAAAGAAATTAAAAGCCAACATTTTGAACCGTCGAAGGTCGAAACCTTCGATGGAGCTATAATTATAATTCATATTTAGACTATAAAGTACAAAAAGTGTTTTGTACGTTGCCCACCTTGGAATTTGCAGATATGAGGAAGCTCTCTATGCCAAATTGCGCGTAAACCGCGATGCAAAGTGGCACTGCGGTTTTTTCGGTCCTGTCGATATGCGAGATCAACAAACCCGGCTTCGGATACGGTCCGCTATAAAATAAAAATAGTACATTACGATACTTGTGTTACCATGTGTTATCGACCGAGGAGATGCACTTCACCTTAAGGTGATGTGAAATACCGCCGTCGGTAACAAAAACTGTACTGCATGTCGTATTCAGGCCGCAGACCGCCGAGGAAAATGAAAATTGTCTTTCCCTAGTGAATCGGGAGACGCAGGGAAATACAATTTTCTTATTCCTCGACGGTCTGCGACCTCAAAACGGCATGCAGTACAGTTTTTGTTACCAACTGGGCGCGGGTTAGGTGGGTGGGAGGGTGTTGCACATCACCTTAAGAGCATGTGAAACACCGCCTTCCCCATCCATGCTGGGCTCAGTCGGTACCAAAAACTGTAATCAACTTTTCTCACGGGTTCTCGTATGTACGTTCAAAAGAAAAGTCCCATCGGAAACGGATATCATCTCGACTTCCGATGAGACATTTCTTTTGATCGTACATCCCAGAATTCGCTAGAAAAGTTTATACAGTTTTTATTGCCGACCGTGGTATTTCACCTGCTCTTAAATTGTAAATTCACCTGATCACTTTTTCCGATATCTCACCTGTTCTCCAAGTCGTATTCCACGAGTTCCCGATCCTCGCCGAGGGATAACAAACGCGGCACATCCTTACCGACCGTCGGTTTGCAAAACAGTATCTGCCTTATCGGCATGAAGTGCGAGTGATACTTGCCGAGAAAATGCCACATGTTCTTTTGACCTTCAGCGGAGTCTCTGTTGTTCCGCTTGAAAGCCCCAACCGTCAGAGCATCGTCCTTCGAAATAAAACAAAGAACCTCGATTGATCGTAAAAACGGGTCGGAATCGAGTGAATCTTCGATGTTTTACCGAGTAAGCCAAGTATTCGCCGCACTCGGAGAATATTATATCGATGATCGTGCTTGCCGAGTGTTTGTACGGTATCGGATCGATCGGATCCAGTGTGTCCGGATGCAAAAGCCATATTGCGCCACATTGCAATCCACAAGCCAAGAATTCACCTTCAAGTTTTATTGTCAATTTTGATAACTTTTTTGATAAGTTATTACTTTTATGGATTTTCTTATATTTATGTTGCTTTCACTATGGACAAACAAACCTGGGTCCGGCGAGAATCTAAGAACGCTGACGCCGACGAGACTCTCGTGAGTTCGAGGACAAGTCACGTGACTCGTGTCGCGTTTTCCTTCACCGACGTTCAGAATGTCGACGAAGTTCGGCAGTGTAGGAGTCTTTTTCGTGACCATCAGAGATCGAGTTGTGTACTTGTAGAGACGGAGATTACCCAGAGAATCGCCCGTTACCACGTATTCGCTGATGGTAGAATCAATGGGATGACAACGGAAATGGGCTTAACAATTGGTTTGTCGGTACCTCTTTGGACGAGTGGCGAGTGCAGTCACTGGCCCCTCTATCGGATGCAATATAAAATGACACTTCAGTGTCGAGATGTCCAATCGGGCAATCCGTCCAGAGGCAGATGCTGCATAAGGTAAACATTTACATTAATGTCACTAAAGGTACGAGTTTATCGGGTCTGTTATGATCAGGGCTATAGACCAGAGTTGGGCGAAGTACAAAAAGATACTTGAATAACAAAGTACAAAGTTATCGCAATACAGTAGAAGGTCGATTGTCCGAACTAATTGGAACCGACTATTGTTCGGATGAGCGAAAATTCGGATGATCGAACAGGAGTTGTTTGTCGACGGAATTTATATGAACGATAAAATCTTCTCTTGTTTTTGATGTCTGTTATCGTTGCTTTTCCCACATTATAAGCGAGAGCTAGCGATGCCCCTGTTTCACCATTCTCGAGCTTGGAAATCATTTGTCGCTTTCGTTCAAAGGTCAGTACGTGTCGTTTACGTTTGGAAGATGAAACACTGAGTGTTGAACGGATTTTATAAACACAGACGCGAATGGAAATCGAACGGTAGTCATAAAAGAGCGACTGTTTTTCGGCTTTCTGCAGACACGCGAAAACTGCCAAAGAAAGATAAGAAGCGAACGAGTGAGGGCCGAGGGGACGAAGGGACGGTATTGCCATCCAAGTCTGAGCTCGATAGGACGCGCAACAATGTAACGACAAAGTCATGTGGAAAACCGAAAATTCGCATAAACGGAATCTGTGTTCGGATGATTGACGTTCGGATAAACAAAATTATCGTTCGGATGATTGACGTAAAGTCAGATGATTAAAGTGTCAAGTACTTTTTGTACTTGAAATATTTCTGAAGAACTTTTTCCAAGTACTTTTTGGAATTAGATTCGTAGCATTAAGCGATATGTGTAGGCGGTAAAAAAAAGGTGTATTAAAGAAATTTGCACATGGCTTCCTCATTTATTACAATTTTGCGCATGGCCTTATCTATGAGAAACTTCGTTGATCGATTTTGGCTTCCTCGTAGAGGAAGCTGTGTGGAAAGTTGTAATGAATGAAGAAGCTATGTGCAAATTATCTCTGCACCGTTTTTGTAACAATAAAAAATGTTTACATTTCATAAAATGTAAATGATCAAAGTGTGTAGTAAAAAATTGCTGATTGCTGTTTTTGTAATTCGTCATTTGGAGACGATTTTTAATCTATTCTTCACTTTCATTCATAAAAAAAAATGTCCATAACAAACTAAAAGAGAATTTTCTCATGTTTTTTAATGGAATAAAAAAAATCTCGTTAAAATTTTACTTATTGCGATATCTGTGCATCCCGAAAGAGTTACGAAAAAAACCCGCAAAAAATGCACGAGCTAGGACCTTCGCTAAAGTTGTCAAGCCGCTTTTTCCATCCGATAAAGGGCGATGAAAAACACAAAGAAGCGTCGATAAAGAAAGAGGTACGCTTAAAATTTGTTTTGCACAAAAATGGAAAAAAAAATACGATACTTTCTACCACATATTTCCATGTTATTACTCTGGCTCAGCAAGAAAACCGATCTCAATTTTGTTCGAGAGCTAAGTGGAATGTTGCTAGTAGCAACAACAAAAAATGTCTTCTTTTCGTTTGGGGCGCAACTGAAGTCCCTCGTGCACAGCTTCGGCTTCCGCCTTGTGTAAACCGTATATTTTTTAAAAAGATTAGATTCGATGAGGAATAAATAATAAAACTCACAGACCAACAATTTCGACGGAGCAAATTCTACCGGCTTCAATCCACAGTCCGTAGCTTTACCGCTAAGTCCTCCAACTTCCGGCGAATAATCAATGTCTATAGTAATATTCGACGCTGTGAGTTTAATCTCTTCACCACCGGACGATTTTCTAATGTCGTCCTGTCCTGTTTCAGTTAAGTCCTCGAATTTCTTCGATGCCTTGGCGTCATCTTCCTCAGTTTCCTCAGGATCATCTTCGCTGATACTTCTTCTACTCGCGACTTCCGTTTCCTTGGAGTCTTCGTCATCTTCCCCGGAATCGAGAATCTCTTCGAACTCCTCGCTCTCCGGTTCAGGGTCGTAAGCTTCGGATTCCGTCTCGTCAAGAAGAGGTCTCTTCAGATCAGAATTTCTATCGAAGCCTATCGAGACTATCAAGTCGAAGCCGCAATTTTCCCACCAGTAGATAAGCTTCAGCTGATAATCGTAGAAGTACAATTGCCCCAGGTCGTTTCCAATAGCAATAATGCTGAAAAAACCATTCATTCGTTTTCGCAATGGCCCTTGAAGTTTTTTTTTTATTATCTGGATTTTATAAATTCGTATGAATTATTAACTCGTCCTCATTCTCGATGCGAGTCAAGCTCTTCTTTCTGAGAGGCACGGACTTGACGAGTCTCTTTCTGTTGCTGCTCCGTTTACGACTCTGGAAACGTTCGTTATGAAGCACGTCGCTCCACACGAGAACGAAGCCTTTTATGTATGATAATTGATCAATTAATGATCACACAAGCTGCATCGGGAAGCTAAGGAATAAATGATTGTTTACCGTTGCTCGTGACGCTCATTGCTAGATGGGTCTTCGATACGTAGCAAGTATCGTTCAAACTTCCCACAGCTCTTCGATCCTTTGGCTGCACCCTTGGATGATGAACACTCAAATGTCCATCTCGCTGAATAATACAATATTTGTTTCTTGACAAATAAATATTTACATATTTATTTATCAATAAATTCAAATATTTTTGATTCTCATTTCGGAGTCTCAAATCTTTGTACTCGGAAAAGGGATGCCGGATACAGACCCACGAAATAAAAATGACGCTGTGGTCGAGAGTGAGAACGAATTGATCGGGATAGTCGTCATTGAAGCTGATTTTCTTCGCTCGATCTTCGCGTGTGTCCTTTAATTCGACAGTCCCTTAAATATCCAAGTTTTTCCAATTTTAGTAACGCGGAATATTTTTTTCTCAGACATTTACAAGCGAAGCTGACCATCGGGCTCGTCTCCTCCACGAGTCCAGAGCCAGAGTTTAACGACTTGCGAGTTCTCGTTTCCCACGGTCACGAGATACTTTCCATCCGGACTCAGTGCCGCAGCCGCGAGCAAGTTCGAGCCGTGGGGATTGAACAAAGTGCAGATCGGTACTCTGAAACGTTTAATCTGTTTTATTATTCCCCTCTCTCATAAATCAGGGGTTGATTTACAATTCTTATTACGCGAAGATAAAATTCACCGAGTTTCCGTGTCCCAGACTATGCAGACGTTGTTCTCGTCGTAGTCCGCCGAGAGCAGCCACTTGCCGTCCCGCGAGGCCGACAAAGAACACACAAAGTTTTGCTACAAAAATACTTTACCTTATTTTACCGCTGTCTTTGCAATTATCGATAAATTTCTTCCGCATCGTTCCAAAATTGTATTTTATTTTATTTTATTTTTTTGTAAAAAAATGTACGAACATGACCCTGAAGGCTCATCATATCCTTGGCCACGTAGTCGTAGAGAATAACCATGTGCGACGACGCGTAACCGATGAGATTTCTTTTTCTCGTTGTGAGATTTACCACGGGAACTTCCGTGCTCATTCCAGCGGCCCATTCCAGTTTCTACTTCGAGATGATAACCGTGAGAAATAAATCGCCTTCGAACTCAATCGAGCCTGGAAAAAAATGCTCACGAAAGGGCAAACGTTGCTCTTGGCGGATTCCATCTCAAGAGCCGTGCCGTTGACTTCCGGCGACGAAACATCACGTTGCTTCTTTTCCGAAGAAATTGACTCGTCCATCTTTCCACGATTTGACACAATCTGTCGTCCGTAAACTTTCCGCGATCAAGTTTGTTCGATGTATCGGGTCGAAAAATAATCGTTTTCCAATATTTCGTTTATCGTTTGTTTCGTTTACTCGTTTATTCTCAAGGGCAGATATAACTGGCTTGGTTGGATATTACAAAGAGAAAGAAAAAAAATGGAATAGCGTTCTAAAAGAATGTGTACAAAAAGTCACTGTAAGTACGGCGCTCAACGCCGCGCGACAGCGTCATCAACTTGGTACCTCGTCACAGATATAATTCAATGCATCCCTCGCATGAAACACATCGAGCGAGCTTTTTATAAAAATCCTTCATCTCTCCGCGACAGTGATGCCAGATTGGAGGAAAATTTCCCTCGGAGGGAATTTTTTAACGGAGTACGAGATAGGCGAGGGAGAAAAAGATTGGGGGAATCTGGCATCACTGCTCCGCGATCGCTTCTTCGTTAAAAGCGCGACTCCAAACGGCTCGATTGAAGTCACACCTTTTGAGAGAAAAATCCTTCGAAGAACAGCGGGAAGTTCGATAGGCGATTAACGGAGACTAACCGACATGATAAATTCTACGTGCGTGTCCGATGAAGAAAAAAAAATTTCCTCGAAAAATACCGATGAGCCTGCCAGGAACGTCGTGATCCTCCTTATCCGTCTCGTTGGTTTTCGAGTCTTTAACTGCAGCAAGTAGCCGGGGTCGGGTCGAGTCCCGATCGCTTGGTTATTTGAACGCGTGTGAATTCCTCCGCGCTCGTCGGGTGAATGCCGACGGTGGACTTCAGTATAGGGAATGTCAGTTTGCATCTAGAACGAAATAAAAAAATTGTAAGGTCGTACTCGATGATGATTTTTTTTTCGTTTCGAAAGATCGATGAAAAATGCTCACTTGATAGCAGCGGCGAAGCCCTGGATCACTTCGCCGGCGTGAGGACCGACGAAGTGCATGCCGACCACTCTCTGGTCGTCGTTTCTCAACGCTACGACTTTGAGGTAACAGTGGGACATATTTTTCTGGGGTATGAAAAATTCCGTGGGTTTGTAGTAAGCGTGATAGATCTCGATGTTCTCCTCGCCGTAGGACACCGTGGCCTGCTCCTCGCTGAGACCGACGCAACCGTACTCCAACGGGCTGAAGACCGTCGTCGCAACGTTCGTATAGTCCATTGTCTCCGAGGATTTCGCGAATATGCGACGAGCCAACAGCTTACCAGCGTGTATCGCCACTGGGGTCAACTCCGGCTTTTTCTGCAAGGAAATAATGCAGAGATGAGAGCGCAGCAAAAAAAATAATACAAAATATTGGATGAAAGAAGAAGTAGCATACATTTTTTTTCGCCGAAAAGGTTGATGAGGGACGATTGACAATCGGCGAAACAAGAAAGCGGAATGACGAAACGTGAACAGGTAAAAGTTGGGGCGGAGGGAAACTTGACAATATACCGAGCTTTGCGTTAAATAAACGGCTAGAGGAACGCGGCGGCCAGGAAAAAGGTGTTTTGTGAAGACAGAGAGATTCGAGACGATTATGTATATAGACAGAGCTGGGCAAAATACTTGAAGTACCTGAAGTGCAAGTACTTTAAGTACGCGGTACATGAAGCACTACTCGCCGTATCAAGTATTTCAAGTATAGAACATTTTATTATCTCGAAATATTCAAGCAAAAAAAAAAATATTCTTAAAACAATGGCAATTATTGTTATTGAATACCTCATTTTTTATCACAGAGCAAAAAATATACATGATTGAATCAATAATAAAATATCCTTGATTTAAGCGCAATGTTTGAACATTTCTATGCTTGTAAACAAGTACCATAAATTTATAACCAGTATATAAATCGAATAGGTGTTAAATTAATCAATACACAAGCCGATAAAACGACGCCACGTTAGGTTTCGTATTAAAAATTTCAACCATTTGTTAAATCATATAAACATTTTCTGCAGATAGATGTTTATAGATATTTTCAATTGTGATATGGGTTTTTTAAAAATATATCTATGTATAAAAAATGTATATTTCACATATTTATATATCTTTTGTGAGGATTTGGGATGGGTTTGTAAAAGGGCAAAGAGGCCGTACACTGGAATAAATCTATCTATTTTTATTCTTTAAAACAACTTACGTGAAGAACATCTCCGACGGCGTAGATGTGAGGAACGTTGGTCTGTTCGTTAACGGCATCGATCTTGAAGGTTTCCGGTACAACGTCGATCCCGGCGTTTTCAGGCTTGAGCTCCCTCGTGAGCGCTTGTCTGCCGATGGCGAAGAGAACCGTGTCGTAGACGTCCTTGTGCATCGCGCCTTCCTTGTCGACCCAGTGAACGAACAGCTTGCCGTCCTCCCGCTTCACCACGGCGCGCGGCTTGGCCTCGTAGACGAACTTAACACCCTTCTGCTGCATCTCCTCGGCGACGATATTCGCCATCTGCTGATCGAATCCCCGAAGAATAATCGAGCGAACCATTATCGTCGTGTCGTAGCCCAGGCCGTTCAGGAAACCGGCGCATTCCAGACCGATGTCTGCACGTTAGTCGTTCAGGAAAAACCTTACGCAATTCGAACACACGATTGTCGCGCAAAAACGGTAGAAATTTGCATGGTTATCAATTAAAATTCATCGACCGGCGACAATCGGGAAGCGTGAGAATAGAATGGAAGATCGGAGCGTTAATAGCGGTTAAAGGGTCGAATAAACAATTTTTTTTTTCCAGTACGTATAAAAGGATACATCCTGCTCCGACGATGAGAGTCTTTCCTGGTGCGCGATCAAGACTGAATATATCGTCGCTCGTTATACCGTACTCCATAGCCCCGGGAATGTTCGGATACCTCGGTCTTCCGCCAACGGCTATTATAATGTTTCGGGCGGTGAGAATCTTCTCCTCGCCGCTCTTCGTCACTCCGGCTATTGTGTGAGGGTCCTTGAAGTAACCGTTCGCGTTTACGTACTCCACTTTCCTGCGGGAAAACATTTCAAAATACATATCATTAACAAATTATTTAAACATATATTATGTTAATAAATTACATTAATTTCAATAAATAAATACATTTGTTTGTTTGTTTATTAAACGGATTTGTCCTGTACAATATTTTTTTTCTTTTGCGTATAACTTAGACCAAGACCTGACACTACAGGAATATTTAACTAGTACGAAAAATAATAATAAATAAATAAATAAATAATATAATAAATAAACAAATAACGAGTAATTTTTCTAGCCATCGGTAAAAAAAATAACGAGCCGGAAAGAATCGAAGACTCACTTGTTTCTGAGATCGACGCGAGTGGTCCAGTTAACGGATTTTACGTGATTCTGCACGGCAGTTTTGAGGCTCTCCCAGTCGTTGGCGATTGCGTTAGGGTCCGCGATTTGCCATCCGAAAGCCTTGGCTTCCTGCGAAACAACGAATACAGAAGTTAGATCGCAGTAATCATTTTTTTTTTTTTGCAGAACGAAGGAGAAGACTCACGTAAATGGCTTCGCCCAAGAGGGCAGCCTGGTGCATTAGCTTCTTCGGGATGCATCCGACGTTGACGCACGTACCGCCGAGACCCCATTTCGATCCTTGCGGCGACGGCGTGACGTAATCGAGAACCGCGACCTTGGCGCCGAGTTCAACGGCTTCTTTGGCAGCCGCCAAACCTCCGGAACCCCCGCCGATGACGACGAGGTCGTAAGCGAACTTCTGATCCGCTAGACAAATAAAATATGACGATAAGAATGTTAACTCTGAAAAAATAGGAAAGAAAAACGAAAAATTCCACAGAAAAGTTTTTTTTTTTTTTTTCGCAAGCAGCTATCGAAGATGAACTTTGCCTCTGCGATGACAAGCAAAATTAGTCGCAAAGCTGGAAACAGTTAATTTTTTTTGTTATCGCAATGGAATATGGATGTAGAGTTAGCGCGATTGCGAAGGGATAAAGATTTTGTTTTTGGCAGCCTTACATCCGGTAGTTTCTTTGGACTGGGAGTTCCGCGAGTGAACGAGAGCTATGGAGCTACGAAGAAACGAAGCTAACCGAAACATCACTCTCTATCTCTACACTCCGATGTCGCAATGAGGATGATGCAAGTAAACTATAATTCTGTCACAGAATTTGTTGGTCCATAGGTTGAAAACTGTATCTATTGGCATGCGCAAAAAATTTTGATGGGTATCGCAACGTTCATACGCAAGAGAGATCAAATTTGTAACACAATCATTTTTTTTTTAATGCAAAAAAAGTTACCACCGCTAATTAATGATTTTATACATATAGTTTGTTTGAATAGAATAATTTTTTTATGTTCATAAAAAAAAATTATCCTAGTTAATTAATGATTTTACAAATATCGTCTATTTGATGAATGGAATAAGATTTTTTAAATCAATGAAAAAATTTGCTCGAGTTGCAAAAAATATATATATATATATTTATACAAAATCTTTAAAAATCAAAGTGTGGATTACAAAATATTCTAAACTATTCTATCTCGGTTATAAATGCATAATTTAACTGATATAAAATTAGTTCAAACGACTTTCAGTCACTTAGATTATGAATAAAAATAACTGAAAAGCTTCGAAATACCGACTAAAAAAAAAAAACTGTAATTGTTCAATCTCCACCCGACGGAAAATGTGATTTAAATCGATTCCTACTGAACAATAAAATGCGTAGATATTTAAAAAGTTAGCTGTAAAAAGAAGCTGTTTCGGGTACGCTTGACGCTTTACGTAACCCTCGCGTGTCAGCCGCCGGGCCGATAATTTTTTGTTCCTTCTCTCCAGATAATTTTGCCGATAAGTCGCGCGTGTTTCAGATGAGGAGATGAAAACTGTATGCGTGGAACGACGAGAGGATTGTCCCGTTTACGGTAATGAACTCACTGCATACGCACGCTACCAGTGTCTTGTTGCCGTTCATCAGTGAGTTGAGAGCGTTACGCGGCAAATCGAACAACAATTTAGTGTGACCGTTCCGAAGTGACACGAGCCTCGAGACGAGCGTTAACGTCGCCATGATCACGCTCACTCGCTCTATCGATTGTTTTTATCCCTAAAATACGCGCGAGAAAAGGTAATTTTCTACTACAATTAAATTGACAATAAAAAAAAAAAAAAAAAAAATCCGTTTCTCCGCCGTCCGACGGATCCGAATTTTCTGTATTTCTTTGTTTTTTTTTCCACTGAGCAGCGTCGGCGAGCTCGAGTCGGTAACTGCGAGTCCGAGAAACTTCGTAACGTCGACCAGCTGAGAGAAAGGAAAAAAAAATTCGCGAGGCTGCTACGTCATCGCCGCAGACCGGCGGAGAGCGGGCGGCGCGAACTCTCTTCTGCACCGATAGAGTCGGAATCGTCTGGGTGGGACGGCGAGAGTTCGAGGTGGGAGGCACGTGGTAGGTGACTATCAAAGCGTTCCCCTAGAGCAGCTCGAGCTATCGAGAAGACGCATCGACCACAACGTTGCGGAAAACTCGGTGGTAAACTGATCGTGCTGCGGAGAGTTGCGAGTTTTGAAAAAAATCGAAAAAAAAAACAATGAAGTCCATACTCATAACCGGATGCAATCGGGGCATCGGCTTGGGACTCGTGCAACACTTGACGCAACTGCCCAAACCGCCGGAGCACATATTCGCTACTTGTCGCGACGCGAAAAAGGCACCGGTAAGTTCGAGCCAAGAGTTTCAACCTAACTTTGTTGAACGAAAAAAAAACAAACAAAAAAAAAACGGAGAAATTTAGGTTAGTGAAATTTACGTAATTGCGATCGGGATTAAGCATGGGATTTGGAGATTTTTCGATCGGACAAGACTCACCGATAGGCGCCATTGCTTGTTTCAATCTTTCACTGTTTAACGAACGTTTATTGTTTCGATAGGCTCGAAAAACTTTTCGACAATATTTCTACTTTGCGTCAAGAGGCGACGAGACTTGCGTTCGCTACGAGCAAACTGGTAGCACTGAGGGTGCTGACAGTGAGCGAGACTGTGGCGAACACTGTAATCTACTATTGGGTCGTGAATTCCCGTACACCCCACCACCGTCGAATCTATGTATCGACGGACGCTCACGCGTAAAAATTACGCCGAGACGAGTTTATGCGTCATGGTTTTTCGTTGCGTAACGATTAACGTGACGCGACGATGTTTCATCATTTTTTTAATCTCGAAGAATCTGGCAATTTATCGTCACGCTCGTCAAACTCACTCGCTTCCAATGTTTTCGCGGCATTACCCGTGTCATGATCGTCGCTCTTCGACGCCCAACGCTTCTGTGGAGACAGCTTTCCTCGTTTACCGATGCCAGGACGTCCCGAACGTTTGCGTTCAGAATGCGCTCGTTTCATCTTCGCTATTTTCTAATGCACGTTTACACGACGAACTGTATCGTAGCACTTGCTACGAGTAACTGGCGAGTAACTGAATAAGCGGGCAGAAGAACATCTGCTTTTTTCTTAGTGGAGTGAAAAAAAAATGTTACCTGCAAGAGATCCTATCATTGGATTGGGTATAATGTAGGTTTTTGAAATTCCGAACCGATGGCCCGCTTTCAAATATCATCGATTCAATGATTCCACTTGTGGCATGTTGAAGTACAGTAGATCATTGCTTATCCGACCTTCGATTAACCGTTCCTCTGCGTTAGCCGAGGCACCCAACTCATCCGAGCCCTGTTCCACATCAAGGATGCATCACACATTCATTCCTAGCCAAAAGTTTCATTCGATCAAAAATTTTTGTACTTCGCGATATCCCAAAATAAAAAAAAATAAAAATCAGATGTATTAATTATGTCAAGACCTTTGATTGTAGCATTTTAATAATGCCGAACAATTTTTAACAAATTATTTAAAAAATTAATTGTTAAAAAGAAGAATATCAGAAAACTTTACTTTTCTTATGTTAATCATGAATTATGTGAATCATGAATTCCTTGATTTTTTAGAATTCATATGAATTTTTTCAGTTTCCTTATATTAAAAAAAAAAAAAATCGAACATTAGGAAAGTCTATGTAGAGGGACTAATTTCGGATATTTTTTCGTACTATGACTCCACAGACAAAAAATTTCGGGGTGAATGCCCCAACAGTTCGGTAGTTATGGCGTTAAAAGAAATTTCCAAATGGAAAATTCAAAACTGTAAGAAAATCCTGCAAAATTTCATGTTATTTTGAAAAAATTAACAAATTCATTTGAAAAGTGAAAAAACAATTTACCGATTATTTGTAGAACAAACAATTTGTTAAAAACTTTTTGACATTATTATTGTGCCAAATTAATATTCTTGGCACCTTTAATACAGTTGATTTTTTTTTCCGATTTTTATACCATTACGAAGTGTTTCAATTCCGACTGAATTTCACTTTTGGCTGGAAATGTACATGCGACGCATCCTTCATACATTAATACATTATAATACAGAAAACTCAGATAAAACGAATGAAGCAGCAAGGTCCGCACAAAGCAGTCCTGCTATCCGAGATTTCTCACTTATCCGATGTACGCGCTTCGCACATTACCTTGGATAAACGGCGTTCTACTATACAACTTCTTGGTAGCGTCTGGTCTAAAAAAAAATCTTTTTTTATACTTGGCGTCGAGATGCTGCCGCATCTGTTGATACCGTTAGGTACAATCCGGAGAATTTTTCCTGCCGCGCTAGGCACCGCCATGACCGTAGCCCATTTGCTCGTGTTTTTAATCTTTATTTCAAGGTCACGCAGCGTCTTAAATTGCACGACAGAATCGAGCTCGTTCAGAGGTCGATGAAGCTAGCGCTGAGTTTTGTAAACAACAACAAAATTCGTCGAACCCGCGCAACTTCGGGTGATCGAGGAGCATCGATACATACTTCCGGCACCGGCCGGAAAAAATGCGCAGTTACTAAATTTCGGCTCTTTTGTTTACAGAAGCTGACAGCCATAGCCCAAAAAGCGAGCAGCGTTCATATTATCGAGCTAGGTGAGAGACTGCTGTATCACGTTCAATTTAATTACAATCGCTCTTACGGCGATGGCGAAACTGTGATGTCACTGTTGACTGATGCACAAAATAATCATTCGAAAGCATTAGCGTGTATTGCAACAGAATCTGCAATGACTCTGCGGTATGCCTTTTGTCCCGGAACTCGTATCTATAGAGATTCTACAGATACGTACTATACACTACAATAGCTATATTCGAGCGCATGCAGTATACGTTCTTTCTGTTCCGGCGAGTTCCGAGCCGGCGACCTTGAAATAATCCGAACGTAAGATAAAGATCCACTTGCTAATCCTGCACTCCTAGCAGCTTAAGCCACTAGCATAAGGATTTGGTCCAAAAAACAGGTAGTTTTTCAACATATTTCTTAACGCGGCTATTAAAAAGACCGGGTCGGGTTTTTACGCACAGTACAGGGTGTCATGAAATACGAGGTTTCTTTAATTTGAAAAATATCAATTAACAAAGGACTTATTAACAAATAACAATTAACATCGGACGTCGTATCTCAAAATCTATTCGTGCGATGGAGGTAAAATTTGGACAGATCCTTGATTATAACATTTTCTATCCAATGACCGAATGATTAAAACGTTTTTGTTTTTTTTTTTTTTGTTAATAACAAACGATTCAGGCCGTTTTTTTTATTTTGAAAAACGACCTTAATCGTTTGATTTGTTCTAACTGGGTGTAAAAACCCGAGTGTCCTAAATCCCGCACGAAAAAAAAAATGTTGAAAAACGACCTATTTTTGAAGCAAGTCATTATGCTCGTGTCTTAATATCGCCCTCTTGTGTTAATAACTTATTGAGCCTTTTAAGATCAATGCAAAGTAGTGTAACGGAAAAATATAGGGCACGAAGGTGAAGGTCACGGGCTAATCGATCGATTGCCAGCATAGTGTGCAGGCGAATAGTTCATTCGAAATTAATTCTATTTCCTAACTGTAATAACCCAGATAGAAAAACTGTGCCGTGCATTCGTCACTCCGTGCCGGCACTACGGTGTGCCGGCACACACGGCGTTTTGACACCAGAACCTGCATTCACAGTTCCAGCTCACCGTGGAGCTTCGTGTCAAGATTGTGGGGCTTCACGCCAAGCTGGAACTGTGCAAGCAAATTTGGGTGTAAAAATGCCGTGCCGTTACAATATCGTCACATGCGGAACGTACATGACTGTATTGTGCCTGCACGATACCCTAGCAAGTTGACGAACCGCAAACGGCATTAGGAAAAAATGACCGAGGAAAAAAGAAAAGGAAACAAAAAATTTTGTTGTTTCCTCTTTTTTTTCTTGTTTTCTTTTCTTTTTCTTCTTTTTTTTTTGTAAAAAAAATTTCATTATGGAATTTTTTCATCGGCCATTTTTTCCTAGATCCCATTGGGGAATGTTGAAACCATTTTTTTCGTTTGCAGAAAAAGAAAATATATTATTATTCGACGTACGTATATTTAATGCAATTTAATATTATACATTTGTTACAGATCTCAAGGACACCGAAAGCTACGAAACCTTGATAGAGGTCGTGCGCTCGAAACTCGGCGACGGGGGTCTCAATGTTCTTTTCAACAATGCCGGTGTAGCGACCAAGTATACTCGGCTGGGCCTGGTCAAAGTCGACCAACTCACGGACACTTACTTCGTTAACACCGTTGCACCAATAATGTTAACGAAGGTACGCCCACATAGATATTACTCCCATTTTCTCGTCAATAAGAGAGACTCGGCAATTGACGATTCAGCGCGACGCAGTTCGACAAATTGTATTCTCCTCTTATCTTCCCCATGTACAGTTATCTAATCTATACTGTACAAGCTGTACGCGTGGCGCAGCATAAGGAATTAATTTCTACAGCGCCCCGACGATCGATAGTTATTTATAGCAGTTATTCGTACACTTTTCAGACTCTTCTGCCGCTGCTGAAAAAAGCTGCCGAGGGAAAGGAAGGATTCGGTATCGAGAGGGCTGCTGTTATCAACATGACTTCCATGCTAGGCAGCATAGCCGACAACCAGCAAGGAGGATTCTATCCCTACAGATGCAGCAAGGTCGGACCTTGGCGATCGATCGATCGCGAATAAAACTAGGCGATGGCCTAATTTTTTTTTTATATCGATTTTACGCTCAACTCCGTTAACGAGGCAATCGCGAAATTAACTTTCATTAACTTTGATGATAACGTTTTATTTTCATTTTTTTATTATCTCAGGCCGCGTTGAACGCAGCTACGAAGTCGATGAGCATAGACTTGAAGGACGATGGAATTATGGCGACGTGCATTCATCCGGGCTGGGTAAAAACCGACATGGGAGGCCCGAACGCTCTGCTCGACGTGGACACTTGCGTAACTGGAATTCTCAAAACGCTCCAGTCTCTCGGTGCCAAGGATAACGGAGCTTTCATCCGCTGGGACGGCGAATCTATGCCCTGGTGAACGGTTTTCTCACATTCGACTTCCTACCTAATTTATTCGGTCACATTCGTTATTTTTTCATTTTTTTCGTTCAAATCTGAGATTAATTTTCTTACTTCTATTTTTCTAAAATACATGGGAAATATGTTACCGCAAAGATCTTCGGTGTATTATCGTCGAAGTACGAGAAAGAGAGAGGCACCCTGATCCACTTTCCGATCCACCTTGACTCGCTATCCTCGAGCCGGACGGCTCGCCACAGGCTGCGGTCTTGCACTCCCGAAGGTGAACCGGAAATTAAAAAAAATCTACTTTCATCATTCGTACGTACACCCAACTCAGAGATGCGGAATCGCGAACGAACCGGATGATGGATCGATAACGGTTCGAAATTTAATCTCCGGTGCGAGAAGCCCGACGTAAATAACACGCTGTGCGGAAAATTCCCCGAAAACAAAGAATTCCCGAAAGATTCAGTTTCCCGAGAAATTCAATTTCCCGAAAAATACAATCTACCAAAAAATACAATCTACCAAAAAATACAATTTACCAAAAAATACAATTTACCAAAAAATACAATTTACCAAAAAATACAATTTACCAAAAAATACAATTTCCTATTTTTACGTGCAAAAATGTTTGCGGAAAAAAAAACGAGAAAAAAATCAGGAAATAATTTCTTCGAGAAATTATTTTTGGGGAATTGTTTTTGAGAAATTGTATTCGGGGAATGTTCCGTATACAAAACAACACGAGGATAGATAATGATAGACGTTATTTAACTCATAAATCGTATAAAGCAACGTGTCTTTATTTACTGATTGTGTTACGATCACTCGAGTGTACATCTCTTGTCTTCTGTCTGTGTTTCCTCTTAAATAATTCGAAGTATTATTTCAGCTACGCGCTCGGACGACATTGTCGCGAGCTTTGTACATGTCTCGTCCGACAATTTCGTGAAATTCTCGTCGATTATGACAAATGCCGGGAGGCTCGCGGCTCCCGACGTTGTGTGTTTATTTTTTATATCTTTATTTTTTTTTTTAGAATATGTACACGCGTATCGTCGCGTGCATCGACGGAGTGTCGCTTGATACGCGATTTGTTACTAAAAGAAAAAGAAAAAAAATGTCTTCGCGAGGCTCCCTTCGAACGGTCGTTCGACATTCAGTTTGTTTCTTCTCGCGTCTTTTTTTTCTTTTTTTAAGTGTTTCTCAAGAACGCATTACAAACACGTTTCCTAGAAGTTTGTTGTGAATAGTTCGACGACTATCGAACGCCGCTCTAGATCTCTAATCAGTCTTCATTGCTTTGGGAGTTGGCTCGCTGTTCTGCGAATTCGAATCTTCCGAGAAGCCTAGGTGTGCCGAGAAGTCCGTCAGGCCCTGCGAGTCGCTGACGGTAGAGAAACCTGTCGAAGATGGAGCGGCGTTAAAGTAGCTTTGGCAATTAAAAAAAAAAACAAAGATATTCGCGCATTCGTTAATTAATTCTTACATGTGTTGGAGTCTTCGGTGAGGCCGAAGTTTGAATTTGAGGTGTCCATTCCACTTTTCCTCGCCAATCTATTTTCCTTATCAGCGACTGATTTGCCCTTCTTTTTCTGTAACGAATCAGGGTTGAAAAAAAAGGCGTTATAAACAACTCGAACATTCGGAGCAACAAAAACATACCTGCTCCATAGTGGATATCGGAACCCACTTGTAAATTTTCATAGTTGTTTCTCCTATCGTCACCCACTTTTTCTCCCTGCAAACGAGACGGTATCAAATATTGTGAGTCTCTTTTTCGCTAAAAGGCGCAAAAAAAAACAGAACTATCGAAGGTGTTCGAGCCTCCGTTTGTTTCTTTTTGTTGTTTACCAGTGTCGAACTTTGTCAACAACTTGCATGACCCTTTTTATATCATCTTTGGCACGACTTCGAGTCTCGGCTCGCACGGAACGCGACATCATGATATTTCCTCTTGTATTTTTCCTACAACTTCGTTTGAGTATTGAAAAAATCTGCCGGCTCCCCTCGAGTCTGTGGATTATTGCGCGAAAAACATTAGCCGTTTTCCCTCTGCTTTGGTTAGGAAATATTGACAGGGGAGCTTCGAATTCTACATAAGAATAAATATATGTATCGTAAGCGAGAGCGGCGCGCACCCGGTTCGCGCAGCTCTCGGAGGAGTGCCCCGGAAGTCGACTGTAGCGACGCCGAGCAGCGCTTGCCAGAAGCTTCGAGCGGTTTTTTTTTCTCGCCGCCATTTTCTTCCCGTCACCGATGTTATTCACAATAACAAAACGCCGTGTGTCCAAAAAATAACATTGAAAAGACGTCGCTACACGGGTGAAATCCGTAGGGAAAGGGGCATAAAAAAGAAGAAAAAAGTGACAAACGCGACGAAGTTATTTATATATTTTCACCGATGAATTCATCATCGAGCGCTCTCGCTGCAGACGATTCGGTTACTTGTTTGGACACGACTACCGAGGACGACAACGACGACGCATTTTCCGTCTCGGATTTCGTGAATTTGGAGAAAACTCTGCCGCCCGGTGCCGCGCCCGAGGGTTTCATTCTGCTCGATGAGTCCATCGACGTCGAAAAAGCGAGCCGGGACGAGAAATCGAGCAAGATCACGAAGGACAACGATGTTTCGGCGCCGCTCTTTAGGGTTGTGTTCAGGGACAACGCTGTTGCACGGTACGATATTTCAATTCTGTCTTTCTTCGTTTCCATACTTGCACTACATTTTTTTTAAATTCATTTATTTGAACTTTTGTAGTCAGTACAAAAAAAGGGTCAGAGCTTTTCTGTGCAAGCTCGCGTGTGCCGAGTATCGGGAAAGCGACTCGGAAGCCTCGACACTCGTACTGGATATCTGGAGCAAGAAATCTGGCAGAAAAAGAAGGCACGACATCGTTGACGACGATAAGACGACAAATGACAATGGAAGTGACAAAGATGACGCTGAAAGTGATTCCCTTCTGTTTACCGTAGAGAAGAAACCTGCAGGACCGATGGGTCAGGACAGACTTGACGTACCCACATATGGAATGGTAAAAAGGCATATAAAAAAATTATTTGTAATTAATTATTAATAATTATAGTATGGTATTTATTTTTTTTTAAATTCTTATTTTTCTTATTTTATAAGACAAACCCTTTTACATTTACAATTTTTACAGTTCAGATGATTATAGAAATATCATGTGTAAATCTAACATCATAATATATTTATTTGTTTAGTTATTTTTCAGTTTTCTATTTTGTTGACGGGACAAACATAATTTTATCCATTCATTCAAGCTTATTGTGTATAAGAATAATACATTCTTGTTGCAAGTGGATTTGAATCTTAGGAATAAACTTGTATCTTCCAAAGATTTGGATCTCCTTGCGAGTGAATTATTCTTAAACGCAATACATACCATACCATTATTTGTATTTAACTATTATTATTTGTGATTTGTTATTATGTTATTTATTGTATTGTCAATACTCAGAAGTATGAAATAACCAAAACCATATTTTCCCATTGTTAGAGATTCGATCGGATAATGGCGACGTCGAGCGGAGAGGCAAAAGACGACGAGAATAAGGAAAAAGCGGCTTGCGGCCCGAGAATGAGCTGTTGGAACTGCCTGGGCAATCATTCTATTCGCGACTGTATGCAGCCTCGTAATCTCATGGAGATCGCCAAGAACAGGCAGTCTTTCCAGTCCAGAGCCGGACCCAAGTGCAGCCGTTATCACGTCGACGACGATCAGAAGCACGGCCACTTTGTGCCGGGGCAGATAAGCGGCACTTTGAAGCATGCCATTGGTTGCCGCGAGAACGAACTTCCCTTCTTCATATACAGGTACTGTATGTCTCTCGAAACGGCGGCGATGCCGTCGAGTCGCGGATTTTTTTTTTTTATCAAACGAGTCTCAAAAAGGATGTCTTTTAAATATTTTGAAATGTACAAAATGTTTTTTTTTCCGCAAGAATAGCACCGCAACGATAAAATTACGTCGATGCGTCGAACGACGGAATTTTTTATCAAAATTAATTTTATCACATTTTTTTTAATCATAAAAAGACTCAATGAACGTTGCGCATAGAACTTTCAAAAAATTTCGTGGTATCAGAAGTCAGGACTTTCTTTTATTGTTTACCGTTTGTTGCAACATCCCACCTAGAATGAGAATGCTTGGCTACCCTCCAGGGTGGTTGAAGGAAGCAAGGCTCCAGCACTCTGGCTTGAATCTGTACAATTCGGATGGTCTTCGAGAATTGGATCCGATGGAGGAGCCTGGCCAGATAGCGGAGCTCGGCGACAAGGATCAGTACGATGTTAAAAAGATTCACGACTTTCCTGGCTTCAACGTTCCACCACCACCGGGTACGAGAGAGGTAAATAGTTTTGGTCATCAATGGAAAAAAAAGGAGTCTCGAAAGAGCCTCAAAAGTTGAATCTCTCTCTTACAACTGTTTATCCCTGTGGATAAAACAAAAATGTTCTAACAGGAGGAAACAAGGTACTGGCTTTCCGACCAATACCATATGCATAGCAAGGACACAATGCTCGCTTTGATGAACGAAAAGAAAGTAGACGGCTACAAGAGAAAGAAGCTCAAACGTACTGTGGATACTAAAAACAGTGAGCAAGCTCCATGCGAGATGGAAATTGTGGAAGATACCGATGGTAAGTTCATTCTTAAAATATACCAGGTATTGAAAATCAAGATTTTCAGAAAGCCTCATGTAATCTACTTTTGTGTACAAAGCTTGTATGAAAAATCAATTTCCGTAATTGTTTGGCTTCCTCGTCGAGAAAGCTTTGTCGCTAAAAAAATAATAGTGTTTGAAAAATATGGCTGTTTGAAAATACAAAGTCACTAATTCTCTATAAGAATTGCAGTTATCAGTAGCTTCGGGACCGCGTCTGACGTTTTTTTTTCTCACTGATCACGAATCTGCCACTTATTTTATTCCTAACTCAATATTTAAAACGGAAACTCGTGTCAGAAAAAAATACACTTTTTTCGAAGAATTAAAAAAAAATTAAAATCTCATAAAATGTAAACGGAACATTCTGAACACGTTTTCATTAAAATCTCGATTTTTTTTTGTTTCGCCAAAACAAAGCTTTATCTATGAGAAAGCACACAAAAAAAGATCATTACCATCACTAAAAATATTTTTCGACTCTTTCATTATGTCTGATTTCTCAATGATACGAGTTTATTCGACCTCGTTTTCATTTACATTTCTTATTTAACGCTTTGTTGAATGATTCATCGATCGATTATTGCAGAGACCGTCGTGGACGTTTTGTCGGAGAGCGAGGAGTTTATACCACCGCTTCCTAAGAGTCCAGTTAGGCCCCCATTGCCGCCGGACCTTGACGAAAGTTCTGCCGATTCTCCAAAGACTGCCATAAATACAGAGGTGAATTTTCTCGGCTCCACTTCATTTAATTTAAAAAAATATATAAAAAATAACGATAAAACTAACATTTTCAAAAAATGCCGAAATTTAGCTGGAAGCTGTGGGTTCTCCAGCGTACGTCGATTCTCCGACGCTGGCCGATCTGGAGCGACGCAAAAAGCAGCTCCTCGAGGAGCTCGACGACTCTAGTACGCAGTCACCTCCGAGCACACCTCTGTCGACGAGACACCTCAGTTTAATTTCACAAACTGCCGATACAGACGCGGTGACTCCGGAGTCGAACAGAACAATCGCCGAGTTCGTGACACCTCCGCGCGGCACAGTGAAATCGGTAGTGCTAGGTACACCGATTCTCGAGAGCACGTCGCCTTACAACAGACTACCGTCTGTCGAAAAATTCTCTAAAGACGTTTGCGACATAATATACTTTGAAAATTTACCGGACTCGACGGGTAAGTACGAACAGATGACCGGAATACTGCAAAAGGTACGAAGTACCCTCGCCGACAATCAACACGATTAATTGACGCACGATTTAGGGAGCAGTAGATGTTTTTTAAAAAAATTCTCCATATTCAATTTTTCGACGGGGCAAGAGCTCTACGAATGTACATACGGGTTTTTTTGACGCTGGTTAAACGATTTTTTTTTCCTTTTTTTTGCGGTATAAGGAAAAGCCGCGCCCACTTAATTTTTTTTTATTCCACTATCAGCTGCAACCTCATAAAAATTTGAAATCGTTTGAGACTCTTATTGCATTTAGCAGTTAAGCATCGTGCAGATACAGATTTGATACGCCTACACACGGGCAAAATTTTGGTGAGTAACGAAACACGATGAATATCTCGGGATTTGTACAAATTTATTATATTCGATTCCAATCGAGAACACAGAAAAAAAAAAATCTATTGCACAAACAACAAAAGGAAACAAAAAGAAATCTTCACCCTAATTCGTCGACGATACATACTTATTGACTTACAAGATATTTTCAATAAATATATTAATAAAATATGGTTAAATTTGTCCCGACGTTAAGCACGTAAATTATATTCCTGCGACGTATCCTCATTATTATAGATATTGCTCTCCGTGTGCCTCCATTCGTGTGATGCGTCCGTTAAGTGCTACCGGGATGCGTTAATCCCTTGTGAGAATTTAATCGTCAGAAATTTTACAGGAATGTACATCGTTATCATCTCTATAAAGACACCGTAATTATTTTTAAGCTACTCACGCGATACGGTTGGAAAAACAATTTTTCGGACTCGCATCCACGTTCGTATAAATCTTTGCCGTTGTCTTACCCCGGTGGTTATTTTAGTTTCTTTTTTTTTGTTTTATCGTCTTCACGTTATTTTGTATTCATTTTTTTTATTGCTAGCTCTGATCGACGTTGATTGCGTATTTAATGCACAAAAAAAATATCACACAACAATCCTCGTGCTTCACGAAAATCAGTGCCACAGTCAAAAGTTTCACTTCGAACGATCATTTTAAAAGATAAATATTTTTCTTGAGCACGATTGTGACGTGAGCATAATCGTATTATTATTATTTTCTTTCCTTCAGAATACTGAGGGAAAAAAACGATCAGCGACTATCGCGAATAGTCAAAAGGTTTCGTGTAACAATAACCGTCCTCGAAAATACGGGCGGGCAGGCACCTCAGATTCTTACGATTATGATATAGCATTTCGAATAATTTAATTAAAACTAATTATCTCTCGCTCTCTCTCTTCTTCTATAGGAAGTTATCAGATCAGATCCAATTTTCAAACGAGCACTTGGACCTCCCGGTTAATAATGATTAATAATTCGTCTACTTTATCACCAGATTATTCGCAGTTTTTTTCTCTTCAATTATATATAGATTTATATATACCGCATATTCTAATACTATCTGCGGACCCGTTATTTTCACGTCTGTTTTTTTTCGTATCTGTGTTAAACTTTTTTCTTTTTCATTCGTTATCGTCATTCGTGATTCTTTTTTCGATCGATGAGAGCATCGAACTTAAAGCTTTCGACCAGCCAGATCGAATCAATTCGCTGCTGGCGGAGGACCTGGTGGATCGTCGTTCGGACCCTGAAAGATACGGAAACATGGGCGGACATGAGTATCAGAAACGATTACTACGTGACTATGCAGGTAGCAAAAAGCGATCTGGTATGCAAAATAAATCTAAATGGGTTACATATCTTCGTCCGGATGGTAACTGTAAGCTATCCTACGTCCAAAAGTTAACTTTTTGGATGCGTGATAACTTTTAAATGCCGTCCAGACGGACATATGAAACCGGTTGGGTCTGTTTTTGAATGCAGATTTGCTAAGCTATGCTTTCTCTTATATTTGTGATTATCCACTGCTGGTGGATTTTTTAAAAATTGTCAATACATTCGATTCATTCCGCGTGATACATTTCATCCGTTTTAATAACAACAGAACGCTTATCAGAGCTGGTTTGTGTGAAATCTAAGCGCCGAACTGAGAGCAGACTGGAATATAACAACTCCTATTTCAGCTGCGTATTCATGAGGATACGTGTCGAACATTTTTGGATTTAGCCGAACAGAGCAGAACTGCTTTCGAAAACCCTCCCAGTGACTTGATTTCGTAATAGTGTTCTTTTTTTAAAGCCTAGATAACGCTCAACGTCACGAACTTAATTGCGAAAATTACTTTAGAAACACTTCAAGTACAAAAAGTGCTTGAGAAATCGTTAAAGTACAAAAAGTACTTGAGAAATATTTCGAGTACAAAAAGTACTTGATACTTCAACGACTTTTGATACTTTGTACTCGAAGTATTTTTGGTACATTGGCCAGCCCTGATCAACATGTATAGGCAGCGTTCTAATATTCCAGTACACTTTCAGTTCAGGGTTGAGTTTTGACATAAATCTGCTGCGATAAGCGTTCTGTTTCTAAGAAAGAAAGAAATAGGATGTACTGTTGGCGGTTTAAAAAGCCACTAACCATAGACAGTCATCAATAACAGAAGGCATAACTGAACAGATCTGCATTTAAAAACGCATCCATGATGGTTATTCTTTTTGCTAAGTAATTTTTTCGTGCTGCCTGGGTATCGTATTTTTAATAACGGATTTAAGAATGCAAACAGTACATTACGATACTAGTGCGAAAAACTTTTTCTGACGTGTGTGAGTGTGCAGCATGAGTCGAAGGCGAGTGTTGCAATCGCAAGAGCTAAGAAAACATTTTTCGCACGAGTATCGTACAAAATTTTATTTCACTGGGTGTAAAAATGGGACTTAACGCACGGAAGGCGTGCGCAAAACCGCTATTTTCCCACCGAGTGATGTAAAATGATTTCTTTGGCTTTCCAGCATGAATTTCGTCCTGGTGTACCAACCGGAGCATTGTCGCGTGCTTTAGTATCGCCCAGGCCGTTCTGCCGAAGGGAGTTCGGCCTGAACGCGTACAGAAGTGCCATCACACCGAAGATAATGGTCATGAAGAAAACATCCGCGCCCGACTGGTCGCTCGGCGGTCCGGGAACTAAAAAAGAAAAGATCGTCTGCGTGTGAGCAATGGAACGGTAAGAGACTGCAAAGTTACGATAATTATTCACTCTGTAATACGTACGCCTCGAGACGGGATAGCATTCGTTTTCCGTGCAGTGATGTTGCGTCTGACGCAGCTGGTGTAAAGCAAAAATAATCGTTTGTACGTTTTACAACTGCGAGGAATACAACGGTCGCTTCCTATCGATACGATTGGGTAAGAGGCTCGACGATTTCGTACCGGCATGAAATATTCGACTCACGACTTCGTGACGGACCGGGTTTGTTATGTAAACACGGAATATTCTTAACGGTTCACGCGCCGAGCTGCTAGTGCCGGCCTAAGGAAAACAATGGTTGCATAATTCGGCAGCAATACGATATCTCGCGAATCGCGCAGGTGTAAGGCGATCGGTAAACACGATTGAGTCATTTATTCGAGTCAGCGGATGTATCTGCTTATTCATATCAGTATTTTTGTTTATTTGTTGCCTCAATGGCAGCTGTTTTCTCCGGCGTTTCGACAAGTTTCACATCGCCGGCTGAGAATCGAAAGGGCGTAGGTCCCGTACATTTTAACACGGTAGTTAGACCGTTCCGATTCTCAGCCGACGGTGTGTTAACGGCTCGATAAAACAATCTCGCAAAATTTGTACCGCATTTTCAAGGTGTGTATTTTTACGAGTATTTTTTTTTTACCTTGCTCCTTCAAACGGTGTAGTACAATTTATCAATGTTCGATACTGTCGCGAGCAAAGTCTTTGATATTCTTCGTAACGTCGCTCATGTCGCGTAAATATACGGCCAGTAAGCATTCGACCTTTCATCATTTTTTTTTCGTATCATATTTTCGGTAAAAAAAATAGTTTATTTTCTATAACTCACAATCGAGAGAAGTCTTTTTTTCAAGTTTGCTCCTTCAAACGGTTTCAGAAAAATTATCAATGTCCGATATTGCCCCGAGCACAATCTTCGATTTCTCTTCGTAACATCGCACGTGTCGCGTAAATATACGTCCAGCAGACATGCAACCGACGTCAATATTTTTCGCCTCATTTTCGGTACAAAAAAAATAGAGAGAGAATAGAGAGATAGAGAGATACAAAAAAAATAGAGAGATCTTTTTTCAAGGTTCCTCCTTCAAACAGTTTTAGTAAAATTTATTAATTTTCGATGCTGACGCGAGCAAAATCTTCGACTTCTCTTCGCTGTGCAAATATACGTCCAGTGAATATTCGGCTTTAATTGATTTTTTCGTTCTATATTTTCGGTACAAAAAGTAGTTTATTTCTATAACTCACAATGGAGAGAAGTCTCTGCATAGCCTGATAGCTCCAGACGTTTCCGCATGGATCATCGTCCTCCATTATTCCAAGTTCCTCGCACGCGTTGAAGTTTCCAAACTCTTACTAAAAAAGAAAAGACAGAGGTCCAAGCTTCGAACCTTTTTTATGCAAGGCGCAAGGCAAGTCAGCACAGCAAGATATCACGGAGCCGTACAGTAAACAGACACGTCGCCAAAGGTAAAAACACTCGTAGATAAGCCAGTCGTTTAACGACCAGTGTGCTGATAGTGACTTTTTTCCCACATCCTGCTTCCTGCTTCGCTTCATAAAAATTATTATCTTTCTATGTACCGATATGTTTTCATATGTATCCCAACAGCCAAAAATTGTAAGAAAGAAATATTATTAAATGTTATTAGCTTCATAAAAATTATTATCTTTCTATATACGTATATACTTTCTAACATTTTCCACCAGCCAAAAATTGCCTAAAAAAAAATGTTGTTTCTGACTCTTTTACTTTTTCTTTGCAGTACGCCTATACAGCCGATGTTCCAAAGATTCACATATGTTACGAAACGTCTGAGCAGAATCGAGCACGGCGAAGATGTATAAAAGAATGCGGTAAATTACTTTACAACAGTGGGTCACGTCACGAGATTGAACAGCCCACGGATTGGAGAAAATTGTCTGAGAGATGACGATCTTAAAATGTCACAGGACAATTGACATGTTCGAATAAAATTACCGATCGACGGCGAGGAAGAGTCAGAAGTGCAGATTATCGAATGAACGGATTTTCTTCTAACTACGAGCAATTATTGATAATAGCTCTAGGTGGAATGATAGATAGGAAGAATAGAAAATAATGCGTACTGGAAATAACGATTGACACCCACTGCAATCTGTCACTGACACCGATGGGAGGTGGCGGGGAGGATGGCAAGTGGTAAAAGAAGAGAATAAAAATTGCGCGAGAATTTTTGTGCGCTCTGTACTCGCGGACTCCGATAATGAGATTTTTTTGACTTTTCAGAATGGACGATATCTCGACGATTACGAAAACGCGATGAGATTACCTTGCGCGACAGTCGACCTGGCGTTACTGCTGGCAATATTTTGGTGGTGAATACTATTTACCCACTTGGGTAATGCCAGCAGCTGTAATTGCATCGAGGCATCGATGTTTTCGTCGGGGATTGGTCGGCCGATCGGCCAATGGAAGGTCGACGCGCGAGACGGCGGAGAATTCAAGACCACCGGTAAAATACGTGCGAAGACATATATTTTGTTTACGCATGGGCGTTGTAATTATTCGTGATGAAGCATTGACGATTCAGATAGTTCGATTTCTAAACTTTATTTTTATTTTTTATTTAACGGATTTCTTCTTTAACATAATGATACATGATGGTACAGAAGACATTAGAGATAACAGTGATGACTGAGATCATGAGCTAGCCTATATGACAAATATTACAATAATCGAGAACTAACGAGCAGAAATTCCCAATATAATTTATAATTAAAATCAAAATCAAAATTAACAGATTATAAACAGCTGTAAATTTAAAAGAATATCGTTATGACTATAAGTATATAAATATATTTCACCTAAATTGCTGAGATCGAGTTATTCATAGCTCAGGACGATTTAGTTAATTTGTGGGAAGATTATTTTTATTCTACGCGTAGTTTCTTCATATCATAATTCATAAATAAATTCAATCCACTACAATTAGGTGGAATTCAGGGCCAGCCAATTGGTGAATAAAGAATGGATAAAAAATGGAGTCGAATCCTTTTAAATACTGTTCAAATTTTATTTTTTATAAAAGACTATTAACATTTTATTCTTTAGTTACCCATCCTCGGCAGAATTAGGACGTTAACTCTATTTTTAAGGAAACTCTTCCAAATGTTTCTCATAGATCCGGGAGCCTCGGGGTTGTTTTCGCCAGGGATTGGTCGGTCGATCAGCCAACGGACGGGGACGCGCGAGAAGGCAGAGGATTCAAGATTCCCTTGGTAAAATATGTGTGAAGGCATATTTTGTTTATACCCTAGTCGGCGTTATCATTTTTCGTGCTACAGCGATGATGAAAACCTATTCTTTACACTCAGAGATAGTTCGATTCTTTTAATTAATTTGTGGAAAGATTATTTCTATTCTACGCGTAGTTTCAATCATTTCTAATGCAATGACTAGTCGAGCTGGTGTTACGTATACGATTCATAAATTCAATTCACTGCAATTAGGTGGAATCCACGGGCAGGCAATTGGTGATAAACATTGGGATAAACAATCGGTAAAAAAAATCGAAACCTTTTAAAACATGACCCTGAAATATCTGCATAGCATCAAATTTTATCTCTGGCAAGTCTCTATCAATGCACGACTTTAGAAGAAAAAAAATTGTTCTCTTGCTGAATTTTATTCTTCAAGTGAACTTCTCGGAGTAAAGTATGTGCGGTGCAAAACACAGTCATTATAAGATACATGCTCCTATTAGTGGCCGCTCAAGAATTGTGTCCGAAACAATACAAAATATTTATACAACCATGAGTATCCGGTCGCTGACATCGATCCCATCGGGAAGTTTAGTGCATTGGCTAACGAAAACCTCCCAAATGTGATCAATTATTTATTGTTGTTTAAAAGATATGAATATAAATGTGAAATAAATGTCGTTCCTATAGTGGCAACCTAGATATGGAGTTGCACCTATTACTGGCTTTTTACTGCAAAATATGAATAAAAAAATGAATATATGTCTTTGTTTCTATTCGTGACCACCAATGTACCTGAATAGGTACATCGGTGGTCACTAATAGGAACAAAGACATATTCATTCTCGTATTCACAATTTCGTCAATAAAAAAAGCATACCACCTTCTATTGAGATAATAATAATATAAGTTAAATAGTAATCTAAGTGGAGAATTCGTGACGAACATTTTGTGAATTGAAAAGGGCAGCTGGCGTCTTGATAAGAATCGCTATTACCTGGCTGGCTGGGTTATTACGTAATAACCCAGCCACTAACAGCAGCACTGCCACGAATAGGCGCGTTTACCTTAACTTGAAGAAATTTAATACCATGCAGATATCTTCAGGGTCATTTCAAATCCTGTTAATTTTTTTTAGCAATACTTATTCCTTATTAACCAGTTGGCCATCCCCACTTGAATCTAGATGTTAATTTGATTTTGAACTAAACGCTTTCAAATCTTTCTCATAGATCCAGGAGCAGCGACTCAGCGTTCCAGAAATGATGCAGTTCCCGAACATCGGCATCCGCTCCATCCCGGATTGGTCGTCTCCCCTGCGCCATGTGACCGAGGCGGATATATACCGTCTCTGCTCTTCGCGCTCTTCTCATTTGCTCCTTCAGACCTCACCTACGAGGTAGCCCCCGCACGTAAAGCGCGTTGAAATTCGTTCGCGGGAGACGCACGGGAGTCGAGTTTCGTTCGTAAGTGAGTAACACGTCTCTCTCTCGCCGATGAGAAAATCTCATCGCTCAGATCACGGTTAATCGAGAAACGGAAGAACGTGTGCGCGTTTACGCTGTTACACAATTCAACGCGTTTCGTACAAGTAACAAAAAGAAAGATACACGGAAGTTCATTCCTTGACGGAAAATCTATCGCACATCGACGGGTCCTTGAGATAGTTCGATGCGTTAACGAGATTCTACATAACAATTGAAATTCTCGCGAGCATCGGCAATTAAAGAACTCGTTGAACTAAAGTTTCGTAACGTCGACATTATTTGTCATAGCGCAACGTAGTGGTGTTCTCATATTTGAGACGTTGTAAAATTTTTCCAACAGAAATAACGATCTTGAGCTTACATCTAATTCTTCTCTGTCCGATAGCTTACTAGTTGCGATTGTCGTTCGATTGTAGTTGCGATATCTCCGATACTTTGGCCAGTCTCGAAAATCTTCGAACAGATCTAATGATTTTGCCCTGTAATTTTTTTTTGACTGTCCGGTAACTTTCTTACGATTATTTAAATTAATTTGATACTATAGACTCTACAAAAGGCCTTCGAACGTTTCTTCCTCTAAAATTTTTATCCGCTCAGTTTTATGTAGAACTATCGGGTAGTTTCGTACTCGTCTCGCGCATCGAGCTCTCACAATTCCCCTCGACTTTTATCGTAGTCCGAGCAATAACATAGTGCATATTTGTTTTTTCATAGCGCGGTTCGTCTCTGCCGCTCGTCCCGTGAAAAATCATCGATGAGACGTCCTCGCTCTCGATCGATAGAGGATACCATCTCACAGCCGAGTATCTCCAGCGCGATCGTCCATAACGATCGCGATCACTCGTGCGATACTTCAAGGAAGTTTTTTTGAACTCATCGAGCGGTAATGGGTCTGACCGACACGAGTTTCGAAATACTTGTTACACTGTGGAGAGTTTTGCGTGTATCGGTCGTTCTGCCGTTCGAAGAAGAGCTCTGCGGCCGCGGGCAGAAGCAGCATCAGTCTCCCGGTGTCTTGTCGCGTTGTAACATCGCCAGCAGCGTCTATCATTAGCCCCCACGATTCTTTATCGAGTAAGTCATTCACAAAAAATTTTGAAAATTTAATAAAGCTATTTACATTGATATCCTTAGCACGTATTAAAATTTTCATTCGCACACATTCGCCGGCTAATCTGCTCATCGGTACCTCGAATTATCGGTTTAATTTTGAAGCCCCCTCCGTAATAGACTTAATCGAACTCAGATTAATTTAACGCCGAACAACGTGAGAAGCACTCGAAAAAGGTCTTTCCACCGTCAATTTCTTTTTAAATCTCCCTCGTGACATTATTGTTATCTTTTTCTAAATTTTAAACGATTATTCTTTCATTTCAGATTGCAGGACTTCTTTCGGAAAAACTTGTTCCACATCGTGCGAACAAAGTTTTAAAGCCCTCCGAGCCACTCTCGCGACACTATAATATCGGACGTTAATTTTATCGATATTCGATATACGCGCGACGTCGAATAATTTGACAATGACGAGGCGACGAATTTAGTTCGAACTATAAAAAAAAAAAAAATAAAAAAAAAATTGATTGAAAAAAAGAATTGAAAAAAAAAAATGCAGGAAATTGAAGAGAAGCGTTTGGTTATCGGCCGAATAATAATGAAGCTTCGATTCTAATAAGAGGTGGGAAATCGTGCGTGTGACAGAAAAGCTCTCGTCGAGTACTCGATAGCGTGTTCTCTCATCCCTCCCCACGGTCAATCCCGTTCGCTCGCTCGGCCATCAGGATTGCGATGATATCGTATAGATGTTCCTCCCCCCTTCGACGTGGCCCCCGAGCTCGTAGCTTTCATCGTATATACCCGCCTTTGAAATAATGCTGTTTGACCGGTGCCCGTCAACGCTGCACAATGAGCTCGTTAGGGGTCGAGGGTTGATGTTTGTGAAGGGCTATCCATAACTTGTCGTCGTCGCAGTCGTCACCGAATTACACGCGCGCACCGAGCTGAAACCAACAGATTCAACACCCTCCCTACCCCCACGCGTGAACGATTCAACGAATGGGAAAACAATTTTTATCCTTTTTCTATATACAATCGACAAGTGTCGCTATGCGTTTAGTAGGATTCGAGAGTTATTGGGGAATCGTATAGATATATTTTATAGTGGATTTTATGAATCTGGAGATTTCTCGGATTTTAATTGGATCAACATTTGTATACGAAGGTAATTGAATTCGATCTCATTGGCGATCAGTCGAATGAATCGCGCCGATCAATCAGGACGAATGGGAAAACAATTTTTATCCTTTTTCTATACAGAATCTGTAAGTGTCGCTATACATTTAGAAGAATTCGCAAGTTATTGGGGAACTGTACATATATGTTTTACAGTTAATTTCATGAATACAAAGATTTCTTTGCTTTTCTTCTCGCATTTTAATTGGATCAACGTATGTATACGAATCTGATGTGAATTCGATCTCATTGCCGATTCGATGTGATTTCGATCTCATAATAACTTACACATAAGTTATTCGAGTTGCCTTTAAAACAATCGCACGACGTATATTTTTTTATTGTTCTATTCTTCGTTTTTTTCAGAAAAATCCGGAATGACGTCGAGGGTGGTGAAGACGTCCGCCCCGGGGAGTCTGGACGGCAGTGGCGAGCGTCGTGAAACTTGGTCCGGTAAAGTCGACTTTCTCCTGTCCGTGATCGGTTTCGCCGTCGATCTCGCAAACGTCTGGAGGTTTCCCTATCTCTGCTACAAGAATGGAGGCGGTGAGTTGTTTTACCTTCCGAGAGTTTTATCACTGGCGCATAAAATGTTCACCAAATTTTTTTTGTTTGTTTTCATCCTCCCAAATAAATTGACCGTCGCCGAAGCTCTTGCGCAGCTTCGCACTAAGTCGGCGTATCGTGCGAGCTCTTCGAACAACAAACCTTGGACCACTTTCTCGCATAGCCGGAAAATTGCGCACTTTCAGGCTAATCTTCAGCTTTAACGAGACGCCTGATAGGCATTTAGCCCGTGGAAAATGACCTCAGCGAGCTGTTTCTTCTTTTCTTTTTTGTTCATCATTCCTCTCGCTCTCCTGCGTCTCGGCTGTACGAGCCAAAGCTTTGCCCGACGATTTCACGTTCGTTGGAACGTCGGGGTAGCTGGGGCGAAAAGCTTCTTAACTACACAACGAAATAAACGTCCGCAAGTCGAGAATCTTAATTGATATGGCTTTTGCAATCAGAAACCGCTATCTCGGAAAATTGTCCGACTGCCTTCCAGCAGCGCATTAATTTTCAATCCGCAAGCTCGACTATACGAAATTCGGCAGGAAATTCCTGCCGCTGGGAACGAAAATTTTGCTATCGTCCTCGTCGTCATCTTCTTCTTTATTTGCAAACTCAACTCTACGAAACTACGACCCTGAACATATCTGCATGAGACAAAATTTTAACCGGTTACAACAGGTGTGTTTTGCATCGCATAAACTTCGCTCGGGGAAGTTCACTTAGAGAATACAATTCTACAAGTGAAGCAGTTTTTTCCCCGTCTACGCTAAAGAGGCCCTATTTCTTGCCTATAACGGGGGTGGAAAGTGGCCGATTCTTAACGAGCGGGAGGAAAAGTAATTTAGCGATAGGCAAAGTGCTTTAGCGAGAGGAAAAGTGGACGGTTCCTCCCGCTAAATCACTTTTCCTCCCGCTCGTCAATCTCAACCCATCTCCATCCTCGTTGCAGGCATAGAAATATGGCCACTTTTTAGCATAGTCGGGGAAAAAAAATAGCGTATGCCACTCGGGAGGAAGTGCGTTCTCACCTCATGTGAATTTGTTCAAACTTCACACTCGGTGAAAAGACGCTCTTTCCTCCCTTGCAGCATAATTCTCCTATAGCCGTGCAGTGGATACAGATTTGCCAAAGATAAAATTGGATGTCATCCAAATATCTTCAGGGTCACACGAAACTCTGCTGTAAATTTCTACCGTTGGAAATGAAAATTCTTCTATCGTCTTCGTCATCTTCTTTATAATCGTGAAATAAACGATTAAGATGAAAAGCCGAGGAGGGCAGAGTACAAGGAGATGAGAGAGGGAGTATCGGATGCTGTGCGAGGAAATGGAGGAGAGCGGAGATGGCAGAGAGCGGAGAGGAGTACGATGCCATTAGTCCCTCTATCAAGTCCCGTAGGAATATGATTAAGGCCTGCTGTCAGTGATACAGGAGCTTCTCAAAAGCGGCTGCTAACCCAATTAAAGCTTCATACCGGAGAGGGCGGAAGAGCCACGCGCGCGCATGCAACAGTGCACCAGCGGCAGCATCAGCAACAGAGGACCGAAGCCGGGAGGAGCACACGCGAGTCTCTGCGAACCATTTACGCTAGTTCGGTACCGGAGGGGGAGCGAAAAGCCAGGGAAGATCGGTCGCTAATTTCCAATTACCGTGATTAATTATAATTCCCTATTTGGGACACCTTTGATCATGGACCTATCTCGGACCTTAGATATACACGAGGACGGCTACCGAACACTGACACGAGTTTTCCTTATTTCAATTATTATGTTGCACCAGCCGAAGACGTTAATTGTATTTATGCGCAGTTCCAGGTGGGACCGGTTAATCGATGGGATAATTTATTCACGGAGCGATATTCACGATACGAGATCGGACTTCTATGGAACTCTGCGGTTAGTCATTAACTGGAAACCAGAGACTCTCCGATTGCCAACCGGTTCGCTCCGATACCGATTCGCAGCGACTGTGTACCGAGAAAAAAATTGCACACTTTTAGGTGCATAAGATCATTTTTTTAAAACAATGTGGTACGTGGATTTACGCGCGACGATACGCGATCCTGATCTCCTTGACGAAAAGAAATATCGGCGAAGTTCCCGCGATAAAGACGTTCGTTCTCGGCCAAGCAAGCAACTGGTAAGCGACTTTATTTTATCCGTAATTTGGAGACCAACGGTAATTTGGAGGCGAGCAACGTCGCTTAGCATTTTTGGGGGAGCCAAAAGATTCGAAAGGACGTTGCTATCCGGTCCCTACAATTGGGACCCAAAAAGTTTGAAACGACTGCCCCACATTACGATCAAAATAAACTCACGCACCGGTTGTTTCCGTGACTAAGAACGATCGTCGCTATCGCGTTCGCCTACCGGTTATTCGCAGGGTCGCATGTTTCGTCCGATCTGCGATGCTTCTGACAGCCGTTCTAGAGTTTCCGGATGTTCAGCCTCGACAGTTAATTTTCCAAGCGCCAGCGGCAGACATCCGCTTTCGAATGAAGATGCTCCGGTGAAACGGCCTTGATCTCGAGTTGGTCAAGCTAGGATCAAAGTGAACGCCGTTGCCTCGGGCCAATGTTTCTCGCACATACGATCGTTCAACTGCATAGATCTACGGAGACGTTGCAGGAACACGATAATGCATTCTACGCAGTGAATGTCGCGTGAGGTGCCTTCCAGGAAGAAAAGAAACGACCGCTGTTCCAACGAAGAGTTCACCGCTGTAGGAAAGAAGGAATTAATCAAGAGGCCAACCACCATAGCCACACCGACTTTATCCTCTCTGATGCGATTACAGCGTCAATAAGACCTTCTCTTGAGCCATCTCGCTTTCCTGCAACATACCGAGAAATGGCTGGCAAGATACTCCTTGCGTAACCGACCAAGTGGGTTACGGTTCGAGAGCAAAAAAAAAAGAAAAAAAAACGAATCAAGCAGAGCTGGAGCAAAGAGGAGAGAAAAGGGGAAGAGCGAGAGATCATAAGAAGCGGAAAGCCCTGAAGGAGCATCGCGACGAGGGTGACCTGTTGATCCCTCGGAAATCCACATTATCCCTCGGGATCGTTTCACTTTGGGGAACTCCCAACTTTTCTCCCTTTAAAGCCGTATCGTCGCTCGCCCGACATCGATCATCGGCGCTTACTTTTTTTTCTATCGTCGTCTCGGCGCTCCTGCGTCGCACTCTCGGCTCCAAAAATAATACGGATGTTCGTAAACAATTTTTTTTTACCGTTGCATTAACTACATTCTAAGGTGGGACTGTGAATTTTTTCAGATTTTTTTTACCACGTTTCATTGATGTTCGAGCCGCTTGAGGAATGCGGGCTGGCATCATTAGACGAGAAGTTCGCGCGCGGAGGATTAACTCTCATCAGCATCAGGCGAATTCCCGTTCGAGTTAGACCAGGCAATTGGGATGATCCGGGAAGGCACGATAACCAGGCGAAGGATTCGCTGATCATCGACGAGAGATTGCGAAGGATCGACTGGCTTTCGTTTAGAGTCGATTAGACGATTCGAACGCTCAGTTCATTTGGGTTGAGCTTCTCCATTACCCTCACGACCGTTTTCGCCGTGGTGTACACATGGAGTACGGCGTCCGGATATTAAACACGTGCGAATAGGGTGTATGGAGAGAGAGAGAGGACGAAGACACGCACTTTGAAAAGTTCGCAAATCGAGTTAATACCTTAAAAGCATTCGACGTACTAATAAACGTTGGACAATCGAGTTAACCCACGGTCACCGCGCTCGACCCACCCGGCTTTTCAATCTCTACTAACACCGACGAGTTCTCGCGACACTGGAACGTATGGAACTTTTACGTGCATTTTTTTTCTATTCTTTCATCGTAACGGCACTCTGAGGCTTTTCGGCAGCTCGCCAGAAAGTGGGTCACCCGTTTTCCAAACACTGGTTTCAATTATTTATTATTTTATTTATCTCATAATAAACGGGCAAAACTTTATTACAAGTGATTGCAATCAGAGCGAGAAGTCTTTGACTCAATTAAAAAATAAAAATTAAAGTTAAAATTAATATTAAATAGCAAACCTTATTCATTTATTTATTTGCGTTTCCGATGTTGCTGTGAAAGGGAAACAGTGCAATAATATTAGTGACAATATTCTTTATTTATTATTCGATATTCTTATTTTCATTTTTCTCTTAACCCGCCAGAACTTATGGTGATTTCACCATAAGAAGATTATAGTAATAATAGTGCGGAAAAATATTGTTACTAGTATTTAATTCTATTTGATCCCGTCGCTGCGAAGACAGGGTCTTTTTCAACAAAGTACATCATTCTTACCTATGCAATATAATTAAAGCATTAACTTTTTCTTTAATGAGGTTTCGTAGTTAAATAATTTATACTTATTAAAATATTTTATTTTTATTTTTTTTATTCAAACCACTTTTTGTCAAGTTTCTTTTTTCTTTATTTCTCTATAACGTCCTCGGTTCTCTCTCTTTTCCGTGTTGCACAATTACGGGCCTCTTAGGGATGTTCGACAATGGTTTTCTCCGCCGCAACTGCGTGGCGAGGTGAGAGGCGACGAGCAGGGCGTACAACCTCTTCGCGACACCCCGGACGCGAAGCTTTTCGTCTCGTCGGGACAAGAGAAATTGTGCTCGATTACCCTCCCGCCCGCTGCACGGAAGCCTCCCCGATGGAACTTTAATGATCCTTTCGCGCACTTCGAGGCCAAAAAGTCGCCCGCAGCGTTACTCTATGAGCTTCACCGAAACGCTCCCAGACGCTCTATCGAGATTATTTTTACATATAATTTTTTCGTTTTTACAAACACTCGTGCCTTCGAAAAGAAGCAAAAATCGTTCATCGCAATGAAACGTATAACTCCCGTCTTTAGCCCGGAGGGCTGTCGGGAGTTTAAAATATTAAGAATCGTTCTTAGAAGCTCTGTATTCAATTTCACTTTTTTTTGTTACAGGTGCATTCCTCGTTCCTTACTGCGTGATGCTCATCGTCGGAGGTATTCCATTGTTCTACATGGAACTGGCACTCGGACAATTCAACAGAAAAGGCGCTATAACGTGCTGGGGACGTCTCGTGCCTCTTCTCAAAGGCAAAAAACACACTCACAATTTATCGTTGTAATTTTGTCGCGAAAATGATTTGGAGATAATTTATTTCGACGTTTCTTTTTTTATTTTATTTACCATCGGCATTTATTTGTCTATATAAAAATTGGGCTGACTCTTCGCAGTGGCTTCGCGAAATCGCTTTCCACGCGGCTATAAGAGATGTCAGGCTCTCCGCTGGCAAGCTTCGCGCTATTTCACTTTCATTATATTCCCCACCGGGCATTCGGTATTCCGGTCGCGCGAATGGACCCCACTTACTTTTCACTTTGCCACTTTTCTCCGTCGCCTCTTTCTCGCGCTGCGCTTAAGGGAGATTGTGGAATCCGCGACATAGTGAGAGAGCGTGAGCCACGGCATCAGCATGAGAGGAAGAGATTTTCTCGGGGAGGAATGATGGACCCAAAGTGGCCGGACTTCCGATTCTATTGTACCATTTTCAATTTTTTTTTGTCTCGCCTTCTCTGACTCAATCGTTATGTTACTGTTCCGCGCACAGGTATAGGATACGCGGTCGCATTAATCGCCTTCTACGTCGACTTCTACTACAACGTGATTATCGCATGGGCCCTGCGTTATTTCTTCGCGTCGTTCACGAACATGCTACCGTGGACGACGTGCGGAAATCCTTGGAACACACCGCTGTGTCGCGAATTCGACGCCAACGCCTCGTTCGTCGACGACGATCCGGATGCTCGCAATCGAAGCCAGACGGTTCTGCAAGCTATCGGATGGGGAAATCCCGACGAAGATGCCAACAGCACGAAGTACACGAGCGCAGCTCAGGAGTACTTCAAGTAAGATCGATTCGAGGATTAAACTTTAGAGTGTTCTTTTTTTTATTATCCACTTGTAACAGAGTAATTTTACTCGCTGGTATCGGCGCGATGAAGATATTACCTTTTAGATCGTGCGAATAAAAGTTTATTATTTATTTACGTATTTTTTTGTTACAGTCGAGCGATTCTGGAGCTCCATCATAGCTCCGGCCTCCACGATCTCGGGGCGATAAAGTGGGACATAGCGATGTGTCTTCTCGTCGTTTATATTATATGTTACTTCTCCCTGTGGAAGGGAATATCAACATCGGGCAAAGTCGTATGGTTCACCGCACTCTTTCCCTACGCTGTGCTGCTCATTCTTCTCGTACGAGGAGTCACTCTTCCCGGCAGTGCTCAGGGCATAAAGTACTATCTCAGTCCAAATTTTTCGGCGATCACCAAAGCCGAGGTAAGCCCCAATTTTTACACCCAACAAAGGTGAGGACGCACATTATTTATTTTTTAAACGGTGAATATCTTGATATTGACATTGACAATTTATTAACGAATTGCTCCTTTTACAGATAAAGAGAAAATAGAACATTTCAATAGCTATACGACTTAGTATGGTATCACATGTGTCCACCTTTGGCTTCGGAACCGAATACAAAGTTAAATTAACTTTGTAATTGTCGAACATTAAATTAACTTTGTTAAATAAAAGTAAAAATAACAATAATTACAGATGAATTATATATAATAAAGTTCTAAGGTCATCCATGGGTTCCCAATGGCCGTTTGATTCGGATTCCAGTGATTCCCAATGAACGCTCGATTTCCGATTTTGACAGATGACAGGTGACAAACTGTCATCTGTCATCAAACAAAAAAAATGTCAAGATATCGAATTAAAACCTTCGCCATTGTTATTAAGTGGCATTTTTCCCAACCGATTTCATTAACGAAAAAAATCTAAACATTTTTTTTGAAAAAACCATTTTCGTCAAAAAATGGTAAGGGTACCATTTTTTGAGTAAAAAATTTTTTTTTACAAATTTTTCGTTAATGAATTCGGTTGGAAAATATGCCACTTGAAAACAATGGCGAAGGTTTTAGTTCAAAATCTTGACATTTTTTTTTTTTTCGAAAACCATTCTATATGCTAACAAACCAAAATTTCGAATTGTTAGCATATAGAATGGTTTTCGAAAAAAAAAAATTTCAAGATATCGAATTAAAACCGTCGCCATTGTTTTCAAGTGGCATATTTCTCAACCGATTTCATTAACGAAATCATTCTAAAAAAATGTTCTTTAAAAAAAACCATTTTGGTCAAAAAATGGTAGGGGTATATTCGACGTATTTTTTTACGCTGAACACGAATCCGCTGGCCTTTTTTGGGCTAAAGTACAGTGAGACATTGAAAGTCTCGATTTTATGCATAAAAAATCGTATTTTTGGGATTTAAGTAGAAAATATTGGGCTGACAGTAAAATAATTGGTATATTTGTGTTCGAAATTTGAATCAGAAGTGAGATTCGGTTCCTTAAGAATATATTATCCGGCGATCGGATTTCAATAGACGAAGCATTTGTCATCTATGGTCAATAATAAATAACATAAATAAACGAACCTAGCATCGGGCGCGAAGCGCCCGATCGCTAGTATATTAAATAAATCACGTTGGATTAAATTGATTTTAACATGGATAGGAATATGGAAACTCATTCTGCAATGGTCAGACTACTCGTACTTTCAAACATTTCTCTTTGCTATCATCACGAAGGTGTTGAAAGATAAAAGATCTTGATAAATAACGAGTATATACAGTGGAGAGATTCGCCGCATAATTCAGGGGATTATCGCCAACCCCCTGGCGTAGCCACTGCCTTCCTGTGCCTGAAAGAGAAAAAAAGAAAAGATAAATGGAAGCAGAAAGAGGGGGGAGAGAGAGAGAGCGGTCGTCGCGTCAACGACGTTCTGAAAATGGAAAATCTGTGTAGCCGTCATAGCCGGCCATTAGAGATCGTAGGTCTCCGGTCCGGCTCATGATTTTTCCTTTCGGAAACTTCCTGCCTCACGTAGGATTTATATTTCCATCACGCGCGACACAGAACTGAGAGTTGAAACTCTCTGATCTATGTAGCTTGAGCTATAACTTGAACAGCATATTTATTATTTTATTTTAATGTAATATACTTCTTTTTTCTTCAGGTTTGGGTAGACGCAGCTACGCAAGTGTTTTTCTCTCTCGGACCGGGATTCGGAGTTCTACTGGCCTACGCTAGCTACAACAAATATCACAATAACGTTTACAAGTTGGTATCTCAAGAGTACATATTTTTAACCCTTCACGTGCGGGATCCTCGCTGAGTGAGGACCTCGATTCCGAACGATTCAGCCGGAATCTTTGCCTAACGAGTACTTCCATTGTGCGGTATAAAAATAGCTATATCTCAAAAATATTTCTGATTTTGAAAGTCGAAAAAAATACTCTTTGAAGAGTAATATAATATTCTTATCGTCAATATATAGTGTGTTATTGTTGTTCAAAAGGTCGCGGTGTCCTCGGCCTGTATAGTTACGCTCGGCGCGAAGGTCCCGTATGTGAAGGGTTAAACCATCGCGGATACGAAAAAAAAATGTCCTCAGTGAATTGTTGTTTTCTATTGTATTTTTAATTTTCAGAGATGCACTGTTGACGAGCGTAATAAATAGCGCGACGTCATTTATAGCCGGCTTTGTGATATTCTCGGTACTTGGATACATGGCCCATGCGAGTGGACGATCGATTCAGGACGTAGCTACGGAGGGACCGGGCCTCGTCTTCATAGTTTATCCTGCGGCGATCGCGACTATGCCAGGATCGATTTTTTGGGCTCTCATATTCTTCATGATGCTCCTGACACTTGGCCTGGATAGCTCGGTACTTCACAAATTTCAAAATTTAAACTCGGTTGATGAAAGAAAGGAATCCACGTTTTTTGCTGACTTCGCTAAAATAAGCACATTCCTTGCGTACACGTTGTAACACGGGCGGAAAGTCGCCTATTATTTACCAATGATCGTTATTAACCTGTGTGCATGTGCTGTAGTGGTTCATCACTCCTTAGAGAGTAATAGGGAATAATGGTCATTAGCGAATATGACGATTTTGCGACACGAGAAAAGTGGTTATTTTAACGAAGTCGAAAAAAAAGTATCGTGGGTGCGGATTTTCACGTCGTGTGATTTTTTTCCCGCGTTTTGCTCGGGACCCTTCACACCCGGCAAAAAAAAAACCGCAATCTGAACTTCCTCGTAGCACAATATACTATTACTATATTAATTTTTACAGTTCGGAGGCTCCGAGGCAATAATCACAGCGCTGAGCGACGAGTTCCCTCTGATCGGTAACCATCGCGAGATTTTTGTCGCTTGTCTCTTCACGCTTTACTTCGTAGTCGGTCTGGCCTCGTGTTCCCAGGTAAATGAAAACTTCTGGACAATAAAAAACGGAACGAGGAATCAATCGGAGCGAATAAAAACCGTGAATATTTTTTTTCAGGGTGGATTTTATTTCTTTCATTTATTGGATCGCTACGCAGCAGGATACTCGATGCTATTCGCTGTTCTCGCGGAGTCTATAGCAGTCAGTTGGATCTATGGAACTGATAGATTTTGCGCCGACATTAAGGACATGATTGGCTTCCCGCCAGGATTGTATTGGCGAGTCTGTTGGAAATTTGTCGCTCCCATATTTATAATGGTTAAAGAAGGATTCAATATTCGATAAGTAATTCAATATCGGGCGATCATGGTGTCTGATGTCTTTCATATTATTTTTTTTTATCCTCAGTTCATCATTGTTTATGGCCTGATGGGATACGAGCCGCTGACTTACGAGGGTTACGTTTATCCGCTGTGGGCGAACATTCTCGGCTGGTTCATAGCATCGTCGTCGGTCGCGATGATCCCTGGCATCGCGATCTACAAGATTTGCGTCACACCTGGCAGCTTTCGTCAGGTGATACTGCTAGTTTAACAAAAAAAAAAAAATGTTCAACTATTATTCGATCAATCGTTTCGTCGATTAATTAACGAGCATCATTTGAAACAGAGGATAAAGATTCTCACGACTCCCTGGAGAGACACTCAACCTAGAACGAACGTCAGTTCAGTGGCGAACGGCGCTGTGCGAAAGAGTTTCATCGACGAGGGTACATGCTTCGACGAGGCGCACGACGAGCAACAGTCGGAAATAATGAAAGAACAGACTGAGGTGATGTTGCAACCTGACGAAAACGGCGATCCACCAGAACCGGTCTAGGACAGCGGCACTATCGTTATCGTACACGGTGCAAGATTTCAAGTTTATCTTTGCTAGATCCCAAAAAATCCCAATTTATTGATCTCTGATCATGGGGCTTGATACTTTACCAACCGACTTAGAGAAACAATTTGTAAGTATTTATAGTGTTTTCCTTTACCCTACGCGATCGTTCAGCGACTTTCGCAGGGTATTTTTTTTTCTTTTTTTTTTGCGATGATCCGTACGATAGAAGAGGCCGGATGGAACGAATTTGTTTAAAAACGTTAAGTAGAGACGCGAAGCTTTCCGAATTCTCGAATAATCGTTCTTCGTATAGGTATTACAATTTTTGTAAATAGGAACATTGGGAAAAAGCGCGAGATTAAGATCTCGCCGGGTCAAGCGTTGATAAAAAAAGGAAATAGTATAATATACATTGAACGTCTACAGGTAATCTTTTTGTAAAGGCTTATACGATAACGGTGAAATTGATTCGCGTATCGCAACTAGGTCGAAGCTTTAGTAGAGAGAATGAGCTCGTTGCTGCAATGGCACTCGCGTACATCTGTAACATGAATTTCGGGGACATTTGAAAAACGCCCCTACATCTCGGGGTGCTTAACGGTTCTCTGAGATGTGAAATTGTAGATGCGGGGCGTTTTTTCGCCTATTCTACGTAATATGTACGAAACGCTGGCGTTTGAAAAAAACATAATTATCGTATCATCCCAATATAGATGTAGAAAAAAAAAATCACGCATGTCTAGAAATATTAATCGAATGGAATATAATTTTTTGAGGTGTAACCGAGCCCGGAAGATTTTCTAGGAGCTAGGGACATACACATGCTGTGAGGACTATACGCGAATTATATCGATCGTCGAGGTGTAAACTAAAGCGGCAAAGCGTGCAGAGTCTAAAGAGACTTTTCAAAAGTTTTTAGTTTTTATCCTTTTCTTAGATAGCGTTAAATCCCACATTAGGCAAAGCAGTCTCTTTTTCTCACGCAGTTTTTAATCGACGAAATGAGAGACTTAGTTTATTCGTATTCCCGCTGTTAGGACTCGTTGCAATAATAAACGAAATTATGTGGATCAAAGGGAATGGATATGGGAGTTAGCGAATAATAATTTTTTCACGCTTTGCGTGAAAACACACACACGCATCAACGTGAGGCATATAGCTACGATAGATTGCGAGTAGTTGATTGTTCTAAAATGAAAGGAATAAAAAAAACAGAATGGTATATTATATAAATATATTTTGTACATCGCATCCGAGCTGCGGCCGACAGCCATGGGTAGCAGTTCGGGCCTTGTTGATAAATAATAATACGAAGATATTAGGAGATAATACTGTTGATAAGAAGAAAATATGTAAGAGATTTTAGTAGAATAAGCGACTTGGTATTATTATTGTGGACGAAATTGTACAAGCCGCGACGATTCCTCGTTCATTGTTTCTTCCTTATGTCGTTATTTTTTGTTCAATTTTTTTTTTCAATGCAGGTTTAACGATGCTTGTCCAAGAGCCATATTGGATAGGTATTTCGAAGATACCGCACGTCACCGTTCTTTCTCTGTAACAAATTTTTCATCTCTAATCTCGATAGTGTTATCAAGCAGATATATTTAAAAGTTCGACGAAGAGCGTCCAACGTTCCGGAGTGAGCTTGATCTGTAAGCAATGCTGGTTTTATTCGAAAAATAAAAAATACGTATTCGCGTTGTTTTAATAACAATGATGTACCTCACTGATACAATACATTTTTCTTATTTTATTTTAGTCCGTCCGGGAGTTAAGTTTTCGTGACCCCCTTCGCAATTTTCTTTCCGGTGAGTGTTTTATACGACTTGCAGCTCGTTGCATCGTTCTTGGTCAGCGTAAAACAACCGGAGACAGTCGCCCACGCGTTTTACTCAATTTTCTCAGTTTATAACGCTCGCGTGAGGAGTTTCAATTATACCAATTGCGTCGCCTTCGAGGTATCTCGGCAGTTTATCGCCGGTGATGGAAGGGAATAATTATAGCCGCGCCGCGCTAGCGGCTCCTTGGCGCTCTTAGTGTCAAATCAGCAACTACATCGCCGAAATTAAAAATCCACTGACTAACCAAGTACAAACAAGGCAAGTCGAACTAAATAATTAAAAAGAACATATATCGATAATAATAATATTGATGTTGATATTGATAATTTATTACCGGGTTGCTCTTTTTACAACTTCGAAGAAAGTTGTACATTTCAATACTTTTTTTTTTAAATCTAACTAGCGTGTCGTCGCACGTTTCTTCTTTTGGCTTCAGAGCATATATCAAATTTAATGAATAACAATGTAACAATAAACAGTTAAATGTAAATTAAATTGGTAATATAAATATAAATAAATAGGAACATATGGACCAAAGATACCCACACGTACACTCACAAATTCACGTATAATCACAGATAAACAGAGCTCTCTGAGGATACCGGAGCGGGCGTAGCCCGCGAGCCAAGATAACCGCTGGTACATAATAAGTTTCTAACTTATAATGAGATAATAAAATAATCACAACGCTCCCAATTACCATCGTGATTTCATATAATTTCCGTTGTCGCTCTTTTGACTCACCTCCTCGTAACTTTCGAGATATCTCGAACGCTCTCGAATATCGCGCAACTCAGAGAGCGGGCTTATCGCCCGTCACTACCTCAGAGACCGCCAGTGAAAACAACATGGCGCCAGCAGCAGAGAACATGACGGATTTGCAGAAGGAAGTATTCGCGAAGATAAACAACAATGAGGCAGCGGAGCTCAAAGTTTTGCTCGCCGCCAACAAGATCAAAGTCGACTTCGTCGACGACAATGGAATGAGCCCGCTGCAGCACGCCTCTTACAAGGGTAACAAGGAAATCGTTCAGATGCTGCTCGACCAGGTAAAGCTCGCCTCATCCACTTCGGTCTTGTTGATGTTTCTGGTCTATATATACGCGCGTGTGTCGTCTCTGTTTTCTCAGCTGCGAAAGTCCGGGCTGATCTCTCGAGAGCGTGGAAATATTTTATCTCATTATTTTTTTTTTCCCCAGGGCGCTGACGTGACGGTTTGTCATCACGAGAACGCCTACACGGCTCTCCATTTCGCGGCTCTCGGCGGCAATGCCGAGATTTGCTACCTGCTCATGTCCCACGGCGCCAAACTCACCACCAACAGCATAGGCAGAACACCGGCTCAGATGGCGGCCTTCGTTGGGAATCACAAGTGCGTCGCCACTATCAACAATTATATTCCCAAAGCTGACATAGACTATTACATAAAGCCTCAGGGTCTGCAGACCGAACCTATGCTGCCGCCTCATCTCGCCGATTCTTTCCACAAATTTACTATGCAAGTCAATGTACACCCTGTCAGGGTACTCATGAACTTGCAGAAGTGTCCCGGTCTGCTGGAAAATTCTACCAAGGTACGTTGGAGTATTGCCCGAGGACTGATGTAACATTTTTTATTTCTATTATAAGAAGATTGTCTCTCTTCGAAAAATGCATGGCTGAAATAACTTGCATTTAGTTGTGCAATGGATGTTGCTTAGGAAATGCTCCCTGATTGGCTGCTGCATGAGCCTGAAGCTGGGTCGTTTGATTACTAATTTCGGTCAAACTAAATCTGCATCTCTGTAACTGTATTGAATTTCACACGAACACATGGCCATCCAGGCTGTTCTTAAATTGGTCGATTGACCAAGAATCTATGACAGCTGCACGTAGTTATTTTGCCCTGCTCTCCCCTACACAGGGCATGTTTTCATGGATTCTTGTTGAAGGGCTTCCTCCGCAGTTTGTCCCTATGGTCGCGAAGATTCTGATTTCAGAAATTGAACACAACATTTTTTTGTTTATTGCCTCGACTAATTCAATGTTTTCTTTTTTTCTCCCGTGCAGATCCAAAAAGTCTTGGAGGCGATGAGAAATCGCGAGATGTCGCGGGGCACCGACATGAACGAGATAATGGCGTTCAAGTATCACTACCTGAGCTGCGTGATCGGCCAGGTAGTGAAGTGCCAGAAGCGCCAGGAGGCGATGAGAGCCGAGAAGAACGAGGCGGAAAAATGCAACGACGAGCAGGAGGAGAAGAAATCGTCGGATCCGGTCGAGCTTCTCATCAGAAAGGTTCTCAAGTGCAACAAGAGCGCCGGCCAGCCGGAGTACCAGGAGGCTTTCGTTCGCGAGGCCGTACGCGAATTTCCGTTCATAAAGAGCGCGATATTTCGCCAGATGGTGGCGACTCTGGCGAGCACCGATCCACCGTCCGCCGTGTCCGTCGTGTCGGCGGCGATAAACGGTCAGCGAGGCTTCGTCGACAATTCCCAAGTATGCGTCACATGCGGCGAGGAGAAAGCCACGAAGAAGTGCAGCAAGTGCAAAGCCGTGCAGTACTGCGATCGGGAGTGTCAGAGGCTTCACTGGTTCTTGCACAAAAAGGCTTGCGCGAGACTTGGACAGAGTGCAGGATCGGCAGTAAAAATTACCGATTCCGATCGGGCGGAGATCAGCAATGCCGTCGCAACGGGAATACAAAATTTGGCGATCAATTAAATTCGCTTCACGGAAGAAAAGAAAAAAACAACCCAAATACGAAGAACTTTTGACGACGACGAGAGACTTGCGCCTGTTTGCCAAGTCATTCTCGCTTCTCCGCCCCAATGTGTTTACCCACTTCGTTGTTTCTTTTTTTTATTTATTGTGTAAATAGGTGTTCATTTATAGATATACTATATATATATATATATGTGTATATGTTCGTCTTAGATAGAAATAAGCAGAATCGAAGATCGACGGACCGCCGAGACTCTTCGGTGCGAAGAACTTTACTTACGAAAAAAAAAAAACAATTATCGAGACTGCCAATCGAGAGAGAGCCCGAATTCACCTTGGATTCGACTGAATTTGATCTCACTGAAGTTTGAAGAAGGTTCCCAAGTTTCATTATTATTTTCTTTTCTTGACAATATTTTTTCAATCATTGTGGGACGTCGCTGTCGTTTTGTTTTTTTTTTTTTTATACTTATCTCGTGACAAACATTGTCCAATTTTTGTTTCGTATCGTTTACTCGATGACATTTTTTGTTGTCTTCCTATCGATGTTTTTTTTTCTTCTCTTCTCTCACTTCGCTGTGTATACGCCCGTTGATATGTCTCAACTTTTATATCGAACAAGTTCCTCGCCCCGCCCACGATTACTTTTAACGAAATAAAGTAATAATAAAATAACTACTCGAGAGTCGAACAAAGTTTCTTCATTTGATGTACGCTTACGTTTACTTCGTTTTTTTTTTTTTTCAGAACCAATAGTTGAGTCGACGACCTGCACGAAACGTGACTCCTGCGATATATCTCTTCCTCTCCCCTTTCCGCGCGGCTTTCGTAACGATCCGAATGTCGTTTAGAGGCGATCAAGGTGAATAACTCGATTATGCTATTGCGGTAAGTACATACCTTAATTCACTGTATGAATAATCCGAGCGAGCGCTCAGAGAAACGAAGGACTCGCGAGTTGTTGCTCAACAGAACGTAAGAACGAAGTTTTATTGCCGTCTACATTTTTTTCTCTTTTTTTTCAACAAATTCTCATCAATCGATGTATTTGATTTTTTTTTCTCAGCGTTTCAAGAAATCCGTCGGATCGTTGTGGATGAAATAGAGAGACTTTCACCGTCGAAAAGATTGTTACAAAAATATTTTGACGATCGAACGCGAAGTATCGGGCTAATATACTTTCACCAAAAAATTTGGTCGAGGAAATCCCAGCTGGTGAACTTTCGCCTCGAACGACTGATCAAACAGCGCGCCTCGCGATGCGCCGCGAGAGGCAAGAAGAGGGACGAGAGAAAAAAAGAAATACAAAGTGAGGTGAAACTTTGGTCAACAGTTCTCCGAGCTCGTAAAAATTTTAGTTACGAAAACGAAATGAGTTTATCTTCCGCGAATTCTCGCTTTCCGTGTTTGTTCAACGGACAAATAACAAGTGTATAACTATCGTTATAAGAAAGTTTGTCCGTGACGGAATCGGCCGGGTGGATCGGTAAATTTCTTCGACGACCCCGAGAGAAATTCACGAGACAATGAGCCGATACAATGCCGATAGTTGGGACATTACTGGGAGTGCATGGGGACAGTCCGAGCTCGACAGACCAAAGACTCTTCGCTCGCCGCTGGCCTATTACCGAGGCAGCGCGACGAATAATTTACTTATGCAATTCGCTCGCTATAGAAAGTAAAAGAAGCTAAACAAGCGGTATAAATATTTTTTCGCGACCTGCGACACCGTCACTCGCAGTTCCATCTTGGCATACCTGCAGTGAGTCGGTTAATCTGCGGTTTACAATTCCTAGTAAGAAAGATAAACAGTAAACAAATTTTGTTTAAAAATTAATTAACGGTATTGGAAGCTTTTTAACATAAATTGTTTCTGAAATTTCAAACACATGTCCGTTGCAATTGTTTACAGTTAATTTTTTATTTTTTATGACCATTTTTGTAAATTTCATGCAAAAGATTTGTAATTTTAATATCCGGTATTTTTATTTTACGAATGAAGTACAATGATGTTCAATTAATGTTAGCAAATTTTAAGTTACAGTATATTCAATTTACAATTTACTATTATAGTGTAGGCGCCACTCTGTTATTTACGATGGCCGAACGATTATGAAAAATGTACACTAAACATTGGATATATATTTTTTAAATTTCCATCTTCATATCAAATCGAACTTTTTAGGAGTGCTTTATATACCGACCAATTAAATAGTAGTAGTGAATTTATTGACAATACATAATAGGTAATAGTTTTTAATATCTAATAAACTTGCACTGTAAAAATAAATAGTAAATTTAATGTACTGGAACTTGAAATTTGCTTGCATTACTCACATTAACTGATCATTAATACTTTTTTGCAAAATTAAAATACGAGATATTAAAACTAAAAATCTTTTGCCTGAAATTTACAAATTGTTCATTAGAAATAAAAATTTTACTGTAATATTTCGACCCATATGTGTTTGAAATTTCAGAAACAGTTTATGTAAAAAAATCCTTCCAATAGCGTTTCATTAATTTCCAAACCATTCTTTTACAATGTAAATCTTACCATACATTGCCAATTGGTCATCGACCGAAGTCCTTAAGCCACGATTGTTGAGAGACTTTCCAGCATTTCGCACATCGAGTGAATGGATCGATCAATGATTTTTAAATGTTCAATTTTCTATTTAATTATTAATGATTTCTGATTCTTGATATGTTGTCTATATGAGATGTTTAAATTTACACATTACATCTTGTTCCACTTGAATACATCGATTTTATATTTTCAATTTGCATCTCAGCGAATCTTCCGGATAGTTCCCGAGTTCTAGTTTTTACAGGAGGAATACCGATCAATTAATTTTACTTCGATTTTGTGTATTAAATTTAATAGACGGGTCTATGCTTAAAAATTTTCCAGATCTTGATAATTTTATTGCTTCACTGGCGTCCTCGGCTGTGAAGCCTTGATGGTAAAAACTATCGCAATCTCGGGACCAGAAACCGAGATAAGATTTTTTTTTGTATCATTTCAGAGTCATAAAATTCAGGCGAATGATCCATAAGAATGTCGCGAAGGAGGTAGGAGGAGGGAGTCTCAAGAACGGTACCGGTGAGGATGAGGAACCATTCGAAACGGTAAAGCGTTCGTGCCCCCACGTGTGAGTCTCTCCATGAAGAATCGAGCCTCGTTCGAGCGATTATACGCGTCTCGAATTCAGTCACCGAATCGACTTGGCAGAGATTGGTAGCCGCGGAGTTAGAGAAGAGCTTGGATCGTCGGAAAAATGGGGCGTAGGCGAGATATCCTCTGGTGCATAGTGGTTGCTCTTTTGCTGACGACTCTTCCGGAGGGTGGAGAATGCCGAAAAAACAGCAGCCGCGGTCCAATTCAGGAAGCTATCGAGAGTGGAGCAGCGGCGGAGTATAACAAAGAGGATTGCACGTGGAGAAGAGGAAACGATCGGGACTCCTGTCCGGACCCGGATGTTCATATTTATCTTTACACACCGGGACGTCCGAGGAGATTGCTGGGCGAGGGAGAGTCCGATTGGCTCCGACGGGATTATGAACCAACGAGAGAGAATATTCTTCTCATACACGGCTACGCAGGTATAGTCTATCGTAAAATAAGATCAGACTTTGCATTAACAAATCAATCGATCAGTCAATCAATATTACTCACATGTTTAGTTCATATTCAACCATTTATCAAATTTAATAGACTGCAAGGTACTGTCAGGAAAAACCTGGAAATGTCAGGGAACTTTTTAAGTTTCAGGGAAATCAAGGAAATGTCCGGGAATTAAATATTAGTCAGGGAAAATACGAAATATGAAATTGAGAAAAAAATTGTTTGGACGTACATTTTCTTTTTTGCATACTGCTGAATAATAAATTATGGGCGGAAATTTCTTTTTTGTTTTTTTAAGGCAAATAAAAAACATAAATTGAATATTCGCGATCACGATTACAAATTCATTATAACTATTCACAATCGGGCATTTTATTCACCGTTGAATTGACGAATGGAAGATAAACACGCTCGGGCGCTCGAACTTAAAGAACTCGAACAAAAGAGAGAAAAGCTCGTAAAAAAATGTAAAGCAAGAAGAAAGCTGTTCTCAATGAAAAAATTACGGTGTTGAAGGAAGCAAAATTATTCTTGTTATCTCGTTTATTCCTTCCAAAAATATAATTTAATAAAAAATACTAAAGAATAAATAATATTAAACATATGCAATGTTCCTACCGTGTTACTTTTTTCACAATTCTGAATAGTTTGTCAGGGAAATTTTTAAAAATATCAGGGAAATGGCGGGGAATATTTTTCGCCCGATTTAGCCGCCATCCCGGTTGTCGCATTCATTTTATAATATAATTAATCATTGAATTAATATGACAATATAATTAATTAGTTTATCGTAATTACGTGCACTCAATTTTATAAATCTTCCGATTATCTTAGTCCTCGAATTTGCATGTTCGAATTACCGAAACCGCTGTCGTTTTTTTTATTAACTTAACAAATTTGCCAATTTATTGTTACATTTAATTTCTACCGTGCAGTGCGCGAACGATACCAAAAATGTTTCTTGATGCCAGTTCTTTATGCAATTTACGCATTGTATTCGATTAATTATTTATTATATAGTAAATAAATAAATAAATACATTTTTCAGGTGGAGACGACACGCTCCCGATAGCGGTGCTCCGGGACGCCTACATGAGAAACGGAAGTTACAACGTCTTCCTCGTCGACTGGGGAGCCCTCTCCGCCCCGCCGTGTTATCCAGCCTCGGTCGCGAATATGCGTCCGGTCGCTCGTTGTCTAGCGGCAACATTGACGACTCTTCGTCACCTGGGGATGCCTATGTCGCGCACGACATGCGTGGGACACTCGCTCGGAGCTCACGTTTGCGGGATAATGGCGAATTATCTTCTCTTCCGGATGCACAGGATCATCGGTCTGGACCCGGCTCGTCCGCTCGTTCGTCCGGGCCTCGTCAATCGGTTGGACAGCGGTGACGCCGACTTCGTCCAAGTAATACACACCAATGCCGGCTACTACGGCGAAATAGGACGCGCCGGTCACGTAGATTTTTGCGTAAACGGCGGAAGAGTACAGCCCTTCTGTGAGAATCGTCCGAACGATCAGCTCTGCAGTCACGTCTGGGTCGTTTGCTACATGGCCCAGAGCATCGACGGCGGCAAGGAGCTTCTCGCCGAGCCGTGCACCAGGCGCTGCCCGACCGGACCGAGGATCAGCTCCAGAGCCGGGGAAGTTCTGCGCATGGGACAACAAACGCCCGATCACTCGCGAGGCTCGTTCTGCTACACGGGCTACGATCCTCCGTACTGTCCCAAATACGACGCCGATGGAAGGGGCGATCAGAGGTGCTGCTTGTAGATTCAGTACGCGATTGGCGAGGACAATGCACTCGAGGACGATCGCTATTTGTATTCATGCCGGTCAATTGAGACACCACGGAAGGAGGGACCGTTAAGTGATCTAGAAAATTTATTAATCGCCGTTGTTTTTATACTACACGGCGAAACAGCTGTTCGTATAAACACTATTGAGAAAAACTATACAAATCGAGTTTGTTTTGTTGCACTTAGTATGTACTGCAACGAGCAATAATTACTGGATTCGTATGGGGGGTGAGCATTGTTTGTTTTTGTTCCGTCGCGGTATCGTCGGGAGAATATGTAAATAGTCAGTATTAACAATTACAATCGATGTACTATTTTTTATTTAATTTAAGAATCGAAATAAACACGAGGATGTTTGGAGTTACGAGACATTTTGAGACGACCATGAGACGGGTTCTTGGCGCCGGTGGAGATAGAATGAAATCCCTTCGAACTCTTCAAGTATCCTGCTCGAACCCACTCTTAAGATTCATCTTCTTCCTCCAGATCAGCAAGTACATCTCGTCTAAATCCTTTTTTTAAACATATTACACGACTCCCGTGTCTGTTTATTGCGCTACATCGAATATCTGTTTACTTCTATAAGAGTGGATTGAAATGAACTGTGCGTAATGAAAAAAAAAATTGTTATTTTAAGGTATGATAGGAGGTTGTCGGATCTCGAAGCTTTGAAGTTCGGAGACAGATTTCACGAGAAATAGTCAGTGTCGACAATTATAATCGATGGACTATTTTTAAATTCAATTTAAGAGTCGAAATACACACGAGGATGTTTGGAGTTACGAGCAATTTTGAGACGGCTAAGAAATGGGTCCTTGGTGCCGGTGAAGACAGAATGGATGAAATCCCTTCGGACTTTTCAAGTATCGTTCTCGATCCCACTCTTAGGAAGTATCTTCTTCCTTCAGTTCAGCAAGTACAGTACATCCCGTCTAATTCCTAGTAGCAGTAGTACAAGAGATTTATTGCCAAAGTTCATATTTACAGTGTTTTTAATACTAACTTTTATACCTAATGCTAATTTTACACCTTGGCAAAGAGCCTTCAGCCCATTCTTCAGCTCTCTAATTCCTTTTTTTTTTTTTCTTTTTACAAATTATCCGACTCCTGTATCTTTATTGCGGTACATCGAAGATCTGTTTACTTTGATAACACTGAATTAATATGGACAGTGTGTTAAAAAAAATCGTTATTTTAAGGTATAATACGAGGATGCCGGATCTCAAGGGTTTGAAGTTTGGAAACAGACCTCAGGAGTCTCGAGGGCTCGTTGGAGTTTACGATTTTTTTTTTCCCCCGGGACTCGGCTACCAGAAGTCCTTTAAAGAGTCTAGTCTCAAGAGTGGGTTCCTCGCCGTCGAGGCTCGTAAGTTATCGCTGTACCTCCGAGACAGCGGTTCGGGCAATTGGCTGGCGAAGAAACGGGAAGAAAAAAAACATGTGTAGCTACAACTGCTAATCGCCGTTGGCTCCTGGACCCGTCGCGTGTTTACATCCCGGGTAGGGATCGCTATATGCAAAAGGAAACCAGACACGTCCCCCGCTGAAGTATCACTGAAGAACACCCAGCAGGCTCACGAGTGCAAGTTCTCGTGTAGCCATGAGAAACCTCGCCCGAAGAGTTATTTCGGAAGCAGGTTATAGGATTGAAAAAAAAAAATGATTCTTTATGAAAAAAAAAAAAATCATTTATTAACGATATCGTATAATACGGAATATAAAAAAGCATTCTTTTCTTACATAATTAGAGATCTTAAATAACAATCTTAGGTAGTTTTTTATTTTTATTTCTTAGTTCATCGAGGTAAATTATTACGAAAATATCGATTGCTGTAGTATTATAGATTCTTTTAAAATTTATTTACATCTCGTAAGGCACTTTGAGCAAGTAACAACTTTGGTCCTCGGACGTTTCGTCTCGTTCTTGAGCGAGCGTACATACTTTTATTTTTATTCTCTCGTCGATTCTTAGGCAGCGATCGGCAGCATGAAATACAATTTCACTAGCCTTTATATGATTGGAGTTGAGAGATATTTTCTTGTTTTTTTTTTTTTTTTTTTTTTTTAACGCATCTAAGAAACATTGTACCATACTTCGATCCGTCGAGATAACACTGTCTCCCTTAAGGAGATTTGATTCCCGCAGCATTGATCGTGCTTCTCAACGTCTCGACCCTTTCTTTTCACTGTTTTTACAAATTTACTTTAAACGCACAGGCGATCTCGATTGAAGCTTATAGTAGATTTTTCTTTTTTTTTTAAATGAAACATAGTTCACCGTAGTCTTTTTTAGTTCGCGATAGTCGTAACAATAATCGAATCAACATAGTTGATAATTTTAATTGCCAATTTTGACCTATCATTTTTTAAGTATCGAATATCCTCAAAACGCTTCAATTTCTTAATACGAAAAATTGTAATATCTTTTCTAGTGATAAAACTTTCCCAGATGATGGGGATGCTGATAGCGATGCTGCATCTGATGCTGGAACCTGGCGATTTCGAGGGCGGCGAGATGATGAGGCGACGGTACGAGGAACGGATTCACGAGATGAAAATCGCCCGGCAAGTTTGGAGGACACGAAGGATTGACCGTGGATGGGCCGTCCTGGACCCTTTGCGGCGGAGGCGGCGAGTCGGTCCATGGTCTGTGAAGACGCGGTCGTTGATGATTTTCGAGCTGATTTTCCGGCCCCCTTGGATTCGGCAATTGATAATTCGCGGGCGAATGTGCGAGCGGCGGAGTTGCTCCACCGGAACTGCTGACACCGCTGTCGTCGAGACTTCCGGCCTCGCTCAGAGCTCTCTTGGGACGCTGAGCCTCGCTCTCCGAATTCGCACGCGAATCGGACTCCGACGACGAAACGTTTCCCTCCTCCTCCTCGGCTTGGCTTCCGTCGAGGCTCGATTCCACACCGTTCAGACTGTGGAGCTTTCTCTTGCAACGAGACTGACCCGTCTCCCGGAAACCCTTGGCGAATGGATTGTTGTCGATCTTCAGTTTCGTTATATTCTCGTTCTGAAAAAAAAAACAACGGCAATGCCGATTAGTTACAATTCATTTAATCGTTAAATTATTATTGTAATTAAAGATAGAGCAAAGCTGGATGAAGTACCAAATATACTTCAAGTACAAAGTACGAAGTACAAAGTATCACAAATACTTCAAGTAATTTTCGTAATTAGGTTCGTAGCGTTAAGCGTATCTAGGCTTCAAAAAAAGGTGCAATGTGAGTTGCCCAGAGCTTCCTTATTTATTATAATTTTGCGCGGAGGTTTCTTTATGAGAAACTTCGGTGATCTATTTTGACTTCCTGACAGAGGAAACTATCCGCAAAGTTGTAATAAATGCGGAAGTCATATGTAAATTATTTTGCATCTTTTCTCGTAACATAAAAAAAATATATATGTACATTGCATAACATTTTTTAAATGGTCAAAATTTACCGCAGAATTTATTATACCAAATCGCTAACTGAAATTTTCGTTATTCGTCGTTTGGACGCTATTTTTTTTATCTATTCTTCACATTTTTTATTTTTAAAAATCCATAAAGAAATTTCAAAATGACAAGGAGGGTCTCCTTTTTTTTGTTGTATAGCATTTTTAAAAAAATAAATTTTTGAAATAAATTCTCGATAAAAATATACTTATTAAAAAGTGTAAACTTTTAAAAGTTTAGACGGTACTTCAAGTATTGCTCAGCTCTGTTATAGACTCTCGACACTCGAATATTTATAGTATTTATAGTAATTATGTTTTTTTTGTTTGTACCTGATAGGCAGTTACGGCGATGAACTCGGTCTCGTCGAAGGTGAAGGAAGCCGATGGTTGGCGGTAGAGATTGTTCATACTTGCGAGATCGTCGCAGCGTATTATCCAAATTCTCGGTATGTACTTGTGCATCGATGTGAGGACCACCTGAAACATCGAGAAGAAAGTTGAGCTGACGAATTTTTATGTAATTATAATTAATTTGCAGAGGAAGAGAAAAGATTGATGGAAGAAGAGGAGGAAGAAGTTGGATCAAGGGGATGCCGCGCGCGCTTGCACGTTGGCCGACTCGCGGCGTGATAGAGTTGGCGCCGTTTTTTGAGAACACCACGGAAGCGCAGACGAGTTTCTCGAAATTCGGGCCGCGGCGCGGTCCCTCTAGGAAACGCAACTCCTTGTTCTTCCATTCCGACCGTTTCTTGTTACTCCTTTGGGTATTCGATTCTTCGCTCCTGGGTCTACAATCGACATCGACCATATCTTCCCTCGGTTCTGGGAAATTAAGACAACTCTCCCTGCACAGATAACTATTGAGAGCTTCCGAGTGACTCGTTCGACTGATCGAAGATATCGACGTCCTATCCGAAACGGTAGTGGCCAACGGCAGCGCTTAATGCGTTGTTAGATAAGAGTTCCGGACTCGTTCGAAGAGCGAAGACAAAAAAAGAAGAAGAAAAAATAACGAAGCCCGAAGAAGAACAGGAGAATCCTTATCGAGTCTCCGCGGCTCGCTGGACATTCGCCGAGGAAAAGCGATAGGGTAAAGAAAATAGGAAGAAGAGCCTCTCGGTCTCTCCGGACCGAGCCGACAAAGAGAGGGGAAAAAACTGTGGCGAAGGGAAATAACGGATACAACGTATAGTTGTGCGTGTGGCGGGACCTCCCATGCACAGAGCTTGTCGGGGACATGTTCCGGTCCCTCTGTAACCGGAGACTAAGCTATAGAGTAGCACCTACCAGGGACAAGAAGCTGTCCAAACATTGGACAGATAAATCGACTATTTTACTCAAAAATTTATCGCTCTCTAACTAGACCAATTTTGATTTTCTCTATCCATGATTTAGTCTATCCATAAATGGATAGACTAAAAGATCTTAAAAAATGCCCAAAGAGTATCTTCAAGTGACACTACAATGTAGCCAATTATGGGAGTGTCGAAATAACGTGAAAAACCAGTTAATGAATAAATATAACTTTTATCTCGTTAGATTTTTGTTGTGCGACTTATGCCTTTCAAGATATATGAATTTAAACAAAAAAAAAAACGCTAAATGGACCGATTCGAATATTGTCAAAAAATGGCCAAAGACTACTTTCAGGAGATACGAAAATGTGGCCAATTGTGGGATAGATCTGAGAGTATCGAAAAAAAAAGTGGCTGAGTTGACAGAGAATGCCTCGCATATAAGACGATTGTTATACTAACGTTATTGTGATGATCCACAGCATTGTTGGTGAGTTTCAATTTGCTGAAGCTTACGGGATGCTGCATCCAGTGATGACCACTGGCGGGACTGTCCGGGTGCAGGTAGACTCTGCGATTGATCCGAGGTTGAGGTTCGGCCGGTCCGGCGGAAGTCCATCCTCTGGAGCAGCCGGAATTTCCGCCCTCGCCGCCCCCGCCGATGTACTTGTGACGACGCCGCGAGCCCGGTGTGACCTCGAGAAGAAGACAGTAACGGGCGCGGCTCTCCAGTCCCGATACGCTCAGTTGTATGGACGGGAACATGCGTCTGCAAAGAAAAATCCAAGGAGGCACGTTTTAGAGAATTTCGACGAAATTTTCTTACGAATCATCGAGGCCCGCGCGTAAGATTTATTGACACTTCGGAGAGCTCCGTAAGTAGCTGGGAAAATTGCATGCGGTCCCCGAGCCATAATTACGAGGCCCCTGGACACTAACTACGACCAATCTCTCTCTTTTGTTTGAAGGACTGCTCCGGTTTTTCCTAAGTAAAGTTGGGCCAGCCCCGAGGAGTAATCCGTAAGTCCCTACCGGACGCGCGACAGGTTCGATGTTATCGCAAGGTGCTCAATTTTCTTCCGGAGGAAGCTAAACTGCCGGCCGCGTATGACGCAGCGAGGCGAGTACGAGAGTTACGCGGGCACGTGCACGAGAGACGGAAGTGCATCGGCGATAAACGGCTCCGCAAGAGAGCCACGAGCGAGGAATCACAGTCTGGACCACCAGCCGGGCAATGTGTCGTAGCGGCTCCTTTTTTTTTTTTCCTCTTCTCTTCTTCTCTTATCAGGCACGCACTACGCGGGAGTAAATTTTCGTCGAGCATCTGGCGAGCGATAGGAGAGAGAGCCGTAGGCGCGTGACACTCGCGCGACTCTCTTGTATTTTTTTTTTTTATCTTCCTATCTCAATCGCCAGAAGCCACTTTTGGCGTGCGCCACGCGGTTGGATATTGAATGGAAGAGGAAGAGAGAGAGAGAGAGAGAGAGAAAACATTAGGGAAAGCTAAAAGCACTTTTGCGTTGCTGAGAAGTCGAGAACGCGAGGGGGAAAAAAAAATTCCCAGTCATTAGCGAATAAGGTGGGTCTACGCCTAAGTTCTATCCTCGGACTGTCAGAGAGAGGCTGCAGCAATCCTTTGATCTTATCCCCGGTTGGTTCGCTCCGCTGTGTAAACATTTCAAACTCGTATAATCCGTAAGTCAAGTCCGTAAAGTCAATCTTCGCGGTGGCGTTCCGTTTTCTCCACCCTCTCGTAGGTAGTTCGTGTTTACGTACATAATTGCAAGCCTCGTTCTGGCGTCACTTTTCTCTCCGTCTAAGTCGATTTATCTCTCTCGCTCTATCTGTCGCATTTTTCCCCAGAGAGTTTACCTGGGTGCGGGATCGTGAGAGGCGGGTCGAGACGCAAACTTGCGTTTACCTTTTTCGAAAAGTCTCTCATCCGGTCGGTGAAGTTCTCCTCCCCTTGACTACACACGCACTGGGAAGACAAAAGTTAGAATTTGTCCTCTTTGTGGAATTAGATTATGTTAAAATATGCTTCGTTATGGGTTTTAGCTGCATTTGCATTAAATACCAGAGCTGGGCAGTACCTTAAATAGGTACTTGTTTGGCACTTGAAGTACACGAGTACTTTTCAGGACTTGAAGTACACTTTTTATGATCTCAAGTACAAGTAGGCTTTGATTAGACGTCGCTTCCGGTTTGAGAATCTCATTTTTAGACCGGAAGTGACGTTCTCTAAGGAAATGATCACTTCGCGAATTTCCGCTAGCCATTTTCTATAAACAATTTTGACCGTTTCAATTTTATGAGATGTAGACATTTTTTGATATTACGACAAAAGGTGCAAAATAATGTGCACGTGGCTTCCTCATTTATTACAATTTTGCGCATAGATTCCTCTATGAAGAAGTCAAAAGTGAAAATCACTTTGCACCTTTTTTCAAAGTTCTGATAACGCTCAACACGACGAACTTAATTGCGAAAAGTACTTGAGAAATACTTCAAATACAAAAAGTACTTGTGATACTTTGTACTGGAAGTATTTTTCGGTACTTTGCGCAACACTGTTCAAAACTATTTCTCTGTTCGGATAATCCAAGTTGCTGCAGAAACTCTCTTCTTTTAATTGTGTTAAAGCACGTTAATTCCAGAGTTTACGCTGATTTTATAAAAAAAAAAAAAAAATTTCAGGTGTACTGCAGGAATTTCTTATCAAAATTTAGCCACTCCGACGTCACGCGGCCACGAGTACCTAAGCTACCGGGGCAACATTTTTCCGAGGGTTTCCGACGCTGAGTCCTTTCAGGTAAATCCGGAAAGGGTTCTTAACGACAAGTGCAATTAAGAGACGGTAGAACAAAATCATTTGCTATTAGCTATTAGCTTAATTTTCCTTCACGGACCGTTTTCTTCTCCCATGCTATGCTGCGATGTTAAAAGTGCGTTGTCTATTGCAGGAGGAAGCAGAAGCAGAAGCGCGTCCAGCAATCGAGAGGACGCCCAGGAGTAGCGACAGAAATCGGTAGGATAAGGAGACGAGGAGCCACACGGCCCTTGAGGAAGTCGCGTCGTCGTCGAGTTGTATCTAGCCCTCAGGCGCCTACGAGTGGTTGCGCGACGAAGCGCTGCTCCGATACTTAACTTGGCGAAGCGAGAAGGAGCGATTACGGCGGAACGGACAGTCGCGTAGACACACCGGGACGGAGAATGATCAAGGGGACTGGGAACCAAAAGCGAGGGATGGGACGTTTAGTAATACTTTGAGTTTGCTGGCGCCGAGCCGACGGTCCACGCACACGATCTATCGCTCGAGAGTAACATCCCTCTATACCCTCAAAGGAAAAAAACCAATCTTTATGATAGCTTTACAAACAAAAAAAAAATCAATTTCAATATTTATCCATAAGATATGAGAGTATTTTCGTCAGCCCAGTAGCTTTTTATTTATTTATTTTTTGGGACTATATTTTAATATCGCTTGGGTTATTTTTCAACAATGAGCTAAGTGTACTTAAACCCTTCTGGAAAGGTCCCATTGACGATCTATCGCTCGAGTAACATCCTTCCATACTCTCAAAGAAGAAAAACAAATCTTTATAACTTTTACAAAAATCAATTTAATTATATATCGATGACATCCTATAGTATTTTCGTTGTTCCATTAGCTTTTTATTTCTTTATTTATGGCACTATATTTCAAGATCAATTGCATTGTTTCTCAAGAATGAGCAAAGTGTTACTCAAGCCCCTCCGAAAAGATCCCGTTGACGCGAACTTCTGTTCGCCACATTTTTCTAGTACTATGGTAGTAAAAGCAAACACATCCGGGCACTCGGCAACGTTACGAGAGAAAAAAAAGTGTAGAATTAAAAAAACAGAGTCATTGTTGCACTCGAGGATCTTCTATGGAGACGGTTAAGCAGCGGGACAGTGAAAGAGGAGCGAAGAGGAAGAAAAAAAAAAGTCGATCGTGTCGTGGAATACTGATCAGTTACGAGAGGCTCACCGTTCCAAGAGGCACATGGCCGGCACGTGGAAGACTCGCCGAAGCTATGAAGTGGTAACCACTCTTTTCACTTTCCCTGTCTCCGTCTCCCTACCCGGTAGTAATTGTTCAATCTTGCAGGACCTCCGGACGTCTCGCCACGGATGTATCATGGAGAATACGATTTTCGAGGATCTCATTGTTACGCCGGGACCTCCCGCGAACGGCTGTCCTACGGCAAGCCGAGAGAAAATCTCAACGTGGATGAGCTCTGGCGAACAGACGTGTAAAACAAGCTGCGAGCCTCTCGAACCACGCCTTCGACACGGACTCGTTGCAAATTATGATGCAAAAAAAAAAAGAAGAGAAGACTCCAACGAATCTGATGCAAACTTCCGCTTCCGCTTCCGCACTTCCGTTTAATATGTTCCGCGTAACCGATGATTTTCGCTATCTGCGATGCAAAATTCCGAGTACCGCGTTATCTATATTCGAAGTGTGAGGAAGCGGAGGAAAAAATAACCGGAAGGACGTATTTCGCTACATCGTATCTCCGAATTGCATATCGTGAACAAGAATTTTGACGCGGCAGCGTAGAACAGCACGATGATGAAGAAATTTTGGAAAATTCTTCAATGAAAAAATAACGGAAGAAAGAAAAGCATACTCCGAAGTCCGAAGGTGGACTTTTAGTCGCTTCGACCGATATCGATGCTTTTTGCTATGTGAGACTCAAAATTTGAAGATTTGCGTTATCGATAATAGAAGTGCGAGGAAGCGGGGGGAAAAAAGCTATAACGATTTTTCGTTGCTTCGACCGATATCGATGCTTATTGCTATCTGGGATGCAATATTCCAAGCACCGAGATATTGATATTGGAACTGCGAGAAAGCTGGGATAAAGATAACTCGGAGGAAGCAATGTATTTCGGTATTTCGGAAGTTTGACGTCGTTACCAGCTCGGAATGGCGCGAGGAGGAAGAAATGCTGGAGAATTATTTAATAAAAAAATAAGGGAAGTATGAAAAATATCCTTCTGAAGATATAACGATTTTGACTTGCTTCAACCGATATCGACGAAGTATATTGAATATCGGCGTACCGGAGACAAAAAAAAAACCGAAAAGAAAGCGAGCTCCACCCTCCAAGCTTTACCTGAGCCTGAGGTAAACGCGAGAGGAGACTCGGAGCAACCGCACGAAGGTTTGACCGACTGCTGCTCTCTTGTCTACACCCTTGTAAATGGCGCGGAGGAGAAGAAGAAGCCCGCTGTCTCCACGCTATGGTCCAGATCGGTTCGTACGATAAGCTCTTTACCAATTTCGACCGGTCCCTCTTTCTCGTTCTCTCCGCGCTACTCTCCGTCTCTCAGGGGGGCAACCTCCGGCGAAACTAATCGTCCCGTCGTCACGTACGACATTCCATCCTTGCCTTCAGTTCTCGCGTTTTTGGCATTGTTCCGCTTTTTTTTTCTCTCTTCTATTCTCATTCCATAAAATAAAAGCGAAGATAAGGCTTTTCTTCGACTCTCGTTATATCTTTGATTTAAGCGTTCGCTCGTCTAATTTTATTCTCTTTTTGTCAACAGATTTTCGACGACTGTCTACGGGTTGCAAAAATTGACAAATTGTCCAGCGATGAAGATAGAAGAAATAAGATTAGCGATCGACGATTCGAGTATTTCAAAACATCGATCGAGGCAACTAAAAATCTTCGTATGTTTTTTTTCTTCGGTTATTTTTTCATTGAAGAATTTGTCCAAATTTCTTTATCGTGCCATTCTGCGCTGATAGGCAAACTTTTCTTCGATTCTCGATATGGTTTCGAATTAAGCGATCGCTCTTCTAAATTTATTCTCTTTTTGTCAGCAGGTTTTTTCGACGGCCGTGTCTACGAGTTGCAAAATGGACAAATCGACCGGCGATGAAGATAGAAGAAATAAGAAGACCATCGATCGATGATTTGGGAATTCGAAGATGAGATGCGTGTGGCTCCTCTTCCCTGCGCGGCTGAGCCGACCTCCGTATCACATATATACATGGGAAAAGAAGAAGCGTTGTCGGGACGCGCGCTTTCGACCCCAATGTCTACCGTGTTGGCGGTGGCGGCCGTTAAAGACAAAGAAAAGTAGTTTGAGGCGCCGGCGACTGTCTGCTTTCGACTGGATGACCGGGTCCACGACGATCTCGCTCTCTCACTGTCCCTCCTTTAACTTTCTCTCTTTCTGTTGCTCCGCCGAGCCGCTGTGGACGGACCCGAGGAAGAGATACGAGACTCCTGTCCGACCCCCCGCCTGGGCTCGTGGGATACTCGTACGCATATATATATATACATTTTACATCTTCAATCGGCATTTCACTCAAATCAAATCTCAAATTCCTACCTACAAGAAAATCGATGGCAGTAAAAAAAAAAAACTACAAACTGGAAAATATCGAAAGGGTTTATCACTATTTTACATCTGCTGTGATTGTCTCTTTGCACGATTCCGAAGAAAGCTGTCCATAAAAAGTTCCCACCGCGAGATAAGAAAAAACTGATCAATAAAACTTTCTTCGCAATAAAAAATTTTTTAAATAAAAAAAAATGATCGCTTAAAAATTTTCTCCGCGATATAAAAAAAAAAAGTGATCGATAAATTCCTAATTTTTTTTTTAGAAAATCGATCCTAATAAAAATTTAAAAAAAAAACGATAAACTGAACAATATCGAAAGGGGTTTGTCGTGGCTTCGCATCTGCTTTGATTGTCTCTCGCGCGATGCCGGAGAGAGCTCTCGATAAAAAATTCTCTCCGTTTGAAAAAAAAAAAAAAAATCATCTATAAAATTCTAATTTTTTTTGTTTGTTCTAGGTTCGCCCGATTGTCCATCACTGCATCGGTTCGTCAGCGAAGAAAAAAAAGGAGACCAACAGCAGTACAAGATTATTAATCATGGCGCGAAATATTATCGTCAGAATTAATATAGGAGGATATAATATGCGCGAGGGAATTCACGTCGCCGAGTTTAACAAGTCCGAGAGAGAGAGAGAGAGAGAGAGAGAGAGAGAGAGAGAGAGAGAGAGAGAGAGCGATGGGGATCGAGTATGTTGCGCGGGGAGAAAGAGTGTCGAGGAAAGAGTTAAGCGAGAGTGCGTGTAAGACACGGAGAGGCCGGGTACGTGTACGTCTTATCTTTCGTTACGTTCGCGGGACGTCGACGTGGCTAATTAAGAGAAGATTTCGACGGGAGATCCTCCGTGGGTTTGGTCAGTCTCAAAGATGCCGCTCGCTCGCACATCGTGTAGAGTTCTGCGGAGGAGCGACCGAAGACCCGGCGACTGCTCGCCCGAGCATGAGTCGCGACGCCCTGACGCGACATCGTCGAGCGCTCTCTTCTTCCTCGCTCCCTTCTCGCAACTCCTCGCTTCCTCTTATTTTTCTCTCTCTCCTCGCCAAAACAGCACGAGGCTGTGCATTCGCACAATATTCAATGAAACCGCGACGAAGATGTACATTACTGCAGCTTGCCGTCGTGCGTTCGACTCGCCCCACGTGAAGAACGAGTGTAAAGAAGAAAAAGAACAAGAAGAAGAAGAAGAAGAAGAAGAGGGCGACGAGAGAGTGAAACGTTTAGCCGGCGCTTAGTCGCGCAAGAATAACTATTCTCAATGAGAGCCTTCGGGTATCGCTTACCCTCGGTAATGAGCTGTGCGAATGGAGAGGGATGGCTCGAAGATCCTCGGCGAAGAGGAAGGATACTCGGAGGATTACCGGACGAGAGCCCGGAGTGCGGTATGGCCTTTTCAGTTTCTACCCCACTCGTCGATTTCAGAATTTACAATGCCCTGCGAATGTCCGTTGGGCTCGGGGAAGAAGATTTTTTGGGAAGTTTCTTGGGAGGTTTTTTTTTATTTTTTAAATTTTATTTCCACGTCCGGATGTATTGGGGATTGTGAAAAATTAATTAATTGAGTACTAACCGGCCGAGCTTGGTGATTATCATTTCCGTTGTCTCTTTGTGAAACTGCTGCCAGAGCCTCTTGTTCTGGAGCTCGATTTTAACGTCGCGAGGCAGCGGCGGTCCTCCCGGACTCGGCGGCACCAGCCAGCCATTCGCGTGTGGTATCTCCTCTAAAAAAATATATTAAAAACATTTTATCAACGATGTTTCGAGTAAACAATGACATTCTGTTATTTTGCACACGCTACGTCTATAAAATCTGATATTCCGATCGGCTATTAATATGCTTCGTCGCCGGATGTACGACGATTCGTGGTAAACAAATTTTGTTTGAATATTGGAAGTTTTTTTTTACATAAACTGTTTTTGAAATTTTTAAATGTACGCTGCAATTTTACACTGAAAGTTTATTTTTACTTCCTCATACTTATTAAAATGTTTGTAAATTTCCGTCTAAAGGTTTGCTATTTTAGTGTCTGGTATTTTAATGTTACGAATAAAGTACATGAATGTTCAATTGATGTAAGTAATGTAATAAAATTTCAAGTTCCGTACAATTCAAGGACATTAAATTTACAATTTATTTTTACAGTGTACGAAATTTATATATTTGAAAAACATATTCGCACTGCGAAAATAGAACATAAATATAAAAAAATTTGGTTTGAAAATTAATAAACGGCATTGGAAGCTTTTTTTACATAAGCTGTTTCTGAGATGTAAAACAAACGAGCGTTGCAATTATATAACAAAATGTTTATTTTTTATAGAAACTTTCCTAAATTTCATTCAAAAATTTGTAATTCTGATATTTGCTTTTTTATTTTACGAAAAAGTCCATGTTCCATTGATGTAAGTAATGCAAGCAAATTTCAAAGAAATAAATTTTACAATTTATTTTTACAGTCTACGAAATTAGATATTTAAAAAATATGTTCGCGTTGCGAATGTGACGAAAAGGCATGGACGGATTAAGACCCCTCGTGGCTTTATTTTTTCGCAGGACGCGGTAGGAAGAAAAAAAAAGAAGAGGAGTCCTCGCAGCCGACGTCGAGCGCGGTCGAGGTGTTTCGAATGGAAGAAGAAGATGTGTCTCGCAAGGATCGCGGCGCTCGCATGAACGAGCTCCGCACTTGTCTCCGTGGAGAGATGCACAGAGATGTACACACAGAAGCGTCTCTCTTGCTCGTTCACGCTTTCCCGGACGCTACCGGCATTATCCCGGAGGGTACAAGGATAATTGACATTGACCCAAGAAGCCTCCGTGGAAGGAAGCGCTCGCGCGCGTCAACCCATCGCTTCTCTTCTCTTCCTCCCCCCCCCCCCCCTCGAGCGGCAGATAACGATTGTCCGGTCGAGCGGATAGCGGTTCGTTTGATGTCGAAAAATCTCCAGGCAGGCGCCTCTCTCTACCTCCGCAGCGTCAAACCTATTGTCGTCACTTTTGTACTGCGGTGAAGCAGGAGAAGAAGAAACAAATTCTCAATGGAGTCCGAGCGTTTCACGAATATAAAACGAGGGCGTCGTCGGGAAACCTCAAATTCACGTAACTTTTATTTTCAGATACGTTTTCGGATAGAGAAGATACACGGAAGATGCGTGGGAACTGGTCGACGGCTTCGAGATTCGCCATCCTCGATCGACGAGCTGCGACACCTGCGGAGCGGATCCGCGGAGGAAGCTATCAAGGCGCTCGCTAATCGCCTTATAATAATACGGGTGCGCTTTTTTTCTTCACCTTCTACCCGTATGTTTACTCGGTGAAATGTCGTACACACGGTGGTTCACGTCAGAGCGGACGATACCCTGTTAAAAGTGTTTTTTTAATTTAATGTGCCGTACGGGATGTTTTTATGCGAAAACTGGTACATTAAATTTAATTTACAATCGTCATGAAAAATTAATGGACTTTTGAAATTAACGTAAAATGTTGGAATTAAAGTACTTTTGTAGGAAAGTGTTAAGTAAATTAGTAAAAGTAAAGTGTTGCTACAGTGTTTTTAAAATACTGTACGTTAGTTTTTCATCACAATTGTACATTAAATTTAATATACCAGTTTATGCATAAAAACTTCAGCACACTCAATTTCATACGAAATTGAAAAAATAACATAGACGAATGAAGAAACGTAGTGATTTTGTTTTAATCTTCCCTCTTACTGGAGGAAGATCGTCATTGTCGTCACTTTCGAACTGTGTTAATTATCACAGTGCCAAAGTGACGACGAAGAAGAAGAAATAAATTCTCAGTAGAATGCGAGCTTCTTGCTAATACAAAACGAAGGCGTCGTCGAGGAACCTCAAACTCACGCAACTTTTATGTGCGTTTCAGGTAGATACATGGAAGATGCGTGGGAACTGGCCGACGACCTCGAGATTCGCCATCGTCGATTGTCTCGTTACACCTGCTGAGAGGATCCGCTGGAGGAAGCGATCAACGTACTCTAATGACGTTATAAAATGGGTGCGCCATTTTTTTTTCTTCCTTCCCGTGTGTTTACACGGTGAAATGTTGTACACACGGTGGTCCGCGTTGAAGCGGACGGTCGTTCTCGGTGGAAAGACAAACAGTCGCGAAGCGTCCATTAGGGATTAAAAAAAAAAAATGAAGAAAAAAAGAAGAAACGTAGTGATTTTGTTTCAGGGTTCCCTCTCACCGGTGAAAGGTCTTTGGGAGCAAACAAGGGACACGGACAGATGCACCAGGCCCTCCCGGAAGCGGAGCACACCCTGTGTTTGAAGGAGGATTCTTCGAGTCGTGGTTTTTGTTGTTAATGGGAATCGAAGGCATCCGGATTTCTTGGCGCGCGCGCGCGCGGGGAGCTCGCAAATGATGATTGAGAAACAAGGCGAGACGAAACTCGCACCGGACGCTGGGACGTCGGTGCTATTCGATAACGAGGCGGCGAAATTAGGTAATTGCGGGTTTGAGAAAAGAAAAATATAATCGAGAGAGGGACAGAAGAAATAACAGAGTTTGGAGCAATCCGTTCCACACCGACATCTTTCCAATATCTCAGAGCGAATAGAGCCGAAAGAAGAAAGTTAAAGCATTGCTCTACGAATAATATTTTTTCGAGTTGCGTTACGCGTATTTTTTGCGATGTTTCATGGACGGCATAAAGTATTGAAAATATTGCAATTTTGGCCTTGGCAATCGCAATTGAATCATCGGACAAAATAATTTTTTGATGTCGGAGAACGCTTGTAAGAAAAAATCTGATTTCGAAGAGATTCGATAACGATTCGTGCTGATACCCGCGAGATACGCTAGTCTAACTGGACAACGTAAGTGCGATCAAGCGCGATTAGAAGATAACAGCATTCAAATTTCCAGGAAAAGAATTCATAAAAAATATATATATATATAAATATTATATTAATAAATAAATTTATTTATTTATTAATATATAAATGAAAAAAATAAAAATGAAACGGGCTAAAAAGTAATCACCTGGCCGATGATGATGAAGGGTCATCTGTTGCTGTCTGTAGAGCATCTGCTGATGAATGTGCATCTGAAGATCCATCGGAGAAACCAGATTCATTCTCGTTCAACGAAAACACTTTTTTTTTCGTTTTCTTTTTATTTTTTAAATGTCAATTATAACTATTAATAATTTCCTTCGTAACGAACAAACACTTATAGAGAATTTTGCGTTCCAGATGACGCGGGTGATTAAACCGGCACTGTGAGATCGAAGATAAGACACTGCGTGAAGATACAGATGGTGAGCACGACTGTGTCTCGACACAACGGCAGTCGGTGCTGAACTAGCCAAAGTCTCGAAGCTCGAAGAAAACTATGCTCGAGCAGGGATCGACGGGAACGACGTTCGTGACCTGACCAGCGTGGGTAAGATCCTCCACCTCCGCAGTTCTCCGTCAGCCGATTGGACAATTCTGGGATACACCCACCTCGGCATCATTGGATGGACGACTCCCCGAAGACTACAAACTCCGGCTAACACGACAGAAATGGGCATCTCTCTTCAGCATCGAGAGTCACGCACATACACACGCTCGCCGCCTTGTTATCTTGCTCCAAAAAAAGCCCACGTATCTGAGCGCGTTGGAAAATGAATATCTAATCTGTCTTCATCTGCAGGCTTTCTTGAAAATTAACAAGGGGGTGGCTTATCGAATACCGTGCCAAAAATCGAACGTTTTACGGAAGAAATGGAGATTAGTTTTTCAAGACTGGATCTTCGAATTTTAGCTTTTTCTTCGAAAGAGTTTTTCTCAAGTGCCGATGCGCATTGATCGAAAACAACATTAGATAATTATTTTTTCTTCCACGAACGATTTGTACACAAAATTAACGATAATTATATGAAAATTACCAAGTATTTATATTTTCTAAGAACTCACGGATCAAAGCGCGTTGGGAAATGAATATCTACACTCTCTACATCTTCATTATTTCTTACAAATTAACAAGCGGATCGCTTATCGAACCCTGTGCCAAAAATTGAACAAGTATCAAGGAAGAAATGGAGATTAGTTTTTCAAGGCTGTATCTTAGAATTTTGATGATCTTGAAGATATAAACAAATTTCAATAGATTACCAGCGTTTTGCGCATATAAAACGAATTCGCCATAACGCAACTTTTATGTCCCTTCAGATAAAGAAGATACATCGAAGACGACATAAAATTTCGTCGTTGGCAAGTTTCTGTCAATACACTTTAGGAAGAAAAAAAAACTGTTCACTTGTAGAATTTTATTCCGCAAGTGCAATTAAGTAAATTATAGGTTCATCTTTTAAAAAAAGTCTCCCAAGTGCCAATACGCGTTGTTCGACAAGAAAATTAGATACTTATTTCTCTTCTATGAACCAGTTATAGTTCACACTTAATTCACCTAAAATCGACGATATTTCTATAAAAATGACAATTATTTTTATCCTTTCAGGGTCGGAAAGACTGGAGCTGTGGAGGGGCCACGAAGGCGCCACGTTCTTAATAGCCCGAAGATAATCGTCCCCGATGTAAAACCCTCGGCGACCTCCTGGGGGCATGCGATTCCGAGGCGTGATGCTCTCTCCTTGCTATCGCGGACGACTCGTCTTCGATCGAATGTCCTCGAAGGTGCATTCGAGGAGGCGTCGTCGAGGAAGACACGGAGATGCGACCGAGTGGGGTTGCGCTCGATCGGGTAAAACAGGGGTACGAGCGACACATCCCTTCGCAGCGTCTAGACACGGCGCGCCTTTGGCCTCTCCTAACAAACGTGAGGTTTGTTCTCTCGGGCCTGCGCCGCGGGCGTTTTTACCTGGTTGTCGTCGAGGGTTATACATGGAAGACAGGTAGCCCGGGTCAGCGAGGAGAAAAGCGTCGGCGATCCATCGGCGACCATCGGCGCGCGCGCGCCGAGTACACGAGAGCCGACGATTCATTGTGTTGTGGGTATCGCTTACAGTTAATCCGCAATGCGAAGTCCACAACAATGAAGCTATGACGGCCGATTTCGAGGCTGTCGAGATTGAGAGGGAAAATCGGCCCGAGGCGAGCGAGATGAAGAAGGAAGAAATAACGACGACGGTAAACGAGGGGCAATCGCTTCGTCGCGAAGAACCGCTTGATACACTTAATCGCTGCCAGCGAGACGCGAGAGATTCGTTATTTATATTCTCCTCGGCGCGATCTCCATCGGCGAGCGGGCCCTTTTTGGAACAAACTATTAACATCGCGCTTTCTGCCCTCATCTCTCGGAGATTCAGTAATTTATGGCTGTCCTCGCTGCGCTCGCTCCCTTCATTTTCTCTTAGATACGTATCTTTGGATGGAGATCGTCGGCAATGAAACGAAACGGACGGCGCCAAGCGTCAAGATTCTTTCCAATTGATACCGGCGCATTGAATGCACGTTAGAGTTGTCGAAACTCGTGTTTAACGCGACGAACAAGACTCCAATCGGGGATGGAGATCGATTCGACTTTCTACTCTTTTTTTTTTACGATTCTTCTTACGGTATTGAACATATCGATCGTTAAACAAAATATTTTTATGTCTTAAAATATTTATATCTACGAATGGTAATATTTTTGATGTTAAAAATATTTTTTTTTACCTCGGATTGTAATTTATATTTTTGCTTGGTTGTACAAAATTCTTTTAATGTAAATCATGCTAATGAGATTTTCAAATGTGCTTTCAGATTGGAAGGGAAAAGAGAAGAGCGACGGTAGATCTTTCCGGTCGATCCAGTCACCTTCCGATTGTCTACGAGCTTTCGTGCGACGAAGGAGCGCGTCGCACCGAGTTCTTTGAGAAGTTGAAACCGCCCTGGACAGTGAAGACAACCAAAAAAAAAAGACAAAAAAAAAAGAAGAAAGGTTTTGCACCGAAGGGATCGGTGACGCGACCGCGCGTACTACAGGGAGCGGCAGGAAAGCCGACAAATGAGTTTTACGGCTCGTTTCTCCTCGCTTCTCCGGCCCGGCATTCCGAATTTACGCACTACCAGAGACAGAGAAAAAGAGCGAGAGATGACGATAAATGCGACGCAACCCATCGAGATATATCTCTTCACCGGGTCGTTGAATAACTGGCAACGTTTTCACGAGGAAGCCGCAAGAAAGTCGAGAGACCCGAGGAGGATGAACGAGACGGAAGGACAAGAAGAAGAAAAAAAAACGTCTTAGATGAGAGAGCGGCAGATCCGGGGGTGAGATTGCGGCTTTCACAAACAACCCCTTTTTTTTTCTTCATAGAGCCACCGCGATCTATGTTTGACGTCTCGATCTTTTATTCGACACTCCACGAATTCGCGCAGATGAATTTTCCTCCGACCCGACTATTTGAAAACTATCAGGCGAGATAGTTCGACTCTGAACGCAATGTCGTCGAGGCTTCTTTTTTCTCTTCTTTTCTCTGACAATCGGAGACTCGTGAAGAGCGGTTGAGTTTCGATAAACAAACCAAAGCCGATCGACGAGTGTGCAACTCGAGTTTCATCCGCCTCTCAAAATCCCCAACACTCGGGCACCAGAAGGGTGTTTCAACCCTACACGCTTCGGGGCTGATGTGTGTTATGTTTTGGGAAGATATTCCGAAACTTAACGCGGGTCAATAATATTCCGTGAATACCCAATATTGATATATTATATAAAAGACTAAATATTTCATGATGGGTTACATTATTTATTTCATTCTACGTGCTTTAATTTCGGCGGGACGGTTTTCATAGTATACGGAATGGATTTCGAAATGGATGGGCATGCGATTGGAGAATGGCAGGTGGATAGTGAACGGCGGGTTTGCTTGTTTGTCCCACTGCCCTCTCCTGCCATTAAATTAAGCTTACCCCCCATTCACATTTTTGTTTTTACCAGAAATACATCATTGTCTGTCGAAAGACTAGATCTTCAAACCGGAAGACGACATATTTCCCAAAGTGACGTATTTGTGGAAGTGACATATTTCCGGTATCTTAGAATACCATATTCCAGTCACTTCAAACCTGAAGTGACTGGACCCATTTCCAGTATAACGTCACTTCCGGTAAAAAAAAATCAGATTTTCAAACCTGAAGTGACGTATTTTCGATATGTCTTCACTTCTGATTGAGTTATGACATTTTCAAACCGGAAGAATAATTTAGAGGTATTTTCGGTACATCCTTGAAAATCCAAATTTGCTGTCTCTAAATTCCACAGTCCACAGTATAAATATTATATTTATATATTTTGCACGTTTGGCCTCAAATTATTCTAACGTCCGAGACACCTTTTTTTCTTCCATAAGACTCGAGCATAAACGGCGATACCCGAAGCGATACATTCGTCGTGTTGTTCTCTCAAATTACTTTCACCCCTCGGGCGAACATCTCTTCATACAACTTTCGGTAGATAAGAGGCGTATACCTCGTGAATTGTCCCTTTTGTTTCGGAGCCCACATGGTTCGCACACCCTTGGGGCCCGTGCCGATTCTCGCGTGGCCTCTGTCGCCACGTTAAACAAACCGCACCGGAGACGGATACACACGAGTTGTGACTGAATTTTTGGACAAGAGCCGCAAAGATTTGTTGTTTCAGGACTGGCTCACCATAAACACGAGCGAGCGTAAGCGCAAGAAGAAAAATTCCGCCCACCAGTCGGCAGCTACGCGCCTCTACATAAATATTCATCGGTAGATACCTACATTATCTACCCTACTAACTCTTCCTTTTTTTTTCTTCTTAATTCTTATCTGATCTAATGCGTTCCACTTTTTTTTTCCAGATTTTTTTTTGTCCCTCGACCGGAGTGGAGGATACTTTGGAAACATAAACGCTGCTCCCTGTCGATGTTTGTTTGCCATGTCGACGTCTTCCAAGGACTCTCCTGACGCTGGCACTCTTTTCTTCCTTTCTCATCTTCGAGACACATCCGGGGACTCCGAGGGCGCTCAGGCCGTCTGCGAATGCTCCAAGGGCTTGGCCTCTCCTACTCTCCGTTTCTCGAGAGTACAACGTGCGCCGTTTAGTAAGGTATACAATGTAGATACCTACATTTATCTACCCTACTAACTCTTCCTTTTTTTTTTCTTCTTAATTATTATATGATCTAATAAGTTCCTTTCTTTTTTCCAGATTTCTTTCGTCCTCGATGCGAAGTGGTTGACGCTTTGGAAACATAAACGATGCTCCCGGTCGATGTTTGTTTGCCGTGTCGACGTTTCCCAAGGACTTTCCTAAAGCTGGCACTCTTTTCTTCTTTTTTCATCTTCGAGACATGTCCGAGAACTCCGAGAGCGTTCCGGCCGTCTGCGAATGCTCCAACCGCCGGTCCTCTCTTACTCTCCGTTTCTCGAGAGTGAAACGTGCGCCGGCATTAGATCTCGTGACGCTGGGCCGTTTTTGAACAATATGCGAGAGGAGCGGCCGAGAGGAGGAAGGAAGAAAGGCGGTGCAGGAAGTCCAGAGGCCGCGAAATATCGCATGAGGAATAACAATGCGAGTGTACGTGAGTCACGTGTCGCTCGCGCGGACCACCCTCGGTACGACAACGCGCTTACTTGTCGTTTCTTCTCGTGAAGGTAAAAAAAAAAAAAGAATAAAAAAAAATGAAAAGAAACAAAACGAAATTGATTACAGAGCAGCGAGCAGCGGATCAAAAAAGATACCGAGGGGAGAGTGAGACGTATATGAATTTCCGGTCTCGCCATCGGTTATTCGCACAAGAGCCGCGATAATTTCTCGCGATCACGAATAACGCGTAAAAGAGGAACTTCCGGACGGGCTGCTCGGCGCGCGTGGGCATCGGCCTCTTTGAACAAACTCTTCTCTCCTACTCTCTCGTCACAGGACGCGCGACGAGCCTCCGCACACTGCGCACTTTTATTCGCGTTATATCTGCCGCTGCTCGGATACCAATTTTTTATTTTTTATATTGGTTCATTTTTTTTTTTTTTTTGTTATTTACATTTTTCACCTTTCTTCTCTTCCCAAGTCAGAGCTATTTTTCCGGAGAAGATATTTTTGTTCGCACGAAATATCCGTGGTCAATTGTTTTCTTCTATATTTCGAACCTCCCTTAAATATGATATTTAATAGCTTTCGGAGTTTAGCCGGCCGGCCAATGCGCCGCAGTCGGCAGAGGTATGGATATCCATTTCAAAAATAAGCCCCTTGACCCTCGAGTTCGGTAATCTTCTTAAACGCTTCCACGTCGATGTTTGGGGGAGCGCTCGAACTTACGAAAACGAGGTAGAGAATTGAATGAAGCGATTATTCGCAGCACGCGGGGGGGGGGGTCCCTTTTACCCTATTACCGAACTATCGACGAGACACCGAGAGAGATTATAGCCAACAGTTAATAGCCCGGGGTCGCGAGCGCGACACCATTTTTCGCCACTAATTAGTCTCAACGCCTCTCGACGATTTATCGTGGCTCTCCGTGTCTTCCTTAATTCATCCGAACGCGCGCTCTATCCTTCCTTTCTTTTCTTTTCCGAGCAAGAAAATAAAATGTGCCCTGCCACGACAAACTGCGGTCCTGTCGACCAACGGTAGACCTGCGTTTTTTTTCGGTTTTTTTTTTTTTTTTTAAACACATTCTTGTCATAAATTGTGACGAGAAAAAAGGTACCCTTCTGTCCCGAAGTCTATGCTAATGTTGACTTCTCGAGTGATTTGGTTTCTACTTGCACAGTCCACTTGCAATTGCAAGCAATACACTGTAAAAAAAAAAAAATTGTAAATTTAATGTACCGCATTGGACATTTTTATATAAAATTGGTACATTAAATTGAATTTACAATTGCGATGAAAAATTGATACACTTGACATACTTTTCTGATTTACTGATTGATATACTTTTTCATTGACATTAAAGTAAACAATAAATTTTTAAATACTTTTGAAATTAAAGTACTTTTATAGTAAAATTAACGTTAATTATTAAGAATAAAGTATTTCCAATGTTTTTAATACATTGAACATTAATTTTCCGCCACAATTGTAGATCCAAATCGATATACCAATTTTTTTTTTGCATAAAAACTTCCAGTCCGGTAAATGAAGTTTCATACGATTTTTGTTTGTTTTACAATGTAGACACAGTTAAACGAGTGTGTGTCGCAGCAGTTGAATTGTCAAATCCCATAGACCAATGTCGTTGGAGATGATCACAGTGTTCCTCAAGCTAGCGGAAGGAGATTGACGAAAAGATTGACACTCTCTAATCGATATTGATAAGTGACGAAAGTCATTTCTTGAAGATATTGTCAAAACTATGATTCAAATTATAATTGCTGTGTCTTTTGTATTATTACGATTCGTCAAAATTTCGTAAAGTGGATTTACCCAGACAGCCATCATAATTCATAAACATAATTCATTTTAAAAACTTAGAAAAACCCCTAAACTCTCCCCACCTCCCCCAAAAGGAAAAAGAATGATACCCCCCCCCCCCCCCCCAATAACCGTAAAAACTCAGCCTGCCACTTATCCAGCCAGCCATCGCAATTCATAAACATAATACATGTTCTTTATTCTTATGATTGCAATGCTACTTATAAATATGTAAAAAGACCGTGTACGGAAATAAATTAAATAAACAAATAAATAAATAATTCACTAAAACTTAGAAAAAAAAAAACAAAACCCCTCGTCCCAAAAGAAAAATAACGACAATGAAATGACTATGTGCGTAGTGAAAGGATAAAGTTTACATGTAAGTCGAAAGAATTCACTTCCAGCATATTGGAGTAGAAACACTTGGTAGCATCTCGCTCAACTCGTTTAAAAATATTTCTTTATGTACTTGGCGTCGAGACGCTACCGCGTCCCTTGATTAATAAACTTATATTTCGCCGATCAATTTCACCGATCTATTCTGCTGATTTTTGCAAATTTATCCTCTCCTGGATCCTCTAATCGAACACTTATATAATACGTCCCCTTGTCGATTAAAACTAGTCAAATTCGTAAATATAATTGATTAGTTTCGTCTTAACTAATCAGCGCCCAACGATAAATGTTAATCGTCAAATAAAATACAGCAGGTGAAGGCTGAAGAGTGTTTAAAAAAAAAAACCCTGTCACAAAATTCTATAACAAAAAAAATGCGACGGCGGTATAATTGGGGGCTTATAAAAAAACATACAATCTTTAGAGCAGCATTCTTTTTATGATAATTCATATCACATATCTTCATTCATACATAACTAACAAACTTAATCTCGTTACAATGACGATGATAAATAAACGTGCTTTTGCTTTTCTTTTTTTTTTTTTTTTTTTTTTGCAGCTTCACAGGGTATTCGAAATGCCGGAGAATCTCGGATGGATCTCTGACGGATAATGTCAACGTCGTGCACTTCAAATTGTCTGTTTTAAACTGAATTTTTCATGCAACTCACTGCGACAATTTCGGAGAAAAATACAATTCAGGAATTTGATTGGCAGTGCCGATAACAGCTGTGTAAATCACAACTTGTTATTATTTTATTCACTCACAAAATCAGGTTTTACCGGAATTTGCTTTTGAATTGCTACCGTAACGATTCAAAAAGAAAATAAAATGAAAAATATATATATAATATAATTAATCGATCTTCTCGAATATATCCTCGTTTCATGCTCTTGGCAGTCTATCTCGGGGCTCTCGTCGGGGAAAAAAACAAAACATTTTGGAAATTGGACTAGGAATTCGAACGTCCGGCTGTCCCGTCTCTCTGTCTTTCTCGGTAAAAGTCAAAGCTTCTCAACGTTCCCTCACTTGCAAAAGAAAATAAAAAAAATCGCCAAATGATCGCCAAATAATATTTCTCTCGAGTTTTAGCTGTGAGAAATTTTTTTGAAAATCATTCGGCAATGATTTATTTTTACTTCTGCTCTCTGGCTCGTTCTCGCAGATATACCATAGTATTATAAAAGTACAAAGGCTCGTAAGACAGAAAAAAGGAAGAAAACTCGATTTTTCAACGTTTTTTTCTTCTTTTCGTTAACAAAAAAAAAAGAAAATTAATGAACGATCGATGATAAAATTGTAAAATTAATATTAAAACGAATACTATCGGGCGATTGTCGTGCTGCCCGGATACCTCGGTCCTGCGAAAGTAATCGATATACAACGCGAATCGTGATTGCTCATCGTACTCGCGTACGAAAATTGACTAAAGACATTGACCCTGATAATCGATGTCGGTGAAACGTTCGAGCTCCCTTTTCTCCGATAGAACCAGTTCGTGAGACGATCTTGTGAGGGCGTCTCCAAAAAACAATTCGGAAAAGTCTCCCGCCTCGGCTGATGGTCGCTCGTCCAGTTCGATTCACAAACGTCCGACGACACTGCGCCAAGGTTGTCGACGGCTTCGAGTTCCAATTGACTCGGTATCTTTCCTTCGTCTCTCCTAGTTTCGTCGAAACGTCCAAGTCTCTCGGTTACTTCCTCGCATAAAACTGAGCTCCCGTGGCATCGAAGCTTTAACAGCTTCGAGGCGAGAGCCCGACTCCTCAATTGGTTCAACTGGTCCTTCAGATACGCGGACAAACGGACGATCCTCGTCGAGGATTCGATGGTTTGGGATTGCGGGATGTCGTTGGAGGATTTATCGAGCCTCGATTGTGGACCCGGCGGGCGAACGCGGTGGGAGAGGGAATGGCGAGTTTCTACGAGCCCCGAGAAGTGCAATGTTTCTCACGTGAGTAATGTATCGTCCAGCTCTTCTATCTTGCCCTCCGGCTGGGAGAGCACCTTGCGCAGCACTTTGCTGACGACGTCGGCGAGAGACTCGCGCGCACCGACATCCAGGAGACTCATGCAACGCTGAAATTAAACAAATGAAAATATCGATCGAAAATCCTTCCACATTTGCCGATGAATCTTTGTTTCTTTTATCAAGCGGCCGACCGACCTGTTGTTCCTCGTCTCCCTGCTTGAGTCGGAGAACGGCGATGAGCGCGAGCTCGCTGTTCGCCTTGACATAGCCGTTCTTCTCCTTCGTGCCGTTTACCAACATCGGTAGAAGAGCCTTCAGCAACTCCGGAGACATTTTCTCCGACGGTATGTTCCTGGCGATGTGTGTGCAAACCCTTGCCAAAAGCTGCTTCACTTCGTTGCTGTTGTTGTTCATTGACTGTGGGTCGAAGCAAATTAATTAGCGTCTCGATCTTCTTAGTTCCCAAAACGATAAAATTAAATAAAAACGACATCAACTTACTCTGACGAAGGGCGTGAGAACCTGTTGCGGAATCGGGAGACTGTCGTTCATGAGGTACTGGAAAAGATAACCACAGGCACGAACGCCGTTCATCGCGATCTGCACGCGATCGGCGGCCAAGTAAGAGAGGATAACTTTGCAGACGCGTCCCTCATCTTTGGGAGTGTAAACCGTCGCCGGTGATTCCTTAAGAACTACGAATAGAGCAGCTGAACGACCGTGTCTTAGCATCCAGTCGGCGTTTACGTCGTTGCCTGCGAATATCGTTAACAATTAGCAACGATGATGAAACAAATATGTTAATTTGCAGAAAAAAAAGATGTGTCGTACTCACAGAGTAGATTATCATTGAACGCTGAGGCCAGCTGTTCGGGACTGAGCCAACGCAAGAGAGCGCCGTAACATCCGGCGACTGCGTTTCTCGTAACGTCGTCCGAATGTCCGAGCATCGAGCTCAGCGTCGCGAACACTTGTTTCCTCATCGGTTCAGTCATCTTGTCGCCGGCCGGTGTCAATACTCCTCTCAATGCTTGCAGCATAGTTTCTCTGAAACAAACGAATTTATTTATTTATTTATTTATTTAGTTTATGGGATAAACCCTTTTACTACATACAAAAATAAATCCGTAAATCAGTAAATAGTGAAATTGTCTCTACAATTAGAATAATATGACCAGGTCGCATCTCAATATAAAACTAGGCAAAATATATTTCATCATTTCATTTGGACATTAATAATCAACACACCGATTATTTGTCTTCAGTTGCCAGTATTGCCAGATGTGATATATTATTACATTAAATGGTTAATTAACAATTCTGAGGCGAGGATTATTGACGTGACTTTACCTTATGGCAGAATCGTCGGAGGTCTTGATACCGGTGTGGAGCTCAGCGAAGAGCGGATCGGCCCGCGTGTGTATAACGATGAGATTGCTGAGAGCGTACGCGGCCTTAAGTCTGACCTGTCTGTTGCTGTCGTTCAGAGCTTTCAGGAAGGTTGTTTGAAGTTGGGGCAAAAACTGTTTCAGCATCACACCGACCTTCGAACAAAAAAAGAGTCAAAATCCAAATTTCCATAATTCATAGGAAAATTGAAAAACGATATAAGAAAATAATACGACAATGCTATCTACCTTGCCAAGAAGAATGGCGAGGGTTTCGAGAACGGCAGCTTTGACGCTCCAGTTGAATCTATCGCCCAAGATCCGAATAAGCGGTCCCGTGATGTGAACGACGCTCGGCTGCAACGCCGTGGCGCTCGTCAATTTGATAACTTCCCCGAGGCCTTGAGCAGCTTGCTCCTTCGCCTCGGGCATTCCGTTCAGTATGGCTTCGCGGAAGATCGGGAGGATCGGCGTAATTCCCTTCGGCAAACAGAATCCGGGTAGAAGTTCCTGGCCCTTGAGATCGGAGACCGCGAAGCGAACGGCTTGCCTGATGTCCCCGACGTGTGCTATCTGCTGATCCGATCCCAGAGTCTACGAGATAAATTTATCTATTAATTAGACTATCAAGCTTTCGGTCCGGTCATTTTTTTACCAGATGTGACGTCCACTGGTAGCACGCCACTTCCTGTTTGAAAATCTCGTCTTTCAACCGGAAATATGTCGAAAAATAAGATTTTCAAACCGGAATTAACGTATTTCTGGTGAAGCTATGAAAATCTAAATTTCCGGTTACTAAATTCTATACTCCATATCGAGGGCGCGCTACAAACGAGCAACACAAACCCCCTATTTATTAGATAAAAGCATACAAATTGATTATATGTTTTTACTAGCCTTGGTAACGGCAGTAAGTGCTTCCCAGCTCTTCTGCAAAACCTCTTTGTCATCGTCGGTGAAAAGATGAACGAGCCCCCGCAGCAATTGCGGGACATACTGACTGTAGTCTGCTCTGGTATCGCGACAGAAAGCGCAAAGCAGCGTCGCGGCGCTGCGTCTTCTGGAGGCATCCTCGGCTTTCGTGGCGTCCATGAGTTGGTCCATTACAGTCCTGACGCCAACCTCGTCGGTGATCGAAAGTACCACCACCTGGCAGTACTCGAGTTCCTGAGCCTCGTTCGCCGTTCCCTGGGCGCTCGAAAGAGCAGTCAACAGAGCCGGCAGAATCTTGTGCAGGAATCTCGTCAGGGCCTCGCCCGCCACGCTCGCGAGGATCGACAGAGCCTTCGTGTTCACCGGAGGACTCGTCAGCTGGGGCACGAGGTACGGAAGTACCACGCGAGATTTAATCGCCATCACCTGACGCAAACCGTCGAGTGTGTTCTCCGCCTCCGCCTGATCCGGAGAGTTCAACTGGGTCAACATAGCAGGCAGGATGTCGTCCAGTGCCCGAACTCCGACGGTCGAGTGCAGACTATCGAAGGTCTTCGCGGCGGCCTGACGAACTTCCGGCAGAGGATCGCACAGTGCTTTTCGCACCGTCGGAACGAGACTGTTGACGAAGGTCAGAACCATGTCCTTGCTCGTGCTGGCCATTATCTCGGAGAGACCTATGCAGACTCCCTGCCTCTGATCGGCTTGGTCGCTCTGCAGTCCTCGCTCCAGTATCGGAATTATCTCCGGCAGAACTCTCTCGCCGAGCTTCCTGACGAGATCGCCGAGGGTCCTCGCGGCGACCTGACGCTTGTCGTAGCTCGTACTCGCCAAACAACCGAGCAGCAGGCTGAAGAGCGTCGGCAGAATTTCCCGAAGAGTTCTTGGAGTGTTCGTGACGACGACTTTCCAGACGTGCAGGGCAGCCTGCCGCACCATCAACGCGACGTCCGATCTTCCCATGTAGAGACCGGCGAGAACGCGATTACGCCGCTCGGCGCCGAGGGCGTTTATGATCGCGTAGTGAGACTGCTCGGTACCGAAATTGTCGTCCTCGCTCGCCGTCTCCGTCGACATCTTTCCCGAAACACCTGATATGCGGTACAGCAGATCGCCGAGCAGCTGCACCGACGAGTATCTTATGCGCCAGTTGTCGTCGAAGAGACCCCGCTCGAGCTCCGGCAGGAGCAACATTATCGCCGAGTCGGCGTAAAGCGTGACGATTCTCTGTCCGGCCCGCAGTGCCGTCTCTCTCACGTACTCGTTCTCGTCGGCGAGGGCTTTCAGGATCGGGTTTATGATCTGACCTATGTACGGGGTGAATTCGCTCGTGAAGGCACTCGGCATGTAGATGAACATCATTATGTAGCCGTCTTTGACGTGAGGGGCGATGTCGGTCCGCTCGGCCGTGCTTATTATCTCGGGCATGAGTTTGTGAAGCTTCTCGACGCCGAGACCGCGGACCACCTCGGAGAGACCCTGAGCGGCGCCCGATCTGTCGACGCTGCTCGTCTCCGAGGTGAGAGTCTGCATCAGCCAGGGCAGGAGATCCTCGAAGCTCGACTCGCCCATTCCTCGCACCATTGCGCCGAGGGCGCGAGCCGAGACGCTGCGAACTTCCGGCACTGGGTCGAGCAGACTCGTCTTCAGACCCGGTATTATCGTCGGTAGATAAGGCGTAAGATCCTTCTGATCGGTCAACGAATACATGTTGCCGATTATCTGAGCGGCCATCTTGCGGGTCTCCGTCGAGCGGTCCATGAACGCTCGTTGCACGACCGGCATTATCAGGGCGAGAGAGGGCGCGTCGATGAAGTGAACGAACTGCGTGTCCAGGAGAGTCTGAAGGCACGTGGCGGTCTTGCGCGACGGATCCTGAAGAGCCTTCAGTAGCACCGGAACTATCGCCTGAATCTCCGGATTTCTTATTACACTGCCGATTACCTTGAGAGCCTCGGCACCGGCCTCCTGGACTTTCTTGTGCGAATCGCTCAGCACCTCGATCAGCTTCGGGACGATGCTCGGCAGGCAACTGCTCAATTGCTTCGGGGCGCAGTACGCCATTGCACCGAGCAACTCCACGGAGCCTGAAATGAACGGAATTAGTTTGCGGAGAAAATCTTCGAATGTCACGTTGGAGGAGGATACAAATCTACGGAACTGGGCAAAGTACCAAAAAATTCTTCAAGTACGAACTATAAAGTATCACAAGTACTTGAAGTAATCAAGTACTTTATGGAGTTGAAGTATCAAGTATAGGGATGTGCGAATAATCAAAATCTTGAATAATTCATTATGAATTGAATATGAATAATTCAATTCGGAATTTGAATTGAATGTTAGAATATTTCGAATAATTCATTTTTTTAAGGAATATTCAAGAATATACATAAATATTTATGAGTGATTCAAACATCAATGTGTGAGACCATATGCGATCAGAGCTGGGCAAAACACTCGAAAATACTAAAAATGCAAAATACTATTTGTACTTTACCGTCCATCCATCCGTATTGATTTTTACGAGATATTTTTAAAAGTACATAAACGAAGTGCTTATAAATGTATTTTAAGTACAAAAAGTATTTTGTATTTGGAGTATTTTCGAGTAATTTGCCCGTTTTGAGGCTGTATTAATAGGTTTTTACATTTTTTTGCATTAAAAAATAGACAAAAAATGGCATAACATTTTTTAAAAAAAGAATCCTTTCTCATTCCTTCTTATATTTTGATGGCTTTTTTTAAAAGCATTTAAAAAAATAAATTCTCGTTAAAATTACACTTATTGAAAAGTTTCGACAGATAATCATATATTAATAGAAACAAGATGTAATGCCACTCATCGAGTATCCGTAATGCGAGCATATACTCAAAAAGTACTCGTACTAGGTACTTGAAATCGTAAAAAAAAAAGTACTTGACGTACTCAAAGTTACTTGTGTACATGAAGTATATACTTCGGTACGCACTTCAAGTCGTACCGAAAACTCACCTCTGAAAACTTAACAAAGGCGAGTAAAAAAAATCGCTTTAGATTTCGCGGGATGCTCACCGGTCTTGGTTCTCCACGAATCTTCCTCGAGGGCGGCCAGCAAGCTCGGTAGAACGAGCTTGACTCCGTGAGCCGACAATTTGCTCATGACGACTCTGGCAGTATCGTCGGTGGCGGTCCTCACGTACTGGCTCGAGTCTCCGAAGCATAGCAGCAAGTGCGGCAAGACGTGAACGATGTAGGGCTCGAAGAGCCTTCCCAGCATCGTGCACAGCATCTCGAATGCGAAGAGAGCTCCCTCGCGATGTCGGTAATTCTTCTTGTCCTGTATGGCGTTCGTCAGGGTGGTCATGATGTCCAGCTGCTTGAGAGCGAGGATTCCCATACCCTTGATGAGTCCGGCGAGGCCGTAAGCGGCGCCCTTGCGTTCGCCGTACTTGTCGGACTTGAGGAGCTGGTCCATGAGATTGTCGACGATCCTCGGTGCGTCCTCCTTTATCGACGGCACGAGATGGGGCAGACAATTGGCCACCGCCTCCTGAACCTGTTGCGACGGCGTCGACAGAGCGGCTATGAGCCTCATAACGATCGGCTTTATTCTCGGATCGTCCTTCTCCAAGTGTCTCGCCAGCGAGCCCATCAGTATAACCACCGATTGCTTTATCGAATCGAAACTCCCGATCTTCGGAGCCTTGTCCATGAAATCCTCGAAGACCGGCAGCAGGGACGTTATATTCGCTTTTCCGTGATAATCGACCGCAGCCACAGCGGCTGTGAGCATCTCCGTCCTCACTGATGGATTTCTGTCGCCCAATCCCGTCGATACGAAGAACTGCACCAGAGGATTTATCGTCTCGGGAGTGAGAAGCGGTGCGAGCTGCGCGAGCGCGAGGGCGACTCCTCTGCGCGGTCCCCAGGTGTCTATCGGCTGCTCGACAACGCGACCGAAGTCGTTCAGCTTCGGCGGTATCATCGCCAATTTTTCCTGATAGAGGCGCAGCAGAAGATCGAGAATGCCGGGCATGAGGTGCGGATCGTTCTTCAGCAGCTGAGCGAGAGCGAAGGCCGCGGCCTGCTGAACGGACTCAACCGGATGTGCGACGTCCTGTATCAATTCCTCACACAATATTTCCGGATGCGCGGCGAGACCTGAGGCTTCCCAGAGCTCGTCGGCGAGAACCTTGTTCTCGTCGCTCGTGTCGAACTTAGCGACCCATATTCTCCTCGTGAGCCTCAGCAGCTGCTCGTAGTCCTCCTTCTCGGTCGGAAAAGCGCCCTTGACGATCATCAGCGCTCGAAGCGCCGCGTCGCGGACGGCGGGCAAATTATTCTGCAGGACTCCGGTCAGCGAGTCGATCTCGTCACTCGAGGCGGTTGCGCAACCGACCGCGCCGCTGCCCGACTGGGCGACATCGAGGAACGTCGCTACCGCGTGAGACTGAATCCTTCCGCTCGTCGTACTCATGAGCTCGATGAGCAAATCGAACATCTGCCTGCGGGGCAGGAGTCTCGGATGACGAAGATCCTTCGGATTGCTCTGATCGCCCCGTTGCTTCGCGTGCTCCTGAACAATCTGAAGACCCTCGCTCGTCATCGACTCGTCCTTCCACGTCAGGAGCGTCTTCATCACGAACGGAAACACGTAGCAGAAGGCCGGCGCGGCGAGAGTTTGCTTCTGACGGATCGTCAGATTGTAAAGTGTACTGAGAGTACGCGAGATCGCTTTTTCAAGCTCCTCGTCCTCCCAGGCGCGTTCGAGATCGCACTGGGGCTGAAGCTGACGGAGGGTCACGTGAGCGACGAGATCCCGGAGAGTTTTGTCGCTCGTTATCGTGACGATTTTTCCGAGATCGACGTAGAGCTGCGACATCGTCGGCGCGGCGAGCGGCGAAGAGAGATTCTTCAGTATCGGCGGCAAGAGATCCTTCAGATGGAATGAGAGATGGAACTTGTCGCCGTGAGCCGAAGCGTGAATCATCGACACGGCGTCGGTGATCTTCGACTGGAATTCCCTCAGTCTCTTCCTTATGGCGTTCTCTCTCGCCACCTGAGCCTTCAGGGCTTCCTCCTGCTTTGCCGTTAATTTCGGCTCTTTTATCTTGCCCTCGCGCTTTCTCTTCTCGTACAGCTCTCGTCGCAGAGCGAGTTCCTCCTGTTGCTCCTTGAAGGAGTAAACCTTGGACTCTCGTTTCATGTTCATTGCGTTGAGTATGTCGTTCTCGTCGTTACCGGGAATTACGCTCTTGTCGTAGAGCTCGCCGTCCGGCGTCAGATAGGTGAAGTACTCGTCCTTCGTTACCTTCAGGATATCCGGATCGTCCAGCTTGCTCGTTACGCTCGCAACGAGACCGCCGAGTATCAGATCCGGCGCCAGTGAGACTATCGTCGATAGGGCGTTCTCGTAAGAGGCTACGGGTTTGTAGTCGTCGATGAACATCGTGCGTATCTCGCTGGCGTAGCGTTTAAGAAAATCGCGCGGCGTTAGTTCGAAGTTCTTGACGATCTTCGGCCAGAGATTCGGCATGGCCTTGAAGATCGCCGGATGATGAGCTGGTATGATCGAGTCCGCGACGAGCTGCAGGGCCGGCTCCTCGAAGAGGAACGAACCCGAGCACACGGCCAGCAAACCGTCGGCGAGTGACCTTCCGGTCACCTCACCGTTCGGCGCGCTGTCGTCCTTGTTCTCGCGATCGCTGTCGAAGAGCTTGACGTTCTCGAGAAAACGATTGAACTCGGTGAGGAGAGCTTTGGCGGGCTCGTAAGTTCCGAGTCCGGTGAGTAATTTCTTGGCGAGCGGAGCGCAGCGTCGTCGGGTCGACGATTTCGGAGCTGCGACGCAGGCGACGATGGCGCGGTGAACACCGCTCAGAGCTCGCTCGTTCAGTCTGTCGGCGAACTCGGTGACGAGCTTCTCGCATAGTTGCATGAGACTGTGAAGCACATCGTCGGAGCAAGTCGTCAAGAATTTCTCGGTGAAGAATATCTGCTCGTCTATGACGTTCCAGAGAACGGTCTGCTTGTCGTTCTCGACCTCGCCGGCGATGACGAGCTTGAGGAGAAGATACGTGGCGACGAGACCCTCGGTGACCGCCGGCGGTTGGGCAGACTGTTGCATGGCTCGCGTTATCGCTTGGGTGAGAATCGGCGTTATCGTCGCCGAGTGCGATACGACCGGTGCGGCGAAGAGGAGGCTTATGTAAGCCGTTCGAACGCCGGCGGTCGAAGTCTTGGCGGACATTCCTTTCTTGAATGCCTCGACGACGCTCTTCGGCACTTCGTTGGTGAATTTTCCGCACCAAAGTGCCATCATCTCGAGGGCGTGTATCAGCGTCTTTTCGTGAACTTCGGTCTCGAGAACTTTGATGAAGTGACCGCAGGCGATTTCGGCGACCGTCTGACCAGCACTGCCGGAAGCGGCGTTATGACTCAGAGCACCGGCGCCCTGGAGCACCGAGATCTTGTGCGTGACGACCGTCAACTTGCCCTCGGAACCGTGAAAGATCGCGAAGATCGACGACAGGAGCTTCTCGAGGGCCGTCGTGTCCGAACACTGAAGAGCCAAGCGCCGACAAGCCTCCGCGGCCTCATCGCGCACCGCGTCCTCTTTGGAGTGAAGATTCGCGAACAGTCCTTTGCTTATGTCCTCGCTGTAGCGACTTAGATCGAGACTCATGCCGCTCAGTATTCTACTGACCGAGTCGATTATTATCTCGGGATTTCGGAGCATGGCTTTTTGCACGGCTGGAAGCAGGTGGTCCTTGAAATCGTCGTGGGAGAGACGACGAAGAAACGGAGCCGCAGCCTCGACCACGTATAACTGGGGCTTTTTCTTGCAGCTTATCGCCACTTTTATAAATGCCTCCAGAATTTTTGCCTGCAAAATTAAATTCCCTTTTAAATTGTAATAACCGGACTTTTCACTGACCAATAAAAAATTTTCCCTGACCAAATTTCTAACTTGCATAAAAAAAAATTAATAATGCAAATGAAAATGCCTACTTATTGTATTAATGTTTAATTCGATTTTTTGTTTTTTTTTCTAAATGTTCTAATTTTTTTTTTTTAATTCTCCCGTTTATGTACTCCTTGTTTATTTATAGAAGGGTCGGCGACAATTTACTTTTTCCCTTACCAATTTTAAAATTCCCTGGCTTTTACCTGATTCCCTGACCACGGTCACCATGTCACAGATTCTCAGATAGTCACACATACTCACAGGTACTCACGGATACTCAGACACTCACAGTGATACTGCGAGCATGTGAAGCGTGCTGAGCCAACATGATAGGCAGTAATAATAATAATTTGGATAAATAATGTATAAAAATGAGTTATCTTTACCTTGAAAGTATCGACAAGATTAACCTTGTCGTTGGATACAAGAAATGTTGTGAGGAGACTGGCTAGTACAATAACTCCGTTGCTAGCTTCGAGCTTGCAGAGAATCGCTATGTACTTCTCGTCGCTGCCTCCGGGAGCTTTCCACTGGGAGCTCAGCAGAGTATAAACCTTGTCGTTGAGTTTTTTGTCCATGGAGGCGATAGCCGAGGAGCTCAGATTCGCCTGAGCCTCGATTAATGTAGGGAGCTCGTCGACCGTCGACTCTTTGCTCATGGCGTGCTTCACTATCAGAGTTGACCACTTCAGTGCCAGATACGCGCTCAACGCCGTATTTTTTCTGCAATTTCCCAAGTCAATTGAATAGTGGTTAATTTTTTTTTTTATGATCAAAACTTACGTGGGGACAACATTTCTGTGCCACGCCGCCTGCTCGGTGACAACCGCGGAGAGATGCTTCACCGCGGCTTCGGGATGCTCTTTCAACATCGCCGTTATCAGACACTTCACGTAAGATTGGGAAGCGGTATCCTTGTATCGGTGCAACGTGACCGACGCGATTTTGCAAATACCGCCCAATATCTTGTCGTTGATGCCTGAGAAAGAAACGCGACGTTCATTTTATTCGAATGCACACTCGAAAGTCGGTTATCTCGTGGGATTTTTGTTTACTGCGATTAGGATCGTTCGTACGTTCGAACATGCGTTAGTTTCCGTTCTGTTAATCGTTAATTAACAGTACCGCTCACCAGGGTTTGACAACACGTTGACGACATTCTGTAGTATCTCGCGCCGCTCATTTTTACTCGCGGTCTGAATTCGATTGGGAAGATCCTTCAACGCTCTCGTTAACTGCAAATAAATTAATTTTTCAAACTTTGTTGTTTAAACACGAGATTGTACTCTCTAACGTTCTCCACGTGACAAAAACTCCTCACCTCGGCATCCGCCATATTTCTGGCTGGTTTGAGAGGACACAAACCGGGCCCCCCCTGAGCGCACGGGACGTCGCCGGAACCGCTCTTGTTCACCGACGAGCTCGTTACCGGCGAAATATATTTTTTACGACTACTTGCTGTGTAATAATAATTGAGACAATTAGAAAAATTATTATCGCTACACTCTTGTCGAACGACTTGTCTGTCGCGAAGCATAACTCGACGATATTAACTTATCTTAGACCTATAAAATTAAATCGTTATATATATATATATATATCTACAAAAATGATTATCGTTACACTCTTATCGAACGATTTATGTATTGCGAAGGATAACTCGACGATTTTGGCTTATCTACTATTGCTCCGTGTGAGGCAATCTTGTGAAACAATCGTTACATTGTTACTATACCTCTGAAATATTGCAGAGTCGTTGAGAAAAGAATCTGAAGATTTTGTTCCTTAGAATTTTTTTTTTTTTTTTTTTTTTTTTTTTTTCATGTGCTTCGCTCAAGTGATCTTGACTTAATATTTTTTTGAAAAACCGCGCCACCCTCAAACGTCGATGGTCAAAATCGCTCTCCTGTGAAATTTCTGGAAACGGCAATCGACAGAAAGAGCTGCGCTCACGCATGATCCGTCGTTAGAATAATCGTTCGGGATTATCTCACGTAATAATACTCCTGAGGAAAACATGTCTCGATACGGTTCGATATTTATTTTTTCGTTCAACGTAAAACACATCCTCGAATATCGTTGTCCACGTGAGAGGAGTAAAGCGATGTTTCATCCGCGGTATCGACTGTTCGATACATTTTTTTTTTTTTTTCATTTCCACCTACTTTATTCAAGTAATCTTGACTTAACATAATTTAAAAAAACCGCGCGCCACGCTCGACCTTGGAGGTCGGTGAAAATCGGCACCGTGAATGAGATTTCTGGAAACGACAATAGACAGAAACAGCTCCGCTCACGCACGATTCGCCGTTAGAATAATCTTACGGCGTTTTTTCACGTAACACTTCGAAGGAAAACATGTCTCGACACGCTCGACACGTTCGATATTTAGTCTTTCGTTCAACGTAAAATATATATATCCGTCTCTTCGAAAATATATCGTCGCCCCCACGTGAGGAGTGAAGCGATGTCTCGTCGCTGTATCGACTGTCCGACAGATTAGCGCGCGTTATCTCGTCGAGAACAGACGAAAACGGTAGTAGCTCTCGGAATAAAAATACGTGACTCTCGGCATAACTTTCCATTCATTGTTTTGATAATTTTTTTGGGGGGGTACATAAAAATGTCGCAGGAAGAAGAGGTTACCTCGGTTTTCCGCAGCTGCGAGGGGGAACTCTTCTCGATACTGCGAAAGATTTACATTAGCAAAGCGGACAAGATGAATTCCGGTAACGATTCGATCGTTATATGCGACACGCCGAGTCCCGCGAAGGCGACAAGGTGGATGGACTCGGTGATGACCGATTACAGAAAAAGATTACGCTCGAACAGCTCGACAAACCTCCTGGGAACCGTCTACGAGAGTCCGCTTATACATTTCAAGAGAAACAAGATGTACGTTCGATGCTTTTTCGCGTTTATTAAAAAAAAAAAAAAAAATCGTATTTTTCCATTCCAGCACCGACGCCGACACTATAATGGAATTGAACGACGTGACCATAGTGTCGTCGCCCTCCTCTAAGAAATTCAAGTCCGGATCTAAGCATGTTGTAAATCTGGATGAAAGCGTCGTTATTGTAAACGACACGCCATCCAAAAAAGGTCTGCCCATAGTCGAATTAGGATTGTCGGACACTGAGCTCACCGACGTGGTGGAAGTTCCTGAGCCGAGCGACGCTCCCAGGCCCGCGGAGGCGAGAGTGTCGCCCAAAGCTAGGAAAAGACATGAGACCTCTGCTAAGCTGCTTCGAGTTAAACTTACAGAAAAGAAGTCCAAAAAGGCCAAGAAGAAAGGAATGAATCTGAAAAATCCAAGGAATTTGAAAATCGCTCGAGCGGTCGTCGAGGCTTTGAATGTTAATGATGAAAATCATGATGGACAGATTATGGACGGCAACACAAACAATACGAATGGTAAGAACACACGGTTTGAATCTGTGTGGTCGGTTCATGCCCTCTAACTGTCCTTGCTATCTTTGAAAAGCCCTTGAATTTTGCTTGATTTTGAAAAGTAATTGAATTTCGCTTGCCTTTGAAAAGTCCTTGAATTTTGCTTGCCTTCGAAAAGTCCCTGCATTTCGCTTGCCTTTGAAAAATCTTGGACGTGTCCTTGAAAAGTCCTAGATGTTCTTGAGAAATCCTGGAAATGTCCTTGGAAAGTCCTGCAAGAGGCCTTGAAAAGTTCTGGGAAAGTCTTTGAAAAGTCTCGGACGGTTCTTGAAAAATCCTGCAAAAGTTCGGGAACTGTCCTTGAATTTCGCTTGTTCTTGAAAAGTCCTGCAAATGTCTTTGAATTTCGCTTGTCCTTGGAAAAGCTCTGGAAACAACCTTGAATTTTATTTCGAACCTACGCTAAACGTTATTCTGTCGGGAGTAGAATCGATACAGTAAGAATTATTGCAGAATGTTCGACAGCAGCGAGCGGAGACGGAGGAGACGTTGAAGTCGTGTGGGTCTCCGGTCCGGAATCGACGGGTCAGCAACAAGTAGCGAGCGCCGATAATCCATTCGTCATCGACACGGCACCGTCGATGACGAATTTAGTGAACGCGGTTAAGCAGAAGCCCTCCAAGAAGATGAGGAGGCTGGAGAAGACGAAAAAAAAAGTTCCAAAGCATCCAACAAAAAACAATTCGCGAAGCAGGTCTCCGGCTTCCGCGAACTCTGAGCAACAGCACTCCGAGAATCGAAATTCCGACGAACCGGCGAGATTGAGAGAAATTGTGATCGACGGTCCCAACGTCGGGATGGGGTAAAAAAAGAACAAAAATTATAGTCACAGTTAACTACTTTATCTTCCAAGTTTATTAATGATAATTTTTCCGTAAAAAAAAAAATAAAAATATCTTCGTATTTTGTACGGATAAATTGTAGATACTTATGCGGTAAAGGCTTCTCGGAGAAGGGACTGCAACTCGTGGTCGACTACTTCAAGAGTCGTGGTCACCCCGTCAAAGTGTTTTTGCCACAGTATATGAGAACTAAAGATCGTACGATATTGGAACGATTGTACAGAGAGGGAACTGCAGTTTTCACACCCAGTAGGTATATCGGAGGGAAAATGATAGCTCCCTATGACGACAGGTACGATGACATCCCTCTGCACAATTATTATTATTATTATTATTATTATTATTATTATTATTATTATGTGTAAAAGAAATCCGTAAATAGTTTGTCTTCCACGCAGATACATATTGGACTATGCAACTCAATGCAACGGCATAGTAATATCCTCCGACCAGTATCGTGACCTGTGGCAAGAAAAACCCCAATGGCGAGACACGATAGAAAAACGTTTGCTGACGCCGACGTTTGCCGGCAATTATCTAATGTTTCCAGAGGATCCCCTCGGACGAACTGGTCCGAAGCTCGACGAGTTTCTTCGATATTGAAACGTATTCGACGACACTCGTAAGCTAAAAATTTTTGTACAGTAACTTATAATTTATTTATAAATGCCTTAAAAAAAAACAAGAAAAAGATTAATCAAATAATCGTTGCGAAGCGCTCTAAGAAGGTTTTCGCATTATTCTCAATGCTAATCGGTCACCGTAGATTATCATCAACAGCCTGGTCGATGGCCACTTTCGTTTGTACTACATAGAATTTTTGTTTTTTTTTTTTTTCATTTTATTTTTAAAAATCCACGAAATTATACATTCGTCACTGCATCAGTTCGTAGTCTCACTTGTTCTACTTTCTTACACGGAATGTAAAAAATCTGTAAAATAATTTTCGAAATACTGTAGTACAAGTACTGAGGCTGAATATATGACATAAATAAAGTTTTGTTTTAATACGCATCGGCAATTTTTTTCTTCTCTGCATCTCTTAAACCTATCAGTCTTTGATTCTGCGATATCGTAGAGCATGTTTTTTGACAATCATTTGGGGTTCTCGGAGAGTCCCAGGTAGGTCGCCAGCACCACTTCCGGGATTTGCGGACATGGTCCATGCTCTCCTGTGCAGTGTCCCGAGCCATCCTATCCATGGGATTAACTCGGCCGCCGTCCGAATGCGCCGTCGATAGGACGGCGTCGTGTTGAAACGCCGAGCTCACTTCTGTTTAAAGAATTAATCATATTTTTTTAGTTGTGGTGCAGATAATCTAATTTTTTTCTAAAACATAACGTATCTCTCGAGCTCTAAATATTATAAAATAAAAAGTTCGCTAGTCAATTTTGGCTTCCTCATAGAGGGCGCTTTTCGTAAAATTGTAATAAATGAGGAAGCCATGTGCAAATTACTTTGGACTTTTTTTGGTAACATAAACAAATGTCGACATTTCATACAATTGGAAGCGTCAACATTTTACGCAAAATTTATTGTAGAAAATCGTTAACTGAAATTTGCGGATTTCGTCGTTTTGAGGCAATTTTTAACATATTCTTTACGGCTGACTACAAAACTCATTTTACTATTAGCGTGATATTTGATTCGCAAACTCTAAAAAGGCAAAAAACAAATTTAAAAAAATTTCAAAACCCCATGAAATTTGAATGTCTAAATGGGTGATGGTGAGAATTTTCGCAAAATTTGACACCAAAAACTGTACAGTGTTATTCCATTACTTCTTCTAATCTTCATGAAAATGCGCGTGTACGCGTGTACACACGCACACACACACACACATACACATCCGAACGCCAGCTACAATCGCATTTCTCGACATTTTAGACTCGGTATTAAGTAGTCCTAGACTAAAATCTCGATCTTTTTTTTACAAAAACAGCTTCTGTGAGAAAGCCAAATTTATAATTGTGCAGATTTAACTTACTAGTCTTAGCGAATAATTTCATCAGGACGTACTGATCGTCGCAGGTCGACGATACTTGCTCCTCTTCGCTCGGTGTCGAACGGCCTAGTCTCCGCCCTATGAGAAATGGCACTTTCTCGCCTTCGAAGATCGCCGCCTCCTCAGGCTTGTCGTCCCGTTTCTTACTCTTCTTGCGGTGTTTTTTCGGACGTTTTTTCTCTTTCGTTTCTCCAACCACTGGTGTGTCCACAGTCGGTGTTTCCTTGCGATCATTCTTCGCAATCTCTTCTATCTTCTTGCTGACGGAAGACGCGAGTTTTTTCATAGCTTCGACTTTGCTAGCGGAGAAATTTGGCTCTCCGGGCTTGAGCTTGCAGTCGCGAAAAATACGATCAGACTCAGTGGTATTACCGTCGAGTGGCTCGTTCAGATTGAACAGTTCAGCGAGATCGGAAGTCTGAAAGAGTCGTCGCTGCCTCGGATCTTCGAGAACTCTGTTCGACAGCAGCAGCTTGAAAATTTGTCGGTGATATATCTGCGAAATGGAGGAAAAATGTAAAACAAAAAAAGAAATAAATCGAATCGAAATTATAATAATTTAATTCACCTTTTCCTCCACGGTTCCGGCAGTAATGAGCCTGTAAATCGTCACCCGCTTGTCCTGCCCGATTCGCCAAGCGCGTTCCCTCGCCTGAGCGTCGATCGCTGGATTCCAATCGGGATCGTAGATAACAACGCGATTAGCTCCAGTGAGATTCACTCCAAGTCCTCCCACTCTCGTTGTCGATACAAAAACAAAATACGTGGGATCCTATGCGAATAACGGTCGATTATAGATTCATTGACCTCGCGATCTCGCACCGCATCTTCCTTAATTTACCCGTTTCTCGCACTAGCTACATTCGAGATGAATTCCAAATACATTTGAGATGTAACACAAGATGTTCGTTTCCTCAGTTTCTTGTGTTTATTAAGGTGAAGTGAAAGTCACGTGGCGGAGCCAGGAATGTGAGAGATAGCGGTATTGGTTGTATGATAGCTCGCTCTACCTTTCGCTCTACGCTTTAATTTTTAAAAAATCTCTGTAACGTTACTTTCGGTTTAAATATTTCACTTTCGACTGGAAGCGACATCATACCGGTTTAAAAGTGAGATTTTCAAACCGGAAATGACGTTACACATAATTTAAAAAAACATTCTCTGGAATGTATCTCGAATGCAACCAGTAACAACCGTGTGCATAATGAACACAGGAAAGTGGGTAAAAAAACGTGTGCGATGTAATTCATCTCGAATTTACCCAGCAAAGGAACTGGATGAATTAAATAATACACGGGTATTTATTTTTTAAATACCAACGTTGTTGAATTTGTGAATAGTCTGTTGTCTCTGGGCCATCGGGGTTGTTCCATCGAGCCGCAAGTAGGAGTAACCTTCGCGCTGAATGTGGGCTTCCAGCACGTGCATCATCTTAAAAATAACCGAAAAAAATGTATTAATATGATTAATATTAACCAATGTAAATGTACAAATTTGTGAAAATTCGTACCTGTCTACTCTGAGTAAATAGGAGTACTCGATGACCCTGCCGTTTCCAAATTTTCAACAATGACCTAACTACAGCCAGTTTACCGGAGCGTTTCCAGTAGCCAAATTTTTCGAGAGTTTTTTCCTCGTTCTCCACTTCTACCTCCGAGTCCTAATTAACGATTAATTAATAGATAATTATTGAAGATAAGATAAGATAAGATAAGATTAGGTCTCGCTCGAGTGATCGAAATACTCGCGTCATCGACATTCCCGTAGGTGTAAAGATCCGGGTGATTGCATATTTTTCTGAGCGTTGTGAGAGCTACGAGAAGTCTCGCCCTGTAGCTGTTCTCGGTGTGATTGCTCCTGTCGTGTAAAACCGAAGATACGTGATCGGTTCGTAGGTATTCCTTGTAAAGATTCTTTTGCTCCTGCGTCAAACTGCAAAAGAGTACCTGGGAACGTCGAATTGAATCAATAAAATTATTAAATTCTGCAACGAGAATGCGGAGAAAATTAATTTTTTCCGACGCTAAATTAACCGCATTTCTTGCGTACATCACGGACCCCTATTATTGACCAATGATCGTTATTAAATTATGCACATGTGCAGTATTTCCTAGGTGTTTAATTATTTCCTAGGGTTTAATAGGGTTTAATCATTCCTCCCTCTGAAAGCCCTATTATTCCCAGAGAAATAATGGTAGTTAGCGAATATGACGATTTCTGCGACGCAAGAAAAGTGGCTATTTTAAAGAAGTCTGAAAAAAATATAATATGCGGCATGGGAGGGAGCGGACTTCAAGCTCGAGAGATTTCATGCCCTCGCTTCGTTCGGACAGCAAACTTCACACTCGGCGAAAATCGGGCACTTCCCTCCCTTGTAGCATAATATACTATTAATCCACCTGTTCGTTCTTCTCCGGCAAGCTGATATGATGCTGAACGTCGTTCTTCGTTCTTCTGAGCATGTACGGAGCTATCGCGTCTTTCAGCATGGTAGCAACTTGCAAGGCGGTCGCCTCCTGAAGCGGCGAAGCATTCGCGTAGCCTCCGCGAGTTATCGGATTGGCGCAGTGCTCCAGAAACGTCGGTAGCGTTCCAAGTTTGCCGGGCAGTACAAAGTCGAAGAGCGACCAGAGTTCTTTGAGCGAATTCTGCATGGGACTTCCGGTCAGCAGAAGACGATGGGGAGTGGAGAATTCTTTCACCGCTTTGCTCACCTGAATAATCAATGCAGCCAACAATCTATCGATCCAATCTATGCGCCTCCATGGGAATGAAAAAATGGAGTAAAGTAATTTGCATATGGCTTTCTCATTTATTACAATTCTGCGCACAGCTTTCTCTAGAAGTAAGTTTGTTGATCGATGGTGGCCTCCTCATAGAGCAAGCTGTTCACAAAATTGTAATAAATGAGAAAGCCATGTGGAAATTACTTTGCTAAAAAAAATGTCTTCATCTCATAAAATTGAAACTCGATTTTTTTTTTACTCGAATTATACAGTTTTCAGTACTTTTCAACAAACCTAAAATCCCACGAAATCTATTTGGATATAATTCGACCAAATTCAATACTTTGAAAAAATATTATATTTTTATGCAGTTTTAGGACGCTAACGAAATTCAAAACCACGTAAAATCTCCAATCTCAATCTTCAAGAAAATTGCACGCATTTTTTTTTTTTTTTTTTTTTTTTACGAAAACAGCTTCCTCAATGAGGAAGCAAAAAATGCTTCAGGAACGATACCTTCGCTTCGGGATTTCTTATCTTGTGACCCTCGTCGAGAATAACATAGTGCCACTGAGTCGCGACGAGAAGATCCTTGTGTCCCAATACTCCCGAGTACGAAGTCATCACTACACCTCCTGTATTGATCATACTCTCTATCAGACATTCCGGCTCGCCTGAAAAATAAGTAGCAGTTAAATAAAAATTGCTTACAGTTCAAATTTATCTCGGGACGTTTACCGTTCGTTCATATTACCTCGATACGTTCCGGAGTGATGCAAAACAACGACGCGCAACGACGGAGCCCAATCGTGAAAATGTTTGACCCACTGTTCCAGCAACGTTGCCGGGCACACTATGAGAGTCGGTCCCAATCCTCTAAATCTGTCGATTAAAAGAAAATTAGTGGTTGTGTAGATCGCTCGTACATGAGATACGTTCCAATGTCCAGTCGCTTATACTTGTAGTTATGGGTCTGCTTGTATTGTACTTCATTATTACGAGCCTGAAGGTATTTGCACGAGACTGAATTTCATCAAGTTATAACGGCCGTGTTTTGCATCCCACAAATTTCGTTCGGAGAAGTTCACTTAGAGAATGAAATTCTCGAAGTAACAATTTTTTTTTTCTTGAAGCCGTGCGTTGTACGTCTTGCCGAAGATAAAATTTTATGTCATGTAGATATTTTCTGGGTCATTCATTATAAGAGATTGATATTGATAGCGTTCAACTATATAATTATGTAATTATTGAGCGGCAATAAATACATCGAAACAACACAAATGTCGTGTTGCCAATAATGATATTGATAATCATATTCACTGGTGAAAAAAAAAATACCTTCCGCCGTCGGACAGCAATTCGCTGACTTCGAGACCCGCGAGAAATGCGATGACTTGAACGGTTTTTCCGAGTCCCATCTCGTCGCCGACCAAACCTCCGAGACCCCGACCGTGGAGCTCCCACAGCCATCGAACAGAAACTCTCTGATACTCGTACAATTTCTTCCATATAGCCTTCGGTACTTTGTAGAGATTGTCGACCGTGAACAACGATTCCTTGCTTGAGCTCGTCCTCAATCTCGCGTCCATTCTCTCGCGATAGATGGACTCGTCTCCGTCGTCCAGTACTATATATTTTTTCGAATAAATTTTTTCAGCTTACTTTTTTTTTGCCGTATCCCCAATAGACTAAAATACGAAACGGATAGCTTACTTCTCTTTCCGCGCATCGCACAGCCCTCGGACTCGGTGTCTTTTCTGCGCCGTTTTTTTTTCCCTCTGTTAGCTTTTTTGCTCTCTTGTTGTGAGTCTGAAATAAAGTTTAAACGAATTTAGTTGTACAATCGAACGGGTGAATGCAGAGTGTTTTTTTTATCATACCCGAATCCAAGATCTCTCCATCGCTGGGTACATATTCGCTTCCAGAATCCTGAGTTTCGGGTGGCGCAGTACGCTTTCTTGGCAGTGAATTATTCTCATCTGTATTCTGTTTCTCTGCCGCAGTGCTGTCTTCAACATTTCCAACAGGTACCTCTTTAGCAGGTTTCCGTAGTTCAATTTTTTTCTTTTTTGAAGATCTTTCCGCCTTGTCGGGAGGCAATTGTTTCCTCTTTGTGGACTTGGCGCTCTCCTCGTCTCTGTTCTGGATAACTTTGGAGCTCTTTAGCTTTTTACGTTGCTCCAAGAGTTGCGCCTGTCTCTTGAGATACTGCTCCAAGCCTAGCAGACCCAAAGTCGTTTCGGAGCTCCTGCAATGTTCATTATCTGTTACACCATGTCCAGCATTTGGAGTAAATAAAATTCCAAGGTGTTTCAAAGACTTCCCAAGAACAAAACAGTCAACGATGTTCAGTCAATTTTTCAGTACAACTCAGTTAATTTTTGAATACGGTTCAGTTAATTTTTCAATACCGTTCGGTCAACTTTTCAATACTGTTCAGTCAATTTTTTAATATTGTTCAGTTAATTTTTCAATACCGTTTGCTCGCCGATTCGGTAGACTTTATCGCCTCGGCTGCTTGAAACGGTGTGATTTCACCGATTCGCACACGACGATCCAGTTCGGTCTTTTCCTCCGCGGCGCTACGATTTTTTCCATCGTTAACGCCGGCGACAGAATTCTTTTCGTTGCTCTCCTTCAATCTGCCGAGGGTCTCCTCGATCTGTCTCGACGCCGCCGCCGCGATGCTCTCCTCCGATCGGATCGAAACAACCTGAAAACGCCGGGTAAACCAAATGTTACCACTGTTTGTTGTTTGTCGGTCGTTGGCCCAAAAACTGTTACTAGTTACTGTGTTGCTCACACCTCTTCCAGTTGCTTCGCTTCGATGTTATCGGACCAATTTTCACGAGATTCTTCCGGCTTTTCTTTACCCTCGGCGCCTTCGATACTTTCACCTTCCATCGTTGATATTCACGTATTTGGTGTTGAGAAATTGTAATTTTTCTGGACGATCATAAACAAACAGACGTACGCCATTGAATGTGGGACCCACGTGGGTAAACCACCGACCCGCTCGGCGGCCGAACGCGGACTGATCAGGGAGGACGCGTTCAAAAAGCTTTGGCCCAGTCAGACAAAATGTAAAATCATTGTTACCGAAAGGCGAATTTTATCCCACTTCACTTTTATTATAATTACTATAGATGGCGTTCACCAATCTTTGAAGTCATTGAAAAGTTCTTAACTTTTGCTCGTCCTTGAAATTTTGATTTGTCTTTTATTTTATTCGTTACAAACTAAAAAAAAAAAACGTTCGACATCGTTGAGAGTTCCATTTATTAATTGGGATACATTGAGTGTACAATAGTAAATCACCGATGCTGCTACGCTAGCTCACATAAGAGCCAGCTATAAAAGGCGGGACATATATTGTCGTGGCTCGAATGAAATAGCAGAGAGTACGAAGCAGTCCCATGTGCGTGAAAAAAAGAAGGTTCTTGCTACTAAGTTATTATTATTCTTAACGCAGCCTCGGCGAGACAACGTTTCCAAAATTTGTTCTAAAACCAGACCCACTGCGGCACGACGCTGTCGAATTCGAATTTATCGGGTTGTCCGATGTGCGAGACGTTGGAAAAGTGTTGAGACCAATCGAAGGGAGCGGCGAAATCGTTATCCAGCTCGTGGCCGAACGGCGGACCGGAAGTGGCCTCGAAACTCTCGAGACCGTCGGCCATGGCGATCGAGATCTTCGTGTCGATGACTCCGAAAGGTTTTCGCGAATTCTCTAGATCACCGCGATATACAAATTTACCGAGCGGTTCCATGCCGTACGGTACATGAGATTCTACCCTTCCAATTGAATTCACCGTCGTGGATCCGTTGAGGTTCTCATCGACGTTATCTTCGTCTACAAAACCAGCGATTCCGCGCATCAATTTCCTAACGTCCTCGACGCTCGTGACGTTCTCACGGAAAAATTTCGCTACGTCCAAGCTCGCAGCCAGATCGCTCTCGTTGTCGCGTTTCTCCCGCGTCGTCTCCTGCAACGCGCGGTCACCGTGACAAAGTACGTAACCATTTTTGGCAAAGTACTCGGTATAATCTGCCGCGTGGGTCATCGCTGGATGTTGCTCGATCAACCAGACCGTCGAGTGCTTCGGTCTCACCGACAGCCACTGACGTCGCGTTGACGATCTCTCCGACTTCTCCGGCGAATTGCCACGTGCCACCAGTCGCGACCACGTGCGTGCCTCGGTAGCCAGTCTGTTCGCTGCCATTATACGAGCCGGTGACATCACGCCCTGCACTGCCTGCGAGACGATAATTACTGTTAGCCCGATAAATTTGAGGGCAAACGCTAAGAGTTGCTTTTTCTTATCACAGATTTGTAATTATTACTATTATAGATTTTATCTATAATAGGTATAGATTACATCTATAGGTTTTATCTGTACCCAATATAGATTATATCTATACCTATTATAAATTTTATCTATACCTTTTATCTTTACGTATCGCAGATTTTTTATGATTACTATTATTGGTTGCTAGCAGTATTCATTATTGTTACATACGTGAGTTATTCCATCCTCTTTGAAATTACTTTTTTGTTAACCATTTTTTTATCGTTAATTATTTTAATATTTTTGTATGATTTTTTAAATTCACAGTTACACATACCGAATTGTGCTCTTTCTCTCGTTCCTTATTATCCTCCCGATTGTCGGAGCTTCCCGGTGCCGAAAGATTCGTTTCCAACGAGTCTTTCAACGGTATCGCGGCGAGTATCAAAAGATCGTCGTCGTCCTTGCCACCTCGAACAACGTAATATTCGTCGTGCGAGGACAGGGCACCGGGGTAAGAAGACATGATTACAGAGCGGTTCGGCACTCGGGGCGCGTGCCTGTTTGCGGAAAGATGGTAACCGAAGGTGTATCTCTTCAACAGCCTCAGCATCTTTGCGTACCTGTTTTGTTACAAAAATCGTATTAACAAAAGTATCGGCTGTTTAAACCACGTTACTTTTTATAATCGATGACAATTGCTGCTGTACATACACGGGGCACCGAGTCCGGAATAGCAGCGTGAATCAATTGATTAGTTGACTACATTATACTGAAAAATGTGGTGGAGAGGAACAACAAACAGGAAACTCACGGCGCGACGGTGTTCTGCGCGACGACGATCAGCGGATCGAGACCCTCGGCGGACCTGTCGAGGGCCTTCAGGAATATCACACCGCTGTTGACGTTCGAACCAACGGGGAGCTCCGGTAATTCGTTGGATGCCGGAGAAGCCGCGAACGAGGCGGTCTCGGGTGTCACCAGCTGCTCCGGCAGATCCGAGGCCATCGCGAGCCAGAGGAAATCTTCGGTGATGATCTCGACGGAGCGACGACTACGGCGTACGGCGAACTTCCAGCCGACTTCCATGCCTTCCAGTTGAGCGTAGAACAATCGAACCTGAGGACAAAATACGAAAAATGTACTATTTTGTCGATAATTGATAATTTTTCGGACTTTACTAAAATCACCACATTCAATTCGTGTAAGACAAGCGGAAAAATGCCTGTCATTGATCAATGATCATTATTAACCGGTGGGCATGCGCAATACTTTTTCATTACTCCCTAGAGAATAATAGGGCTCATTACTTCCTCAGGAAATTTTATTATTCCCGGAGAAGTAATGGTCACTCCCGAATATGACGATTTTGCAACGCAAGAAATATGGTTCTTGTTAAGATATGCGTTGAGTGTATCCGAATTAACTTGTTGATCCGACGGTCCCCGAGAGTCATTTTGACAATACACGTGCCTCATCGAATTCATTAGTTCGGTTTATGTTATGGAAACGTTTTTCTTCCCTTCTTGTTATATCCGTCTGGCAACGCGAAGCCACGATTCAGTTTATTCTGCGCGATTGTACAAGAAGCATCGTCCATAAAACTTACGTTTTCTTATTACGCTTGAATTTATTCTGCAACGTTACTGAGTCCTCTTTAATCTTGTTTTCGACAATCATTCGACTACCTCAACAGTTATTTTAACGAAGTCGAAAAAAAGTATTGTATGCTACAGGGGAGAAAGTGAATTTTCACCTCGTGTGATTTCACCCTCGCTTCGCTCCGGCAGTAAACTTTGCACTCGGTGAAAATCGCGCACTTCCCACCTTTGTAGCATAATATACTATCTAATTTTTTGCCTGGAACAATTTTCCTACCATATGCCAGAAAGGATCTTCCGTGGCGAGCAGGTCGGCTCTCTCGCGTATAATCGCGGTGTTCTCGCGCAGCGAACTACGAATCTTCGAGCATCGCTCCGCGTTCTCCTCGGCAGCGCACACGGTACCGATCGTGTTGTACCAATGGTGATGTATAAGTTGCCAGGTCAAGCTGCCCTCGAGAAGACCGGCGGCGTACGCCTGGACAGCGTCGGGATACCCCGGTGATGTTTCGATCTCCACGTTCGACCATCTACTTCGGAAAAAGAAAAATATTAAGCATTAGAAAAACAATTGTTTTTTGCAATTAGCACCCCTAAAGTACCGTGTATGGAATTTCCGGACTAATCAACTGACCCGGTCCTTTCGATTCTAGTTTTGTAGTATGCCCGGGCAGCTCCTCTCGGCAACGAGGGCAAGTCGTTTCCCTGTCCCCAGAAATCGATTCGATATCCTCCTTTGTGATTCCAGAACACGGTCGCCGAATAAGTTCCATCTTTATCAACGCTGTAATAAAAATAAATTATCTCTTATAATCTCGGTATACATGTAAATGAGACAGCTCCGGAATGTGCGCAATTTCGTCACCCCACAAGTGCGTTCAGCATTTGTGGAGAAGTCAGTCGTCCGTAGACTTACAGGTCTCGCAAATGGCGTTGAACTTTGGAGGCTTTCTGGGAGAGTTCAAAAGGAGAGACAAGCCGAATTGTACTAGCCTATCAATAATACTCTTCGTATGAATGATTATGTGATTTAGATGTGATCATCTATTTATACTGTGCAGCGCACGAGCGATATCAAAAATGTTTCTTGATACTAATAATATGTTTTACGCATTATATACGTTCAATCAAACAGGCTATATTTTAACTTTTGTAAAGGGGTTTAAACCGTCGATAAATAAATAAAATACACGTAAAAATAAAAATGATCTTAATCGTCGCAATAATCATATCATTGTTCGATTTATCGATGGATATGGTGAAAATTTACCTGCCAAACTCTCCCAGGACAATCGCGCCGATGCCGAGAAGGCCAACGGCGACGAGTATGTAGGTGGAAATCCTGGTCTGCAGCCACGAGGCCCCCACAACCTTCAGCATGGCTCATCGGTGAGCTAATCGCCCCGGTAATTCCAATTAGGGGAAAGGACAGTAAATTATGGGGAAAAAATTATCGAAAGGGTGGAAAAAGCCAGATGAGACAGAATAGAATAGAATAGAGAGAGAGGAGGAAATTACTTTGCGTTCTCAACCCATCGATGAACGGTAAACCGAGCCACCCCTTGTAGTTGCAAGATTATCGTCCAATTAGTTCCTCCAGCTCTACGACGAGGATCTCTGAAAAATATAAAACCAATATAAAAAAAAAGGAAACAAAAAAAAGTTAATAAAAAAAACTATCACTACTCTTCGAGTTATAATGATTCACTATCTTCATTCGCCGATAATCGATGAGCCACCCAGAGGCACGTTCGCGCAACGTGAGACAAGCGTTGTTTAACGCTGCGCAATTCACAACACGCTAATGTTTACGTAAGGCAAAGAAAAACTATCCGCCTTGCAGAAACAATAGTCGTTAAGCAGATTGACAAAAAAAATAGATCAATATTGAAGTATTGTAATTCTTAACGGTACAGTTGATATTTATTCATGAGTCCTTAGAATGAATTGTACTGTAGGCTGATCTGCGGAATAAATAATGAAATAAATCGAATAAATAAGATTTAAATCGAACTCCCGCAAGTGTATCGGATTACCGAAGGCGCCGCATATCCTCGTGTCTTTATCAATTTCCCCGACAACAAACATGCTGTGTTCTACCGCACTTGTGAATTGTCCCGATGTGAAACTAGACACGAAACGATTTCAATGGATCAGACAATTCCGTTAGACAATGAAGGGATGCGGGCCGGCATGTAGACGGGAGCGCTTCGTTCGGAGTTCGAAGGGTCAATCACCGGGATCATTTTCCCCCACCGAACGAGTCACGCGATGCTCCTCGAGCATACGAAATCAATTGAAGATTTCAACGGAATCACTCTCAGAATCTCGTCGTTTAAATATCGTTGCGAGCGCGCCGTTGTCGGGTAAGCTCGAAGAGCAAGGTCGCTTCGAAATATACGTGTCGAAAAATAGCTCGGTTTTCCACGAGGAAGCGGAGTTTAATATTTTTTTTTTTCGCCACTTTGAACTTTTCGGAGCAGGTTCCCGGGGGGTCCTTGTCCTTATCGCCGAACGTTGTAAATGTGACTTCGAGCACAAGCGGATAAGCTCCCGCGATGACGCGATAGTGCGACGCCGGGCGCGTGTCTAGACGTCGTCGAATCATGCGACCGCCTCGTGCGATCGTCGAGCCCGCACACGATACAACACGATTCGATGTTGATATTAATAATATCGTCTTTCTCTTCTTCTTTTTTATTTTGCTTACCTCGCGATGAGTAAAAAATCGGCTGTCGAACGATCGACGGTGATTGACTAATGCGGTTCATAGGCCGCAATTAAGATTACATTCCTTATGGGTGAGAAATTCCCGACCGTTGTGTACGGCTCATGGACCAGTTGCTCCGACACTGAAGTCCGCGGCGTTCCTTGGCACACTGAATTGCGAGGCCTTTACCACACTGTCGTGTAGGCCGTGGTAAACTGAGGCGATGGCAGGAGGTTCGCGAGAGCGCGAGACTCGACGGTCGGAGCTGCATACAAGCATTGCCAGACTCGAGGCAATCCCCTCGTCCCCGCCTCTTTTTTCTTCGCCGTATCTCTGTCGCTCTTTCCGTTCCAATGCCTCAACTTCGAGATCCGTGTGTGAGCTGTACGTGTGTAAGCGCGGTTGAATTTTGTTGGCGACTTGGCAGCTGTTCCGCGGCAGGGATTATACCTGGTAACGCAGACAGGAGTTAGCGCGGCTTTGCCGGAGTTAAAATTCCGGGAACTTATGGGACATGAATTTTGTATTCTCTTACCTGAATTACAACGTTCAGCGAAAAATTCTGCTCCGATCCTCGGGAAGAATTATTTTCTCACTTTCCTTTCGCCGCGTCGAATTTCTTCACACCTGGAGGGAAGGTCAATGTAGTTTAATAGGAGAATTATAATTTAAAATGTGATGTTTGAGCACGAATATCTAAATATACGAATACTATGCAACTTCAACGACATTTTCTTGAATAAAAAAAGTATATACCCGAAGTTTGTGTAATATTACTAGCGATTACTTCGCGTGCTCGAACTATCTGTGTGTGTATCTGTGTGAGTATCTGTGAGTATCTGTGAGTATCTGTAAGTATCTATGAGAATCTGTGAGTATCTGTGAGTATCTGTGAGTATCTATGAGTATCTATAAGTATCTATAAGTATCTGTGAGTATCTGTGAGTATCTGTGAGCATCTGTAAGTATCTGTGAGTATCAGTGTAAATATCCAATTGACATGAACTGTATTATTGTGTATATAGGATGGATCTATTATTTTACATTTTTTCACAAAAGGGGCTCGAGTTACTCTTCTAAGATAAAGAAAAAATTGCGGGTCAACGTTGAGAATGCAATGCTTACGGTTATTAAACTATATTCAATCGAGTCCAATCTAGGTTCGTTATCTCGTCTCCAAGTTACGTCCCGAAGCCTCGTCTCCGTTGTTCGGCTTCAAGCTATCGCAAAGTGTTTTACGATCTGCACAGCTTATACTTCGCAAATAATCTTCTCGGCGATTTTTTAAAATTTATCCTGGCAGGTGATATCCGATGAAACGTTGTCGACAGGGAGAGACTTATATTATCATTGCCTCGAGCCAGAATTCGAACGGCACCGCTAACTCGAAGAATTAGAGCCTCGGGTGAATATTGGATGAGGTCTTGAGGTCGACGAAAGCGTGATCGTTGCGGCGAGGCACGTACGGCAAAGCGTCGCGTAGGATCTCTGGAATTTCTTGATTGCTCCCGGCACTCTTGGTCCTCTCGATTAAGAAGAGACGAAGTCCACCTCCTCCACAAGAATTCGATATAACCCTGGAATCCGATATTCCACGATATTAAGATATTTCGCGGGGGACACCGAGAGGGTGTCCGAGAGCGCGCGCGCGGTCAGAATTTCTCAGGAGGACTCCTGACTCTCACAGCAAAATGACGAAGGAGCTTTCAGTACGAGTCTGCGAGAGCAAAGGGCTCGATCGGTTCCTCTTCGAAGCGCACTACGAAAAAACAGACTTTTTCGAACGAAGACGAAAAAAATGTTACTCGAAAGATCGTTCATTTTTCTTGTCGGTATCGTCGTCATCTACGGGAGCGTCGAGTCTCGAAACAAAATTGAACCTGTGCACTCTATACCGCTGGGATCCGAAGCGAGCTTTCATTGGAGGTAAGACGGGGAAGAGTCTTAAGCTATTGAAAAAATATCAAAAATGAATACAGAAAATCAAGTGAACTTTTTAAAAATAAATTACGACTTCTCGACTACTCACGCGAGTAAATATCTTCAGAATCGATCCTACGAAGGAGATTGTACAGATCGAGGCACACTACTATGCCGAGGATAATTCGTGGTTCGCCATTGGTTTTTCCGACTACGGCGAAACTAAACCCGCGGATTACTGTGTCCTGTGGATCGACTGGCGACAGGAGGTTCATCTTCAGGTAAGATCTATAAAATTAAAAAAAAACGAATAATCATCTCAATAATTATTAATGCCAACGATCGATGGCCAACAACATCTATGGACTATCGAGTTCCGTAAAGAGTCCTAGGAAATCGGCCGGTACAGCCTTTTAAGGTTGTCCTATGTACGTTTTTGTTAAAGTAGTACTTGCGGTACAGTCTCGCCAAACATGAGTTTCCGACAAAATTTCGAACACTTCTCGATATTATAAAAATCTGAAAAAAATCAAGTGTATGGGAGATGTTGCGACGATTGTTTTTGTGAAATAATAATTCCAATTTTTCATTAACAAATTGAAGATAACAATTATTATTCAACAAATTACTCGGCAACTTAATTATTTTCCTTCATAAAGAATTCGTATATTTTTCTGAATACGTATGAATTGTTTCGGAATGTTCATTTTAATCTTTGAAAATCGCGTTTTTTCTATGTTCAAGCTGTGAAAAAACGCAATTTTCAAAGATCACAAATAATTCTGAAAAAATTTATATATATTCGGAAAAATAAACAAATTATTTGTATGAAGAAAAATAGTTAAGTTGCCGGGTAATTTGGTGAATAATAATTTTTACCTTCAATTTGTTAATGACAAATTGGAATTATTATTTCACAAAAACAATCTTTGCAGGACCTCCCATACATTTTATTTCTTTCGGATTTTTATCCCATCGAGAAGTGTTCGAAATTATCTCTGAAACTCACCTTTGACGGGACTGTACCGCAAGTACTACCTTACCAAAAACGTACATGTGACAAACAATGCGCCAAAAAATGTTTTGTCCGTTTCGGGAATATATACTCGGAGCCAGGGTTCATCGGGCAATAGTTTCAGTGTTTTCCGGAATCGTGCGTGATCCGGAAGATATCTGCATGAGACAAAATTTCATCAAGTTATATCGGCTGTGTTTTGCATTGCACAAACTTCGCTCGAGAATGTTCATTTAGAGAACAAAATTCTATAAGTGAACAATTTTTTTGTTCCAAAAGCAGTGCTTTGATAGAGACTTGCCACAGTTGAAATTTAATGTCATGAAGGTATCTTCAGGGTCGTAGTTGTGCACGGGATATGATACTTACGTACAAATATTCCGCACAAAGTAGAGTTAAAGTTCCAACAATACAAGTCGAAAATTAAATAGAACCTGACTTAAGGTAAAATGAATTAATATTTACTATTTTTCGTTTTTATCGAAAGACTTTAGTAGTTATGGAACACATTCGAATTTTGAATATTAGTTAAGGAGATTTCGTTAATAAACAAACAATAAACTATTACGGTTACCGAGTAAAATATTTGCCGAAGGATGTCTGGGCGAACGAGGACGGCAAATTGGAGGTGGACAGTCAACAGGATTGCGATGGCTTCGCCTGGAAGAAATTTGGAAATCTGACAAAATTTACCTTCACGAGAAAGTTCGATACTTGCGACAAGCACGATTACATTATAGAGGTAATTATGAACTTCTGCAGTTTTTTTTTCTTCATATCTACTTTATTGTCGATAACTCACGTGTAACTTCAGAGAGGAACGACTCACGTCGTTTGGCTCAAAGGACGTGGTCCCCTGTACTCGCTGGGGGGTCTCGTTACCAGCGACGCGACGACATCCGGTATGACGAGAATGGAAATGCTTAGGATGGCGCGTGACGAGCCGCACTTTCCTCATGACACTTGGAAATTTGAGATACTGAACGATCGAGTCGGAGTGCCCAACGCCGAGACGACCTACTGGTGTCGAGTGAAGAAACTCCCTGACGCGCTGAAATTGAAGTAAGCAGTTCTTCTTCTTCTTCTTCTTCGTTCTCACCGCTTTTGAGTCGAAAAAAATGATACGACTGCAATAAAGCGTCAGCCTGTCGCTGTCCGACGGCTCTTTTTTACCTCCGATGGGAAGTCCTGAATGAAGAAACAGAATTATTAACGAAGATACAAGAAGATAAGTTTAGTTTGTATACGAATGAAAATTTTACTTACTCTTTGCAGGCATCACGTTCTGCAGTTCGGTCCGGTGATCGCCAAAGGAAACGAGCACCTCGTTCATCACATGGAAGTATTTCATTGCGCCGGTCCAACCGACTTCAGAGTTCCTTCTTACAACGGTCCATGCGAGTCTCCTGATCGACCGGAAGCGACGAAGGTCCGTTCGATTTCTTGCTTCAATGAAAAAAGAATTAAAACACCTGCTGAATTATCGAGAAGAAAATAAGCGAATGGAAGTATGTAAAGAAATGTTTTTTGTAGATATGTAAAAAGGTACTTGCCGCCTGGGCGATGGGAGCCGACGCTTTCGTCTATCCGGAGGAAGTTGGCCTCTCGGTCGGAGGTAAAGATTTCAATCCGTTCGTTATGCTCGAGGTGCACTACAACAACCCCGAATTGGAGAGCGGCAAGGTCGACTCCTCGGGCATACGTTTTCATCTCACCAAGAGCCTCAGGCAATACGACGCTGGGGTGATGGAGCTTGGACTGGAGTACACCGATAAAATGGCAATACCACCGCTCCAAGTACGGATTCGAAAATTATAGAAATTCAATCTTTTTTTAAGTAACAACAAAAAATGTAATCATTTTTTTTTAATTCCGAAAAATCATTAATTTGTTTTTAATTTTGAAAAATCATTAATTTGTTTTTAATTTTGAAAAATCATTAATTTGTTTTTAATTTTGAAAAATCATTAATTTTTTGTTTAATTCTGTAAAATGATAATCATTTTTAAATTACCATGTTCAATTGTTATGAAGGAATCTTTCGAGCTGTCCGGCCACTGCATAGCCGAATGCACGGGTGTCGGTCTACCACAGTCTGGAATTCACGTTTTCGCTTCGCAATTGCACACCCACTTGACCGGCACCAGAGTGATAACTCGTCACGTTCGCGACGGCGAGGAATTGCAGCCCCTCAATTACGACGATCATTATTCTACACATTTCCAAGAAATACGACTATTGCCTAGGCGCGTTACCATTCTTCCGGTGAGTGTACAGATCGACATTCGATATCCCTTGATCGCCAATCAATTTCTTGTATTTTCTAATTTTCTTCTATTTTATGATTTTTTTTTGTTCTTTCAAATATTACTCAGGGAGACTCTCTCGTTACTTCGTGCACTTACAAGACTCTGGACAGAAGAAATGTGACTCTCGGTGGGTTCGCTATTTCAGACGAGATGTGCGTCAACTACATACACTACTATCCCAGGGCAAGGCTCGAGGTCAGTGACCCCGATAGATTAATTATAATTGCCACTTAGAAAAAAAAAAGATTAGAGAATGAATGATTCCTCTTCAGGTCTGCAAGAGTGCGATAAGCGACGATGCGCTTCGCACTTACTTCCGTTACATGAGAGAATGGGAGAACCAGAAGACGAGTGAGAATCAAGGGATATCGGCGAATTACAAGAGCATCGAGTGGACCAGAGTTCGAGTCGCTGCTCTTCACGATCTCTATATCGCCGCTCCGCTCGGTACATTTATAAAAAATGGATGAACATGCGATATTTTTTCTAACGTAATAACACAAATTTACGTGTTCGCTTGGTATTCGATGCGCAGGTATGCAATGCAACGCTTCGGACGGTTCGCGTTTGCCAGGCCTCTGGGGCAACATCGCAGCAACGCCGATAAGCCTGCCTCTTCCTCCACGCTCACGCGACTGTTCTGATACCGCCGAAGTTTCGAACTTCATGCCGACTCGCTAAACTACTACTATCGGAATAACAAGAACAAAAAAAACTGTAAAAGCTTTTACGAAGATAAAAAAGATGGAGTTTCGTAGCAGTATAGTATAATAGTTACGTAGTTTGTCTTTACATGTCGTATGAATGTACAAAAGTTGCCGCGAGCATCGTCATCGACGTTCTCAGCACGGGGACAACACGCGTTATAAAAATTAAAAATTACTCGAATAATATATAATAGAGAATATTAACTATGTAGTAGCACACCGTACGGTATACTATAATACAGACTCGTCGCGATGATACACATTTTTTTGCCGCATTGTTTTTTTTTTCGTTTCTTTTTTCTCGATATATAATAATATAGAATATAAAAAATTCACCGTCGTATTCGTCGCTTAGTTGCAAACAAAAAAATATATTTGCAAATATCTAAACATCTCAGCCGAAGGATTGTTTTTTTTTTTTTTTTTTCGTCGTCAATAAAAAATACAAAACGAGACTCGATTAAGCGAGTATCGTGGTTCTTTTTGTTTGTCTTTTTTTTGTTTCGGTATAGGAACACACTGGTTTTTTTTTGTCATTTTTCTTTTTTGTTCGTTACTTTTTTGTTCTGCGAGAGTACGTATGGTAAAGCTTCATCGATTATAGTACATTGTTTTGCCTCCCTCCTATTTTTCTCCTCCGTACCTTTAGCATCATTATTAAACTATGGACCGCGAGATAGAAGCAACTTTGTATTCTTTGCTTATTTTTTTTCTTTCTGTTTGCTTATCAATCTCCCGGTCACGTGAGACTAGATTAGAGCGACCGATTGTTCTGTTGAATGTTCATTTGCAAGAAACAGTAGAGTATTCCAGCCTGAGCCATTACGTCGACGGTCCCGGCGGCGAGTGGATCGCGACTCTTGGGATCGGCGTTTGTGCGGGAAGAGTTCGTTGTACCGGGACGCAGGAGTGTCGGCCCGAAGACCGTCGCTAGATTGTGCAGGGACATTTTGTTTTGAGCCTCGTGCTTGTTGACGCGACTCAGATGAGCGAGAATGAAATCTATCACAGCTTTGTTAACGGCTGGCAGACTCTCGTAAACCCGGCGGAGCGCTACGGCGCGATTCGATTCACCGCCGCTCTGAAAAGCATCGACGAACGCTGGATAAAGAGCGTCCGTGAAGAGAGCCTCCGGCATCTCTCGGAGATAAAGTTTCAGCACCCCAGTAACCGAGTGGACGTCGACCTGTTGAGTCAAATTATAACATTTAATCGTACCGAGCGTTTTTATGAATCTCGGAGTTTTTTGTAAAGTCCAAGGAATTAGAGTAATGAATTCGTACCTCTTTGAGAAGCTGTTCGGCCTCGTAAGAATTGCTCTCGAAGGATTTTCGTAATTTGGCAAGATCCGAAGCCGAGCCGGAGACCCTGTAAAGTCCGACCTCCGCGACTCCTCGCCTCTCGACCTCCCGCACGCATGCGGTTACGATGAAGGGAACGTCTCGTTTCTCTCGCCTGCGAACGATCATTTATTGATTGTCGATCAATTATACAGAATCGAACGGGACAAATTAAGTGTCGATCGCAAAACTCACTTGCAAACTTGTTGAATCTTTGCGCCGAACAATCCTTGAGGTTTCGCGGACGGTACTCTCCTCAGGGTAACTTCGCTCGGTACGAATCTGAGAGCCACGTCGAGGCTGGCCGGACCGAGATTCAAGCTTCTCTCGACTTGCTCGGATTGCAGCCACGATCTGCTCAAACGCTGAGTGCATTTGCCACGAAGAACCGAACGAGTGCCACCGCACTCCTCGTACAAGAGTATGCGCACGTTTTGACTGCCCTCCAATTCCACGACGAAAGTTTCACCTACGTAAACGAAAAATCGAATGAAAAGAGAAGCGTGGGTAGATAATTTTTTTTAGAAGTGGATGGAAAGAAGGAAGTATCTTACCCCACGTGGGTGCTTGTCCTCTGGCGATGCGACTCTTGGCTCGCTTGAAATAGTGTCCGTAGCTGTCGACCTCTACGATCACATAAAGATCCCCGGGTCTGTCGAGTCCCGGTGGCGTCAGACCGACCAATGTTAAATGCAAATCACCAAGGAGAAGACTCTCGTCGCGCCCGGATCTCAAGAGATAGCTGCCCATATCCGTTTGCAAATACGTTCGACAAGCCGTTACCCAAGCTTGAAGCTCGTACATCGAAAGGGGAAGTGGTCCCGGTGGTTGTCCTCCCTATTCGATACGGATATACGAAAATTTCGCGTTAAAAATACTTTTAAAACCTTGACTCTCCGATCAAGGAGGCAAGAGCGTTTCACACCAATCAAATGTGTGCTATATTTTTAAGGCCGTTTATAGACATTTTTACGCATCTATTGACTATAGCAGATGGTCATTTATATTACAGCAGATGTCCTCAACGTAGAAAACCATCAACTGCAATGGATTTGCACAAATATTAACAGGGTTGTGCTAATTTTCGAAAAGGTGCGTATTGGTTCAGTTTTTTTCAAAGAATGAGCCGTAATGTTCGCTCAATTTTGATGTATTACGGCTCATTCTCTTCCTTTACAGATGCTCTACGAATTCATCATCTAGATCATCTACATCTTCATCATCTACAAATGACAGACTGTTTATCCATTGACGAAATTCCTTCGTAATTACAACAGCATTCATAAAAGCTGCTATTTTTAAACGGAAAATAGTATAGAATATCAACACGGTGAATTCGTAGAGCATTTCTCGAGAAATGCGATACAAATCGAGAAACAATTACAGATTATTCTTTGAAAAAACTGAACGAATATGTACCTTTTCCGAGATTGTCACAAACCAGTTAATATTTTTGCAAATTCATTGCAATTAATGTTTTTCTAAGTTGCGGACATCAGCTGTAGTACAGATAACCATCCACTATATTCAATAAATGCGTAAAAGTTTGTATAAACGATTTTAAGAATGTAGCACCAATTTGTTCAGTGTGAAATACCGTGTGATATACTGTTTCCGGGAACAAAAACTGTAATGAATGCCATTTTGAGACCGCAGTCCGCCAAGGAAAAAGAAAATAGTCTTTCCCTGGAGAATCGGGAAACACATGGAAAGACAATTGTCTTTTTCCTCGGCTGTCTGACGTCTCAAAACGGTATTCGGTACAGTTTTTGTTACCGACTGAGCTTACACCACTCCACCGTGACATTATACGACTTGAATTATGTTCCCCTACCTGCTGCAGTGCTTCGACCGCCTCGATCCACTGACACCTCTCGAACTCGCTCGACAAGAAAAACGTGTAAAAATTGTGCACCCGATTTTGACTCTTGTGCGAAACACGAAGAACCAAATTCGGCGACGCCAGCACCAATTGCGCCTCCAACTCTGCCAATTTTTTACGATTTTTCTCCGATACTCTGCCACCGAGCCTCGTACGCTTCTCGTCGGAACGTTCCTCCCACAATATCTGATCTCTGACCGTACAAGCCTGGGATCTGAAATTATGTTTAAAGTTGTAATTCCCATCCTTAAATAGACAATTGTAACGATTTAATGTAAGAGATACTTCGATATCCTATTACTTCTTTTTACATGATGTTTTTTTATATAGAAATAAATACCTCAGTGATACAACGTTTGCAGGACTGGCTTCGCGCGGCTCTATTCCATCCTCGGATACACTCACCTCCGCAACCGGAACGTACCACTTGAGCTCAAATGTAAATTTGTCTCTGCCGGAAGCTTTGTACTTGGCGCAAGCGATAACATCGTTGAAGAGAAATAGATGCCTGAGCTTTCGATGACCATCCGAGAGCTCGACCACGAAGGAATTTTTCACCAGTCTTCTTTGAGCTCTGTCATGACTCTATCGGATAAAGATAATATTCTTTGAACGTTGTTTTTTAAACATTATTTTCATAATTAATGCGTTGTAAGCTTAATTCAATAAGTAAGCGAAATCAATTAATGTTTTGTAAATAAATGGTTATAATTTTTATAATTCGTCATTTAGAAGCTCAAATATTTATGGTTTACTATATACTGACTATAAAGGATAAATCCGTTAAAGTAAATGATCTAATAATTCAACAATTATTTCTATGACTTCGAACCTCGTGTAGAATTTTTTTTTAACTGCACGCTTACCGGAAACATGGACTTTGTCTGAATGATGTTAAATTCGTCGAGAAAGTTTCTCGTCATGGCGAGTGCCTCGGAAAGTGGCGCATGATCCGCATGATTCGCCGGTGTGTGTTTCAGTAGATCCTGAAACAAATTTTTTTCGCACAATCAGTGATTTCAATGAACACGACTCTAAGTTCGAACTATCAGGCAAAAAATTATTTGCGGGGAAGGAACACTCACGTGTAAGACAAGGGCATTTTTTTGAACCCGAGCAACGGGCTTGTGCAGCAGATCTTCGAGGGAGAGTCCCGGTCCTTTGGGAAATCCTTTGAGTCTTATGTCTCTCGTTATTTCGCCGAATTGCGTCGAATGTGCCGAACACCGCCTCACGGTATCCGTCGCGCGGGCGTAATTGTGTAAAAAGGCACCGTAGAGTCCGATATTACTGGCCATTACCTGCAAATCAATAATATAATGGTATCACAAACGTCTCGACACAAAAAAATCGTTTTGTTTAATGGATATAAAACGCACCCTGAACTGTTCGCCGATCGTTGTTTTGTTGTCCCATGCCTCGAGCTTAATTCGCAAGTCGTCCAAGAAATTTTGATGCAACCCGTGAAGTTCGGGAATCTTGTAGAACATCGTACCAAATTCCTCCTCCGATATTACAGGCTGCGACGTAGTTAAGGTGGCTCTGATAGCTTTCATGTACTGCGTTTAATAAATAAATCATTAAATTTGATAAATCAATGTAATCATCAACAGGACACTGGCACTTTGAATCGATCCAGTCTTATCTACCTGCAGCATTACGGTCAAGCACTCGACGTATATGCCCTCGCTCTCGACGACAGAGTTTACGATACACTTGACCATAGTTGTTCTGTCATCGTCCCGAGTGTCCTTATCTTTGTCCTGCTGCCGGCGCGGAGTCGTCGGCGTCGGGGATTCCAAGCTCCCCTCGCTGAGGCTGAGAGGCTCGGCGTCGCTGCTCCCGGTCTCGTTATCCGTGCTGAGAGCTCGAAGCAGTATCGGCGGTGCCGGACTCGCGCCTTCCTCATCCTCGCTGTCTATCGCTGCTCTGTGTCTAAAGATTTATATGTTTTCATCAGACGACATTCTTTCAACCCTTTCACTCGCAAAATGGGGCAAACAAAAAATATGTCTTACTGAATGAAGTAGTCAATGTTGACGTAATTGCTACGATTGCCCGGCGAATCTGGTAGTGAAGGCGGTCTTCGTATCGGAGCCCTCACGTTGTTGCTGGTACTGATTTTGCTGTTGCTGTTGCTCAGATTACCGGATCCTATGCCGATACCGCTGTTCACGTTGTTGTTCGTCACTATCGGTATACGAGCGTCGATGTACACGTACTCGCCGGTTTGATCGAGAGCCACCGAGTCGTAGTAAGGCTCTTCCTCCGAGGCTTCGGCGTCGCCCTCCTCTCCTCCGTCCTCGTTAACGGTCTTCTCACCCTCTGTAAATCAATAATATAATTGTTATTGCAGAAAATAAAGATACATACGATCGCACGAGTAGAGTGTATGGTTCCACGCTTCTAGGGCAAGAACACCCTTTCGCGTCCACCGAGGCAATTCGCCCCAATTTCAGTTTCACATCGTCTCTACTCTGTGCGACATAAAAGAAGAATTTATTAATAATCTCGTCCCCCTTTTGTAATCAATAAAAAATTATTATCGTGTGAGGTACACACTTTTTTTATACTACCCGGTTTTACTAGCTACTGCACGCAAGTCAAAAAGAGTCTATTAATAAACTTGTAACGCGTTTGCCATCAATAAAAAAATTATTATCGCCTGATTATATACACTTTTTCTATATTTATAAATTCTAAAAGCAAACAGGTCACTGCAAGCAGGTCACATAGTTTATTAATAATCCAATCTCCATTTCGTAATCAGTAAAAATTATTGTCCTCTGAAACCCAGATTTTTTATACTTGCAGATATACAAAAAGAGTTTATAGAAAATCCTGTCACCATTTTCACAACTAAGAAAATACCATTAGAAAAATAGTTTCACCGACAAAAAAAACATCTTTCCCTTTCCCGTTTTCGTCCTCGTCCCCCTTTTGTAATCAATACAAAATTATTAATGTGTGATCATCATACCCTTTTTCTATATTCATAGATTTAACAAGCTAGTGCAAACAGGTCACAGAGTTTATTAATTTTCAAATCTCCCTTTCGTAATCAATAAAAAATTATTATCGCGTGAAGTATACACTTTTTTTTATACCACTTGATTTTACTAGCTACCCATTTTACTAGTTACTAGCTGCAGGTCAAAAGAAACCTATTAACAATCTTGTAGCCCTCTTGCCAATAAAAAATTTATCATCACATGATCATATGCACTTTTTCTATATTTATAGATTTTACAAGCTACTGTAAAAGGTCACTTATTATTTATAATCAAATCCCCCTTTCGTAATCAATAAAAATGATTGCCCCGTGACACACATATTTTTTTCTACATATCCAACTAGACAAAAAGACCTTAAGAAAAAATCCTCTCACCATTTTCGTAACTAACAAAAATAGTATCAGCCACATAAATAAATAAATAAATACCTTTCTCATTCTCATTTTCATCCTCGTCCTCCTCTTCATCCCGAGCGATCTTCTCCTTCTTCGAGCTTCCTGTCACCTCAATGACGGTGACGTAGTTGCTTGGAACATCCGGATCGCTGTTTCTCCTGATGATCTGGCTCTTCTCAAAATTTCCGGGTATCTCGCTCTTGGGTCTGCGCGTCGAGGTCAGCGCGCAGCTGAGTTCCGAGACACACTTGTCCTGCAGCTTGCTGATGTCGCTTATGGTGTTGCTCGCCGGTATCGACTCCACGGGCGAATCCTCCTGCCAGCTCTGAGCCGAAACCTGAGGTGCCTCCTCGACTCTGCTCTCCTGTACACTGCGCCTTCCGCCCTGACGCACTTTGCCTGCAACATCCTTGCACTCCGTGGAGGGCGAGCACGCAGCGTTATTGGCCAATTGCTTGTGCCTCTCTACATCGGCAAGCAGGCGCTCCAAATATTCGACATAAAATTCTTCCTTCTCGAGCTCCTCCCTCAGAGTCGCGACCTGTCAACGAGACCCGTACAGTTCGCAGATAAAATCTCTACCCAGCTGAGTCATAACACCGAGCGCGGGGTGGGGGGAGGTACAAATCGACGAAAAAAAAACTTACAGAGCGTAAAATTAAATAACTTTGATAATTCACTTTACCTTTTGCTTGTGTTTAACAAGATTAGCCCTGACGTCCTCCTCCCATGCAGCGGGCAGCGCGCTGTCCGGGAATCTCTCGACCCAGACACGCTGAAAATCGCCGAAAACGCTCATATCCCCTCGTATCTCCGGCTTATTGGGGCGGTTCGCGGCCGCTGATTGTTACGGCACGCGATGTCACACTCCGTTCACCGACTATCCTCGTCCGTCGCGTAAACTGGCATATAAGCACGGGTAAACGCACCACGGAGGCGTTGTGTATATATATATATATATATATATGTATGTATGTATAAATACTATGCTCTATCCTCTCCTTCTACAATGTTGAATTGCACAAGCGCACTTGGCGCACGCACCCATGCACCCACATAGCAGCCGAAGAGCACCCGACACAACGCACCTTCGTTCACTGCGATGCGAAACGATGAAATATATATCGCTGTGATAAATCCTAAGCTCTCTCCTCCCCCCACCCCGCCCCCCACCCGACTATCATTCACTGAGTTTTCACTTGGCGTGGTGTCACGCTCGAGATGTTACTGACTTTACATTAGATAAAGAGGCATCTTAATTAAGTAGTCATTAAAAAAAAAAAAAACTGAACACGACTCGCAGAGAAAATTTTTTCACCAAAGTTTAGATATTTCCCGGTACGATTGTTATCTCTTGTTGTTTGCAACTCTGTTATGTTCGCAGTGTGTCAATTCGTTCGTTCGATTTTACTGTCTGCTTTGTGTTTTTATCTTTATGTTTTTATTTTTTTCGTTTTACGATTTAACGTAGAGACGATAGTGGTGAATGATAATTTTCAGGGTGCAGCAGGGAAGACACTCGTATGGACGGAGTGCGCGCAAGTGACTGGCCGAATGTACTGCGTGTGGATGTGTGCGACGAGTAAATATGTAATAGGATGCAGTACACATCCGTGGGGGGGGGGGGGGTTTGGCGTCGTTAGTCACGAAGCCGAGAGAGCGCTGCTCTTCTCTCGTCTGTGTGCCTTCGTGTTATCTCGATAGGGATAGATAAAGAGAGGGGGACAGCGGCTCGTGTTTCTCGTAGCATCTCTAGCGAGGGAATATAGCCGAGAGAGAAAGAGAGAGAGCGTACGTGTGCTTTCTATTGAAGCCGGGGAGGGACACAGACGTACTGTACCGCTCAACACGCCAGAATCCCTCCGCGTACTCTGCCGGTATACAAACATAAACCGAAGAGTGTGTTCGCTATGGTGGAACTGAATACCGACGGAGGGTGGCTCGAGGCGATTTCGGCACGCACACTAAGCAGGGCACATCCGTGTCCCTCGGAGAGATGACGTCATTCGTGGGAGATCCCCGCTCTGTCGTCCCTTACCAAATTTTTCACCGTTAACGAAAACGGACTGAAGCGGATCTAAACTAGTGACTGATTATTGCGTAAACTCTGAACTCTCCAGTTGACGACCAATCGCATACACGAATAGAACTCTGTTCTCGCGTTTACTGGAATTTCGTCAGTAACTTAGATCGATTGCAGTCCGGTTTCACGCACGGTGGAATCTCAGTACCTGTTACCGTCAAGCAGATTTCGGTTACAGGTGTGGGAATCGGATCGCTCTTTCGTATTGGTCTCTAGTTTTTTTTTGTCCTATGAATAATTACGATTCTAGCGTCGTAATATTAATTCGAATCCCCCCGCGCCGCGGCGATAATTGAGCGGCGCGCGCAAGAATCGAACTTTTCCGCGAAGCACTAAAAGCGACCTCTAGATCCGCCGCGTATCTGCGAGCCGGAAACGGGGGTGAAACAGGCAGTTGCCTTGAGCACACGAGCGAGTCGAGTGCGAGCGTTTACGAGAGAGAGAGAGAGAACGATTGCGTGCTGGTCGAGGCGAGACAGCGCGATTGGGATAATCAACGAGTTATAGAATCGGCGAGAGAGCTTGTCTCGAACCACGAGTGTTCTTTTTGTTACTCTTTATTTATAATAATAATAATAATAATAATAATAATAATAATAATTCTTGTTTTCCGTCGTACAGCGCGATTACGCGCGAACTGAATAAATCTCGTTGACTTCGGGCATTTTTCCCAACATTTACCTACGTGTTGCGTCATATTACCATTTCTGGGAATCGACGAGTGTACTCGCGAATCGTACTAAGTAACACGATTAATCCTCAAAGTACGATTGTAATAAGAAAGGAAATATCCACGATGGAGCATCGAATCTTCAAGATATATAATCAAAAGGACTTTGACAGAATAACGAAGGGAATCAAAGTTGCACAATGTATGCAATCGAAGTCGTCGTCGGGTAAGATAAACAATTAAACGCCAAATTATCGGTTAGCCAGTGGAGACGGTCGACAGCGAGGTTAAACGTTGTATCGAATCGCATATAAATCTCTTGCAATTTTTTCCGGAGCGCAGGATCGATTGCGGCTGAAACGATTTTTGGAGGTTAGGTGTTAAAAACAAAGCTGGGCAAATACGCTAAGTACTTGAAGTACGTATTGAAGTATGTACCGATTACTGAGCCAGTGCTCAGTACTCAGCACTTCAGCAACTCAGTTTTGCCAGTACTCAATACGTCATACCCAATATCTATAGCGCTCAGCACTTCAACTACTTGATACTTCAATACGTACTTCAAGTATTTGCCCAGCTCTGGTTAAAAGTGAATTTCACAGAGATATCATTTAATGTGTTCAAAGAACAAGAAAGTTCGATCGTCCTGAGCTAGGATAAGTCGAATTAAGCGATTTAGGAGTAATATGGTTTTTTCATTATAGCTATAACTATATTCTTTAAAATTTATAGCTGTATTATAATCTAATGATTTTGGTTCTGTTTTTAATTATATTAAGATTTTCTTTTCACTTGTTCTGGATTATTGTGATTTTTTACAGTTACCACCATTGATGTTGATGTTGTTATTATTATTTTGTCATTATCAAAACTTAGGAAAGGAAGTTTATAACTTATAATGTTTGCATAATTTGTAAGTTTATATTATGTAGACGAGTGTTTCTTGAGTCTATTTTTAAATTGGTCTATTATCTGGGATTCAATTATTGTGGTTGGTAATGCATTCCACGCACTTACAATACCGTTTAACAGTGTATGCTTCCAGGGGTATCTTTGGAAGACTCTCGCCTCCAGCTTCCCCCTGTGTTGACAAAGTTGGGGGTTTTGTCAAGGGTTGAAAGATGGAAAGCCTGTTTATTGTATAGTATCGATAAAAAATGTTATGTCTCGATGACCTTATATATCTATATAAGGTAATATAGACGTACGAGAGATAAATAATAGAGGTGCGGAACCGAGTAAACCATTAAGAATTTTACTCAGAAAACAGAAATTGTGTAGCTTCCTCACTAAAGACAGGGATGGAATGTTTGTTAGTCTATCTGGTTGTTGGTAGTTCTGGTTATTGACTGCCACTGGGTTCCCAAATCTATATGTTATATACCTAATTTATTGCCTCTATTACGACTACCTACGCTGTTGTCTCTATTTATTTATTTATTTGTTTGTTTATTTATTTATTTATTTATTTATAGACGAAAAAAATTCCTTTTACAAGTCAACAGTTTAATAAACCTTTGATGTTTTTAAATATATATAAAGAAAGAAACAAGAAAAATATTTCACGCATTGTGCGTTTCAATATAGTTATTTGGTATAGAGAAACATACTGTAAATCATTGACTAGCAATTTACTCGAAGTGTAACATTTGGTTCGCCACAATGGTCTTAAAATTTTGGACGGACCTCCCGAAGAAAATTTCACGCTTCAGACTGTTGGCTTGATGTATTGTATTTTTATTATTATGTAAAAGACGAAAGCCGTCAATAAATTGAAATAAATTAAAAGTTTGACTCTGTAGTTCCAGATGCGGAGGCGGTGCTTTCCCAGCTGGAGGAATTGGTTGTATCCGATTCGCTAAGCTGTTCCTTCTGCAATACGGTATTCGAGAACAAGTCTCAGCAGCGGCTCCATTATAAGCTGGACTGGCATCGTTACAACCTGAAGCAACGTCTGCTCGGGTTGAAATCCGTCACAGAGGACGGCTTTGGTCTGCTCGCCGACGAAGGTTCGTCTCGGTCGCGCAGTGCGCGAACCCGCGAAACTTCGGTTAACAAACTTGTTGTCTCGTTCGATTCCCAGACGACGTGTCGAGCTTGTCCGGCAGCGAGATGGAATCGGAAAACGAGGACGAGACAGGAAATTCCGAGAACGGCGGCTCTTCCGCCGCACCGACGAAACCCAATGAGTCGGACGGCAAGGCTACGCCTGGAAAGAGTAAAAAGAGCGAAAAGAAAACGAAACAAGGAGGTGGTTCGATCTCAGATAGCTCGGACACGGAAGTCGGCGAGGAAGCTTTTCAGAGAAAAAAGATGGAAGCTCTGCTGGTGATGGCGAGCAGACACTCAAAAGTCTTCTTTGAAAACGAGGACGGTGATATATTCAGCATCTACAGATGCCTGCTGCACAACAAGAAGGTATCACTGTTGTTGAGTCGGGATTTGTCGATGAATCGTTCTCAGAAGCCTTGAATTTTAGGAAATACCCGAGGTAGATAATGAAATGATTGCGCAAGCTCTGGACAGTGGAAAAAGAAGCACCTGGACGGTGATAATGTTGGGTGGGGGACATTTTGCGGCTGCCGTTTTCCAAGGTTCGTATATCAATCTGTCTAAGCTCCATCCATTGACATGGTGGCCGCGGTCAGGGAAAACCGGGAAAAGTCAGGAAATTTTCAAATTGGTCAGGGAAAAAGTAAATTGTCGCCGAACCGTCTATAAATAAATGTAAAAGCATAAAAGGGAGCCTTTAAACAAAAATTGAGAACATTTAGAAAAAAAAAACACAAAAATCGAATTAAACATTAACACAATAAGTAAGCATTTTCATTTGCATCATTAATTTTTTTTATACAAGTCATTAGAAATTTAGTCAGGGAAAATTTTTAATTGGTCAGTGAAAAGTCAGGGAATTTGTTTCCGGGGGAAAAACGGCCACCATGATTAAAAGTCCAATGTTATTTCTAAGCTTTAGCAGACACCATAATCCAGCCCAACGCCCGATAAAAATTTACTGATTGAATTCACGTCGTACCGTTGCAGACGGCCAGCCTGTGGTGCGCAAAACGTTCCATTCGTACACCGTTCGTGCGAAACAGGGCTCGTCTCAGAGCTCCCGAGACATGAGAACGATGGGGAGTCATCCCAAAAGCGCGGGAGCAAGTTTGCGCCGTTATAACGAAGCTGTCCTCGTACAGGTACTTCTAATTCTATCATAAAAATATAAGTACATACATAAACAATTCAGTTGAGCTCCAGTAGGCTCAAGCAATACGATTTACTTATCGAACGTGTCGATTGCAGCACATTCAAGACATTTTGGAGTCGTGGTCGACTCACATAAGCAATTCCTCGCTGATACTCTACAGAGCAGTGGGACCCCACAATCGCTCGGTTCTCTTCGGTGGAAAGAATCCTCCTCTGGACAAAAATGACTCAAGACTGAGACCACTGCCATTTCCCACGCGACGAGCGACATTCAGCGAGGTCCAGCGTGTATACGATATCCTGAGCACGGTGGAAATTTACGGTAATCTCAACGGTTGATCCCATAAGGAAGTTCGGTAATTGAGAGGTTTATTCGAACGGATTTCTCAACAGGTTCGGCGCGTGATTTTACCGATTCCTTTCCGATCTCGCCTCGTCAGCCGATTCGCAAGAGGGTCTCGAAAGTCGATCTCCTCGACGAGATACCCGAGAAAGACGATCCGCCAAAAGCGTGCGAGGAGACTGCGCCGATCGACACGAGCAACTCGTCTCACGAATCCACTAAAACCTCCCGGGGCAGTTCCTCGCAAGTGACATCGACGGATCGACAACATCGCAGTCCCCGTTCGCAAATCGACCGGGCCAAACCGAGAAAAAGCCCACGGCGTCCACTGCCTGGTGAGCTATCGTCGAGTCGCAAACAAAACGGTGCAAAGCAATTTGCACATGGCTATCTCATTTATTACACTTTCGTGCATAATTATCTTTATGAGGGAGTTCGTTAATCGATTTCGAAAAATACAAAGTGTTATTCCATTCCCATGTCAAATGTAAGTCCGATATCTCCATGTTTACTGAAAATAGACCGTTTTGAATCATACAAAAAATCAAAATCCCATAAAAAAAACACAAACCCATACATCCAAACGTTTTAAACTCATAGTGTCATGCATCCGCGATCATGGAAATCAGGGACGTCAGGGAAATATCATGAAACTTTACGAGTGTGGAAAAATCATGGCATTTTTCGGTCCATGAGGGAAATTTTTACAATGTTTCTTTTCAAGAAACCTTTCGGCCAGCATTTTGAAAAAATAAAAAATCATTTTTTTTTTCCTCATTTCATTATTAAGATTTTTAAAACAATTGAATGAGCAATATTGAAATTCACGGTATTTACTTTGAAATATGAAGTATCAGCATCTATCTAAAACTGGTTGTTCATCGTCATTGACTCTCTTCGCTGTTGAGAGTTACGAATACATAAGGACCTCGATTTAATTCACAGCGGCGGGACCGGCTCCCGCTCACACTCACGAAAATAGATAATAAATAAGTTTTATTTCATGCCAATTTTCGACTAATTTTGTCTCTCATATGCATCCTTGAATGGTTTGAAGTAGTCATGGAAAAATCATGGACATTTTTTAGGGACTTTCGTTGGACACTATGAGACTATTTTAAGTACTCTGACATTAAAATTTCGATTTTTTTAACAGAATCTGCTTCGTCTATGGGAAGACAATAAGTCTAATCCTATCCGATCTTCGGTTTTGCGTTTCAGATATAGTAGCTAGACTAGCGCAATCTTCGTCCGAGTCGGATTTCGATACAACCGGAAACGTGATGATTGATGTACCTCTGATAGCTCAAGACTGCGAGATCGATTTTAATGATCATTTGCGAGCATTCCAAGATACTGCGCCGAGGCACATCAAGAATCGAAAGATGAGGCGACAGAAGCGAAAAGTTAAAAAGGATCGAGCCGAAGGTGAGGCTGCGGAATATCAACGATATAAAGATCCCCGTAGAATCAACAACTCAATACCGGTCTCTTTCAGAACCACGGATCAACGAGGTCTTGGCCATCGGAAAGGTGAAGCTGTGGGATGCGAGTAAATCGGGAGATAGCGAAGTGTTCTCCACTGTGTGGGACACGTTCATCGAGGAGATCAAGAGATGCGCCCAGTTGAAGAACGAGGTGAATCAGGATGAAGAAACGAACGCCGACAAAGCTGCTCCTCTGCGAATGGGCGACGTTTCCAAAGTCATTAACGAATCCAACGAGGACGGCAATACGATGCTGCATTTAGCCGCGATCGGTGGACACTTGCGACTCGTCTGGTGAGTCTCGACTGGTGAATCGTCCACTTCATTTTTATCTCGATTCCTAACGAAATCTATGCTTCAGGGCTCTCCTGGAATACGGCTCGGATCCTTGCAACAAAAATAAAAAGCTACAGACTCCTTACGCCGCTACCTCCGACAAGGAAACGAGAATCACGTTCCGACGTTTCATGGGCAACAATCCCAATAAATTCGACTATAACAAGGTACAGTACACGACCGCGTAAGTAGCATGTTTGGGAACTAAGCAAATAAGGCACGATCAGATAAGTTGGATTCCCCACTACCTGCTCTCCCTTCCCGTACAAAAACTTGAGGAAGGAACGATTTGATAGGCAGGTAAAAAAATGGAAGGGGTATTTCGTCTCTCGGCCATGAAGGTAGACGGTCTCCCGGAAAAGGTCGATCCAACTTATTCGTACCCAGTTTCCACCGTGAGTGAGATCGGGCCGAGATTTACTCTGAAGTAGTGGAAAAATTCTAGTAGACGCAAAATTCACTAATGGGTTTGCCTGTTGACTAGGCAGTTTAGAATTAACTAGAAATTTGCCACTAGTTCAGACTTGTTTCAGTTCGGTCTCACTCACGGTGGAAACTCGGTATTGGTCGGTGAAACTTATCTGTATGCAACACTTACGCAGTGGTCTAGTCTATTTCGAAACGTCAGTGGATTTGATAAAGGACGATGAAAAAGCGGTTATTTTTTTTCAGTCGCAGATTCCCGGACCACTCACTGCCGAAATGGAGCAGGAGGAAGTGGAAAAGAAGAAACTGCAGAAGAGGGCGAAACGGGAGCGCGAGAAGATAAAGAAGAAGGAGTTCGAGGTGAAGAGGAAAGAGGAAGAGTCGCGACAGAGGTTTCTCAGTCTGAGCGATCGGGAAAAGGTGAGCTTCGGGGGTACTCCAAGTTCTGACCTTGAAACTTTTTGACATCATTGTTCAATTTTCAGAGAGCTCTCGCCGCGGAACAGCGTTTGCAGCAACAAGGCGTCGTTGTCGTCGTCAGGTGCTTTCAGTGCGGCGCCGAAATGGGCGGACTGGTGCCGTTCGAGTACAATGCCAATCGTTTCTGCTCAATGCCCTGCCTCAAGGAGCATCGCCTTCACCACAAATTTATTCTCTGATGCTACGGTTTTCGTAATCCGTCGAAGAACTCGTCGTGACCCTGAGACAACGTTTTTACAATTAATTGAACATTGTTTCTCGTACATGATAGATATGCAGAAAAAACTTTTACGTAGGGTAAAATGTATTTATTTGCACGCCATTGACGAAGATTTTTTTTTCTTTTTCTATCGCGAGTATGTTGTATGCGCACCCGTAAGTTGTTGTATTTTTTGTTTTTCTATCGCGAGTATGTTGTATGCGCACCCGTCTATTGACGATGCGTCACCCAACCGATATCGCGGCCCCGTTTCCGGCGCTAAGCGACCGGAGGCGAAAGCGATTTTAATCAAACCCCCCCTCCCCAATAGAAGAACGAAAGATGTAAGCAGGACTTGAATCATGAACTTCGGAGTGTTTGGTGCGATCGATCGCCCTACGTTTAACTGAATGCACAAAGATATTGATAATAAACGAAAATGCAAATGCCGAACCGTACAGTTGAATCCAATGTTTTTCTTTCGCCCAGACCGAGATCGTAGGCTGTCGGGTTGATTCATCATTTGCAACAACAGGTACATCCTTTCCTTTAGACACGTTTTAAATTGAAACACTTGCCTTACACGGCCGCACACGAGATTTGGGCAGGTAAACCCATCGGTCCGAAGTTGCCTGCGCATTTTTGAAATATCGCCCCCGGATGATTTCGATAAGTATCGAAGAGTGTCGCGACAACATTCATATATTACGTGGTGAATTGTGGTTACGAGCCAGCGTTTAGTGCGTGTACACAGAGGTACGCGTATATCTCAGGCAGGACGACGAGTATAGTTTGCCCAGTGATGTGGACATCAACGTTACAAATTAGATAACCCGCTCTCGTCCGTCATGTGTCTTAAACGTATAACGAATTGAAAAAAAAAAAAAAAAAAAAATTATCGGATAGGTCAAGAGCACTCAGCTCGTCCGAGTGAACACCTGAATACGGCGGAATATCGGAAGGATTATTTTTTCCATTGTTTTCCGAGAACGAAAACGCTTAACCGTTAAACAAATGGCATATCGACCGTTAAGGCAGGAATACCTGCAGATGCCCGTCGTCACACGGGCATACACTACGGCCTGTGTCATCACTACAATTGCCGTGGTTCGTATTGTTTCTGCATTTATCGATGATTATTAAAACAACGACCTTGCCGTTATTAAAGTCCGAGTTTTTTTATGTGTATCTTTCAGCAACTCGATCTCGTCACCCCTTTTCAACTCTACTTCAATCCTATTTTAATAATGAAGCAGTACCAGGTGAGTTTGACACCGGAACATTCTCCTGCAAGGGGGAGAGATTGTTTTTTCTTTTTCAGTTAATTTTAGTGTCTTTTATTTTCAGCTCTGGCGACTAATCACAACGTTTCTTTACTTCGGAACCGTAGGCTTCAATTTCTTCTTCAACATGATATTCACCTACAGATATTGTAGAATGTTGGAGGAAGGTCCATTCCGCGGACGAACAGCGGACTTCGTCATGATGTTTATATTCGGAGGCGTCTGCATGATTGTATCCTTTCATGGCGATCAAGACCACTTTTTGTTGTGACCATCAAGATATCTGCATTAGACTAATGAAATGATCGAGTGGAGAGTTTGTAGACCTATAGACATCGGCATTGCAGTTTGACAGACAAATTCAAACCTGGATTAATCAATTACTGAATAAGAGTATGCCACATGAGGCATTCTCTGTCAACTCAGCCACTTTTTTTTCAATGCTCTCAGATCTATCCCATAATTGGCCAAATTTTAGTATCATCTGAAAGTACTTTGGATAAAGAGAACTCTTTTGTCGTTAGATTTTTTGGCCTGGTTTATCCCTTTCAAGATATATGAATTTGAAACAAAAACCTATCTCCCTAAGCGGATGGATTAAAAAATCTAAAAAAAAAACCCAAAGGCTACTTTCAAGTGAAGCTAAAATGTGGTCAATTAAGGGGTAGATCTGAAAGGGTTGAAAAAAAAGTGGCTGCGTTGACAGGGAATGCCTCATATATTCTCTCATTCGAATCATTCTCTTATAAGCAATGCAGGACTGTTGCGCTAAATTTCATGAAGTTACAATGGTTGTGTTTTGCATTGCATAAACCGTATGCAAAAAAGTTCACTCGGGGAATAATATTCTACCAGTGAACAATTTTCTCTTCTTCCTAAAGCAATGCATTGACAAAGACTTGCCAAAGATGAAATTTCATGGCGTGCGGATAACTTCAGGGTCATTTTTCATTACTTTTTCTAAACTCGAAGATTCGTCTATGAACAAGGCATGGAATTTACGGGGCATTCCATGTCAGATCAAAAGGACCCTTTTACATCAAGCTGAAAGTCCGTGATATTGTAGTATTATACAGTGGCAGTACCTGAAATTTTTGTCAGATTTTTATATATTTATTTATTTTTATTTATATCATGTAAAAAATGGTTCAACGCCTGCAGAAATTGAACGCAATCTCAACCCATTTTGAAATTTACACATGTTTCACACTAAGAAAAGAACATTCTGTGAATTTTTTTATTTCATAAATACAGACACGGCATTTTTTAGCAAAATGCAGTGTCAGACATGCTGAAAAATTTTTAAAAATTGGAATTTTGTTTTTTTTTTAACTTTCTTTAAGTTAAGTTGGAAGATTAAAAAAAAAAGTGTACGACGATAGCTCATCAAAAATAGCATCTTTTTTGTAGACGAAGTTTTTTTTTGTACGACCAAAAGTTTCAGGGATATGGGAATTGTTACGCCTAACTGCTCACTTGAAAACGGGAGTCCATAAAAATGTGAAACAATTCCAGGTACTCACACTATATAATACTACAACGTCACGAACTTTCAACTTGATCTAAGAGAGCCAGGGTTTTCGATTTTGTGGAGCTATGTATCCCATATGTGGAGCTAATTTATACGCAGTAATTTCCTGAAGGGTAGATAGATATTTGCATTCTTCGTTAACCTGTTGTTCCTGGGACACGCTTTTACGTTAATGCTTGTCTACGTGTGGTCCAGAAGAACACCTTTCGTGAGGATGAACTTCTTTGGGCTGCTCAACTTTCACGTAAGTTTTTTCACCTGCCATAACGCGCAAATAATTACATTGTTAATAAAATGAATTTATAACAAATTTGCAGGCCCCTTTACTACCGTGGGTACTGCTGGGATTTTCCGTTCTCCTCGGCAACGCGATTTGGGTCGACCTGATAGGCATGGCCGTTGGGCACATGTATTATTTCGCCGAGGATGTGTTTCCTCAACAGAGAGGAGGTTTTCGAATTCTCAAGACTCCTCAAATACTGTGAGACCCTTTTTAGTGTTTGTTTTTTTTTTTTTGCCAATTTCTAGTTACATTTTTAAACGTTTTAATAACGATTGTTGGACAGTAAAACGTTATTCGACGAGCATCCGGAGGACACCGACTACACACCGCTGCCGGAGGATAGGCCCGGACGCTTCGTATTCGGTCAGGGTGCCGATCTCCAGTGAATAAGTGTCCCTCAATCTGATTATTATTATTTTTATTTCTTTTTCATACTTTCGTGCATTTATCGATGCTTGTCCGTTTATCCGGAGCGTGTGCGCCTGTGTCAAATGAATTTTTAATGTCGCGCACATCCCCTCCCCCTCTAGGGTATCCAAAGAATATTCAAATTGACGTTTGAGATTTCGCGATAAAAAGGGCGTCATTATAGGTAATTCAATTTTTTACCGATAAAAAAAAACACACACACACGCGCGCGCGCGCGCGCGCTTTCCTTTTTCCAATTTTAAGAAAGTCGTGTGATGCGTCAACCGTAGCGGGTGTGTATAATTGGGGAGAGAAAAAAAAAAGTAATCGAGCGAGTGATTTTTTTCCGAGCGTATCGTTTCGACGTTAGAATAAATGCCGTTTGCAGGGTTTTTTGCTTACTTCCAAATTCGATCGCGACCGCTGACTCGATAGATCATGGTATCCTCGCTCGAAATTGTACAAATATAATATATATACATATATATATATATATGTATATCATAATTTTTATTGTTGTTAACTATTGTATGGTTTTTTTCCTTTGATATGCATATAGAAAAAAGAAAGGTGGAAAGGGCATCGGCACGGGCCGTTGTCGTTATGAGGCTGTACAAACTAATCGTAAAACACGGAATAAATGATGAAACCATTTATTGCCTTGTCCTTTGCTTCGTCTTTTCGTATTCTTTTTTTTCATAATATAATAAATGATTATCGTGTAGTGTTTCGTTTTTTTTTTTTTTTTAAACAATGATGTGTAACTAGATACATATATGCAATGAGACATGGATTATAATACAATGAAGGGCCGGACTGGGGTCTGTGGGAGGGGGGACTATCGTACACATCTTCTTCCGCTCAATTACTCATTTATTATATTGCCACAGTCGCCAATAGCACCGTTATGTCATCCGGCTTACCACCTGTGAACGAAGAGATCGTTAAAAAAATGATCTAACACAACCGACGATTTAAATTGACGAAATTATCGGTCTCGCATAACGGAAAAATTAAGTTCTAAAAAATCCGACGAAGCCGATTACCTATGGCATCGATCCCGTTCTGCTGGGCGCTTTGGGCAAAGGGTGACATGAAAGCTCCATCGAATGCGAGGCTCCGCGCCATCCACGCTATAGAATTGGCTACCCCTTGGATCTTCGTGGGATCCCTCTCGCCCTCGATCTTTCGCATTTCCGTGACTAGCAACTGATCGGGCACGTTGTCGAAGACTCCGTCCGTCGCGAGAAGAATTACGTCGCCGTCCTCGACGTCGAAGCTCGACGTGTCCGCCGAGTCGGGACTGCGGCCGAATTTAATCGAACGTTTTTATTATCATGACGACACAATCGTGGTAATATTTAATTACGGCGAGAGAAAGAATGAATAATTATTATACCTATCGCTAAGTACCAATCCAGAGTGACCCGGAGGTGGCAATGACAATTGAAAGGGTGTGTTGAAGTAGTGCTGTTGCTCCGACGAACGATGCACGACTTGACCCTTTCGCACTATGACGAAACCGCTGTCGCCGATGTTGGCCGCGTAAATGCTGCTCGTCTCTTTGTTGAGAACGATAACGCAAGCGGTGCTGCTGCCTGTGTTTCAAATTCAAAAACATTCGATTTAGTCGATCAAGTTCGACGAGAGTTTTCGATTAATTCGACCTTTCACCTAAGATCGGTTGTTTGTTTTCCAACAGTTCGTAGTAACTTCGAGCGAGGAGGCCAGCCGGTTCGGAGGGTGTGAACCTGCCCATTGATACTAGTCTTTCGCATGTTCTCATTAGAAAACTCGAGAATTCGCCGGGATCGATGCCGTAGTGTCGCCAGCCACCGACACCGTCCGCGACGCCTGTAAGCAAACAGAAAGAATCGTTTATTTTTTTTTTTATTTCTCTATTCACTCTCTGGGATAGATGTAAACTTCGTTGAACTCGTGACGACGCGACGCGGGTATTGAGGGATCGAATTTTACGTGGATAATCCAAAAATAAAAGGCAAAATCGAGATCCCGTGGTTGTTTTGGCGACTCGCCAATTTTTGCACAACCCGTGATCATCGACGTTATGCCACATCCCTCTTTAAATACTAAAGATCGTCGCGTCGTTTTATAACAATAGCCAACGAACAGTGTAGGTTTCAATGAGAGCTGGGCAAATACGTTATGTACTTGAAGTACATATTGAAGTATCATGTACTGAGTCTTTGTCCAGTACTCAGAAGCTCAGCAACTTAGTTCGGTCAGTACTCAGTACGTCGGTACTTCAAGTACTCGATACTGCAATACCAACATCAAATAGTTGAAACTTGAACACGTACTTCGAGTACTCTATACTGCAATTGGAACTTCAAATACTCGAAATTTTCATACGAACTTGAAGTACTCGAAACTTCGATACGTACTGTAAGTACTTGATACTTCAACACGGACTTCGAGTACTCGAAATTCAATGCGCACTTCAAGAACGCGGTACTTCATCAATGCGTACTTTAAGTACTCGATACTTTAATGCGAACTTGAAGTACTCGATACTTCAATATGTACTTCATGTACTCGATACTTCAATATGTACTTCAAGTGCTTAGGGTATATGCCTAGCTCTAGTTTCAACAAAATCGTAAATTTTTGTTCGTTTCCATTATAGGGCGTCGTAGAAGCGCTTGATGCTCCCGTGATCCGTTTTATACGCAACGCTAGACAACAACACTACCGAACGGTACAAAGATCCAAGTCGCGTCGGATCAGCTGTTTATCGAGATGCAGCAGCTCGGAACGAATAATCGAGTACCGAACGATACCAAAGACGGGTGGAGGGGAGGGTAGAGGAGGGGGGGGGGGCCGTTGTCGAGGATCCGATTGATACAATGGCCCAGCGAACTAACGAGGCGCAAAGTGATGATTACTTACCGATTACTTCGACAGCCTTGAATTTAGCACTGAACCACGCGTCGTCGCCGAACTGTCCCTTTCGGATGCGTCCCCGATTGAAATCCTTAGGAAATCCGCACACCGCCGACACGAAGGACGCTTCGCATCGCTTGCTCGTGCTCGTGTCGGTGCACGCGGTTGTGTTGTACGACGAGGAGAAACCGTTCCATAATGCCCGTGACAGAAGCCTGCCAGTCCAGTAAATTGATTGCATCGTTCGCCGGAGCCCAAACCTCACATACTCGATTCCATCTTTGCCCTCTTTCACGTTATCGCGTTTAACAGCTCCGTTCGTCACTGTCGTTGACTGTCTAAGCTTTCCACCAGTTTCTTCGACTTTGAGATATATTTTTGATTTTTTTTAAAATTTACTTGCAGGTCTCAAAATGTTTATGTTGTCACGCGTTATCCGGATGGGGTTGGACTGACACAGACGGGGGACACATGCCAAAAGGAGCACGGGGTCCCTCTCTCTCTCTGCCTATGCTAGTTTCCACCAGTTTTGAGCTTAAGAGAGAAAAACACACGGATCGAACGAGACTCACGCAACGCCACTGCCGAAGGTGCCGTTCCCTCCGTCTAATCCGACAATAATAATAATGACACAGAATCCAACACTGCTCTCGAGATAGAGCGACGCTGAGTCTGAGTCTCGAACGGTCGATCACTCGACATCACTCACATCGTCTCCTCTATTTTATTAGTGGTGATATGTTAGAAAAAAAAAAAAGATCCATTTCATTAATAACCATCGACAGGATCTTTGTATGATTTTTGTCCAATCCTTGGCGCTCGAACGGTGGATCATTAGGCAACTAACTTGCGTCCAGTCGCGACGTTCCTATTGGGCAAGTTTCTCAGCGACTTCGATAGAGCATCCTATTCGAAACTGCCGAACGCTAGATGTCGCGAGGTGACTTTTTCGTAGTGCGTACTAACCTATCGCGTGTGGATTCTCCGCGGTTGCATCGCGCGAGGACTGTAGCAAACTCGAGATCTGGCCGCAGTAGCGGTCGGTTAGTGGAGGTTGGTAAGTTGTGCACGTGTCAGACAATTAGAAAAAAAGATCTCGTGTGGGGCCCCCCTGCCAGAAGGAACACGGCTCCCACCGTCGGTAAGTATCGTACTGGAAAAAAAAAGTGTTGAAAAAAAATCGGCCGAGTCCGCAGTCGCAGTCGCGTTCGTTTCGGGCCCCGCGCAACATCCGTCGTTGCTATCGTGATACGTTGTTTCATCCGCAGGAATAGCGCTTTTTCCGCGTACAGTAGCGGCCATAGACTACCGTTGAGAGTAAACAAAGGAAAAGAAAAACAAAAAGCATACGAAACGGAGATAGGGAAAAAGTCACATGGTGGAAAGGAGGAGAACGCGCGTGTAAAAACTCACTACTACCCTTGCAACATTCCCGCCGCGGGATTCGATCGAGAACTGGTTCTTCGCTCGAGAGTTCAAGGTGAGCATTGACCAAGAAAACCGCATCGATCGTCGATCCGTCGGTTGTGCAGGTTTTTTTTTATACCTGTCGCTTAGAAATCGGGGAAAGTTTTATACGGAACGATGAGGGCCGAGGAGAGGGGGGAGCGGTCAGCTGATGATTCGAACAATGTAAATCAATTTTCTAAGTCTCGCACCGTTGGAAATGAATTATTTGTCATTCCTATTCGGCCATGTCGCGTCGGTATGAATAATTCATCGGGGATAGGATCAAGGTTCAAGGCAGCCACCGATATACCGGCGACTACAGAATTTATATCGTCCGTATGTCTCCTCGCCACCCGTATCGTCGCTCCTTGTCGCTAGATCTCAATAGCCGTATCGGTGATACGAGCCACCCTCTTTAAGGCGAGTGGACGATGCGACACGTGTATTTCCTCAACTGTATCATCGAGACAGTAACGCGACAACAAGGCTAACGATAAGATTGACAGCCGAGGAAGAAATAACAAGGTAGCTTGCAATTTTTTTTTTTTTTATCAGCACGTAACAGAGTCGTATACTTGCCACCTTAGATTTGCGGTCGAAGAATAATCGTTATCGTAAAGCGATAACGTCGCCGATACAACGAACCCGTATAATTCTCGACTATTCTGTTATGCGTGTACTTTATGTTGCATATAATTTTTTTTTCCCCATTGTAGATGACAACGGTTAACAATTGAAGTGCCCACTCTTAAGTCAGCTCGATGTATAGAGACCGGGTGAGGTCGAATTATTTGATGAACAACGAGCAAAGTAGAATTGTGCGCATGTGTAGGTCATTCGAACGTTTACCATATCATGATCGGACGTCATCCGTTGAGAAATTGAAGAGACGAAGTGGGGAGGGTGGTGTGAAGTATCGTCGAGCGCATACAGATGACTCGCCAGTTTTTTTCACTATCGGTGGGATTCTTTTACGTTCCGTGTAAAACGCTCGGCGGAGCGGCGAGGGCGAACGGGCGCGTGTGAGGTGACGCAGCGAGACCCGCTGACGAGGAGGAAGCGACTACCCGTAGATTCCCCCCCCGTGGGCCCAGTTTAACTAACCGACAGTAGTGCGACTCGCTTCGTCAAGATAGCGTCGATCTCGCTCTCCGTCCCGGTAGCTATTTAATGTTTCGTCGAAAATTAGGGCGAAACTTGATAAAAAAAAATAAAAATAAATAAAACAACAACTGTCCACCTATTCCCTACGATCGGGTCTCGGCGCGTTGCAGGAGCACTAGCATGGATCTACCGGTGAGTAACCTTGCACCTGTGCAGTTTTCTGCCGATGAGGAAACTGGCACTTGTCGCTCGGACAATTCCGTTCGTTCCGCCGGTCTGTTTAGGGACGTAAGTCCAAGTATAAGTGTACTCGTTATCGCGCAATCGAGTGTGTTTTGTTTGTGTCAAGTTCTCATTCGATTATAACAAAACGTGTTTAGGATTGTATCACCTTGCGCAGACATCATCATTTCGGTACCTTGCAATTCCGTTCGGGACAAAAGTCCAATTACATGCGCCCGCTATTGCGCAATGGATTATGTCTTCATTTTATTTTTAATTTCTTTAATCGCCAATCCCCATTCGATTCTCACAAAACCGTTCACAATTGCGTCACCTTAACTGCACATTATCATCTTGGACTCGGAATCGGTTCTTTAAAATTTATTTTTGTTCCCCTCAATTAATTGAAACAATTAATGTGAGCGCAAAGTACATTCTCCGAGGACAAAAGTTTTTGTCGTGCGTATAAAAACATTTTTTTTTAATCTCACGGAACGGGATTGTGGTGTTTGGTTCAGCACTGAGCTCGTGAGCAGTACTTGGATGGGTGACCGCCGAACCGCGCACTGGCTGACTCGTCGAATCGCGGAACGGGCGGCAATTTTCTTGTAGATTGACGCTAATCCTTTAGGAACACCCATCTCTGAGGGGAAGCTGTCTGTGTATGGCCAGGTTTGCCGAAATTTCCGTGTGCCCTGCGAATGCGACACGACAATTCGGGGAGGGAAAGGTGGGATGTGTACAAGTGGAAGAACCCCGTACAGATGAAAAATATATTTAAGGCACTACCCGTAGCAGACTCAGCCACTTTCGACACCATCTTCAAAACCTTCATGGTGGTTTTTTGTTTCAAAAGTTTACGAAGCATTTTCTCAAAACCACTACGCAAACTACAGCTCTGTAATACGCGTATTAAAAGGTGGTTTCAACGGCGGAATTACGGAATATACCACTAGTTACATAATTTTCTTTTTACGGCGGTTAGCATGTACCGAAAAAAAAAGTTTAGTGATAGTGAAAAAAATTGGTTTCAATTATCATCATTGAATTATACCAATTTAAGATATTGTATTAACCCCTCCACTGTCATGTGGAAACAAAACATTTTGTGCCAAAAATGTGTTGGAAAAAAAGGTTTTAAAACCGCATGAAAATTTTATTATAAAAGTTTTTGGAGCCGCTTTATCCGAATCTGATAACAGATTTTAGAAATGCACAATGGCTTATCAAAATTTGGAAAAATGTTGGAATTCTATAAAAATTGGTATTTTATATTGTTTTTGATGTCGGCGAATCCGAATTAAATGTCTAATGAAGTGAATCGAAGTTCGAAAAAATATAAAAAAAGGAAAATTGGTATCTTACCATTCTTTAATTATTTATGTTGATATTAGATTCGGACTCGGCGACGGCAAAAACGACAGGATGCCTGTTTTTTATTGAAATTCAAATATTTTTATATTTGGCAAATTTGACTTCAGATTCGGATTCAGCAATATCAAAAACCTTAACATAAAAATCCAAGGAATGATTAGATTGTAATAGTATAAATATGTTTTTTTTTTCAAGATGCCTCATTATCACTATAGCGGTTATGAAGCAAAAGTGGCACGACTTCTTTTACCCCTATAGAGGCGCCTCACAATGAAGGGGTTAAGTCGCATTTCGGAGAAAGAAAAACCTAACGACCTAAAATTGGGTTCGAACCCACTAGCTTACGTATGTCTTTCACTTGGAACCCTAACGCTGTGCTACCGCCCATTATGTGAATTTTTCTCATTCCTAACAAGATTTGAACGTAGCAAAAGTGTTCTTATCTGATATGAACGGACAATGAATATTTTAATCACTTGTTATTTGTTTATTGAAATTAGTACTGAAAAGAAAAGGTATTATGTCTAATGAAAAGGTATATGAGTCATACGCAAAGTTTCTTTTTATTAGCATTTAATTTTACATCTAATTTACATAAATAAATGCTAATAAAAAGAAACTTTACATTGAATTCATATAAAGTACCTTTTCTTTCCGGTAATCATTTCATCAGATATATAAATAATCGATGTGGCTATTCGCACCCTTTCGTATATCGTGTGTCGTGTGTCGTGTGTCGTATATCGAGCGTGTTGTGTTTCACTATTGATTAGTTTCAATTAAGCATAACATTTTTCGTGTGTCGTGTGTCGTGTGTCGAGCATTTTGTGTCTCGCACCATTTATTAGTTCCAATGAAGCATAACATTTTTCGTGTATCGTGTGTCGTGTATTGAGCGGGTTGTGTTTCACCATTGATTAGTTCCAATTAAGCATAACATTTTTCGTGTGTCGTGTGTCGTGCATGTTGTGTCTCGCCATTTTATATTCCTGTTGAGAATACAATTTTTCGTGTATCGTGCTGTCGTGCGACGCATAACGATTTTCGTGTATCGTGTGCGTGCGTGCTTTTATCAGTTCGTATTAAGGCAGTGTGAAATTATTCCGTCACTATCAAACACCTGAGTTTCGGCATTCTTGAAAAAGTCCATTACAATACAGGTTTTGATACCGTCCGTGTAATTTCACATTGCCTTAATGTGAACTAATAAAAGGTGAGACACAACACGGACGCCGCACGACGTACGATACACGAAAAATTGTACGTTCAACAGGAATATAAAATGGTGAGACACAACACGCACGACACACGACACACGAAAAATGTTATGATTAATTGGAACTAATCAATAGTGAGGCACAACACGCTCGACACACGAAAAACGTTATGCTTAATTGGAACTAATAAATGGTGCGAGACACAAGACGCTCGACACGTGAAAAATGTTATGCTTAATTGGAACTAATCAATAGTGAAACACAACATGCTCGATATACGATATACGACACACGACACACGAAAAATATCATGCTTAATTGCAAGTAATAAGTAGTGAAACACAACTCACTCAACACACGACACACGACACACGAATAATGTCATGCTTAATCGAAACTAATAAATTGTGAAACACAACACGCTCAACACAGGACACAGGACACACGACACACGACACACGATAAATGCTATGCCACAGTACGACCAGGAAGGCGCAACGTACGACACACGAAAAAGCTTCAACATACGGCGCACGACAGACGACACACGACATACGACACACGAAAGGGTGCGAATAGCCACATCGATAAATAAAATGTTCAGTGTCCATTCACTTCAGATGAGAAAACTTTTGCTACGATAAAATCTTACGAGGAATGAGAATAACTCAATGATAGGCGGTAGCGTGACTTTAAGGTCCCAGGCTAGCATGGGAAAGGTCCCGGATTCGAGACCCAACTTTAGGTCATTAGCTTTATCTATTTACCCGAAATCCGTAATACAGTAATGTATCCTAAATTTATATAATTCATTATTGTAATTCAAATCAATTTTTCCTAATATTTCCCTAAATCTTTTTTTTCGATATTTACTAACCACCGTGAAAAGAAATTTGGGTGACCGGTGGGTTGTCACCAACGAAACCACCATTTAAAACAAATATCGTATAGCGGTGGTTTACGAAGTGATTCCGACAAAATCCTTATCTAAACTTTTTGCACAAAACCGCCGTGGTGAAAACCACCGTGAAAACATGGCGATTTTCTATCTAATGACCGGGTTGTTAAGGTTGTTGTTTCGTTTCAACGAACAACAACGACCGTAATCACTTGTCATTAACAAATATGTGAAGATCTTTAAAAACTATCCCGTCAATAGATAGAAAAATGTTATAATTAAGATTTTTATACCATCGAGAAGTATTTGCAATGTTATCTCACTTTTCTCGAACTTATGCGAAATGAATACCAAGCGACAGAACTACCTTAACAAAGAAAATAAATTTAATAAATGAAAAATCTCGCAACAGGCTCGTCGTCCGGGTATCCGGACAACGAGTCGCAAAACTTCCGCAATATTAATCGTCACGTTGCCATTCGAGAAGTTGCAAGTCAGGTTGACCTGTGCCGTACGATGGAATTAAGCCGCACACATTTGATGTAGATGCATTGCATCGAGACACGAAGGAAAAATAGCGCGTCCGAAACGCTCCTTCGTCTTGTTGTTTCGTATTGAGGCTGATTAATGTGTGCTGTTATTATTATTATCGCGTTGATGTCGACACGCGTGCTGAATTAGATGAGAAACAAATTTTGAAGAAAACAAGATCGTTAATATATTATGTTGTACACCCACGACAGACGGCAGACGCATCCCAGCCACAGGCGATCAGAATGGCGAGTCCCTCACCGGTTCTCGAAGATGAAGCGGCCAATGTGCAGATCGAGGAGTCGTACATGTACTTCAGCACCCTCGACATTGTACTCTTGTTGGGCCTGTTGGTCGTAGCTGCGTGGGTGCTGATGCGCCGCAACAAGCAGGAGGAATACACACCTTCGACGAAATCTTACCAGATTCAGTGAGTCATAATAACAACAGTAAACTCGTGCCGAATGACGTCTGTAAGAAAAAAATAAAATAAAATGCCAACTTCGCGCGATTTACAGGCCCACCTCGTACACCGCGGTGACACCGTCGGAAAATTCGTTCGTGAAAAAATTGAAGACGTCGGGACGTAGCTTGGTGGTTTTTTACGGAAGCCAGACGGGAACGGGCGAGGAATTCGCCGGTCGTCTCGCCAAGGAAGGTATACGCTATCAGATGAAGGGCATGGTCGCCGACCCCGAAGAATGCGATATGGTCGGTATACTCGCTGAAATTCCGACCCTCACTTGATTTTATCTTCTAATTCTTTGTTTTTTTTCCACAGGAGGAACTGATTAATTTGAAAACTATACCGAACAGCATGGCGGTGTTTTGTCTGGCCACCTACGGCGAGGGGGACCCTACTGACAATGCAATGGAATTCGTAGACTGGCTGAAGAACGGCGAGGGCGACCTTACAGGATTGAATTATGCGGTAACTAACGAGGCTGTCGGGTGTGGAAAAAAATGTTGATAAAAAAAAATCTGGTGCCGTTGCTACACTGTAGTCACGTAGCAAAAAAACAACAAAAAAAAAACGCAATTATGGCTTCTTGTGCAACGGCGTGTGCGGTGCGGTGCCCGCCGCAGCGAGCGAGCGGGCAGGAGGAAGCTCGGGCTAGTTCGGCTCCGCTCGGCGAGACTCGGTCGCGATGAGTATAATCGCGCCGATAGGGAGAGCGAGGATAGGGACGGAGCCTCCGACTCTCTCTCTCTCTGACTCGAGGCTCTTTTCGACGGACGACTCTCGGTGGATGGTTCGTGGTGGCCCTCTGCACGCGTGGCTGATCGTCCGTTCCGACTGCGTTATTGCTCCTTAAATACACGATACTTATTTGGAAGACGTGCACCGTCGTCCATACTAAATCACACTTATTCGCACACTCGATGACGTAAATTTTATCGTTACGTAAGACACTGTCGCGCCTGTGCTGCGCGTCAAGAGCACATGCCCGACGAAGATTATAACGAACGGAGCGAACTTTGAACGTTGCGCCGATTATTTAACTCGCGATGCGAGCTGCTCGCAGAAAATAATACAATTTTTACCGACAAATGCGATTGTTCGAGGAAAATGGGTCATTTTAATGATTAAAAAGGACGATACAGCGTCGCGATGAATGTTACACTGAGGAGCTTGAGAAGAGTCGCGTTCGAAAAACTGGCGCGAAAATTCGATCGCCTTACCGCACGGCGCTTGAACGCATCAGGAGCGAAGAAAAATATTTCGGTAGATGGTTTCTTGCAAAAAAAAACAAAAATAATAATTCTGTATGCTTATCAGTTGCACGTCTAGAGTACGGTTACACTAGGTCTATATATAACACATATACATACGTCAAGTATATAACACAATGGTAGCCTCAATTCGTTGGGAATAATACATTAATGTATTTATTGCAGGTATTCGGACTTGGTAACAAGACGTACGAACATTACAATGAAGTGGCCATATATGTCGACCACAGGCTCGAGCAGCTCGGAGCGACCCGCGTCTTCGAGCTCGGACTCGGCGACGACGATGCAAAGTAAGTTCGACGGATGATGGAGCCATCGGAATTCATTTTTTAATAATATCTAATGATAATTGTTTGTTAAAAAAAAATCCCAAAAGCATCGAGGACGATTTCATAACGTGGAAGGATAAATTCTGGCCATCCGTCTGCGATTTCTTCGGAATCGAGGGAGCCGGAGAGGATGTCAGCATTCGGCAGTACAAACTCACGGAACATCTCGATATGCCCGCCGAGCGCATCTACACCGGTGAAATCGCTCGTCTCCATTCGTTCAAGAATCCGAGACCGTGAGTTTTCACAGATTGATTTTTTACTTACATATTTAAATTTATTTAATTTAAATTTATTTCATTCAATTTTTTAATTTAATCCTATGGTTTTCTTCTCTTAGGCCGTACGATGCCAAGAACCCGTACTTGGCACCCGTGAAAGTTAATCGGGAGCTTCACGGACCGTCCTCCGAACGCTCCTGCATGCACATAGAGTTTGACATAGAGGATTCGAAGATGCGTTACGAGGCGGGCGATCATCTGGCCGTCTATCCGGTGAACAACAGCGCGTTGGTCGAAAAGATTGGCGAGATATGCGGCGCGGATCTCGACGCCGTCATCACGCTCACCAACACCGATGGTTCGTCCATTGCCGAAAAGCACACTCGAATTTTTTAAAAATATTATTTAAAACAAATATTTTATTTATGAATTTTTTTCTGTATTTTGCAGAGGAATCAACGAAGAAACATCCATTCCCCTGTCCCTGTTCGTACAGAACCGCCCTGACTAACTACATCGACATAACGGGCAATCCACGAACTCACGTTCTGAAAGAGTTGGCCGAATACGCGAGCGATCAAGCCGATAAGGACAAACTTAAGCTAATGGCGTCGACAACGGCCGAGGGCAAGGCTCTCTATCAGCAGTGGGTAGTCCAAGAGAACAGAAATATTGTACATATTCTCGAGGACATCGCGAGCCTGAAGCCGGCCTTGGATCATCTCTGCGAGATTCTTCCCCGTTTGCAGTGTCGTTACTACTCGATATCCTCGTCAGCGAAGGTGAAATGATTTAGTAAGATCGTTGACGTTAACCCGGCGACATAAAATTATAATCTCGCGTCTTTCAGCTATTCCCGACTTCGGTGCATATAACAGCAGTGGTCGTCGAGTACAAAACCCCGACTGGACGAACGATCAAGGGTGTGACGACGAGCTGGCTCAAGGAAAAGCATCCAACGGATCCGCCCAGTTACGTGCCCATATTCGTACGAAAATCCCAATTCCGATTGCCCACTCGGCCAGTGACGCCGATCATAATGGTCGGCCCGGGAACCGGCTTGGCTCCCTTCAGAGGATTCATTCAGGAGCGCGACTTCGCTCGAAAATCCGGCAAGGAAGTCGGCGATACGATTCTCTACTTCGGATGCCGAAAGCGCCAGGAGGACTACCTCTATCAGGACGAACTCGAGGAGTACGTGAAGAACGGTACTCTAAAACTGCACGTTGCCTTCAGTAGGGAGCAAGCGAACAAAGTTTACGTCACGCACCTGCTCGAAAAGAACAAGGACGAGATATGGGACGTTATCGGACCCAAGAACGGTCACGTTTATATCTGCGGGTAAATACAATTTACTTATTTATCATTTATTTATTTGTTTCGACGGAGAAAAAAGCCTTTTACAAAAAAGATATACGTTATAGTCTATTAAGGAGGGTCGAGCCCGAGCTACGTATATCACAAAGGTAGTAAAGTAAACGTCCCATTGACTGAACACGTCGGAGTGGCCGAACAAAGCGTGTGTGCAAGAGAGACGGAAACACAATTTTTACAGGACTGTTGCTTTACGAGTGTGGCCTTGGTACTTTTATCTTACACATTCAACGGTAGATCGTCACTCTTTGGCTTGTCGCCTTTTTGAACTCTCCCCGAGAACTTTCGAAGTTCAGCCCTTCTAGACTGTTCGCGACACGATGTTTATATTATAAATGTCGCATTGCGAAATAATATTTTTTAAATGCTGCTCTTAATGTTTTTTAGTGATGCGCGTAACATGGCTCGCGATGTTCACAACATTCTACTGAAGGTCGTCATGGAAAAAGGAAATATGTCGGAGTTGGAAGCTGTCGCCTATATAAAGAAAATGGACACACAGAAACGTTACTCCACCGACGTTTGGAGCTGAAGCTGCTCTCATTCGTCACCGCGTTCCCTCATCTTCTCGTCAGGTTTAAAACTAGTTTTCTTTAAACCAAACTTGTACTCGCACACCACGTTTATTTTGAATACTTGTCGCGTAGTATTCTACTGTGAGATTACGAGACGGGACGAGGATTGTGGAAGCGTAGTGGACTTAATTTTGGAGTGCTTCCGGGCATCGCGCGTTACTCTGACGACCGAATAATAATTTTAATAGGTAAAATCGTAATTTATTGGGCAATTATCGTTGCCGAGTAAATTTTTCGCCGCGACGCAATGTAATAAGATCAATTGACCGTTATTATTGGCACTGGATCACAGTAATAACGTGAATACGAGTACACGATAATGATAATCGATCGTGGCACGAAATTGCGGTAAATCGTTAGTTTTTTTTCGCGATTGTAACCGTACGCGCGTTCATGGCAAATAATCATCTTTAAGAAAAATCATTTTCTTCAAGTACTTGGCATCGAGACGCTACAGCATCTCTTGATATTCGATCTTCGGCCAAAAAAACAAAGCTCGATTTCGTGATTACAATATAATAAAGATTATTACCGTAGGGTATATATATATATATATATATATATATATATATATATATATATATATATATATATATATATATATATATATATATATATATATATGTATGTATGTATATATATATATATGTCTATTAATACCAACGTCGTTGGTAAGCACACGTGTAAAATATACACGTGCGATAATCGATACCTCCGTATGTACAGATATTTTTGATAATCTCTTTAACGAGCACCCCCAAAAAGCTGGGCGCGGGTTAGCGTCCACAGCTTTTTATTATATTGTTATATCAATCTATGTACATAATAATTTAATGACGCGCTGCTCGATAGAGATGTTTGAGTGTTAATATCGATAGTGCGTCAGTATGACAGTCGTAATAAAAAAAAACATTTCGAAAAATATGGAATTTGTACGAGCGTCGTAATCTTGCGTGCAACTTGCGACGAATACTGTTGCTGAACCGGAAGTGACGTCTCGGCCGGATGACGGTGGCGCCGTCCTCACAGTTTCCCACCGTCCTCCACCGTATTTACTCTCTCCGCGTGGCTCTATTGTGGTGTAAACAATGAATCGAATAACAAATGAAAATTTTAAGGAGATGTATCCACACGTCGAAAGAGCGTTGAGAAATGCGTCGTTTATAGCGATAGATGCCGAATTCAGTGGCTTGATAAGTGGCACTGGTGAGGAACCCTCGGGCCAGAGGTTAGATACGTCTTTGTTGTTGTTTTCTTTTTTACTTTCTGTACTGAGACTTTATAACGCATCCATTCCTTACGCATTGTTGCAGCCTATTCGACACGGCGGCCGAGCGTTACGGAAAATTGAGGAAGCAAATCGATCCTTTCATAGCCATACAATTTGGTCTGACCGCATTTGGTCACATTAATGGAGAAAACAAATACAGCGCGGAGTCGTTCGTTTTTTATCTGATTCCCAGAGATCTGCCGACTAGAAACAGAGTATTTTTGTTCCAGAGCTCCACTATAGATTTTCTGACCTCTTACAGTTTTGACTTTAATCAGGTACAAGGTTGAATTGTTTTTATTTTTGTCTTTCTATGTTCATTTATTTGTTTACAATCGGGCAATGTATCCTGTGTTTATGCTTTCGCCAGTTTGCCTGCAACGGCATTTCGTACTTGGACGAGGAGGACGAACGGAAGCTGCGCAGGAGCCTCAAAGATAACGTATCATTGTGGTTAGCGAGAGATTTCATTTCCATGAAAGTCGAAGAGGAAATAGACGACTGCTTCAAGAGAGTACAGAATTGGCTCGCCGATGCCTCTTGCACGGACAAAGTTTTGACTATGGAAATATCGAGCTTTCCTGTAGAGTATCTTCTGCACAAAGAGTTGCGTCACAGTTTCAAGGACGTATGGACGGAATCGTTGGGAAAGAGGATGGTGCGGTCGTGTGTCTAGTTTTTTTTTTTTTTTTCTTCGTAATACATAATTCGTATCTGCGATAAAATTTGCGCGCTCGATGGATGTAGAATATATTTTTTTTTTTTTTCGTCGAAGCTGTCGGTAATAAAGGTAACGGCGGACGTGCGAACCAGCTTGGAGGAGGAAAACAACGTCGCCGATAAATTGGACACCGAGCTGTTGGACTATTACATGGGCTTTTCAAAAGTCTTCAAGCTAATGACGAGTCTGAAGAAACCGATCGTCGGCCACAATCTCCTTCTCGATCTCATGTTTATGCACAAGCAATTTTTCACTCCCCTGCCGAGTGAGTTTCACAGCGGCGGCGAGTTTCGTTCCCCCGGGACGTACGATAAACTCTCTCGTGACTTATTGCAGGAAGATACGAGACATTCAAGGGCAACATCAATCGACTCTTTCCCCTCGTCTACGACACGAAATATCTGAGTTTCGAGCTGAAGAAGGTTTTGCAGAGAGGTCGGTGAATAAAATATTTCGTACCGAGAACAATAACTTTGTCCGATTAACGATTTTTTAAAATTATTTTCTCCTTCAGAGTCATGGAAATCGAACGTGCTCGGCAATTTGTACGTTTACTTCAAAGACGGACCGGGAAAACACTTGGTTCTGAATTCACCCCGCATCGAACCGCCGGGAAACAACGCTGTTGTCGGTAACGGTTAACAATCCACGTGTGTCAATTGAACTCTTAATTATCCAAACTGTTTTGCAGATCAAGAACGATTTCACGACGCCGGATGGGATTCTTACTGCACGGGTTACTGTTTCATACGAATGGCTCACATATACGCCGTTAAAAAATTGAGCAAGTCGGTCGATTATTATGAAACTTTGTATTACCATTTATCGGTAAACTGCAATTAATTTGTTTTTCGACACTTTTTATCGCAGCGAGGCAGATATGAGAGATTTGACTAATGCCGAGATCATGACGGGCGTGAGAGATCGGGTCAATCGAGTAAACTTGATCAGAGCAGATCTGTCCCATTTGGTAAGCGAAACAAGCCTCTAGACTATCTCCGTACCGGCAGAGGCGTCGCGAGACTAAAAACAATTGTCTCGTGTATTTTCATCAGCGATTGGACAATCCCGATCCACCCTCGACGAGGCCACGCTGGCTGCACGTGCGGACCACCACGAATGACATCACCACGCGCCAAGTACATTGTTTTTTATTTCCTTATTTTTTTTTTTAATTTCTTTAAGCTTTTGTTTAACGTCGCATGCACAGTTAAGGTTTTTAGCGACGGTTATTTCCTTATTGTTTCATAGATTCACAGAAATCGATCACAACTGGGCAAATACCCCGAGTACTTGAAGTACGTATTGAAGTATAAAGCTGATGTTATTGAGAACTGGTAGAACTCACTTTCAAGTACTGGGCAATGGCCAGTATTTTATACTCCAACAGGTACTTCGAGTACTTATCGTATTTGCCGAGCTCTGTTATCGATACAAGTTGCGCGAGTGTCGTCGATCTCTCGGACTAGAGTTGTTCTTTTCATGTCCGTAGATCGCTCAGGCCTTTTCCTGCTTCGGAGTCGTCGACGTCAAGAGGTACTCGGCGAAATGCCTTTTGGTTGCCGTCTCGAACCATGGAATGTAAGTATCGTCGAGTAGTACTCGTTTAAATCGATATAAAACGTCGGATCGTCGATCGAATGGTTTTTACATTATCTCTCGAATCTCGATTTGATACTGACTACATGAAAATAGTATTGGAGAGAGTGTTGAGAAAGAGAGCGAGCGAGGAGGCGGGGGTTTATGGCCAAAAATAAATCTATTACCGCGGGGTTAGTGACCACGAGGAGAACGTTTCCGCCGAGGCTCCTTCAGGCTCGCTCAATTTGTCCGTTTAACTCACTGTAGCGAGCTTCTATCCCGTAATTAAACGCTTCGTGGAATCATATTTCTATAATTAAAGAAGAAAAAAAAATCCGTTCAGCACGATAAAATGTGAATGTGCAGTGAGCCTTTGTCGACAAAACGAAAACAGAACGATTAAACGAGTACGCGCATTGGCACTGTAGTGTTGCCCACTGCATATTACCGAGAGCAAATTTTCCCCGCGATTGGCTACCTTCCAGACAATCGAGCCTGTACAACGCAATATTAAAACAAGAGTCGATGAATTTTATTTATAACTAGCAGGTTGTTGTAGCTCGGGCGCTTCGTGCTCTCGTTATCGACTATGGAACTTACAAACCGGAAATTTAGATTTCCGGAGGTTAAGGAAAGCGACGTCATGTCGGGAATGCGTACACTTCCAGTATGAAAAATCTTTTTTTTTTCGAGTGGTGTTCAGTGGAACTTGCACTTTATTGTTAAAGTAGATTGTTGTTGCAGACCGCGGGATATACTAAAGCGGTACGAAAAAGGTTTAGAGTTTCTGTTGATATATATTTCTGTTGACATAATCTGTTGATATACTCGACCAAAACGATGAAAGCTCGGTTGTTGCGCCGGAGCGCCGGCGCTTTGCGGCCTCGTTGCCGACTATGACTTTACAATCCGGAAATTTAGATTTCCGAACGTTTACCAAAAATGACGTTATAGCGGAAATACGTTACCTCCGGTGGAGAAATGAGGTTTTAAAACCGGAAGTCAAGTCATACCGGAAATACGTGACTTACAGCTTGGAAATCTTATTTCTTTCGAGTGGTATATCCAGTGGTCTTGTAGTTTATTATTAAGGAGGTCGTCTCGTTGCGTATTACAAAAGAGTGTGATTCATGTGCAATTCAAAGAGAATTTCGTCAACTTTCTGATCGAATAAAAATCTGAAAAAATTCAACCATACAGAAGATGCTAAGAAGACTACTTTTCCATAATAATAGTTCCAAAAAGTTATTAATAAATTAGTTAAGAAAATCATTGTTTAACGAATTAGTCGGTAAACTAGTTGTTTCTTCAGCCCAAATTTATTCGATAATTTTTTTGAATACGCACAAATTTTTTAATAATTTTTTCTAATATTCCCAAATTCGTGATTTTTGAAAAATGAAAAAATGATTTTTTTTTACTAATTTGTTAATAACTTTTTGCAATTATTATTATGGAAAATTAATCTTCTTAGCACCTTCTAAAAGGTTGATTTTCTTTCAGATTTTTATTCCGTTAGAAAGGCGTCGAAATTCGTTGTGAATTGCACGTGAATCGAACTCTTTGGTAATGCGCAACGAGACGACCTCCTTAAAGTAGATTGTTTGTTGCAGAGCGCGAAATATACTGAAGCGGTACGAAAAAGGTCTCGAATTTCGAGTTGTTCCGTACAATCCGTTGATACACTCGCCCAAAACGAAGGTTCTGCTCTGGTACGTCGATCGCATCCTTGATCACGGAACGACTGGTTAATTCTCGATTTTTTCATGTGTGTGTTTCAGGACCGGAAGTTTGATCGTCGCGGGTGCCGGTTTCTTCGCCTGGTTCGTAGGTCGCAACACTCTCGAATCGAAGCCTCTGGGATAACGCGACGAATTCCATCGACGAGCAATGCCTTGTCATTGTTGTTTCGTTATATATACATCTCATTTATTTTACAAACTCGCATGCGCTTATATCGATGACCTCATTTTATAGTATGAAATTTGTCGACGAACGATATCGCTCGTCGTTCTGCGTCGCGTCGCGTCAGGAAATAGAGGTAATGGATGCATATGACGGCATCCGACAAGGCAGACGGTCAGATAGACCGCAGACGGACGCACGAGGAGAATCTTTTGAAAATTTTCCTTGTCACTGTAGGTTGCGTGGCGATGGCTACGAACCGAATAGGCGGAGGTCTCCACCACGCGCCCAGAGATTCTAGACATTATTTGGCCGGGGTTCGGTATGCTAGACACCGATGTGCGAGCTACCGTTCTCCCCGCTTGTACCGGGCTCTTGTAGAAATTTCAAGAATTTCTCCGAGCCTTACGCACAACCGTACGTAAACGCGTACACGAGGATTATTCATCAAAGCCGGAACGATGGACAATTCATAGAGCTTCCCAAGAGTGGGCTTCATAGAGAGATATTAGCAACGAAGAGAGTAAGCGGCAGCCACTCCCTACTTATTGCCACCGGTGGTGGCGGGCCCGGTATTTCAAAAGTTTTCTCTGGCCGCTATCCAAGGCCAAAATCCTCGAAATAACGCGGGAGCAATTTGTGTGGGCGAACGAGAGTAGTCTATAGGGAAGAATAGTAGGAAAAACTTGTGCGATTTTATTTCGAAGAAAAAAAAAAGAGAAAAAAGAAACGCCGCTGTACGAGAAATTATTGGCCACTGGACAGAGAACGCCTGTGGGAGAACAGTGGAGGATGATTAGCGGCGGTGTTAAAGGAAATAGCGGAGATAATAGCGCCCGGTTTAATATAAGAAGATTTGGCCTGTCGGTAAGATGTAGATCTTTCGTGGTCGGGTAGGTGGGAGAAGAGCGACGGCGGAGAGCTTCTTCGAGGACGGAAATAGTATGGGATGCAGCTAACTGGGAGGTTTTAGCCTTAGGCCCGGCTAACGAAACTGCGAGCTATAGGGCAGCTACCGATTTGAAAATACCTCGGCTTTTGGTCTGAAAGACGTTTCGAAATTGTCAGCGAGATTGTCGGAAGAGAGAAGATTTTGCGCGATGCGGCGCAGCCTCCCCTCCCTCTCTCGCCCCCCCCCCTCTACTCTTCCCATCCCCTTATCGACTTCACAGTCGCATAGGCGTGTGTACACCTGTCGTGTGTCCGGCAGCGATCGGACTGTCGAAATAGCTCCGCCGCTTGACCAGATCCCCTACGAGCTCTAGGTCGTCGCGTCGCGTCGCTCGGAAAGCCCCGATATAAAGCCGATCGACTCGCCGAATCTCTCTCTTTATCCCCGGCCCTGTTTTATCTCTGTTTTGCCTTCCGATATTAATATTATAGTTACTATAAGAATACTATATAACCGAGGGATACAGAGGCTCGCTCGTTCCATTCGTCGATCATACACAGACCGTTGTCGTGTACAACTATTTTTGGTTTATAAGCTCCGAGAGCCGAAATAGCATAGCCTAGCCCCTGGCCTAGAGCGCGTAGGATTGACCGGCCGTAACAGTCACGCACTTGAAGATCCGTTCGAATAGAATCGCTCCCTCTCGCCTCCGGCACACTAGCCCTTGACCACTTTTTAACGCCGGAGCTTCGATCCCGAGAACTTACCTTTTTCTTTTTACAATCACGACGACCAAGATTTTCGAGTCTAATAACACCGTGCGTCTGTTGCACACTCGGTAGTTCGAAGAATATACAAGCGATCGAGATCGCGCTCGCATCTCTATCCTAGAAAATGCTACAATACCTCTATTTCTGTTCCCTTCGGATCGGCTATAAGTACATCCTTGGCACGACGACTCATCCACCTCTGGCTCAAAGCTTATTAAAACTCGTCGATTATGTAATGTGCTGAGGAAACCAAGCGATTTCGCTACCATACTCGGCAAACATGAAAAAATCGCTTTCCTCATCGCCGACCTTTTCCGATAAAAAAAAAAAAAAGACATCGAGCCTTCTCTCGAAAAATTGTCCCACATAAACTCCGACCATGCGCCACGACGAAACTCTCGGCCTGTTGGGTACGGGGCTGCGATAGTAGACACGAAAACTTTTTGACGCGCCAACTTGGACCTCGACTTATCCTTGCGACTATTTTCGCGATCCGCCTTTCGACATGACGGATGAGACTTTTCTGCCTTTTCCCAACCGTCCCTCTCGCGTGCAGACTCGCCAGACGATTCTTCAATAACGTTTCGTCGTATATCCACAGTCAACCCCTCCTTTCGACGGACAATGCCACGCTAATGATCGATCGATCGTCGGTCTCTTTTCACAATATCTATCAATTACCCTCCACTATTATTGTTATTTTTGTATATTATTGTTATTTACAATATGGCTGCTTCGTGATATCGATCGATGACGTCTCGCGGCGTTGCGAGAGCAGCCGATCGCGATCGACCCCCACGAACGATAAATTGTTTATATCTATGGTGAGTTTGCCCAGATAGAAAAATTTACGGCACGGCGACAGAACAGTGGTACCAACGGTACGATACCCGCTTCACGGCACGTTTTTCTATCTCGGTTCTTTTCGCAATATTTATCCAATATCCCGTGTCAATTATTGTGATCATTTCCAACATGGCTGACTCGGTGATATCGATCGATGACGTACTCGTGGCGTTGCGAAAGGAGCCTATCGCGATCGATGCCACGAGCGATAAAATGCTTATATCCATTTGCCAATCGTCCACGCGCGAAAGTCGCTCGTCTTTGACGATAGTAACCAATCCGTCTGTCATCATTCTGCCGAGCGTGAGAGTCTATAGTAGTTCGAGAGCCCGATTTCGAGCCACGAGGCTCTCCAACGAGTCGATGCTAATAGGAGCGACGGACCTATTGTTCCTCGGGTGAGAGCCGGTCGTGGGGATTGAAAAGACCGAATGCGGATTCTAAAATTGGTACTTTTGTAGGAAGACGAAGGAAAAAAAAAAAAAAAAAAAAAGAACGGACGGGTGGTACAGTCCGTGAAAAGTGGCGAGGCCCGAGGTGAGCGCGAAGCGCCGATGTCAATGGTGGAGGGAAAGGATTGCCGTGACGGCCGTCGTCGGGCTTGCTTCGAAAAAGTTTTTTCATTTTCGAAGGTTGCCGTGAAAAAAAAGGGTACGCGCTCGGCGGACAGCCGGGCAAGCCTGGCTCGCGGCCAGGGAGCGAAGCACAAGAGGCGACTCTCCTTGTTCCTGGGCCGTCCACCAGGTAGCGATGTCGTTGGGTATTTAAACGAATTTACACCATGTCCGGTGCCCCGTTTCGCTCACAAACGCACTAGCGCAGGAATAATTGTCATCGGTTCAACAAAAAACTTTTAATTGAAAATTGCATGTACTGAAAGAAGGCCCGGAGAGCGAGCTCCGCCCGCTCGGCTCAATTGCCACACCGGGCAATCCTCGGCAGCGCCGTAAATCTTAAATAATCGAAAGTTTTATTAATTAATAAAAAAAAAATAAATAAATAAAAAAATACGTAAATAAAAAAATACGTAAATAAAAAAGAAAACGGACATAAGTACGACGATGTCCAGAGAGGAGTAGCAGACGCGCTGAAATCAGGGGTCGTTAAACAACAGTTTCGTCTACGAAAACGTGACAACGGTACAACAGTGTCCTCTTGAAGTTTCTCGTGACAGCTTTCGGTTTTTTTTTTTTTTTTTTTTTTACGAGCATCGGAACAATACACGCTCCGAGATAGTACAAAAAAAAGTTGATCAAACGGTAAGTCAAATAAAATCAAAATGAAACAATCTACCAGAAAGAGGAATAATCGAATGTGCAAAGTGACGGTGTGCGATTGTTTATACGAGTGGATGTTTTTTTATGTTTTTTTTTTTTTAATCAGTATCGCAGAGAGTTCCATCTCGATCTCGACGGGACAGAGTCCCGGACGCCCCAGAGGGCACTGCGAGTTTCCAATTCTCGCCTAGCTCCATCCGTAGTAGTTTTCGTCCCGTTCGATCAGTTCTATCGAAACACCAACTCCGTGCTCGACGACAAGCGCACATTGCATTTGCTGTATTTATAACTCGAGACGGCCTACCTACCTCGCCCAAACTATTATCTTCGCTCGTTTGATTGATTTATTCAATTTTAATGGAAAAATAATACGTGATAATCAATACGCAATCGATAAATCGGCTTAAGGACACGTTAGACGCACGCGTGTTCACGAGAGGACATAGTGCAAATTTATTTACCTAGATGCAGTTTTTTTTCTTAGAAGTTATAAACTTACTTTTTGTAAATTGAAATAATAAACATTTTTTTTTTTTTTTTACATGTCACCGTGACAATAGCCCCGTGGCATTAATCGACACGGCCGTACTTGAAGATCCGGTGGAGACGAGTCTGAGATCAACTCGGAATCGATAAATCGGTTTCAGATCATGTTCACGCGAAGAAATAGCACAAATTTATTTAACTAGATGCAGATTTTTTATAAGTTACAAACTTACTTTCCGTAAATCGAAATAATCAAAATGTTTTTTTCTGACATGTTACCGTGACAATAGTCCGTGGTTTTAGTCGCTTCGTCCCTACTCGAAGATCGGGAGAAGGCGAGGCTGAGGTTAGAAAAAAAAAAAAAAAATTGGTTAGTCGTTGAGATATCGAGAGGGGAAAAAAAGATAGAAGGGGGGGGGCGGACATCGAGTTGGCAGCTTGTGATGCGCGTTATCGGTGAGCCGGTGTAGTAATAGTTAGTAGTCAGTAGTATCGCTCTAGTAGTATTACTAGCGACAGCAGCAGGCAGGAGATTGCCAGTACTTGTTGTTGTTGTCGTTGCCGTAGCTGTGGCACCAGTGGCGGTGACGATAGTGATGGGCAACGGGCAATGGCAACGACAACGGCGGCCATCCCTACTGCCAAAATAATTAGGAAGTCGTCGCCGAGACGTGTGCTAAAAGTGTCCGCTCGGGCACGCGCGATTTGGCCGGCTTCGTGGTCTCCCGGGACCTCCGGGATTTTACCGAGGTGCTACCTTGAAGAACGTCCGCGCCCGCCTGCTGCTGCTGCTGCTGCTGCTCCTCGGCTCGCCCGAGACGTTTTGCCAAAATCCCAGTTCCCGGCGACCTACGGACCACCTTTGCGCTCAGTCCGCGCTTAAGTTCCGCCGTGCTGGTCGGATTCTCGTTCGCGCGGATCCCCGGTCTGAATCGATCGATACGATTTTCACTTCGAAGACTGTACGGTTCACAAACATTTCAATTGTTTCGATCTGTTCTCATATAATCCGTACATTTTCGGTAAAATATTAAATAATTAAAAAATCTATATAATTCACTTTTCTTTTTTTTTAATTAATATAATTTATCAGCTTCGGCTCTCGTCGGTGTCCCGCTTTTTGTCTGATCTGTCGTCCCGAACGTACCTATTAGCTTTGCTCATACGATCCTGGCATTTATCAATTTCGACAACGCGAGTGAAAATTGTAACGTTAACTCGATAACAATTATATTATAGAATGAGCGATAAAGAGAGAGGCGAGAGAGAGAGAGAGATATTAAAACAGCTGGCCAAGTTACGTAATACGGGAAGATACGGCATAGTCCTTTGAACGTCTTAAAATACGCGCCAAGGAAATGGACTTCGGGGTGGAAGGAGTAGACTCAAAATAACCGTTTGAATGCGTCACTAGTGTTGACGAATAACCTCCAGCCAATCGGATTTATCCACATGCTTCGTTCTACTCCGACTCGAGACTGCGACAACTCGCGCGCGTTTTGTGTTCAATCGTCATAGTCTTTCCAGAGAGGCGAGAGATCCTCCGCGTCCGCCTCGCCGATTCCTTTGAGGATTTGTCCTCCGACCGTTAAGTTAATCGTAACACAAAATGCGGTGAGTGAAACTGGCCTTTGCTCCGTTTCCCGACGACTCGACTCAACGGTGCTTAACGCAACGACCTTTCCAAAAAAAAGAAAGAAAAAAAAAAAAAAAACTAGTGTCGTGAAAAAAAAAATTGGTGTATCGGAAGAAAAAGAAAGAAAAAAAAAACGGTAATCGAGTAACTTCGGAGGGTGTGCAGCGTGCAACGTGTGCATCGAGCAGCGCGAAGCGCAATAAGTACGGAGAGCTCTGGTGGGGATTGATGTATAGTTCGGGTAGTTTGTTCAGTATCAGCCGGTTAGCCCGTTCGAGGTAAAGAGAGTGCCGCCCGTAGCGCTCCCGTTATTGTGACTCGCGTCAATTGTCGTTTGTTCCGTGTGCCGTACTTATCGTACCGCCGTTACCGTGCCAATAAATCCCCTCGCTCTCTCTCTCGCTGTATTCGCGTAAGAGGATTTTCATTAGCATCGTCATCAACGGTTCACAGTAGAAAAAAACATACATATATATATATAAATATAATATATATATAACCGTATCGGTACGCGAAAGAACTCCGTTTCGTCACCGGAGCTCGGTCCGGCTATTTCGTTCCTCCGTTATTTTCTTGTCGATCGTGCGTGTGCACGAGCTCGAGCGGAAGAGAAACGGCGATATCCGCCGCTTCTCCGGATCGTCCGAGGACGAGACATAACCTCGTTCCTCCATCTTTAAGCCCGTCGTCATCGTCGTCCAATCGCCCTGGGAATCGTCACCCCCTCAAAGTCGTTCCCTTGCCATTAAATCCGTGACGCACGCCGCATCGTCACACTGGCCACGTATTCTCGAGAGACCTTTTTTTTTTTTTCGTTCACGACAATAGCCATGTACTCCGACTCGAAGTAATTAGCCGACGTCTCAGCTCCCTTCTCTCTCCCCTACCCCCCCTCTGTCGCATATTCCCTCTTGACGCAAAACTCTGTTTTCCATCGATAACACTCCGTTGCGCACTCTTGAGCATGTAACTTTTTTTTTATGAAGTGTTCACTCTTTTACTTTGACATTCGTATTTTCCGCCGCAGGCACAATTCAGTATCTTAGAGCTGCAGCGTAATTCTGCACAGCTTCTCCGCTGCTCAGGCATTGAATACGACGCTCGCCCGATGTTCGATTAATTCGTAACGCATGCCGAGGTGAAAGTTTGCGAGGGTGTGTTATTAAACGTTCAATCTTGTTTCAGGTATTCGACGCGTACATGAAAACGCATAGTCAAAAAGAGCGAGACAATTAAAGACGAGAGACCGCTGGTGGATCTACGAAGATGGAGGACGCCCACGCAAAAACCGTGGACGAGGTGTTGAATCACTTCAACACCGATTTCGATAAGGGATTATCGCCGGAACAGGTCAAGAGGAATCAGGAGAAGTATGGTCTCAATGGTGAGTTTTGTATTTTTTTTTTCTTTTCCTCTTGTTTTTCCTTCTTTTTATTCACTCGGGTACGTGCATGAAACACAAGGCCAGATATAAATTCGCGTGAAAAATTGTTTCCATCGCAGAGACGTATTTCGGAGCGGGCGAAGTAACATCATCGTCGAGGAGTCATATCCACCAGGAGCAGGCTGGTCACTCGACGGCGGTACCGTGACCGAATTAGCGCTCGTAGTATTCGGATATTTTCGTACTCACTTTCGCGCTCGAGTTCCCGAGCGGGCTGCTGTTCGGCTTGCAAGAGTGACTGCCACGCGCGCACGCCCCTCACCTTATCTACCGCCGTTACGCACTAGCCCTCATCTACGTCGATCTTTTTTCCTTCCTGTTCTTTTTTTTTTTTTTTCCTCTACGCAAATAAATTTACATTTCCGGTATTCGGTCTCGTCGCTCGAGCATATTTCACCGAGATTGTGGCTCGTTGTTATGCGTACATGGAATACAAGGTTTCGTGCAACTATCGTGCAATGGTAGGTAAATCGTTCGATTCGAACTTTGAGTCGCGGTGCAAAGTTCATGCTCGAACATTTCCCCGTCGGGGAGTTCCGGCGGCCAACGTCCTCGCGCGATCCCGCCTCGAGACGCCCACGTATTGCCGATGTAATTGACCTACCTACCGATGCAGTCGACGATAATCGAACGCCTCCACCTTCGAAAACGTCCGCGATATACACGGGATTAAAGTTGCCCCCCTTTTTTTTTTAGCGGAGGGAATTGCATCGCGCATCGCACCGGCGATTACGTCAATTTCGGATGCATACCCGCAGATACGTTGATTCCGCCTTGACGGCTGATTTAAGCTCTCAATCTCGTACACGTCGTTATCTTCCACCCAGACCGCTATCCGGCAATCTCTTCATGCGCAGCGCTAGGCGTTAATTAAATACGTGCGATGCGTTTATCTCCGTTTGCTTAATGCAACCGCTTATCATAGTTTTCTTTTTTTTTTTCTTTCATCATACGTCGTGTATAACTCGTTGTATCAATAATTGTCCGATCAATTGATCTTACCGTCAATTATTGAACACGGCGTGTTTATATTCGCGTTACATTATATAGGAGTGCACACAAGAGCGTTCAACACCTCTAACACACTCGGGGTATCTACGCCTCCTTCCCCTCCCCCCCCCCCCCTACCTCGCACCGCCAAGTGCCATCACGCTCTCTAAACTTAGCCTGCTGCACTTTTATTGTCGGAGAGGATAGATATCTGTTCGCGTACAGGTATACGAGGAGAGCGAGAGAGCTTTGTGTCCGTCCTTGTGCCCCGGCTCACGCTCACTGTCGCGTGACAAATTCGCACAGCGTGCTATCTCCAACGAACCCCGACCGCGTCAAACACGATCTTTCTCACAGCACAACATCTCGATGGCAAAGGGGGGCAGAGAAAAAAAAATAATAAAAAATTCCTCGTCCCGAGCCTTTCTATCCTACGTATTGCGGTCGCAATTATCATTAACAACATATCTTTTCGTTTGTTTCAGAACTACCGGCCGAGGAGGGTAAGTTTCAATCGGCGCTGAAACACCGAAAAAGCTTTATTTCATTTTTATTTTAAAAAAAATCCAATTTATCTCTCTTGCAGGAAAATCCATCTGGCAACTGGTACTCGAGCAATTCGACGATCTACTAGTTAAGATTCTTCTATTAGCCGCAATCATATCTTTCGTAAGTTTGATTATCGTTTGGAAAAAAAATAAATAGTTATTCGTATGGCAAGGGCGTAGAAAGTTCTTGACGAGTGTAAAAATGCCGCACCAGCCGAAGGCGACTAGAACATTCACACAAGTCAGGACTTCCTTTTCTACGCCCATGCCATTTACATCATTTTTTCTAACGTTCATGAAAATTACACTTTTCGTTTTTGGCATGTGTGCGCAGAAAGGCACTTTCTCGCACTAGTGTGGAAAAAATACCATATAGCGTTCCTACGCATGCGCAGTATTTTTCTCACACGCGGCGCGAAAAAGTGCCTTTCTGCGCACGCTTCACAGAAATTGAAAGCGGGATTTTACGTGCATGTGTTAGGAAAAATATACTACAATTTGCAGAGAGGGAGGGCATTTTAACGCGTTTTTAATCATTCTTCGCAGGTATTAGCCCTGTTTGAGGAGCACGATGACGCCTTCACGGCATTCGTCGAGCCCTTCGTCATTCTGCTTATCCTCATCGCCAACGCGGTGGTGGGTGTGTGGCAGGAACGGAACGCCGAGTCGGCCATCGAGGCGCTCAAGGAATACGAGCCCGAGATGGGAAAGGTTGTTCGAAGCGACAAGTCCGGTGTACAGAGGATTCGGGCCAAGGAGATCGTTCCCGGAGACATGGTCGAGGTGTCGGTCGGTGACAAGATTCCCGCCGACATTCGTCTGACCAAGATTTTCTCAACGACCCTCAGGATCGACCAGTCTATATTGACCGGTGAATCGGTGTCCGTTATAAAACACACCGATCCCATTCCCGACCCGCGAGCGGTAAATCAGGACAAGAAAAATATCCTCTTCTCCGGTACGAACGTAGCGGCCGGAAAGGCGCGCGGTGTCGTTATCGGAACTGGATTGAACACGGCTATCGGCAAGATCCGTACGGAAATGTCCGAGACGGAGGAGATCAAGACGCCCCTTCAGCAGAAGTTGGACGAGTTCGGTGAACAATTGTCGAAGGTAATATCGGTAATCTGCGTCGCTGTATGGGCGATAAACATCGGTCACTTCAACGATCCGGCTCACGGTGGATCGTGGATCAAGGGAGCGATATACTACTTCAAGATCGCCGTAGCGCTCGCTGTCGCGGCCATCCCCGAGGGTCTTCCGGCCGTAATCACGACTTGTCTCGCCCTCGGCACGAGGCGCATGGCCAAGAAGAACGCTATCGTCCGCTCGCTGCCCTCGGTAGAGACCCTCGGTTGCACGTCGGTAATCTGCTCCGACAAGACCGGCACGCTGACGACCAATCAGATGTCGGTAAGCCGAATGTTCGTCTTCGACAAAATCGAGGGCAACGACAGCAGCTTCCACGAGTTCGAGATAACTGGCTCGACCTACGAGCCGATCGGCGACGTCTTCCTCAAGGGACAGAAGATCAAGGGCGCGGACTTCGAGACCCTCCACGAAATCGGCACGATCTGCATAATGTGCAACGACTCCGCAATCGATTTCAACGAGTTCAAGCAGGCCTTCGAGAAGGTCGGCGAGGCCACCGAGACCGCCCTCATCGTGCTTGCCGAGAAGGTTAATCCTTTCGCTGTTTCTAAGGCCGGCCTCGATCGCCGAACAACCGCCATCGTCGTCAGGCAGGACATCGAGACCAAGTGGAAGAAGGAATTCACACTGGAATTTTCGCGCGATCGAAAATCCATGTCGTCCTACTGCGTGCCCCTCAAGCCCAGCAAACTCGGAACCGGACCCAAGCTCTTCGTCAAGGGCGCGCCGGAGGGTGTGCTCGATCGTTGCTCTCACGCTCGTGTTGGTACCAGCAAGGTGCCTCTTACCTCGACCCTCAAGAACCGCATTCTCGAACTCACCCGGCAATACGGTACCGGACGCGATACTCTCCGCTGTCTCGCCCTCGCGACCGCCGATCATCCGATGAAACCCGACGAAATGGATCTCGGTGACTCGAACAAATTCTACTTGTACGAGAAGGACCTGACCTTCGTTGGCGTCGTTGGTATGCTTGACCCGCCCCGCAAGGAGGTCTTCGACTCGATCGTGAGATGTCGCGCCGCTGGTATTCGCGTCATCGTCATCACCGGCGACAACAAGGCCACCGCTGAGGCAATCTGTCGGCGAATCGGTGTCTTCACCGAGGATGAGGACACCACTGGAAAATCTTACTCCGGTCGTGAATTCGACGATCTCTCCGTATCGGAACAGAGGGCGGCGTGCGCCAGAGCCCGTCTGTTCTCACGTGTTGAGCCCGCCCACAAGTCCAAGATCGTTGAGTACCTCCAGAGCATGAACGAGATCTCTGCCATGGTAATTTTTTTTTCTCCCATTATACGTAATACATGGTGACCGCGGTCAGGGAAAAAGTAAATTTTCGCCGAACATTCTATAAATAAATAAGGAGTAAATAAAAAGGAGCCTTCAAAAAAAAATTGAGAAGATTTAGAAAAAAAAAAAAACAAAAAGATCGAATTAAACATTAATACAAGAAGTAGGCATTTTCATTTGCATCATAAAATTTTTTTATACAAGTTAGAAATTTGGTCAGGGAACATTTTTAATTGGTCAGGGAAAAGTCAGGGAATTTTTTTCCGGGGGAAAAACAGCCACCATGTATTAATATTATTTTATATAATTATATATGTATATTATATTATATTTCATTTTGTTCCCAAGACTGGAGATGGTGTCAACGACGCGCCCGCTTTGAAAAAAGCCGAAATTGGTATCGCGATGGGTTCCGGCACAGCCGTCGCTAAGTCTGCCTCCGAAATGGTCCTGGCTGACGACAACTTCTCTTCCATCGTCTCTGCTGTTGAGGAAGGCCGTGCCATTTACAATAATATGAAGCAATTTATTCGTTATCTCATCTCTTCCAACATTGGTGAAGTCGTCAGGTAAAACATATTTAATTTTTGGTAAATTTTCTTCTTTTACGTATTTTCTTTGTTATTAAACATCTCTATCTCTCCTCCCAACCGGAGCGTCGGTCCAGTGGTTAGCGTGCCCGTTTCTAAACCAAAGCACGCGCAGGTCAAGGGTTCGAGTCCCGGTGGGGTCGTTACGTCGAGAATAAAAATATGGGTGGGACATAGCTCCAGTTATATACGTGACTCGCATGCGTAATTGTACGTGTGAGTCTCCCGTACAATGTTTAAAAAAAATGTGTAAATTTAATGCACCGGACGGGAAGTGTTTATGCAAAACGTGGTACATTAAATTTAATGTACACTTGTGATGAAAAATTAATGGACTTTTACAATGAAATTAAAGTAAATTGTTGGATTTAAGGTACTTTTGGAGTTAGGAAAGCTAAAGTATTTCCAACGTTCTTAATGTACTGTACGTTAATTTTTCATCACGATTGTATGAATCACTTATTTAGTATACCCGCTTATGTATAAAACTCCCATCACCAGTACATAGAATTTCATATGAATTTTACAGTGTCTGTAGTTCATGATTACATTCTCGGCAAAATACGGCGTAGCTAGGGCGCCGTGAGGCGATTCTGAGACCGACGACGATTGGGTATCGGCATAGGTTTTCTGCAGTTTCTCTGTGCCCTTGACAGAAATGCCAATGCGATATATTGGGGAAGTCGGCTGCAGCTACAAGACTAACCCTTTACAGGCATAATGCCTAAAAGGACAATGTCTATAAAGGCGGGAAAATGGAAAATAAACGAATAAATAAATAACTCTCCTCCCGACAGTATTTTCTTGACGGCCGCCCTTGGTCTTCCCGAGGCTCTCATTCCGGTACAGCTCCTGTGGGTCAATCTCGTAACTGACGGTCTTCCGGCTACAGCTCTTGGCTTCAACCCGCCGGATCTCGACATCATGAGCAAGGTACGACAAACTCGAGCGAAGCTTGCGCAACACGCATTACAAATTCAATAATCATTTGCAGCCTCCCCGAAAAGCCGACGAGTCTCTCATCTCCGGCTGGCTCTTCTTCCGGTATCTCGCCATCGGTGGTTACGTTGGTGCCGCGACTGTTGGATCGGCCGCGTGGTGGTTCATGTACAGTCCCCTCGGACCCCAGTTGAATTACTATCAGCTCGTGAGTAAACCGTTAATCCCTCCTGTGCGACTCTCACGATTCGCCCGATGATCCGACGGATAATTGTATTTTTCTAGACTCATCACTTGGCATGCATCGGCGGTGGTGACGAATTCAAGGGCGTCAATTGCAAGATCTTCACCGACCCTCATCCGATGACGATGGCTCTCTCCGTACTCGTCACCATTGAGATGTTGAACGCGATGAACAGGTAAGATCGATCTCGCCAATTATCTTCGGGCAGATTGTTCATTCTCCGAATCGTTTTTTTTTTTTGTTGTTTTCGTTAGCTTGTCGGAAAATCAATCCCTCGTCAGCATGCCTCCGTGGTCCAACATGTGGCTCATCGCCTCGATGGCTCTCTCCTTCACACTTCACTTTGTCATTCTCTACGTCGAGGTTCTATCGGTGAGTTTTGCGCGCACTCGACCTCGCCCACTCAATTATTCATCGTCTAATTATCTCGACCATTCTTTCAGTCTGTTTTCCAAGTGACTCCACTCAGCACCGAAGAGTGGGTAACCGTTATGAAGTTCTCAATTCCAGTTGTGCTTCTCGACGAAACCCTCAAGTTCATTGCGAGAAAAATAACAGACGGTGAGAATCCCATTTACACCGTGCACGGGATCGTTATAATGTGGGCCGTGTTCTTTGGACTATTACTCTGTGGTCCGATATAGAGCGTATTGCAACTGTTTTTATTAATAGCTTAAATGGACGTCATGCGTTTCCTATGGAAAGCATTTCGTAACCGAAAAAAAACAAACAAAACATCCTGGACTTGCAGCTACTGCATTTAATTCGAAAGCTAGGAGTAGACAAAAAAAAAGGGAGCGATAGTTACAGACCATCAAGAGAAAAAAAAAACAAACAAACAAACTAAATAGGTTGAACACAAAAGAACGAGAGGAGTGAAATTTCCCGATGTGGCGCGGAAACAAGGTTTTTTTCCTCTTCTTTTGTTCGATTCGAGTCATTTAAAGAGGGAGAGAGAGGGCGCGCTACCGCCCACGCGCCGCGTGTTTCTCAAAGTGAGAGTTTTCTTAACCAGCTTCATTATTGACATTGGCGCATGGAGAGTGTGTTTTTGGTCAGTGCAGAAAAAAAAAAACGAAAGAACAGATTAGCGATTTTTGCGAGAGCGTTTCGGCTGCGCGCTGTGAGTGAGCTATCGCTGACGCTGCCGTTGCTGCCGCTACTGCTACCGCTCTGCCGCCGCTGGCCGCTGCCGCCGCTCTGTTGCCGCTGCCGACGAATCACGTCATCACCCGCAATCTCGTCGAGGCAATGGCCAATGGCACGCGTTGCGGTCGTTCAACGGGCCGCGAGGCGCACGCGAATAGAGAGTGTGTCATCCGGAGCCTCGAAAAAAAACATACATGCCCGAGCATCGTAATCAAGGAATCACACGATTGTTGAATTTATTTATACGAGTGCCTTTCGAACGTCAACGTTCCCTCGACTCCCCAGCCTACTTTATAACCCCCTTCACCCCCCCCCCCCCCCCTCACCCATCTATCATTGTACTAGATTGACTAGATTCAGACCTTTCGTAATTGATGTTTTATATAATGAGTACTCGGCCATTTCGCACAATTCTCAGTTTCATTCGATGCTTTCACCCCCTTTTGGTGTTTGAAAAAAAAAATCTATATATATATACATATATATATAGTATATATATAAATAGCTCCCGTAGTGTCGTCGAGATGTCGAATCAAAGTACGAGTATATAGTCGTGAGGATACCGACGAATCGTTTCCACAATTATTTCTATATATTATGTACGTGCGTGGAAGCGTTCGTGGCTCCGATGGTTTTTTTATACCGAAAAGAAAAAAAAAGAAAAAGAAAAAAAAACTTCATGTGTAAATATTGATGCAGTAGCGCTGTACATTCTTATAGCTTTCGAGGTCAAGTAACGTACGATTATAGATGAGCAATTTAAGTAGGGGTCAAGGCATCGGATCCTCTATCACCGTCACTCTCTGTATTCTCATCCCGATATAATCCATCACTCTCTCTCTCTCTCTCTCTCTCTCTGTACAACCGTTAACTAACCGACCCGCAAGTATTTCCCTTTTTTTTTAATTCTAAAATGCTTCTGGTCGTTGTGCCAACTTTCGCAGTGTCGATCGCCGCCTCGGTGCCGAGATACAAGTCCTTGAGGCTCAACGGCTCGTAGACGGGTCATCGTAGAGAGGACGACCAGTTTTATCCCCGAGTTTGCAATGTGCCTCCTCGAAGCTCCTCTCCTCGATAACCCTACTGATCTTCTCCTCACTCTGTGGAATGTGCGAATAACAAACACACACTAACTAAATCCGACTGACCGCCGACAACAAATATTAACCTGAACCCAGGATGTCGGAACTCCGTACACACCCGTCGTCGTGTCTCCCTGGTAAGTCGACCTTGTGTATCCAATTTCCAATTATGCTTTAGATTTTTTTTTTTCTTTTTTTTTTCTTTTTTTTTCGAACTCCACTTTTTTCTCCCTTTTTCTTGTCCGGTCTCTTTTTACCTCGATGCTCTTCCCATAACTGTCGTGTAATCTATCGAAATTAAGATTTTTACCATCAGCCTCTCCTTCTTCGTCTAGTCTATTTATCGCGTTCTTATAAAGCTACAATTAGTATAAACTTGACCCGCGTGTCGTATGAAATAATAATAATGATGATGATGATGATGATGATGATGTCGATGATGAGATAAAGAAAATAAGAAACAAAACTAAGGGAAACATAAATTAGATTTAAGAAATGAAAAATAAGACAGAAGAAAATGAAATGAGGGCGGGATGAAGAGGCGTGGACGGCGAATCGTGTATCTCACAGTTCTCCTACCTTTTTACGAACAATCTCAGTTTGATATTGTGCTTATTGTGTGGATGTCTCTTTACTTTTATGTGTGTGTCAAACTGTGTGTTATTCGCGCGAACGAGGGGGGAAACCCGACGTTCCGTCGTCGTCGGTTTCCCCCCCCCCCCGCCCCCCCCCCTCCCCCTCCAAGTCGCGCTGACGATAACTAAAATTACTATTACATTAATTAATTAACTATTTACTATTTTACGTAAGGCGTGATACTTTGGTACGGGCATAGCGTAACTTAATTCTGTAGATGCGTGACGTGAACAATTTGGTTAGACGAAAGAAATTTTTTTGTCATATTCGGGGATTCACCAATGAATTTTAACGAGACTGCAAAACAAAAAGGAAGAAAGGAAAAAAAAAAAACATCAACGCGATTTCGCCTCTATCGCGCGTGCGTACAAGCTTCGTCCCTAGAATTTCTCGCGTAACGAGATATAAAAAGAAAAATAGAGGATGTAGCTCGACGCTTGTACGCGCGCGCGTGTCTTTCCGACTAACTGAGCTTTACTCCCGTCGCCTCTCCCCCGCCCCCCTTCTCCCGAGTAGACTGTCTCAAGTTGAGAAAAAGACTATAACGTCAGATCGGAATGTCCTGTACCAACGAACACTTACCGATACTGCTAACTACCCTACGGGTTCTACCGCAAAAAAAAAAAAAATATTTAAAATATTTACAAAATAAATAAGTTATTTGATCCTCGCGTTTATTACGTGGGCGTATTGTTGTACATGCGCGTATTGACTCCCATTCCGTGGGCTGAACATTGGCATAAGCATTGAGCCGTTAATGGCTGGTTCGCTGTTGCGCGCTAGGAATAATTTGATGGGGGGGAGGGTTGGTTGTGATATTTTCTTGATTCTCCGATTCGGCTGGTCGCGATACTCGACCACCCTCGAACGTACATAGCGAAAAACATTTATCTTTTATTTATCAACAATCAACAATATACATATATATATATGTATATATATATATGTATGTATATGTATATATGAGGTCTCGTCTTACGTAATGTGTATGTCATCTTTAAATCGATCAGATTTGTCGAGACGGGATGCGTTTGTTCCGAGTCTTATATAGCAAGTACGAGGCACTCTCTACCGCCCTCGTACTTGTTATAATAAAGTAATGTGTTACTAATGTCCTTTATTATGTGTTCTTTTTTTTTTGTTTTTCTTTTCGTTTTCAATCTACCGATCGATTGGCTCTCTGAACCGACGATGAACAGGTCGACAGAGGTTTCAGCGATCAGCTGTTTTCTGACGGCGTAACAACTAACCTCCTCCAGAAACTCGGGATTCCAGCCGTTTGCCTCGTTTCCATTTTATTCTCGTTGTTGTTGTCAATAGTTACATTTTTCTATGGATTTTTTATTTTTTTTTCTTTCGAGAATTTCCCCCGTCAAAGTGTTAGCGTAGTTCCGTAACCGTATGTTTGTTTTTTTTTGTTTACCGTGAGCCGGTTTGCTTACATTGCCGGCTCTTGTGTCATACGCGAGATTGTATTACTTTGGAACGACAAAACAAATTAATCCAAGAGCCAAGAAGCCCAGCGCCAACTCGGTCGATCGTTCGTCGAGAAGTGCCGGCAACATGGTGAGTCAACGTCACACAGAATTGTTCACCTATTATTCTTGCTCGATACATTCTTTTTTCTTCTTCCTCCTCGACCATTCGTACCCTTTTGCAGTAAGTGAAGATTTTTTTGCTTCCGCGCTATTGGCGAGATTTTTTTTTGCAGGCAGCTCGCTTCGTTCAGTCAGTTTGGTTTTGTTTTACCGCAACCTAACGAGTTTAAGTTTGCAAGGTCACGCGCGTGTTCCGCTTGCTTCGATCTGGCTTTTTTTATCCATCGTTACAGTACAATCCTTTCGCCCGTCGACGGATTTCTCTTTAACGCCGACTCTGTTTTTAATGCGAGGCTTTGCCGCTGTGTGGCTGTGTGGCTGTGTCGCTGCTTCATAAAATGCCGTCGAGCACTCTCGAGGACCGAGAGAACAAACAGTAACGAGAGAGTGCGAATATGTTTACAGTTGCACTGCCTGTGCCCCCGACGAAATAGAGAGTCCACGCTGGCGAGACAAGTAAGCGGACATAAGAGGGAGCGCGAGAAATTGAGAGAGAGAGAGAGAGAGAAAAAAAATCATCTACGAAGACATCAACTACCACCGGTCCGCAGATTGTTCCGAGATTCTCGAACGAAACTCGAATTAAGTTAAGCGAGGAGGGGACCGAAGCGAAGACGGGGCGGCGCCAGGAGAGGTACACGTTTCCTCCGCCCCTGAGTTAGATCTAGTTAGACCTAGAGAGACGAACAAAAAAAAAAAAAAAAAAAGAAAAGAATGAGGATGAAGGGCGATTGAGTTTCAAGCCGGAAACGTGCGCTTGAGAAAGTTGGGCGAACGACGATAATTGACGGATTCGGATTAAGTGGCGTTGCAAGCGTTGGGAACTCGTGTTGGCAAATGGAATCCGGAAAGTGCGAGGCTCGAGGCTGACCCGTCGTTTAATCCCGATATTCGGAGGGTACATAACACTGTTTTAACAATATATGTGGATCGACGATAGCGAACGAGCAGCGAATCGACGTTCGAGTCGTGTACTAACCAATGTTTAACTATATAACACGCACGTTGTATGTTTTGTTGCAGTGGGCGAGCCGGTTATCGAAAGGTGGTAGACAAAAATTGGGGCCTCGCACCTCTGCCTGTGCTCTCTGCTATCGCAACCTTTCTGCTCTGCTCTACTACACTACTCCGCTCTGCTCGGCTTCTACCGCTCATTACCTTCCGTTCAAATTAATCGTAGCGATATCCGAAAAAAAAAAAAAAAAAAAAAAAACCAATAGCTTGACCGACCATTTGCAGTACCCGAACATGACTCGACCGGTACTCGACTCTTCGATCAGCTGTGTGAGGTCACGTGTTATTAATTTTTCGTGCCAACGCCATCGTCAATCTTCCACGGTGTTAAAGAAAAAAAGAAAACCAGACCTGACTCTGTCTTGTCTCGTATAGAGTTGCACCTGATTACTACTTTTTTTTTTTTTTTCTCTTCCTTTTTCTTTAAACTCCAATTCGCTCGCGAAGTATTTTTATTCCTGTGCGTAATCGACGAACCCAGCACATTAACCAACTGCATTGGCCCGCAGCACGTTCCGAGCCCCGCCTCACGCACAGTGGCATTTTCCATAAGCCACAGGCGTCTTTCCCCTTTGTTTACTACTGTTACCAATAACTTAAAACTACTACAACTATACTCGTACTACTGTTTCGTTTATTTTTCTCTGTCTTCATCTTTTTAACTAACAAACAAACACAACAGAGAACGCATCGATTCGTCGTCTACTCCGTCCTCTCGATCTTGTTGTACAACCTCGACGTTGCTCATTGTACTTATTTATATTGTCCCTCTCTGGTCATTCGTATCGAGTCTCGTTAAACTATGAAGAGTCAAAGTCGAGTGTCCCGTGACGTGTAGTCCTGCTCGCCATTTTTCGAACGATCTGTGTGTCTGACTATGACGTATTTTTATCGTAGAGAAACGTGTCCATACGAAATAAAATATTGTTGGGTCTATCGCGCTTGACATCAAAAAAAAAAAAAAAAAACAAAACAAGGTGACCAACGACCAAGACGGAGGGGGAGGGAGGGAAGGGGTGGGGGAGTTGTGTGCGAGACCTTGGTGCGTCGTGTACCTACGACGAAGTTCGTCTCGAGCTAAAATTAAAATAAAGAACGAACTATAGGGAGTGGTACTTGAATGATTATTCTTTACGTGATTATGATAATAATGATTAATAGTAATAATAAAAGAGAAAACAAAACAAAACAAACAAAAAAACACAAGTGGGGACGAAGAGTTGATAAATTTAATTGTATTGTAAATATATTATTGCGAACGGTTGAAGTAAACAAAACAAAAGAAAAGTTAAGTATCCGAGAAAGATAATACAACATCGATCACACACAATTTATACATTGAACAGCGTATAAGAGTGTGATGTGCGACGATCAGAAATAAAGTTCCCGACAAAAATTATGCATCTCAATCCCCCTTTTGCCTTTGGTCTTCGTGCTTCGACGCTTTTCGCCGCTGAGGAACGGAGATGAGAGATTAAAGGTAATTTCGAAAAAAATTTCCGACGACTTGAAGATAATTTAACGTTGGCCTTGTTTCCCTTAGATCAGCGCAATGAGTGACAGAAGAGGCGAGGTATATAATCCGGCGAGCCGTACGGCCTGTGTAAAAAGGTGTGCGGTGAGCGGAGCGTGAGCGAACGATTAAAGAGAGAGAGACACCGAGCTCCAATGAACAAGATAAGGATGCCCGCCAAACATTTACCTTTTATCTCATGTTTTACAAAGATTTAGTCGTTGATCTACAGTCTTTATACGATCACTTGAATCAGTGGACTCTAATAAACAAGTGGCATTTACAAAAATGTTAAAAATGTTTTAAAAAAATATTGATACAGATACAGACATTTCCGTCGATTTCGCGATTAGAATCACAAAATATAAAAAAAAAAAAAATCTCGAGTTGAAGCTTTTGTAATTTAATTAATATTCTGACGTTTCTAACTTACTTTGTATTCTTCTAACGAGTCGTTGACGTGCCCTGAAATTTTTGACGTCGGAAGTCATGGTGTTTAACAGTCGCATGTCATAAAAAGCGAAATTATGTAATAATGTGCCTCACGCTCGTACATTCTTAAACTATCGCAACGCGTACTTTTACACCGCATCGTTAGTCGCTCGGTTTTGTAGAGTTAATATTATCGTTATTGTACTGAGATATACGAACGAGAGCCCTCGATAGCCGCTCGTTCTGACGCAGAAGATCGTCGATTTTTTTTTCGTTCGACAGAATCTCCGTGCTCATGTCCATTACAGGATCGTCATCGGGGGTTATGAGGAGAAGCGTTGACACGCATTGAGCACACTTCGTTCCCATTGTAACGTCGTCACACGTCATATCCGCCTCACTCGTCTGTGTGCTCTTCGTCGTTCGGCTCTGCTCGTGAAAATTACATACCTCGGTTGAACGTCATCGGTGATTATGATTACATTTTGTCATTTACTGGATAACGCGGCGGAGACTCTGCGACGTTTCCCTTCACTCGCCGATCGATAATTTCATTGCGTGCCTCGACGACTGTTTTCTCCAGAGCGATATTGCTCTCGGCCATCGCGGCCAGACGATGCCCAACGGCGATTTTGTACTCGTCTATAGACGCCGATTGATTTCGATAGGAACAGTCTTTTTTTTTTTTCTTTGTTTTCTTTCGTCACAAAAATAAATACCGCAAATGTGTCAGAGACGCACCGAAAAACGCCATGCCTTTAACGTCCCGTGAGTTTATTTTTCTAGCGTCCGGCAAAGCTTCCAACAGTCTCCACAAGAGTTTCGCCGTTGTCGCCACTGTCACGTAACCCTCGACGCGAACGAGACTCGTCAGCGTTTCTTTGTAATGTCGTTCGGGCGATTCGACGTCACTCCGATGCTCGACGAACTCGATCATAAGACTCATAACGAAATTAATTCTACGAGCGAACAGTACAGTAGATTACCTACAAAAAATTGAAGATAAGCCGTTCTCGAGCCATCGCCAGTTTACCGATCGTACGCCAATTCGAGGAGCAGAATATACATTTCGCCCGCCGTGCCCTTGTAATCTTTCAGTGTCTCTATCGTCTCCGAGTTAATTGTCCCTGTGGTTGAACGTTTCCGCGATAGGTCTGCTTTTTTCTCGTATCGCGACGATATTTCCTTCGACAGAGAAACCAGCTCTTCCACTTGACTCACTATCGAGCTTATCAAGACTCTGTTCAACTTCGTCATATTTCCTTCTTTATAACCGTAAATCTGTCACACGGACGAGTGGACAGCGCGTTCTTCAATTCATCCGTTTCTGTCGATGGCTACATTCGAGATGAATTCCAAATGCCTTTCGGATGCGTCAAAGACGTTCTTTTCGCTACTTTACAGCGTTCTTTAATTCACACGTTTCCGCCAGTGGCTACGTTCAATATACATTCTTGAGAAAGATAAAAGAGTGTTCGCTGCAACGGACGGTTTGCAAATATTATTTTTAAACCGTGCTCACACAGAAATAATACAAAAAATGACACTTCCGGTTTGAAAATCTCATTTTTTCAACAGGAAGTTGAACTCTGGAACTCCGGTTTGGAAATGTAATTTTTCGACCGGAAGTGATGTATTTCCGGTATTACGTAACTTCCGGTTGAAAAAGTGAATTTTCAAACCGGAAATGACTTTACACAGAGAAAATATATCAGGAATGCATCCAGTGTATTATTTGGCTTAAATTTCGTTTATACCGGCAGGGAAGTTTAGATGAAAATAATAAACATGCAGGTTTTCTTTCTTCAGCTCTTCAGTTCGCCATCCAAGGCCGATCGACTATGTACACATATTTTATTTTCATCTTACAAGATATAATATATACATATTTAATGAATACTTCACAGTGGTGTCGTCGTTCAAAGAATAATCGTGCGTATTGCCGAGAATATTCGACGAGTCTATTTATATCTATTCGAGAAAAAAGAAGAAAAAAAAAAAAAAACTTATCATATAAATTACGATAATTAATTACTGGACCCTGCATCGGTGCGCTACGTGTCTATTCGGTGACGCGGCCTCACCGGCCGCTCGTGCGACTCTGCATGACAGAGAATAAATTGTCTAACGACCAAAGTAGCTTACGAATTCATTGAGATCGAGAGTGAGGTAGGCAGGTAGTTTGGTAGTAGGAAGCGGAGCAGCAAACCGGCAAGGCGGTGGATCGGCCGGTCATGACGGTGGGTAAAATGAAGGATCAAGGAAAGTAAGCTATCGACGGCGAAATTGGTCGAGGGGGTGAGGTGGTACGAGGCGCCGGATTTAGTAGTGGTACTCTGGGAGTTTCTCCCTTGGTCGTTCATCACGTCGCTGGATATCGCTGCGCTATTGGGCTCGGCGGACGGGCAGCTAATCGAGCTTATCGTGTCGTTGACATTGATCGGTGCACCACCGGCGGCCTCCGGGCTGCAGCGACTCGCGTGCCGGGACTCGAGGCAGGCGGCGTAAGATATCGCATGGGGGATGTAACTCTGGTCGATACTTCCGGAAAAGAGGAGCGTCGAGAGGGGCCCGATCGCGAAAACGGGCACGTCCTCGCCTCCGTGCGTCGCCCAGGCTCTCGGTACGCCCGCTGTCTTAAATTTATAGTTTTTTTTTATTTTTTTTTATTAATTATCGTAAGGATGAGTAACGACCGCGCCGGATAATGCGGATAACACTGAGCCGGATACCTGTATCGAGTCCTTGCCTGCTTCGCGAATGACGCTCCGCGGCTCCGCGTGGCCGGGGCCGTTGCTGTACAACAATGTCGTGTACGGTTTTCCATCCAAGTCCGAACTCTTGCTGTCCGAGCCTGTTGACAAATGAATAATCGGTAAACAACGTTTTTGATCGTTGGTCGTCGATACATCGAGACTACGAAAAACTGACCAAAGATCGGATTCCCCCGCAGAGTAGCGAGGCCCCCGAGGGTCAGCACGTGCGAGTGATCGGCAGTAACGACGATCAGAGTGTCCGAGAGGTCGACTTCCTTCATAACGGCTCGCACCGCTTCCTCCATCGCCAGAGTCTCGTCCAGAGCTCTGTACGCGTTGTTGTAGTGATGGGCGTGATCGATCCTTCCACCTTTGTTATCGGTCGAACACAGAAAACTTTCGTTTTATACTCGGCTCGCCTATTCATCATTCGGCACGCCTAGCACCACGCGCCGGCGTTACCTTACCCTCGACAAAGAGAAAGTAGCCTCTCGGATTTTTTGCGACTATTCGCAGTGCCTTTATCGTCATTTCGGCCAAAGAGGGGTCGCCACTTCCGTTGGTGTTTCGGTCGACATCAAAGTCCATGTGTGAATAGGAAAAGAGTCCTGAGGATCGTATAGGATATTATTATTATTATTATTAATCCTAGAACTCACATATGGGGTACAAAAGTACCTCAGACGATATTCAAACTGCGCTCCTAAAGCAGAAATTGGCATTATTGAAATTGGAGAATTGACGAGGCCGATAATAGCCACAGGACGCTAACGCCGCGCGCTTGGGGTACTAATTTACCCCAGTTGAGAGTTTGATTTTTTGTTTGTTTGTTAGAACTCGAATGAAAGTTACTATTATGTCATTCGAACTGATATAGTCGTCATTTTATTTATTTTTTAATCATTTTTATATTGATTATAATTTTATAATTTTTATTATTTTTAATAATAATTGTCATTATCTTTAATTACCTTCAATGTTTTCAAGAAAAATAAATATCAAAAGGCATGCAAAACCAACTTTGCTTGCGTTTTCATTGGATTTTCCATGTTACAAGTTTTCGACTTTTCCCCATTTTCAGATGTCCAAATAAATGGAGTTTTCGAACGGAATACAATGGAATTATTTTTTTTTCTAATAATCTGATGTGTCCTATGTAAAATGGCATTTGAAATTTAGAAATTGGACAATCAAAAAAAAAAAACTACAATTTTTTTTTACAAAAAGTACGATTTTTACCAATTTTTGTAACGTCTTAGGCTTCAAGGGTGATTTTCACGCCCTACACTTTAATAAAACCACATTTGCCGTACACCATTCTTATGAAAAAAAAAAAAAAAAAAAAAAAACGAAGATATTCGTGTGCGTCAAAACCCATTTGCTAACAATCTAACGAGGTCTTACCGAGTAGATGATCGATCCTTCGTGGATCAACGGCCTCTAGTTGTTCCTTGGTGGAGACATATTTCGCAGCAAGATCGCGACGATTGTGAATCCATTCCTCGATGAGATTTCTACCGTCGAGCCTTCGGCCTTCCTTGTCCGTTTCTTCGGGATCCATCTGGACTTTGGGTACAAAATGTCGTCTTCCCCCTCCTAGGACTACCTAAACAGAGGTAGGCGACTCTTGTCAACATTTTTTTTTTCTCTCCATTTTATGAAGGCTTTTTATCCATAGGAAAACGAGAGCTCTTACGTTTATCTTACGGCCGGGTTCGTCCTCCAGTAACTGGAGGGCGATATCTTTGCAGGATGGACGGGCGGCGAGAGGAACTTTGGCGTCGTCTTCCCAGTAACGACTCGACGCGTGGGCGTAGAGCGCGGCAGGCGTCGCATGGGTAACTCTCGTTGTCGTAACGAGTCCTGTGGATTTACCTGAAAACACATCGTATAAGTGCTCTGTAAAAATAACATAATATTCAGAGTAGCGCGACATGGAAATAGCTTGGAAAATCTTGGTTTTAATGAATGCCTGGCGATCTTCAAAGAGGCAGCACCAGGCAGGATCTTACGCTGCGCCTACTCGACGAATTTCGGAATTTTTCAACAATGCCAATTTTTACGTGAATGTATTGATTTTAATGTATATTTCTATAGTATATTCTATTGTATGTTTGCATTACGGTCGGAAGACTATTAATATATGTAAAAGGGTTGCTCGTTGCTCGTTGATTGAATAAACACATAAATAGATAAACAAATGAATAATAAAAAATACCATAGTTCATCGATTTGCTCACCTCGCTCGTGAGCCCAGTCGATGACCGACGGCACCCGCGCGTTGACGCTCGAGTAGCAATTTCCAAATTTTCCCGAAGCGTCGAGACCAACAGTCTCGTAATTTGCTTTGACCCCGCAGAGCAAGGCAGTCGCGCAGGCCGAAGACTCCCCAACTTGCGCGTCTATGTTGTACGTCTGAAAAAAAATCGACATCTTTTTAAAATTCTAACACGCATAGAATAGAACCTATCTCCATCGTACAGCGACTTCGCCTTATATAAATACCAACTTTATATACTTATGATACATCAGCTTGAGTTTAAGATCACAAAGTGTTTCGGTGTTTTATATAAAAGTAAAACAACGTTTCCGATCGACTCTTTGACATATCCTTATCCTATAAATTCTAATACGATTTGAAGTACATGGTACTTGTTTCGTACTTGACGCGCAGTATTTCAAGTAGATATTTACTTGATACATATCTACTTGAAATAAATAACAATAATACGCGATATTCGATATCGAACATTGTCCAAACAGTGTTTGGTCCATTCACGTCCCAAATTTCAGTTCAATCGGTTTCAATCTACTCGGCAAATTTTATTGACAATGTCAACTCACCGGGAAATTGTTTATATTTAACGTAGAGATGAAATACACACGTTGAAAATATATATAAACCTGAAGTATCTATAAGTACCTATATAATAAATATGATTTAACGAACGGTTGAAACTTTTAATACGAAACCTGACATGGAGTCCGTTTATCAATTCGTGTATTGATTAATTTAAACTTATCCGATTTATATACTGCTTATAAATGTATTGTACTTGTTACAAGCAAGGAAATTTTATTATTAATTTAAGCATGTATATTTTTTACTCTATATCAAAAATAAGTTTTTCATAAAACAATAATTGCCATTGTTTTAACAATACATACTTTTTTTTTTAATGAAGCGTTCAAGACAATAAAATATTCTGCACTTGAAGTATATAGTGCTTTAAGTACCAAGAGTACTTCTTAACGAACCAAGTGCCTGGTATTTGAAGTACCGAGTACTTAAAGTACTTGTATTCAAGTGTTCAGGTACCTCACAAGTACTTTGGTCAGCTCTGGTAATAGTCAACGCTTCATTATAACAATGTAATGGGATTAATTTTTGTATCTAGCAAAATTGCCGAATACCGATGCTATGTAATAATTTCGGCAGGGCAAAGTTCCAATCTGTCCCAAGAGCGTATCGTACTCTCTCTCTTTCTTTTTCTCTCTCGAGAGCACGTCCTCGCAGCGTTCCATCAAGATTGCTATGTATAACCGGTGTACCGCCTGTCGGGGTTGGCCGGAGGCCAGAGGAATTTTCTACCGGCGGATGTCATAATTTCGAAAAATATATACTTCCGGTCCGCGCTAAATGACGCGGCCTATAATTGACGACAGTGTATTTATATGCATGTATTTATACTGGTAGGACTAACCCGAGCCAGGGCTACCGCGGGAAACCGGTCCCAAGCGAGCTGAGCCTCCTCCCCAGTTTGTCCACGTCGTTGACCGGACAGTATACGCGCCGCTGTCAGGGTGCTCATCCCCATTCCGTCACCGACGAACAGCACTACCCCTCGGGCCTCCCCGACTCTCCTCCCGCCGCGGCTCTTCGCATCCTCCGACGAAAGCGAGGCCGCCCGTATTCGCGCCTCGATGTCCCTCGCGGCAGCGTCGTACCAAATTTGTCGCTCTGAAAAATACCCGTTAAACTTTAACTCTGCTGCTCTACATAAGATAACACTGCATACCTCCTCGCGCACGGCCTAGAGCAATCTCAACGCTTCCATTGTAGTGAACGAATTTTCATAAATTTTAAAAATGTATGAAATTTTTAAAGTTTCATAAATTCTACAAATGTCATAAATTTTAAAAATGTTATAAGTTTCATAAATTCTACAAATGTCATAAATTTTAAAAATGTTATAAGTTTCATGAATTTCATGAATTTCATGAATTTCATGAATTTCATGAATTTCATGAATTTCATGAATTTCATGAATTTCATGAATTTCATGAATTTCATGAATTTCATGAATTTCATGAATTTCATGAATTTCATGAATTTCATGAATTTCATGAATTTCATGAATTTCATGAATTTCATGAATTTCATGAATTTCATGAATTTCATGAATTTCATGAATTTCATGAATTTCATGAATTTCACGAATTTCACGAATTTCACGAATTTCACGAATTTCATGAATTTCATGAATTTCATGAATTTCATGAATTTCATGAATTTCATGAATTTCATGAATTTCATGAATTTCATGAATTTCATGAATTTCATGAATTTCATGAATTTCATGAATTTCATGAATTTCATGAATTTCATGAATTTCATGAATTTCATGAATTTCATGAATTTCATGAATTTCATGAATTTCATGAATTTCATGAATTTCATGAATTTCACGAATTTCACGAATTTCACGAATTTCACGAATTTCACGAATTTCACGAATTTCACGAATTTCACGAATTTCACGAATTTCACGAATTTCACGAATTTCACGAATTTCACGAATTTCACGAATTTCACGAATTTCACGAATTTCACGAATTTCACGAATTTCACGAATTTCACGAATTTCACGAATTTCACGAATTTCACGAATTTCACGAATTTCATGAATTTCATGAATTTCATGAATTGTATTTACAAATTTCATCTCCATCCGAATAATTGGACAGAAGCGCCCGAGCAAAAATGCCCGTATGCGGCGCGCCACAGTATGCAAACAAAATGTAATCGTTACCTTCATCACCGGCGAGAACGAGCTCGAGTATTGCGCTCGAGGCGAACAACCAGAGGAGACTGCCGGTTCCGAGGCACGTGCTCCACTCTCGAGACGGCCGCATGTCCCTCCACTAAAACCTCGAACTATCTTAGCTTTTCCCGTCCAAATTAAAGTCATTCTCCGTCATCGAATTTCAGTATCCCAAAGGGAGAATCCCAATGGTCCGTCATTGTCGTCTCCGAGTGTGCTCTGTTGATCTCGAAACACGTGCTTTTTTTACTAGTACAACTGCCCTTCACACCCATTGACGACGATTCACACCCACGAGCGAAAGAATAAACTCTCCATTTTTTTTTCATCCACAACTTTCCTACCGTATCTAACAGATTCATTTATTTATTAATATTATTTTTCATTCCAACGTAGCGTGTCTAATATTTTTTTATGAACCCGTCGCTGGAGTCTCTCTCTCTCCCTTGACATAATTCAGGTGGAACAAACATTCGCAGATTGTGCACCTCACGTAATTCGATTGGCACGAATGACGGCCAATCGGCCCGCGCTGTGATTCGTCGATGAGATCGCGCACATAACCGTATGTCAACAGGGGACTAGTTTTTTTTTTTTTTGTTTGCCTTACAAGTCGCCGAACGAACGGCTTTCTATCGACGGCGACACTGTTGTTGTTTTCGCGATGGAAATTCCGTCCGAGCACGGCTGTCGAACGGCGAGCGGTACGCGGCCCGGCGGCGGTGTGCAGGTGAAGGAGCCGAGCGAATCGTAGGCAGTGGCCCAGCACACCGCGATAGGACGAGGTGAACGCGAGTCGACGCGTCCACGACCGCGCCACCGGAAGCTCCCTCCCTCGTTGAGACGCGGGGGCGCCGACGCCGACGCCCGGCTCATTGCAGCGTGTGCAACTACGGATATATAAGCCCGAAGCTTAGTTTCACTACAGGCAAATACTCGGTGAGGTGGATCGTTGCATCGCGTGTGAGAACCGCGGGAGTTGTCGTTGCTAGGCCCCTCCCCTCCCCCGAGCCGTCACTCTCCCCTCACGCCGCCCCTCCCCCGCCTCGCCCGTCCCTCGACGCCTCGTACACCTTACACCTCCCGACGGGCAGTTTATGATTTAGGTCCAACGCTAGCCGTCACTCTGCTAATTCGCGCGCACGTATCGCACCGTAACCTCTAATGAAAAATCACTCGAATTTAACGAACGACATAATGCATTGTTCGAGCTCGACGGCCTCGTCCGATGTTGTCGATGAACGCGCCCGACCGGCGCACGGACGAATCGGTAAAAACAATCACACCAGCGAATCATTTCCAAGGATTCACTTGTGTATAACACCGATGGAACGCAAATAAATTGGAGGAGAAAGTTCGCAGAGATGGGAGGTTATTTTAACCAATTGGCAATTTTTATTTCGAGAGGAATACACTTTTGAGTTATCTCGCTCGGGCAGTTCGTCGCCGTAGCCCGGAGCTACCTCTCTCGAGGCTCTCTTCATTTATTATTCAAGAAGCCGTGCGATACCGTTCCCCCGTTCCTTCCCAGGTCATTAGCTACGGGTTTGTTCGCGGACTAGTGTCCGAGGAGCGCGCGCGCGCGCGCGCGCCCTCCGCTGCCCCCTCTGCCCGGTTGACGCCGGCGACAAAAGCAGCCTTTTCTCTTTACGGCTTCATCTTCCTCCCTACCTTCCACGTCTGCCTTCTTTCCGCTTCGCAATTAAGAGAGTTTTAACGAGATCTCGGGAGACCATTCGTCTCGCTGCTGATGTTTTTATAATAAAACGAAAAATAAAAAAACGCCGGGGAATAAAAGAAAACAACCCACGGCTCGAATATTTATTCCAGCCGAGAAAAAGATTGTGACTCGCAGAGACGATAATTTAGTCGCCTTGTTTGACAAATCAGCCGGGTAAAGAGTCGCGTGATAACTTCCTCCGGTAATATAGTCGTAGCTGACGATTTTGCATGCACGAAGTTACGTTTCCGATAAGGCCATTTCGTATCGCTTATTTTGTCATGACTGCGAATACTTATCGCGATCTCTCGGGTTTCATAGACCGCACATAATAGGCCAGTACATGCGGCAACCAACAGCAACGTGCAGGAGCGTGCGGCAAAGGGGGGGAGCGAGAACCCGGCTCGGCACTCCGCCGGATAAATTAGCCTAATGGCTTCAGATTAGCAGGATTACACCCTCGAGTACGTCCAAGCTCATTTGCCCTATGCGCATAATGACCCGCTAATGATCATCCATTTAAACGACAAACAGCGGGCATCGGAAATTTGTCAACCGCTACTTTTTTGTCTCGTTCACGCACTGAACCTCATATCACGCATACGGGGCGTTCTACGTCAAGTCGAACGGCCCAAAATCCTAACCCTCTTGGATCGAGCTGAAAGTTCGCGATGCTGTAGTGTTACATAGCGAGAGTAACCGAAATTGTTTCTCAGATTTTTATCGCCCCCTCGTTTTCGAGCTAACTGACAGACGTGCTGATATTAGAAATTAACATATCTCAGAAACTTTTGGTCGTACAATAAAAACTTCGTCCACAAAAAAAGATGGGATTTTTCATTAACTATTTTCGTAAATTTTTTTTTTTTTCAAAATTCTTGCAATTACCCTTGAAATCAGAAAATACTTATTTCGAAAGAAAATTTCAGCAATTGTGACTGTGAATTTTGCTCAAAATTTCACAGAATGTTCATTCATTGGTGTGAAACGACATCTGTAAATTTCAGAATGGATTGGGATTTCGTTGTGCTTTCGCAGTGTCTAACAATTTTTTTTTAATATGATATACGTAAGATAAAAGTACCCGTGCATACCTAAGGGAGCAATCCCCGACATGTATGAGAAATCGTATTTCTGTCTCTCTTGAACGCACGATTTGTCCGGCCAGTGGGACGTGTTCGGTCACTGGGACGTTTACCTCATATATCGTGTAAAAAAAATGGTTAGACTCGTGCGGAAATTGAACGCAATCTCAGCCCATTCTAAAACTCACACATGTTCTTTCACACTGATAAAAGAACATTCCGCGAAATTTTTGGCAAAATACACAGTAATATTGCTAAAAAAATTTTTTAAATAAGAATTAAAAAAAAAAAATGTACGTGGAAAATTTTGAAAAAATTTATGAAGATAGTTAATAAAAAATCGCATCTTTTTTGTAGACGACCTTTTTATGTACAACCAAGAGTTTCTTAGCTATAATAATTTTTAATGCAAACACGCCTGTCTGCTGATTGAAAACGAGTCGATAAAAATCAGAAAAACATTCAGCTACTCACACTATATATACAAGATCACTCACACATGTTCTTTCACACTGATAAAAGAACATTCCGCGAAATTTTTGGCAAAATACACAGTAATATTGCTAAAAAAATTTTTTAAATAAGAATTAAAAAAAAAAAATGTACGTGGAAAATTTTGAAAAAATTTATGAAGATAGTTAATAAAAAATCGCATCTTTTTTGTAGACGACCTTTTTATGTACAACCAAGAGTTTCTTAGCTATAATAATTTTTAATGCAAACATGCCTGTCTGCTGATTGAAAACGAGTCGATAAAAATCAGAAAAACATTCAGCTACTCACACTATATATACAAGATCACTCACACATGTTCTTTCACACTGATAAAAGAACATTCCGCGAAATTTTTGGCAAAATACACAGTAATATTGCTAAAAAAATTTTTTAAATAAGAATTAAAAAAAAAATGTACGTGGAAAATTTTGAAAAAATTTATGAAAATAGTTAATAAAAAATCGCATCTTTTTTGTAGACGACCTTTTTATGTACAACCAAGAGTTTCTTAGCTATAATAATTTTTAATGCAAACACGCCTGTCTGCTGATTGAAAACGAGTCGATAAAAATCAGAAAAACATTCAGCTACTCACACTATATATACAAGATCACTCACACATGTTCTTTCACACTGATAAAAGAACATTCCGCGAAATTTTTGGCAAAATACACAGTAATATTGCTAAAAAAATTTTTTTAAATAAGAATTAAAAAAAAAAAAAATGTACGTGGAAAATTTTGAAAAAATGTATGAAGATAGTTAATAAAAAATCGCATCTTTTTTGTAGACGACCTTTTTATGTACAACCAAGAGTTTCTTAGCTATAATAATTTTTAATGCAAACACGCCTGTCTGCTGATTGAAAACGAGTCGATAAAAATCAGAAAAACATTCAGCTACTCACACTATATATACAAGATCCAAGATCATACAAGATACTACAAGATCACGAACTTTCAGCTTGAACTAAGAGAATCAGAGCGTTTTGGGTCGTTCGACTTGACGTCGAACGCACCATATGTACACAGAATATCGTACAGTTTGCCCGCGGCTTAAGTGCGAGCGTTAAAAAATATATATATATATATATATATATTCGAGTAGTAATTTATTTTCCAGGGTAAATAGAATATAAATAGGACGAATTTTATTTACGAATCGTTGGCCGTGGGTTAGGTGTTATGTAGCGCACGTTACCAGCGGCGAAAGCTTTATCGGCCGTGCGATTTTCCCCCTTCCATCGAGAATACGAGTCGTGTTGGTACAAATTGGCGAGAGTCATTGACGGCTCCACTCGACGAGTATCGACAAGTTTCGTGTATACGTATACCGCATAGAGCCCATATAGCTGCGGCTTAACGGCCCGGGCCTGGAACGTTCTGATGTCGGTGAATGTATACATATATATATATATATATATCGCACGGGTTTCTCGGAACCAGACCAGTCTCTGCGTGTAAGGTTACCGAGCAACGGCTCGAGCTCCAGTCTAATTTTTCACCTCGCCATCTCGGAGGATGTCGGCGATGCGATTCTGCTGATTGTTCCCGACGCTTAATCACGCGTTCCGTACGATACACAGTTATGGCCACACGGTAAAAAAAAAAAATTTTCTACTTTTTGCAAGCGTTATTATCAAAAAAAAAAAAAACGACCGCAATTTTTTTGTGTTTTTATTTTCCGTTCGCATCGTCCGGCTCCAGTTTTGCAAACAAATGTATGGGAACGAAAATTTTTAATATCACGGGAAATAAAAGAACTCGTTTGTATATTCGGATCTGAACAAACGGGTTTGTTACTTATTTAACGAAACCGAAAATATTATTAAAAAAAAAAAAAAAAAAAAAAACACAGTGATTTTAAAAAGCTGACAATTGAAATTTTTCACGTCGCTTTCTTATGATATTTCATTAGTCGCAAAAGTGGTTCTATTAGAAAGCGTTTCCTGCATCTCTGGCCTCCTCGTGCAGCAAATCTTTGCGAGTAAAGGAATATTGAGAGGAGGCAATATTGAGGATGAAATTTCAATCTTCAACTTTTTTTTTTTTTTTTTTTTTCGACGTCAACGTCGTGCTGAACTTTTAGGAAAAGCGACTGTCCGATTGAGTTTTAGTGCGAAAAAAATGCTCGATAAAAATATACCAACGTGTCGCGCTTGATTTTTCGTTCGAACTGAAGCCCAATCTGTGCTCGACCCTAAAAAATTCATGGATTTATGCGTTCCGGATTATCTTTTTTTTTTTTTTTTTTTTTTTCACTTTCCAGTTTTACCCGAGAAATCCAAGTGATGACGTTTTATCTTGCTTTTTCAAGCCCGTCATATCCATCATCTTGTATAGCCGTGTCGTAAAACGTGATAGACACCCGAATATTTCCGTGATGCTATCGGGAAGCAAAGACATCGGCTGTTGAAAAACACGCAAAAATAACATTTGCAATGTTGGTCATAAAAATTCCCGATGAAACTTGTGTCATTTTAGTCGTCGTTCCGTGACTGTGTTCAATGTATTTTTCACGCTCACCACGAATCTACAACTCTTTCTTTCATTATACATGAATACTTAATACGAAAACTTGCGTCGAATACGAGGCTTGAATTTTTCTACGAAACTAAAGAAATTCCAAATGGCATAAAATTTAAGCGGATCGATCGATCCTCGCAAAATTTTAAACGTCGATCATTGGACGATAATATTCTGTCCGTCTACACATTTTATCCGGATAGGTGAAAAATTTTAGGAGCTAGAGGGCGAGCAGATTTTTCGATGCAATTAAAAATCCCTTACGAAAAAAGCGACTATACATTTTTTTTAATTAAAATTTTGAAGAATTTCAGCTCGAATGTTCGAGGCATTCTCCAGTTATGGCGGTGTAATTTTTTTTTTCGATAATTTTCGATTCGATGAACTCCCTATAATTTCATCGGAGGAATGTTCTCGTGTACAGATTCTTCGAGCGAGCCAAGTTTCGGCGGTTATTCGGACTATCCGAGGAGTTCTCGACGTTGGTTGGTAAACATCGGAAGAATTTCCGTCGTACTGTTGCCAATCGCACTTTAATGTCGTAATGCTCAAGGGTAAACTCTCGAACATTAGGGCAGAGTAAAAAAGCGAATCGACATTAAAGTTCAGCATTCTCTCTGATGACACGTCGGAAATCTTATTTCTCACCCGGAAGTGACGTCCTACCGGAAATACGTCATATCCGGTTTTAAAATCTCATTTTTTTTTTTAGCGGAAGTGACGTCGCACCTAAAATATGTCATATCCGGTTTGAAAATCTCATTTTTTGAGCGGAAGTGACGTCGTACCTAAAGTATGTCACTTCCTGTCTGATTTTTTTTTTTTTTTTTTTTTTTTTTTTTTTTTTTTTTTTTTTTTTTTTTTTTTTTTTGAGCGGAAGTGACGTCGTACGTGAAATATGTCACTTCCTGTCTGAAAATCTTTTTTTTTTTTTTTTTGAGCGGAAATGACGTCGTACGTGAAATATGTCACTTCCTGTCTGAAAATCTTTTTTTTTTTTTTTGAGCGGAAATGACGTCGTACGTGAAATATGTCACTTCCTGTCTGAAAATCTCTTTTTTTTTTTTTTTTGAGCGGAAGTGACGTCGTACGTGAAATATGTCATTTCCGGTTTGAAATTCTCATTTTGTCGCCAGGAAATGACGTCACGCTTGAAATACGTCACTTCCCACTTTAAAATAAAATTTTTCAACCGGATGCGACGTCATATCGGAAATCCGTCAAGTCCAGTTTGAAAATCAATTTTTGTTTATAGGAAATGACGCATTTCCGGTCTGACGTCGCTTACGGTAAAAAAAAAAAAAAAAAATGTGATTTTCAAATTGAAAGTGACGTATTTTCGGAAGTAATTCTTCCAATAGCCGGGACGTTCCAAACAGCGGGTTTATTGGAAGCGTCTTCGTTGAGAAATCGTGAGTACAAGTGCAGACACTCGACTGTATCGGAAAAAACCGGTTGTCATTCTACTTGTACGTGAACTGCAAGGAACGATTTCTAGAAAGGATAATATACTATTGCAGTTAATGAATTCAAGAGCATCTCAAGAGTCCAGACAGATTGACTCGTAGTCGAACTATCGGGTTTTTCCATTATATTTGGTCTTTGTTACAAGTATCACAGTGAATCGCTTCGTCGAGTTGGAGTCTGCGGGCGTCTCGTAATTGAGTCTCTCCGTGATTCTTTATTCTCATTGAGTTTTATTGTACGCAACATGATTTGTTGTAACCGCCGCGTCAGATTGAGATTTACGATTAAGTCTTGTATATATATATATATATATATATATATATATATATATATATATATATATATATATATATATATATATATATACACGCCCAGATTAAGATTTACGATCAAGCTTGTGCATGGGTACAAAGCCGTCGAAGAACCGTCGCAACAGCTGATCTCGATAACTGCGCGAGGTATTAATCTTCCGCGTTTGTGCGTCGACACGCTCGAAATGAGAAACGACGAAATCATTGCACTCTTTGGAAGTACTGTCTCTTATCGATGTGTCCTGCGACGTAACCATGAACGTCTGGAACGTCCTACCTACTCTCCGATTGCACATGACGAGCCTCTTCGAGCTCGTCCATTCTATTTTTACGGTTATATTCCACGAATACGCGACATTGGATGCTTTCCCAATAGCCGTGTAGTATTGCTTGTCGAAATGCGCCCTGCGTCGCAGGAACGTAGAAAACGATTGGTCTGTGACCTCTACGGGCGACGGATAGCTCCCCAAGGACACTCGATTCGTTGTTGGGTAACGTGTCGAGACTGAAGGCTGATAATACGGGTATATTCGCATCTCGCAGTATGGAGCCCTGATTGCGACGTATAACCGTCGAGAGCGTAATCGACAAGCAACCGATAACCATAGTAAAGGCTCGGATCGAATGCTCTACGCCCGACGAATGTTGGCGTACCTGCGAAAACGACCAAGCTGACCCATTGAGCAGCTTGGTCGTTTTCAATATTTTCTGAGATCATTTTATTCTCGAGTATTGCAAATTTTATAGCTTCACACTTTATTTATTTATTTTTTTTTACTACCGGCCCGCAGGGCGAATGAGGGAAGTTTTTTCGTATTTAATTTTTTTGTATACTTGTTCTTTACGAATCGATTAATCGAGCAGGGCTCGCTCTCAGTGCCGGCCGGACGGTGCTCGATCTTCTCACCGACTGCGGTACAGTGAGCGTGCGACTTTATCGACAATCCTTTATTATCGAATACAATTAGTGTAGTCAGTACAATTGGAGAGGTATAACTATTTTACAGTATCGAGCTAGAGCAGCACTTATTGAAATTTAAGTGTGTTTTTTTACCCGTAAAATACTCATTAATCCGTATCTTCGAATATCGAGGCTGGACTCTTGTGATCTCCGCATGTCGGAAAATCGATGGGAACGGTCGGTAAGCTTTCCCGGCTGCCGACTAGCATGACAAATTGCATCGTCGGTCCATCCCCACCGATTCCCGTACTTCTCGCCTCCCAGAGCCAATAACCTGAGCATGAACGGAAAATAAATTTTAACATGAATGGTAAATAAATTTCAATGTGAACGGAACAATAAATTTCAACATGAGCGGAAAATAAGTTTCAACATGAACGGAAAATAAATTTCAACATGAACGGAAAATAAATTTCAACATGAACGGAAAATAAATTTTAACATGAAAGGAAAATAAATTTGATCATGAACGGAAAATAATTTTAAACATGAACGGAAAATAAATTTTAACATGAACGGAAAATAAATGTTCATGTTGGTATCGTTTTATTCACGACGTTCTTCTTACCCATATTGTCCGTGTAAATACGCAGTATGACATATCCCTTATTTGGCACGACGAAGGAATCCTTGCGCAGATTGTGGTCTAATGTATTTCGTGGCAAGTTTCCGTTGTCATTCATCTCGATAATATTCTCTTTGCTGACCGGTCTGTTAAGTTGTCCAACACCAACGACCCACACGTCGTAACCGTGTACGTGAAAAGTGTGACTGACATTTCCACCAAAACCTGTAGAAAAAATCTTTTGTGATATATTACCTACCATTTTTTTTTTTTGCTTCCTCATAGAGGAAGCTTTGTTTTCATGATTTTTTTTTTTGGATTTTAATGCAATCTTGTTCAGAATGTTCCAGAACATCGGAAAATCATATTATTTAGAAAAAATGTCTGGATGTGTGCGTGTGACGCAGATTTGAAAAATTGAAACTCTTTTAACTGGAGAATGGCTTTAGCTTTCAAGCTGCAATTTTTAAGGTGGGTACAGGCGTCGAGCCTCAATGATTGGTTACATTTTTATCAAAATGCTTAGTCATTAAAGATTTACGCGTTTTTGCACGACGCTAAAAAAACTGTGCGCATGTTAGCTCTTACAATTTTACCAATAGACAGGCGCCACGACACGGACGCAGTTGGAGCAATCTTTACGACATGTGCAGAGCATGTCGCTAATATTGCTCCAACTGCGTCCGTATCGCGGCGGTTGTCTATCAGTATACAAAACGACTATTATCGACCGACGATGACTATTTAAAGTTGTGAGGGTCCCTCGAACTATTTAAATTTTAAGAGATTTTGCATTTTTTAATATTACAAAAATTTGTATTTTCTTTCTGACGCGACCTTTCGTATCAAATTTTAAGCCAGGCGTAAAATACATTAAGTGGGAAAGAAAATATATCGAACACGGCTCCGGAATGACGACTATCATTTTTATAAGGAATCTTTGTAGTGAATATGGTAAAAATTAGAATATTGCAGAAAATGTTCACAGAGGAAGCTTTGTCGTTCAAAGAAAATAATCGCGTTTGAAGGTGGTCACTAATTTATATTTAAAAATTGTTTTGGTGAAAATCTCGGTTTTCACTTATTGTTATTTGCTATATACATGTACCTTCGTCAATGAGAACAATATCGACAGTTTTCCACGAAGGAAGTTGAAGGATCTGCGTACATTGGCAGTAAAATCGTCTCTCCGCTTGGCACATCTTGGGGCGTTTCTCGATCGAGCAAAGTTTATCGACCGAAAGAGCTTCGGGTTGAGCCAATATCGGCGATGAGGGGTACTCGAAGGTCATTCCGTTTACTTGTCCGACCCGCGTGCCACTGATCGGCGTACCTTCGGACAACAATATAATATAAGTCTCATCGAAATAACTCCACAATCGTCGCGTGCAATTTTTTGAACTTACTCAAGAAAGCAGGAAAATAAGTGGAGTCGTAAATATTGAAAGAGTAATCGGTCATCCCGTCGTGGATCGAGTCGTAGGAATTTATGTCGAACGGAACGTAATACGTTGTCACATCTTCGTTTTCATCTCGATCCGTGAAATTCCTCAGCGGCTTTCCCTTCAGATCAAGCGAGCACACGGTTTTCATCCCTCCAACTATATTCCGACAATCCTTAAACGGCGTTTCTTCAGCCTCGTTAAGATGCGCCTTCTCGACTCCATCCGGGCCTCTATCCGTAGTGGCGCTCTGATTTTCACCGGAGTCGTCATAAATCAATGTCGCCTCGTGTATCAAGCCTCTGCAGTCCTGGTGACCTTGAACAGCCACGACGTATCTGCCGGGTGTTCGGTTAGCTTCGATAGTCAAATCGAAGCGTTCACCTGAAAAACAAAAACTTGCCCTATTCAAAAATCCCGCCGCTACTCACGGCACACAAGGGTTCGCAATGTTGTTAATAAATAATTAACAATTTTGTCTGTCCTTGACGATTTAAACTTTATTTAACAAAATAATGTACGAGCTAATACTAGCTAGTATTCAAGCTTAATGTTGAGCAATTTGCAAAACATTACAGGTTTCAAATTTATTGTGTTTGTGCGTGTGCTGTACAGAAAAATACAGCCGACACGGGACAGAGTCACACTAAAAAATCGTCCCTTCCGGCGTACATAGTTTACGTTCGATAAGTAAAAAAAATAAAAACGAAACTTCTAACGATATAAAAATAATGAAGATGACAGAGCGTCGATGAAGCACAATTGGATTTGGACGCGAGATCGATCGATCAGCGACGCGTCTGTGCGTAAACGCCGATCTCGGCCTCGAAGAGGATCTGATTGATTCTCAGTTTGGCGACGGATCTCGAGTAGGAGTCCGGTATCTCGGCGAGCTGGACGGCTATGCTCTCGCCGAACTTGGCGTAGTCCTCTCTGATCTCCGCGCGATCCGGCGGATTCGCCGATTCGTCGCCCTTTGGATTCGCCCGGCAACGCTCCTCCATCGTCAGAAGGCTCGAGGCGAAGGACTCGTCCTCGGGATCCTCGCTCAGTGAGGCGTTGAACGATCCCGTCGCCGAGCAGTTTGTCTCCTCGTCGTTCGATTCCATAAACGTTATGCTTTCCGGGTCTATGTCGCTCACGATGTATTCCTCTTCTAGTTTCGAGTCCATCACGTTTTGCTGCAATTTTAAAAGGACGATATTATTATTATTATATCATACTCAAGTACAAATAGGCTGTATGAAGTAGAGCTAAGCTTAAATAAGTTTAAAATAAGGTAGTTAATTTTAATTTTTTTTAAGTTTAAAAAGTTAAAATAATCTACATAATGAAACAGAGTCGAACTTAATGAAATGTTATATGTTGATTGAAATGAAATATTTAAATATATTTTTTAAACTTTTGTACTTCATTTCTATTGGAATTAATAGATCTAAGTACTTATAAGACACATTCTCTATTTTAATTCTGGTCAAGGAGAAATCTGTTAATACACAAGTAAACATTATTATTATTATTATTATTATTATTATTATTATTGGAAAAAAAATACCTAGAACCTCGATTATCCGAACGTTACCGCGGAGCATTATACATTATACAAGCGTATTGACGCACGCTTTTCCTCTTCGAGCGTTAAGGTAATGTGGTACAACCCCCCGCCCACCTGCGCCGCGCCAAGTTAGTAAAAAACACTGTACTGAATACCGTTTTAAGACCTAAAATCGTTGAGAAAAAAGAAAATTGTCTTTCCCTGCGTCTACCGATTCTCCAGGGAAAGACAATTTTGGTTTTCGTCGACGGACTGGGGTTTCAAAACGGCACTCGGTACAGTTTTTTTTACCGACCGGGATGCATGTAGCTAGCCTTCGGTATTTTAATAAAGGTACAAAGTAATTTGTACATGGCTTCCTCATTTATTACAATCTTGCGCATAGGTTTCTCCACGCAAAAGTTCGTTGATTTATTTTGACTTCTTCATAGAGGAAGCTATGCGCACAATTGTAATAAATGGAAGCCATGTGCAAATTACTTTGCATCTTATTTCGTAACATAAAAATATCTACATTTCATCGAATTGAAAATCAAAATTCATCGCAAAATTTATTGCGGCAAATCGCAAAAATCTCAAAATCGTATAAAATCTAATCGTCTGAATAGATTTCGGCCAAATTCAATACCAGACGTCTTTGATCATAGTATCATGGTTGTATGCAGTTTTCGGACGATAGTGCAAAATTTACGCAAGTTAGAGTTACCCGTCATTTTTTAAAAAATTTGGATCCTCATGAAAATTGCACCAAAGAAAGAGACGTGATCATTCTACTAATGTACAAAATGTCAACCCTCTGGCTCAAACCGTTTCCGAACTATAGCCATTTTAAACGATGCAAGCTGTCACAACATACATACATACATCCAGACGCCAGCCAAAACTCGGATTCCTCGACGTTTTAGACTATTTTAAGTACTTTTACATTAAAATTTTAATTTTTTTTTTTAAACTAGAACATAGCTTCCTTTATGAGGAAGCAAAAAGAACAATGTTATTTCACAGAATCCTTGAAATAAGACTTCGATGTTAGAAATATGTTTTGACGTTTAATATGTACTGTTATTTCATTCGTAAATATCTCATATTTACATACGTATTATGACCCGGTAAAAAAAAAAAAAAAAAAAAAAAAAAAAAAAAAAAAAAAAAAAAAAAAAAAAAAAAGCCTCTCGATTATGCGACTTGTTGATTATCCGAACTAGAGATCCGTTCCCGAGTCGTTCGAACAATCGAGGTTCCACTGTAGTTATTGTTCGGGAGTACAAACCTGCTTCTTTCTCGCGCTGTATCTCCGAGATCCGAACTGAAGGAACTGCATCGATTTGAATGCGAACCACTTTGAAACGTAAATATCATCGGGAGCATTGGCGATCTCTTTGCTGTTCTGTATCTTGTGAACTTCCCTCGAGTACTGACACTTGAGATTTGTAATTTTTTTCTCGACCTCGAGCGCGTTGCACCCGAGAGTCTCGGCAAGGTCGTGTATAGCTCCTTTGCGCTTAACCCGGTCCCTGTAACCCTTTGCATTCCAGTCCCAGAGGACGCGACGTTGCTCATACTCGCGCAACAGTTGGAGGGTTTTGTCCCTAGTCCACTCCATGCCGCGCTGCGAAGCGTCCTTCTCGGCATCCATTATCTCCCCGGCGACAATGTATATTTTATCCCCGCAGAGTTATCGGACGGGCCACGGCCGTTGTACGTGTACATGCGGCCTCTTTGTCGAAGGATCGATCAAACACTCGTACGAAATTCGTTTCAAAGGAATCAACTTCGAAACGGCAGTAACCCGACGCACCGCTTTTTTTTTTTTTTTTTTTCTTTCTTTTTCGGCGACCAATCTCGCTACTCGTATTTCGGCTATTAACTATTCGTGTGTTTACTTCTCCCGTCGTGTGTATACACCCTCGCAGCCAGTTCGAGCGCGACTGAACGGTGCCACAATTCTATTGCTCGCGGCGCAAGCCACGCGTTTTAACGATTTTTTTTATCAGCGAAGCACACGCGACGCGTCTAGTCGCCTCGTTCGGTCGCCTCTGTGCTGCCTTCCCACTTGCCAGCCCGTAGCTGCTGCCTCCTCGGTGGTCGACAAGCGCCTTTCTTTCTTTCCTTCTTTCTCTTTGCAGAAAAGCGATCCCACCGGCCAGCCGGCCTCCAGACCCGATCCGAAGTGTCCCGAGTTTGCGCGAACTTGCCGGTATTATAGCGAACCAGACGTAGTGCATATATATCGCCTCACCGAGGGATTTCGTCGCGAGCGAACGCGCCACCGACTTTCGGCCAATTCGTTGCGTGGCCCGCGTTTTTGTTGCCTCGGCACTCGTCTGCGATCGGATGCCTCGCCAGCGCTCGCACATTTTTGTTCCCCCCTCTGCGACACAACATACAGACTATGTCGTACATACCTGGATAAATAATTATTCGCTCGGCCGATACGTCTCCGTCGATAAAATGCCCGTCGTTCGCAATTAGATCCAGACTATGTTGGGCGACGAAGAAGGATATCGGACAATTGAAGACGTTAGCGTTCACGATTCTTAGATAATACTTTCGTCCGCTGCGAACGTCGATGTTAACATTTCCAGCCTGCCGACAAGAGGAGAACAGGGATAAAGTAGAATCGAGAGGGTTTCGGAGACTGGGCAAACTTTCTCGGCGTGATTATCGACCTGCCCGTTAAGAATCAAAGCATCGGGCGTGGGCGAATCGAGATGGATCAGTTCGGAGAGCGGACTCGACGGCCTCGAGGACACGAGAAGCGTCCTCTCGGATATTGGATCGTCGGACGGACCTCGGACTGTTAATGATCCGTAGAGACCGTCGCCTTGTTGTCGTACTAACGACAATAACGATGGCGTATAACAAGCGTATTTGCGAGTATTAAAAAAAAAATAATAATAATAATAACTATACCTGAGTGCGCGCGGTAAAAAAAGGTGCCGCTACTGTCGGGCTTGATTTTGTATCGAAAGCTCGTGTAGGGCAATATAGGACACTGCGATATCATCGGCACGCCGTCCATGTGCGGCGAGTCTTTCTGTCGAATTCCGTGCCAATGAAAGCTCACTTGTTCGGAGGACAATTTGTTCTCGACGACGACCTCGATCGTGTCGCCGAGACAGATCTCGATCGGTGGACCTGGACTCGCTCCGTTGATAACGCGATCCACAGACTTTCCACTCGCGTTTAAGTTCCTCGCTCTGCCGACGCTGAAGTGATAGCCGCATATCCTTGGAGCACCGTCGACGGGGCACGGACGCAGACACTCGTGACTATCTGCGAAGGATTATCATTATTTTATATTTCTATCTATAATTTTTCGCACTCGTGTTCGCCGGGACTTGTTTCTTGGCAATACCGTACGACGTCCCGGTACCGGGCGCCAGTGTCGCAACGACGGAAACAATGAAAATCGTTCGCTTCATTGTTGTATCGCGTAACGTATGTGACCAACGACCTGCGAACCGGCATTACGCGCGGATCTCGCGTAACTGCACACAAACGTGCCGATTCGTCGGCCCGGACGGTTCACTCGAAGGGAAACCGGTACGCCGCGAGGACATTCAACTTGTGCTAATGTTTTTTTTCTTTCCTTGCAGTCTCGGGATTCGAAAGGAGGTCAGCGCAAGGGGGAGGAGAAGAAAGAGTCAAGGTCAAGCGGAAGTTGATAGCATTTATTCACGCCGATATCGTTGATAGGTTCGTTCTGTAACAGTCCAGGCTGCAAAGCGGACGTCCGGTTTTGGAGCACGAGTATTTCCTCGGATTTTCGCATCCCGCGACGCTGCAACTCTTCGTTCCACGATTTTCAGGCGTGATCGCGTGTCTGAAATTTGACACGAGATTAGGAACAGCGATGAGATTCCGGGCCGCGGTAATCACAGGATATAACGGCTATTTTACTCTGCGGGCTTCGTTGGCCAGAGAGGAAATTCTTGACCTGGCGGCAGAGATATCCAACTGCCGTCGGCGGTTAATCGATACGTTATCAAAGGTACCTGGCGCTTCCATGCCTTCCCCTTTCCCATAAATTTCGATGCTTTCGACTCTTGTTTCTTCAGCAGCCTCTCCATTGTTTTTTTCTTAAATTTGTCACATCATTACATAAGCTCATTAAATCGTTAAATACTGAATTAGTAAATATTAAATATTGAATTAAATTATTAAATGATAATAATAAATATTTATTTCATCGATCAGTACTACCTTGTCCTTTTCCCGTTTTTCATCGGCCAGTTGCTTCCTCTTCAACGATTTGAGTGCAGCTTTTTGAATCGCTTCGGCGGTCATTATTTTCTCCTTGTACCCCGAAGGCAACGAAACAAGCTGCTCTACTCCGGGATTTGGTTCTGTATCAGTCTTTCTCTCGAACATGGCCCGTTGTCGAGCGGTCATGAGTTTTGGATCCTTGGGCTTAATTTTTTTGAGCTCCTCGTCCACCTAGCCAGACCAAGGTTGATCGATATTGCAAACGAAACAGTGGGAAAAATAATTATTTTTACCTCTTCCAGCTTGCCGGACTCTATAGCGTCCAGCCATCGCTCCTCCTCGCTGCTAGTTCCGCTGTCCTTTCCCTTTCCACTCTTTGGTACTTTTTTCTTCATCGCCACCTTGGGCGACGTTACATTCGCGCCACTCGTCATACCGCTACAGCCGCCTACATAGCTCGTCCCAAAATTGCTCAAGTCTGCGACTCTGCCGCTCGCGATCTTTTCGCGTTGCTTGCTGTCAGCTCTAAGAACGCGTTACGAATAAAAGGTTCATAAATTTGCGATCTATTTTTTTATTCAGTCAAATTCGAACTTGTAATTACCCCTTGCTCTCGTCCAATTTCTTCCCTCGGACTTTCGGAATCTTCTTTCTATCCGCCTCGCCGGCATCGTGCGTAATTTTTCTCTTCTTGTGCCTCTTGTGTTTATGCTTTTTGTGCCGTTTCTGACAAGTTACAACGCTCGTGTCTAACGTTGTGTAATAACGATAAGCTTCTATGTTTTTTTTCTCTTTTACCTTGCTACATAATTGAGTAATGAGTAACGATGCATACCCGCAATACTCGTCTCTTCGTCAGTGCTCTCCTCTCTTCCCATCCCGGTCGTGTGTTATTGATAAAAAAAAAACAAAGCAGGTTAACCTCCAAAGCAGTTTAGCCTCCTCCTACGCGTTCGGACAAACTGAATTGATTCGCGAAACACGCGCGGTGGCGCGCCAGTTCAATTCCCATGTTTACGAACGCGCACCACCTTTTTTTTTTATCGAGCTTATTATACTTGTATATGAGAAAAATTTATTATTCGATATAACTTTGTATAATTCGAGTTTTTTTTTTTTTTTCTTGTAAATCGACAGATGATAGATGAATATATTTTTTTTGAGCCTATGTAACGTGAGATCGGGATGTGAGTGACCGAACCAAGTTGAAGGAAGCCCATCGGGTGGAAGAGTTTAGGAAGGCTGTGATATGGGGTCAGTTGGTGTTCTGTTTGTTGGAGCGCAAGCGAGCGAGACTGGCCCGTTCGCCCTCCTCCTCGTCGGACGTGCAGGGCAGACCTCCGCTGCCGCTGCTCGTTCCGCCGACGGCGCCCCTCGACGACGTCGCCTGCATCAACTCCTGATCCGGTCCGTTTCTATGCTCGTACAGGAGTATGTTTAGCGTTTCCTCGTATATACGAGCCTCTGGAAACTCGACCTGTTCTCGGCAAATTAAAAATATCGTCGATTCATCTTGTTTTCCAGATACTCGTCGACTCTGCCCCAAGCGTTCTGACCAATATGAAATCAACTTGAAAACCAACCGGTCGATTGGTGCACCAAACCAACTATGACTCAAACTTTCGTGAAGGTTGATTTTTTGGCGATATTAAAAAACCAACTGTAATACCAACCCTTATATGTGATGAAACAGAAGGTTGGTTTGTGGTTGGATTTTCTTAAAACAACCCGATTTCCAACCGAGCCAAGAGCCATCGGTGCTCTCTACATAGAGTCGGAAATTGAGTTGATCTGGCAAAGTCAAACTGCAAACCAACTACTTTTTTCTATCGGTTACACATAACGGTTTGCACAAAATCGAATCTTCAGAAGGTTGAAATCGGAGTCGGTTTGGCGCACCAATCGACCGGTTGAGTTGGAGTAGGTTGTCAGCAAAACAACCCAAACCCAACCCAAAGTTTTACGGTCGGTTGGTCCGCGAGGGCGCCGCTACGCACGCTTTACCTTTGTATGTTTCTTGTCCGTCGTGTATACTATAGAGTGACAACAAACTTCGCCGACTTTTCGGCCGTGTCCATAAAAGGTCCAGCAGCATATTTCGCTCGAGCCTATAACGTCCTTTATGAACAGCACTCTGCCATTGAATCTTAGCGACATTTTGTCAAAAAGTTCGATGTTCTTGAGGAGATTGTCGTCGGACGTGCTGCAACAATGAACAATCAGTTACACAAAGTCCGGCACTGTCTCTTGATAATCTAATCCCGAGCTGGGCAGTATTTTTTAGTACTTTTTCAAGCACAAAGCACAAGTAGTTTTGTGTACATGCTTGCATTATGGATACTCAATGAGTAACATGATATTCTGTTTTTATTAATATATGATTGTTTGTCTAAACTTTTCAATAAGTATAATTTTAATGAGATTTTGTTTTTTTGTTCCTTTAACAAAATCGCGAAGGGGCCCTTTTCGGTGTTTTAATAAAAAAATATATATATATTAAAAAAAAATGAGAAGCAAACACTTGGTGTTTTTTTTTCATGAAATTTTATGACATTTTTGAATGAATTTTTGAATTGTAAAAAATTGAAGAATAGATTAAAGATACTCTGAAAACGACGAATTACGAACATTTCAGTTAACGTTTTTTATAATGGGGAGTGAGAAAATTACTTTGCACCTTTTTTTTTGAAAGCCTAGATAACGCTTAATGCTGCAAATCTAATTGTGAAAAGTACATGAGAAATACTACAAGTAAAAAAAATACTTGATACTTTAAGTACAAAAAAGAACTTGATAATTCAAGTACTTGCGATACTTTGTACGTTGTATCTGAATTATATTTTGGTGCTTTGGCAAGCTCTGATCTGATCTAATAAGATAGATTTTTACCCCGTGTAAGAATATTTGTTGTTGTGACGATTGATGAGGAGCTTGACGACAGGCTTGGTAGTGTTACCAAGAAGAAGCTGCTCCTCCCGCTGCGAAGTTATCAGAGCGACTTTGCATATTGGCTCGGCTTCCCTCTCCTTGCGCAGCAGAGCCTGCTCGCAGGACTTCACGAGCTCGGCTATGCAGTAATACTTGGCCTCCGCGAGGAGTTGGCTGATCTCCTTGACGCTCTCCGGCAATGGCACAGAGCCGTCTCTCAGGAAATTCAATATAGTCCCAAAATGTTTTCCGCATCGATCTATCAATATCCAGCCTGAAAAAAAACACATTTCGTGATTAACAACGTCAGTGACGCGCTCTCGCGACGTTACGATTTTTCGGGCGATCTCACCTTCGGAGTCGGTCAGCACTTCCATTCTGCCGCCGAACATGGCACGAAGCATCGTGTCATGTTTCCGAAGCGTGCTGATTGTCGTGTAATGGAGAGATCCGCCGATATTGAGCTTGACGTACTCGGATGGATAACGAATTCCCGCACGGGAATCTCCCGACATTCCGAGGGAGCTGACGAGCAACGTCGACGCAGCTGACGACGTCGGCGTCGACGTCGGCGGCGACGCTTGCGACGGGGCCTCGATCTTATCAGGTGTCAAAATCAACATTTAACGAGTCACCGTTCCTCGACGGGATAACGGGTTAACGGTCTTGCGAAACGATCGAATTTATTTATGTACAATTTATGTATCCCGTCCACTTGTCGACGAAATAACACTCTTTCGAAAGTGCGACCGATAATGTCATTTTAATTTAATCGCAGACGTTCGATCACCAGTATCCTTGTGTACACTTCTCCGGCGACACCCATAAGATTTCGTTGTTGGGCTGTCTTGTTGCTGCTGCTGCCGTACACTCGCCAGCAATTATACGTACCCTACGTACCAATATTTACCATCGCGCATTCTCACACGCGCAACGAACAGCGCAGAATCGGCAGTTTCCTCCCCCCCCCCCCCGAGTGTCGCTTGTTATGAAGGTACGCTTATTCGATTGGGAAAAATATAATAATTGTTATTAACAATGACGGACGCGCTTTCGAAGTATGGTCTTTACATAGACGATATGTCGAAGATAAGACTCGTTCAGCCACAAGTCACCGGTCAAAGCGACAAATTGAGACTGGAGTGTGAAAATTTTGTTGGCAGTAAGTTACCATGGTGATCGGGCTCGAAAAAAGTTAGCCACGGTGGATCGGTTTTTTTTAAATAATTGTGATAAATCATTTTTTCTCAAAAAGAAATCACCGAGTTCGAGAAGAATACCAATAAGTTTATAGGGATAATTGAGGATCTGGGAAAAGAGGTGGAGAGGGAGAAGATGAGAACCATCGGAGCGCGAAATTTATTGCGTTCCGTTGCCAAGCAGAGGACAGCTCAGAAGCAACAAATACAGGTATCGTAGTATCGCACACGGTCTTTTACCCACTTTCATGTGTCCCTTAATTCACACATTTTCGTGTCCCTCAATTCCTGTGTCTCATAATTCACACATTTTTGTCACTCGCTGTATTCGAGATAAATGTCAATTTGCGACGCCACTTCCGGTTTGAAGACGTAATTTTTTCGACCGGAAATATGTCATTTCCCGTTCGAGAATATTATTTTACGACCTGAGATACATCACTTCCGGTTCAAAGGTCTAATTTTTCGGCCGGAAATACGTCACATCCGGTTCGAAAATCTAATCTTTCGACCAGTAGACACGCCGTGCCGGAAATACGTCACTTTCGACGTCAATTCCGATTAAATAAACAAATTTCTTGATAGACGTTTGCTTCATTGTACGTAGGCCTTTGTCATCGAGAAAACAATGCAACTGGAGCGTCTGCGGATCCAGCAGGACTCGTTGAAGAAAATTCAACAGGAGCAGCTCGAAACATTGGAGCACTTGTCAGTGAACTGATGAGATAAAAAAGCAATTGAAAAATAAATTTTATTATTGTGTGTGTAATAAAAATAAGAAATGGTCTTGTCGTGTCGAATTACAAATATAAATCTTAATGTCTAAAGATGTAGTAAATATATACATACGATAATAGAGTCACTGTTTTGTGTGTGTGTATTGGAAGGTGAAATATTGAAAAAGTGTTTTGTATGTCCGTAAGAATGTCATCCCGCGTGTAGAGTCGTCACTACTGTAGTTAAGTGATTTCGATGCTCCTACCGTTAGAGTCAAGTCTTGATTTAAAAAAAAAATGTTATTCTTTTCAGACATCGTCAGTTTTTAGCCGTTTCGTAGAGTCGTTACTCGTTGCCGTCTCGCTGAGTGGACTGCTCTCTGTATTTGGTGATATTGGCCGTTTTTTCGTGACACTCTGTTCCGTAGATGCCGAATCGCTCGACGGCGGAGACCAATTAAACTTTACTATGACGGCGGTCATATTGTCGCAACCGGTGCCATCCCCGAGGGTGTCCGGAGCGAGGCAGTGATCGAAGAGCTGTAAAAGTTATCATTTTTTTTTATTTTTTACTTTTCGATAACGTATTGGTTCGTATAATTTACGGGTGGAACGATGGTTACCTCTTCGCATATTTTCGAAATACTTCCATCCTTGAGATTGGCGAGACGCGGACGAATGAATCTAACGACCTCCTGGCTCGACATGAAATTCCATATACCGTCGCATGCCAGAATCATGAATTCGTCTCTCTCGGGCTCTATCGCGATGTGTCGCACGTCCGGCAGAGCAGAGATCATTTGTTCGTGAGCCGGCAACGTTGTGTTTTGCTTGTACGCGTGATCGCCCAATGCCCTCGAGAGATTTAGTCCGCCGTTGACCCGCCCGTCGGCCGTTACCTTGCCACCCGCTTTGACGATACGCTCCATCTCCGGTTGATCCTCCGGTTTGTGATCCAAGCTCAGCTCCAGCGCTTCGCCGTCACGGCATATCACGCAACGGGAGTCCCCGGCGTTCGCAACGTACAGATTTTTCGCGTGAAGAACCGCTACGACGGCTGTGCAACCACTGTCCGAACCCGGCTGCGAAACATTTTTGCCTCATCATCTCCAATCAAGGTGCTCGGTTACGAAACGATGGTTTTTTTCCTTCACTTTTACACTCACCTCCTCGGTCATATCCATCGTCAAGTCTCCATCATCGTCACCTTCCTTTTCATCCTCGTCATCCTCGTCGTCATCATCGTCGTCCTCTTCATCGTCGTCGTCGTCGTCGTCGTCGTCGTCGTCGTCCAGTTGATCGCTGCTGCTATCATCGTCGTCCATATCTTCGGTATCTTGGTCACTTTAATATTGAATTCATAGAATATTAATAAAACATTCAAACTTTAATAAAACATTAAAACAAATCTTCTTTAGAACCCCGAAAATAGCATCTTGCCTAACGCAGAGATCGGCTCACTACCGATTAACGAGCGTTGCAAATAGGGTCAACCTGTCCCATCTTTTCGGCGTACCAATCTCAACATACACAAGCGCGTCTTTTGCTCGTGTCCTACTCTACGAATAACCTACACTTCTCTTGAACTTTGATGGTCAATCGTGCCCCGATCTCACCTTACTGTGATATTTCAATTTTGCTAATGCGGATACACTGCATGGAATAAGACACTATTGTTAATCTTTTTTCTTTTTAAATCTGTAGCATATACTCATTGCATAAAGAGCTTGTCCCGCAAATAAATAAATGAATAAATAAATAAATAAATAAAACGCGTTTACCGCAAAGTACAGAACAAAAGATGAGTTACTAATTTACCTTGCCGCGGGTAATCCATCGAAGGTCTCGTCATTCTCCTCATCGTCATCGTCGTTATCATTGTCGTTTCGCTTGTCCGTCTTCTTCCCCTTGTCGTTTTGAAGGAGGCTCTTGTAGAGGTCGACCACCGGGGTCGGTGTGATTCTCTTCTGGCAGCTGATAATTTCGTCGATCTGCCCCTCGCCGTTCTCCACCGGGCCGGAAGCACTGCTGCTGCTAGTGACGTTATCGTCGACGATCTTACCATCGGCTTTGCCCGCGTTGCTGACGTTGCTCGCGATGCTCTCCTCGGGCTCCTCGGCTCCCCCGTTAACGTCGGCTCGATTCGGAGGCTCGTTCTGCTGCTGCTTGGCGTTAACGGGAAGAAAAACGCTCGGAACATGCGATTCTTTTACGTCCTCCGAGCTATCGGGCATGTCCGGTGATTTCGTCGACTGCACAGCCTCGACCGCCGTTGACTCAACGATCGGCGATACTGTGTCCTCGATTCGACCGTTACTCGTTGTCGTCGAGTCGAGACTTACATCCCGATCGGGCCTCTTGGAAATTTCGTCCTCGATACAATTACTCGCCGCGCCGGAGCTGCACGGCTGACTGGAACTGCTCACGTCCTGCTCGTCGGTGTTCCAGGATGACGAGGATGACGAGCAGCCGGCTCCTCCGGCCCAACGGCCGCCGGATTTTTCCCTCTCCCTTCGACACCTCAGATAAGGGCTCGTCTGTGATTCACCGGTATTATCGCTCGACCGACCGGTGGATTGCCAACAATCCTCGAAATCCGATTGGTACCTGGCCATAACCTGCTCCAGCGGCATCGCTGCCTCTATTCGCAGATCGGTGACGCTCTCCTCGTCATCTGGAAAAAAACGTTAACGATTCACAGTGAAATAATAAAATTCAATCGTGGTGGCCAGTAAAAAGTTCGTACGAAGGTCAAGGACATTTCAGGACAATTTACAGAACATTTTAAGGTCTTGTTGAAACATTTATAAAAAATTAAAATATTCATATCACCCGCTAACAAAAAACTATTCACTCTGCACGAATGTGTATATGTGTCTCAGCAAATCTGAGATACACATTTTTTTAGGATGTTCGCTATGAATATATATTTTGAATAAAGCTCAAATTTATATGGAAATAAAGAAATTCAAGGACGTTAGGTGGAATTCAAGGGCATTCCAGGACTTTCTCAAGGACAGACAAAATTCAAGGACATTTCCTGGACTTCACGGACTTCAAGGACCACTGGACACCATGTCAATGTCGTTCGCTTTGTACGCGACGGCATAAGTAAATAATTGACAGTAAAGTGCAAGAACGGAATTCCAATCATGATTCAAGCCGAGTAAGGTTCGACCAAAAATAACTAAGTGGACTGCAAATCCATTATCTAAATGTGAATGAACTCTGGATAAAATAAGGGGACCTTCGCAGATCTCTTTCCTTATTGCTTGAAATTACAATGTGCAAATGGTTACCGAAACGTGGCTTGACTCTTTGATATTCTCCATTATTCTACATTAGCAGCATAGAAATTGTTTGCGCACCAAAAAGGCATGATCCGTATATAATAATAATAAGTAAATAAATAATTTGTCACTCGTAATGTACGATCATAAAAGATGTATGTTTTATCGACCGAGTACCAAAATCCAAAATATCCGTACCGGAACAGCAAGAATCTTGTTTCTCTTTGTCGTGATTGTTAGTCCCGGCGATCTCTTTGAGTATGTTGACTATATCGGGTTTGGTAAGAGCGGCATCGAAGCCGAGAAAGGCATCGATTAGGGCCTGTTTCATATTTCCGCTCTTGTAAGCCTCTGTGTTCTTGATGAAACTTGGGAGCTCTTTGGCGCAATATGTCGCTACCTCGTGTCCCCCGTGACCGTCGTAAACGGCGAAGAGCGAGCTGTCCTCGTCGAACTCTATGCAACAATTGTGGGCGTCCTGCAATAGACAGAATAAAGGCGCGATTGTAATTGTTACGGGGTGGGATGAGAGCGGAGGGAAGCGGAATCGGCGGATTTAGCACGGTCGAGATATTCGGACGAGTCCGCCGCCGGTTGTTGATGTCGGGCACGGTGCGTCGAGGCAAAAGCCGCTTACCTCTTGACTAACACGCCAGCCTTGCATGGAACTCGCGCCGAACGCCACATTTCTACCGCACTCGTCGCTCGAGATCTTTTTAGTAATTGGTTCCGACAAATATGCCCCCATCGTTCGTACAACGATCGACGATCCGCGCGAAAACGGTTTTTTTTTTCTCTCAATTAATCGTTGCTCTATCACGAGAATGATAAACTAAGATCTGGATTCAGTTGCTTTGCGATCGGTACACACTGTCCCACCGCATGAGCTGGTGACCGCGAATTTTACTTGTCCGTAATTCGGTCGTTTTCATCGCTCGCTTGGCTCCCCCTACCGTGCTCGTGTTTGTCGCTCATGCGCGCCGCACCGGAACTCCCTTGGTAAACATCCTCTCGATGTTGGCCGGTAAGAGGACGGACTGAAACGAGAAAGCGAGAGCCGGCACGCGATCCACCGGCGGTCGGTAAGTTACCCGCCGAGTTATCAGCTGCTAGGCCATAGGACTGCACTGCACTGCGAGCTATACACAACACGTGGTGGACGTGGTGTACGGCTTTTGCAATGTTTCATGTAAAATAAAAGTACAATAGTACTAGAAATATATTAATTAAAGACGTAACGGAAATTGTAGTCATGGTACGTTACATGATTTACATGTCCTACATTGGCTCGCGCTACAGGTAGGATTTGTTATTCTTAACCCTTATTTTTTTGTTGTTTTTTTTTTGTATATACGTTTCATTGGGCTCTCAGACGTGCAAAGAATGTTTTATTAATTCCGCAAGAGGTATACGATGCAAATAATTGAATTGAATTAATTGCGATATAATTTGGGATTTTTCATTTACAGAGGGGCACAGAAGCAGCTCGGCAGTGACAAAATCTTGGACATTGATTCTATTCAGGGTGCCTTAGAAGCTGGCTTTTTGACTCTGATTCCTCAAAGCATTATAAGACCTACTCTCACGCTCTCCAGCAGGTAATTTTTGTTCCTCTGGTAACTATGCCCCTTGGTTATTATTATTATTATTATTTTGGTTAGAAATTACAAAAAGGAAGTTTGCAACTTATAATATCTGCATCTTTTGTAATTTAACACTATGTAGACAAGTGTTTGTCGAGGCTACTTTTAAATTGGTTTATTGCTCCAATTCAATTAGTTTGGCTGGTAATGCGTTCCTTGCTTTTACAACCCTATTTGATGATTAATAACTATGATTTATTTATTAATTTATTTAATTATTTAATCAATGGGCAATGCCTTTTTACATATATAAATAGTCTAAACATAAAATTGATGTAAACATTAGAATCAACACAGCAACATAAAAATTGATAAACAGAAGTTTCCAAATTTGTTGATTAGGTATAGCGTACGATCCTACTTGCTGCTGCCTTCTTGAAGATCACTAAAAACCCATCAAACTCAAGATTTCCCAGGCTATTTGCCTGGCGCACGAGTCTAGATGTTAATATAATGCTACTGATTTAATACAATCTAATTTTTGCAGGACAGATGCCGGCGTCCATGCCATGTGCGCAACGGCCCACATTGAATTGACAAACAAGTCCGACAGTATTTACGATTCCGATTCTGTGCTGAGATGCGTGAATAGATATCTCACTCATTGCGGTCACGAGATCAGGTAGAGAGTGCGGCAAAGACCTGTAGGGGTAAGCAGATTGCTCCATTCCACAAGGTTTTATTTTCTGAAAAATAAATTATCATTTTCAGACTCACATCTTTCTTCCCAGTGGTGGATACTTTTCACGCAAGATTCGCGGCGCAATCGCGCACATATGTGTACAGACTGTTAACTCCGAAATACGACGACGAGCATAAACTGCCGATATCCGAGTTGGGTCACGCGTGGCACCTGGAGTAAGAAAATTGACGAGCATTTACCATCGAAAAATCAAAGATTAGAAGTAATTTAGTTTACCTCACTCGGTGCGAAAATGACAGTTTTACGCACACCTTACGTGAGTAGAAGTAGCATTTTCACAGCTTGTGAAGTAAAAGTTGGTACGATACCCGTGCGAAAGTTTTCCTGAACGCGTGCTGCAAACTCACACTCGTTACAAAAAGTTTTATCGCATTAATATCGTAAATAACTGTTCTGACGCATGCGCGTAAAATGAAGTTTTCCGTTTCTGTGAAGTGAGCGCAAAAAGACACTTTTTCGCATCGCGTGCGAAAAAATACTGCGCATATGTACAAATGCAGTATGGGCTTCTTTTTCACACTAGTGCGAGGAAGTGCCTTTCTGCGCACGGGTATCGTACAAAATTGTATTTCATAAGGTGTGAAACTATGCACGCAATGCGTGCGTAAAACTGCTATTTTTGCACCGAGTGACATAAATAACTAATTCGTATTCCACAGCACGCGAAATTTCGACATAGACAAGTTCAGAGCGGCTACCCGACTGTTCATGGGTGTGAAAAATTTCCAGACGTTTGCTGGTAAAGATCGCAGCAATAAAGTTATACGTTACGTGAGATCGTTGAGCGAATTGAGAGTCGAAGAGGGACAGCCCTTTATGTCGCTGGATCCTCTGTCAAAGAATTTTGACTATTGGAATATATTTTTCAGTGCCAGAGGCTTTCTCTACAATCAGGTAAAAAAATAAATACTCGATTACAATTTATTACCGTGATAAATAAAAAATTAAAAATGTATAGGTACGACGAATCGTGGGCGCTCTAGTCGCCGTTGCGAAGGGAGACATTACCGAAAGGGACGTTAATATAATGCTTCACGTACCTTCGCCCAACAGCTGGATTTCAAGGGTATCCGTTGCACCGCCTCACGGACTCTTCCTCAAAGAAGTCACCTACGATCCCGAGGAGATTGCGCGCAGCAGAATTCGCGACGATTGTGTCTTAAGTACAGTTGCTCGCGAAAACTAAATGAAATAATAAAAAAACGATAATTTCAAATTAATGATTATTTGCCCGAGTGTGCGATGGATCTTTGTAGTCAGTTGGAAGCTCGCAAGAAGAGCCTGAGAGCGACGAAAACGATAATTACCGACGAGACCGGCGAACGCTACGAAGTCGTCGACGGGGTTTCGAGAAAAATGAACGTCAGAGTTTCACCCTTCGTTGTAGACGTAAAACCGGATATGCAAGTTGCAAAAATCGTCGAGGGTTTGTATCTCAGTTCACAAGATCCGGTGACGAGCGAGGAATTACTCAAGGCCCATGCCATAAAACACATCCTTAGTCTCGGTGTGGAACCTTTCGTCAAGTACGAGGGTATCGAGTACAATTTCGTAGATCTCTTGGATCTCCCGGATCTCGATATCAGGTCGGCGATAAAAGAATGTTTGCGGGTGATAGATCGTTGCATAAGAGAGAATGTACTGGTGCATTGCAACGCGGGTGTGTCTCGTTCAGCGACTGTTGTTATCGCGTATTTGATGGCGAGCGAGAGATTAACGTACGAGGAATCGTTCGAGAAAGTTAAATCAGCTAGAAGGTGCGTTAAACCGAACGACGGCTTTGTGCGTCAATTAAAGAATATGTCCGATTTGAAGGACCCTCTCCAATCGAGACCTGAAAAACAATCATTCGATACCTAAAATCTAAAGATAAAAAATAGATTTGGAGAGGTATTGAAAAATGATCGTTAAACACCGATAGTTAACAACAGTTCATTTACTTATGTGTGGTATTATGCTATTATCATAGATTTCACGTCTCGCGACACACATTGTATTATTTATGTGTTTGTTTTGTTTACGGATAATAATAGATAGTATAATGATAAATTACACTAGCTATGACAATATCCTAGAACTCGATTAGAAAATGATATTATGTTGTTTTTTTCATGCGTAGCATGCAGAGCTTCTATGATATATATTCATGGCCGAAAAACGAAGCACGTTTGAATATTATTTTCCTTTCTCTCTAATTCTTCACATAGTACAATAATAACATTTGTTACTGTTTTACCCCCTCTTACTCCATCCGTCGACGAAAAAACGTCATTTCCGATACCACAGTTGTAATGAATCCAATGTAGTTTTTTTCTTCAATGTAGTACAATTACAGAGATAGAGATAACACGTAGGTCGATCGTACCAAGTAGGCTTATAAAAATGGCTGTAAATCTAAAAAATATAAGTGAATTTCTGTATACCCTCCGATAGATCTATTGTAATCATATCATTTCGCACTTAATAAATGGTTCGGCAATTTATCAGCGCTACCTAGAGTATTCGCGGATTGTTTTATTTTTTGTTTTTTTTTCTTACGTTTTTTCATACGTGATTATATTATTATTATTATTATTATTATTATTATTATCATAATATCAATATTCATATATATAATTTTCTTATTCACATTCCTCCAACAATTGAAATGAGCTGTCTCGAAGAAAATAGACAAGGCATTTGAACAGAATAGTTGTTGTTGTTGTTGTTGGTTTTCGTTTCATTTTGTTTTTCTTTCATGATTTTTTTCTCTTAACTAGTTGGCCTCATAAATAGTATGTATACACGTTGAACACCGTACAACTTTTTTTTTATAACATGCTCGAAAACAATGTAAGGTATGTTATGGAGGATAATAAATAAAAGCGATAATGTTTTCTTTTAAGCGAGGAACGCGCGCAACGATGCGCAGCAAAAAGGCAGATAGGCGTCCTCGAAACCATTTCGCAATTGTCGCAGCAAAATTACACAGATTCGTGCTTCACTTTATCCAGCGCTCTAGATAGTTTATACTAAGGCCTTTCGTAGATCGTTTAGTTGTTACTTTTTTGCGTTAATTTATATAATTGATCGAATTATGATCGCGAAAAGCATTGGAATAATATTGCAACTTGTCTTGTCAAACCCACGTATGTTCGTTTGTTTTTTTCTGTTTTTTTTTTACTGTATAATATACTATTATTAGGAACCTCCACCTCGGAAAGACCCTGAAGAAGCCCCGCTAATTCTCGTAGTATCCGTCGCGAAATCATATCGCAAACGTAATTCGTTAAATATCTTTCTTTGTTTAAACGAAACAACGAACAATTGTCCGCTCGATTGATAATGTATCTTTTTGTTTCTCGCGGGACCGATAAGAAGTCCCGAGAATCACGTGATTCAACGACAACGGGAGGGAAAAAAATATAAATTCGACTCAATTTTTATGTACAAAAATTATAAATAAATAAAACGAAACATGCCAGGCTGAAGGAAGGATAGATATTTAGAACAAGAAGATAAACAAAACAATAATCAACCGTCCGTTAAGGACAAGCGGATATCAAAGGTTTCTTCTTTACCCTTCAAAAACAAAGAGACTCGATTGGGAAATTGATGAAAGATATTTTCATACAAAAGTACGCGTAAATAAATTCCTATGAAGCCCACAGTCTCTTTAAGTACAACATATCTGTATCTGAAAGGCACTTTTTCGGCATCATTAAATATACCATCGACACGAACCACATAAATTCTCAAAAGAAGAAAAAAAAAAGAAGAAACTATTCTAGGATATATCTAGCAAAATTTGATCAATTGTTACAGTGAAAAAAAAATTGAACTTCACAGTCTCGAGTTTCCTATGATTTGGCTTTTGTGGAATCAACGTAGCCGCGACGGAGTTATCGTAAAAATTTAACACCGATATTGCGTAGTTTTAAGGCTCGATATGCATTGCAGTTACAGATACATGGAACGCGATAGTTCGAAGGGTAGATAAGATAGAGAGATGTATAGTTAGAGAGAGAGAGAGAGAGAGAGAGAGAGAGAGAGAGAGAGATGTGTCGTCGTGAGTTATGCAGCAAATCAGTTTCAAAGTCCAAGAGAGTTTGCCAAGGTCGTAGGTGGTGCTGCAGCAGCAGAGTCAGCAATGGATCAAGGGAAGTGACGCGTCTTCTGCTCCGTCCGAGACAAATTGAAAAAAAAATCTCCTGGAGCAGAAGCGCGACGGTCTCGCGGCGGAGTAACTTGTAGTTTCATATATAATTATTCATCATCGTCGTTTGTTAGAGGAAATTCGTAAGCTTATGGTAAATCGTACCTTAGGCTCGGTTTTCCGCCATCAGCATCATCGTAGTGTTGATTGATTGAGAAAAACAAATCGTAATCGATCGCTCATCGATCGAGGGGAAGAGACAAGCGTTTGTTTTTTTAACGCTTGCCCCACGGACCGTCCGGAGTGGCGATCGGTGGCTGACTCGAGTCGTGACCACGGAAACTCGGAAAGTCTTCGACGCTCGCGGTATTCGGAGCACTTTTCGTTTGCTGCTCCCAGGGACCACCCTTGACGACGAAACCGCTGTCGTTCTCGTTACCACCGAGATGTCTATCATCTTCGCGCTTTCCGCCGCGGTACGAGCTTCTCGACTCGTTCTCCTCGAGATCTTGCAACTGATAATCAACGAATTGCGTTTAGAACGGTGTTTCGACGAGACGAAAGATCCTACGAAGATTATCATAAATAAAGATAAATCACTCACGTATTCGTCCTCAAGATTGAGAAGATGCTCCTTGGCGTCGGCAACGTTCTCCTCTGGTCCGACAATCGTCACGAGATCGGGATCCGCGTCAGTTTTCCGAGGAAAGTTAATGTCGACCTTGAAATCTTCCATAATCTTGCGTATGTTTCTGCCCTTGGCGCCGATGAGACGCGAGTGAACCGCAGTGCTTATGTGGATCTCTTCCTTCGTCAATTCGTTCTGCGATGACAAAAATTAATTATTTTCGCTACAATTTTTGTTTGTTTCATCGATGTAAACCTCATAGTTATTTAGAATATAGGACAATTACCAATTGGTTCACTATCTTCATGATATCATCACGAGCGTCGTGAGCGTTTTTCTCGAAACCTGTGATAGTTATGATATGCTCGTCAGGATCACCCTTGCGCGGGAAACTAACTTGAACATCGTGAGCGGTTCGAATCTTCGTGATCACTGCACCACGGCGACCAATTATCTTCGGATGATATTCCGGATCTACTTCGAGCTGCAAATCGATAGTGATTGTTAATATTTATAGATAGTACGGCTTTAAGGACATTGGAAAGCACCACACGGGAGCAGCACGTTTCAGCGCGACCGTTTTGGCGTGAGTTGTTTTGGCGCCGAGACGTTTCGGCGCCAATACTTTTTGGCACAATCGTTTCGGCGCTAGGACTTTTCGGCGGCAGGACGTTTCGGTCCCACGACGTTTTGGCGTGCACCAGAATGTTTTCGCGCCAAGACGGTTTACCGCCTCAATATTTTAGCGTGCCGAGAATTCCCAAGTGTTCTATATTATGTACATTTTTATTGACTTCCCACTGAGTGAAGTTTCTGTGCGTGTGCGTGTGCGTGTGCGGCAAAAACGTATCCATATAATTGAGTATCTGGTGGTAACGAAGGAGTATATATGTGTGTGTTCTGGTGCCGAAACGTTCCGGCGCCGAAACGTCTTGGCGCCAAAATGTCCTGGCGCCGAAACGGTCATGCTGAAACGTCCTGGCGCCAAAGTAACTGCCGCCGAAACGGTCGCCCTGAAACTGTCGTGCCGAAACGGCAGCGCCAAAACGTAATGTACCCTTTTCGTTATCTACCGATGAAATTCCTTCATTATCAAACAGTCGTCATTTATAAACGATAAATACTATCAAATGTAAACAGAAAATACTATCGAATTCACAGCGAATTCGTAAGCATCCTTCAAGCAAAAGAATGAATTGTAATACATCGAAATCGAGCAAAAATTACGGATTATTCTTTGAAAAAACTGAACGAACATGTACATTTTCGAAAATTAACACAAAGTTAATATTTTTGCGAATCTATTGTAAATTAATGTTTTTCCACGTTAAGGACATCTGCCGTAATACAAAAATATATCACTACAATCAATAGATGCTTAAAAGTTTGTACAAACGATTTAAAAAATGTAGCATTCATTTGTCTAGTGCGAAGTGCTCTAACCTACTCAAACCTTGCGTATTAATAATTAACCGGTTGTTGTTACTTGCGCAAACCAACGAACAAACAACCAAAATATATCTAAGATTGCATATAAATAATTTCTCGAGACAATGCTAATGTTTTATCTTTGTTTTTTTTTACCTTGAGCTCGTAGGACTTGAGTTCCCGTTCTTGTCTCTGGGCTTCGAGAACTTCGCATCTTTCGAGAATCGCTTTTTTGGCGCTCTCGACGCACGCTCTTGTACCGAGTATCTGAAAAAATGATTAATATTTAGTAGAACATTTTTGGAAGTGGTAAACATACATTTTTTTTAATTTTGATATCGGTACCTTTATAAGGTCGAGTTTCTCCTCGGCAGACGACAGAGTGATGTGCACATCGTACATAGACATGAGAACGCGGACGTCCTTACCCGAACGCCCGATTATCAGACGATGAAGATCGAATGGTACTTCGACCTCTATTGTTATCGGCACAAGATCGAGAAGAGCTTGTTTGGCCGCTGCGACCTTGTCCGGCTGTCCCGTTATACGGACGATGTCGCATGGCGGAGGATTTTCGGGTTGGGAGGCGGCCTCTCCGTTCTCATCACCGTTCATCTGCTCCATGCTCGATGATTCCTCTGTTGTTTTTTTTTAACACGCGACGAAAACAATGAATAATAGGAAAAAATGAAAATGCTTGAGGCGAATCGTTAAACTCACCGGTCAATTCTCTTTCCGGGAATTTGATCTGCACGTCGAACTCGGATGTTAGATTTTGGACTTTGAAACCTTTGGCACCCATCACGGTACGGTGATGCTTCTGGGGAATTACACACTCGACAGTCACCATGGATTCCTGCAATCGGACAAGAGATTAATTTTAACTTCAAATTTACTGAAGATAGCGAGATGAAAATTCTCAAATAAGAATTATTTAAGAAAGTTCTTCTATGATGAAGCGAAGATAATGTTACGTACGAGTTCTTGAACGATCTCTCGCATGCGCTGCTTAGCGGCTTCGATACAGTCGCGCGGTCCCTTCAGAGAAACTCGATCGCTGTCGGAACCAGCACGGGGAAAGGATATCTGAACGCCGCCGCATTCGTCGGCAATGCGGTACAGAACTCCACCTCGACGAGCCACAAAGTGTCTGTGGTGCTTCGGATCGATGCTGATATCGTCCTCTATGCTGTTATCCTGTAAACGAAATGAAAATAACAAAATTGTCGGCTTGGCAAGTCTTCTACTTTTTTTATGATTTGTTGTTGACTACTTACGATGTCTTTGATCATCGATTCGAGTTCGGCTTTGGCCTTCTCCAAGGATTCTTTCTTTCCGATGATAGTTATCAACTCGTTGTCCTCGTCCTTGTCGGTTGGAAAAACTATACGAGCTCCTGTGGATTCTCTTATCTGCAACGAAAACGAAGACGGTAATTTTCACAACGTTGCTATTGACGCTGACTTATGATTTTTGGATGACCGTTGCTCTACCTTTTTTATGTTAGCACCGTGTTTGCCGATGATGAATTTATGATGCACGGGCTTGGCGCGTACTGTGTCGGAGAAACTTGCCAGTTGTTTCTCGTTCGTTTGTTCGAGTAATTGTTGCTTGGCTTTTTCAACGTCGTCCTTCGGTCCTCTGATGCTTACCTAGAAGTCCAGAACGTTCTTGTTAAAATAGTTTCTAGAAACATTTTACAGGAGTTGCCAACGGGCCAGTAGAGAATTCCTACCTTGTCACTCTTGCTGTCGGCAGGCGGAAATTTGATTGTAACTCCACCGCAATCTTCCATTATCGAGTGAATCAATTTGCCACCCGTGCCGATCAGAGAGTTATAGAATTTCGGAGGAATAGATATCTTCTCAGTTACGATGTTGCTCAATTCGTTTTGTATCTTTTGAATCTTGTCTCTGGCCTCCTCGATGTTCTCCTTCTTGCCAGTGATCACTATAACTTCGCTCTTTTCACCTTCGGCCGGTAGATCGATCTTCGTGTGAGTCTCCTCCCGAATCTTGCGAATATTTACGCCACCGCGTCCGATGACAAATTTATGGAATTGCTTGAAAATTCGAAATTCGAGAACGTGTGTATTCTGGTTGAGCTCCTTAACGAGGTTCATTAAATATTTATGGCACTTGTCTACGTCCTCTTTGGGACCGCGAATCTTTACAATATCGTCCTTCTCCCCAGGTCCGGGTATCGTGATCTGTACGTTGTTGAACTTGTCACGAATCTCTTTGATGTTGTCGCCTTTGCTTCCAATTATACTGGCGTAGTGACGATGATCAATTATAACGTCCTTCTCTTGCTCGTTTTCCAATTTTTTAACCATCTCGACGAGTTTCGTTTCGGCCTCTCGCACGCCAGTCTCGCTACCTTCGATGCGAATCATATTGGAGCCATCGTTCTCGAAGATGTTTATCACAACACCCGTCTCGTCTTTCAATCGATTTACGTTCACCCCGCTCTTTCCGATTATATACTTGAAGTACTTGGGATCGACTTTGAGCTCGACGAAGGTGAGCTTGTCTATGAGATCTCTCGCGACGACCTCGAGTTCGTCCTGGACCTTCTCCACGTCCTCCGGTGGCCCTTCGATCTTTATTTTGTCCTCCTTCGCCGTAAACTCGACGTTGACCTTCGGCAGATCACCGGTTATCTTCTTGATGTTGGCGCCTTGGCGGCCGATTATATATTTGTGAATCCACGATGGTGCATTGACGACGGCTGTACGAACGCTGTTCGCTTTCTCGTAAACTTTGTTCAGAGCTGCGAATACAATGAATTATCGATGAATACTCGTTCAAATTGTTTAATGTGCATCTTAATCTTAATGTGTTTATTTTATTTATAGTGTTTCCACAGTGTTATTATAGTCTTTTATAGTATATATAATGTGTGGTGTTTTTATTTACCCAGGCCGAGTTTTTCCTGAGGTCCCCGAAGGGTTATCGTATCCTTCGGAGAATCCGGCGACGGCATCTCGACGCTGACGCCGGTCAATTGTAGAATCTCAGCGATCGTACTGTTTTTATGACCGATCACGTACTTGTGCTGAGATTTTAGCACTTCGACGGACACGGTCGTACATCTCTTTTCCTTTTTTTTACAAAAATTTAAAAACGTTAAGTAACGAACGGCAAAAAAGTGAAACGGTGTTGAATCATTGGACCGATAATCTTACCATGTCCTTATAGATGTTCTCGATCAGCTGCTTAGCCATCGCAACACCTTCCTTCTCGCCGGCGATGGTAATGTCGTCGTTTTGAACGGAGGGCGGTGGAATATTTATTTTCGCGCCCGTCTCCGCTATCATGGCATTGAGATTCTCATTGTGGGCACCGCAAATGAACGGGTGATAAATCTTTGGCACGGATATCCGTTCGAAGGCTTTTCTCGACTGTTGAGAAGCGAAAAATGTTTATAAAATTAATCTCGGCTCTTTTCACTCGCCGAGTAACGCGGCGAGGCGCGAAAATTCGTTTACCTGCTCGTCGGATATGACTTTAATTTCGTGTTCGGCCTTCTCGATGCCCTCCTTGGTGCCGGTTATCGTGACGATGTCCGACTGCACGTCGAATCCCGGCAAGTTGATCTTCGTCGCTGTATTGTTCTCGAGCTCGTTGAGCCGCTGGCGCTGCTTGCCCAGAATCCAACGATGATGCTCTTTAGGAATGGATATTTGCTTGCTCGCCTGTGTCTGAAAAGTCGCGAGAATGCGACGTTTCGCCTCGAGCACCTCGTTCTGTTTGCCGGTCAGAACGAACGTCAAAGTTTGATTCTTCGACGAGCACATCTCTATGTGGGCGTGAGTTTCTCTCATTATTGCCTGGCACGTTCTCATCGATTCGCCCTCGCCGAATTTGTCGCTGTGGTCGAATTTACGTTCCTCCATCAGTACATGAAAGACCTGTGAAGAAAAAAAAATCATCTTTAATAAATCATACCATTGGTTTTTTCGCGACATAAATATAATATTAATTACATCTCAGTTATAAGGGATTATATCTGTGTCTGTAGTTATAAGAGGGAAATACGTTTAGAGGAGAAATTACATAAAAACCTACCCAGGTATACATAAAGTACAGACTATGTAGCTATGTAGTAAAGATTACTACTATAATATTAATTGGACAAATTATTTACTCACTCGATTAACTTAATTACAAAATTAATTAATTTATAGAATTCATATTTTTTAAAGTTTAATATTACCTGAGTGACGACTGAACATCCGACACGCATCCTATTGTTGATCGTAGGCGGCGTGTGAAGATTGTTGACCGTCGAAGCTGATTCCGGAAGGACGGGGAATGTTTCGTCGTAGGTGGGTGGCTCGTACGCCGTTCCCTCCTCCATCACTGGCTGCTGCTGCTGCATCGTGGGGTTGTCCTGTTTCGTGCCTAGTCCTTACAGTAGCACTGACAATTGACAAATCACGGATATCTCAGACTAACGGACTTCATCGACGTTCGACATTTATACCATTATGAAATTACTGTCTGCATAAATACTGACAAAAAATATATTCACATATAGTTTTTATTAATTCAACTTTGGGTTAATTTTATCTGTCTTGCTGTTGCGCGGAGAGAGAGAAACGGATTCAAGGTGGCTCTTTTTTGGGGAATCTAGCCAGAGCCCTACCGGTTATAGATAATCTTTCTATATTTAGCGTACTTATCGAGTTCGCTCTCAACCTGCTGTATTCTAGTTTATCTAACAAGACGATTAACAATAAAAGCTTGAAAAAGAAAAAACCTGTAATTTACGAGCAATGCGGTCACCAATCTTGCTAATTGTTGTGAAAAAAAAAAAAAAAAAATTATAAAAATGTTCTCATTACCAAAAAAAAAAAATGGTCTCAAAACATCGTCGACGATCGAGAATAAAAGTTCGATCGCGAAAGATCCTTTATCGGATAAGTGTGTAAGGTGTTTCAAATGAAAAACGAATTAAATGCCAGCATGTCAATGACCAGCGGAAGCCGACCACCATATGGAATGGAGTTTGACACGTCACGAGATTGGTAACCTCTTCCACCGCGACTGACACGACTGGGTTGCACACGACGACCATGAAACGCGGAGCGCCCGATCAGTTTTTTTTTCTTTTTTCCTTCATATTTGTTTCTTTTTATTTCATTTGAATAAAGTATAATCGACTGGATTGATGTTTCTTACTGAGTACAATTGGATGAGAAAACAGTGTTATATCGTATTTTTTTCGTACTCAATGGTCCGTCTCGAGCGTATATTCAAAGTGAGTTCGAACTCGCGAGAAAAACGATGAGGCAAAGTCACGACGAAACGGTGATGAGAGAGAAGAGTCGATGAAACGAGATTTGTAGAGAATAAAATAAAGAAGAAATGAAAATGTACTCACTCTACCGTATTTCGTGAAGTCCGACCAAGTAAGAAAGGCTTACTACGTCGCCAGTTTACTAGTGATCCACCTGGAACATCGCAACGTGCACACAATCTCTCGGTAAATCTTCCGTTTTTTTTTTCTCTATCTTATTCCTTATTACGCACGAGGAACAATATATGCGTTAAGGATAATTCAATTAATCGTATCGCAAGTATTTTTTTTTTATCATAGTATTAGCGATTTATAGTCGGAGGGACACGGGACTGTGGCAGCGGCAGTGATGCTTTAGGCGAGAGAATTTGTACGAATTGCGAGAGAGCTCCGAGAGCCAGGGTCCGCTCTACTGGCACTACTTTCCTTACCGGTAACGCAAAGTGAAATGAGACAAGCACTCCGGCCTCGTTGGCTTTTTCCCCTACTAAAACGGAGAGTCCAACGTTATTTCGCCGTAGGCGCAGTGGTAGGGCCATTTAACTTTTGACGCAAGTCCACCCCACCTTAAGGCGCGTTCGCACTCGGCTGATGTTTTCAAGTCATTTATTTCACAGGGTGTGAAAATTGGAGTTTTACATACGCTTCGCGTGCGAAAACTCTCATTTTTACACCTTGTGAAATAAAACTTTGTACGAAACTCGTGCGAAAAACATTTTCTGAACTCGTGTGATTGAAACACTCGCCTTCGGCTCGTGCTGCAAACTCACATTCTTCAGAAAAAGTTTTTTCGCACTAGTATCGTAATATACTATTATCTACTCGTAAAAGACTCCGAACAGGGCTTTGCGCTCCGACAATATAAAAAATATTGTTACCGATTATTATTTTTCAAGATCCTGGTCCATTGTACGCAAAAATGACTACAAATTTGAATTAAATTAGTAACTAATTTAATTCTTCATCTCGATGTGTCTCGATGGACACGTTTAACCAGATAGAAAAATACCGGCACGGTCGGTGCACAGTGTCGGTCAGCATCGGCACGGCGTGACGGCAGATCCCCATCATGTGCGACGTCATTAAGCAGCTTCGTGCTGGCACAGAGTACTGACACGCAGTGGTGCTACTGTATGGTCAAGATACTGGCACGTCGCCGATTGAGAATCCGGCACAATGCAGGTCCATATGCATCCTGAGGTGCTTTCGATTTGTCGTTTTTTCGTTATTACAACGTGACTGCGCATGCGCGTAGTCGTTTTGTGGTACGAATTTTTACCAAAAAATGACGATGCGCACGCGCTCGGACGTTTTTTGGTGGAAATTCGTACCAGAAAACGATTGTGCGCATGCGCACCATCATTATAACGGCAAATCGAAAGCACCTCAGGATGCATATGGACCTGCATTGTGCCGGATTCTCAATCGGCGACGTGACAGTATCTTGACTGTACAATAGCACCACTGCGTGTCAGTACTCTGTGCCAGCACGCAGCTGCTTAATGACGTCGCACATGATGGGGATCTGCCACCACGCCGTGCCGATGCTGACCGACACTGTGCACCTACCGTGCCGGTATTTTTCTATCTTGGTAATATCAATTTAAAATTTCTAAGTTTATGCTGGAATAGCCATTTATTCATAAGATGTATCGTTTCACACGTTACAATGTATACATACTTTCCATGTTTCCATGTTTTCTTTTCGTTTTTTCTTACCGTACTCTTACGCGGAGCATCTTGGTGCATGTTGTCTTCTATGTAATACCTTACACACTTCATACGTATAGAATATGTAACGATACGGAACGATGATAACAGGCGTCTGCCGATCTTCAAATGTTCTCGGGGTTCTCTGTTATTATGAAACAATAGGTATATTTTAATATTCAAATCTATTGATATAAAATCTGTTAAATAGAACAATGAATTTCGATGTTTCTTTTTGTTTTTTATCCTTTAGTTTTATTTTCTATTGTAATGAACTTTCGACCGGCCTTTGGATAAGTTATTGGAGTAAAGTGTAATTTTGCATCTCTCATCTTCATTTAATATTTCAGTTTCTGTACGTTTTTGTTGTTGTTTCTTTATGAATGTCATTGATTCAATCTCGAATCAATGTAATGACTGGAATTGAGAGACAGAGGATATAGAGCATATTATCATACACGATTCGTACACGGTGAGTGTTGTGAGATTAATCGAGACGACTTATAAAATGTCCACAAGGTATACAAGGTCAAGGTCGTGGATTCATTTGTCATGAAATTTTTGCTAACATCATCATGTTAATACGATAATTTAATGAAACAGCGTATTATGCTACAAGGGAGAGAAGAACGGCAGTAAGAAGTTTGTTGCTCGAGCGAAGTCAGGGCCCAAATCACATGAGGTGAAGATAAGCTCCCTTCTGTATAGCATACAATACTTTTTCAGACTTCGTTAAAATAACCATATGTTTGGCATTGCAAAATCGTCGTATTCGCCAATGGCCATTACTTCTTGGTAGGAATAGCGCTTCCACAGCGAGTTAATGAGCGCAATTACTCCCTAAGGAGTAATGAAAGAGTACTGCGCATGCGCATTGGTCAATAATTATCATTAGTCAAGAATGAACATCGGGCGATAAGAATCACTGGTCAATAATGATCACTGATTAATAATAACATTTCACCCGTGTTACACACAAGGAATGTGGTTATTTTAAAGAAATCAGGAAAAAATGTATTACCCGTTTACCTCACGTTTCATTGGCTAGCTTTGGGAAAAACTATAATCACACTGTTATACTCGTGACGGTGTGAAGAAACTTAAACAAAAAATTATAGAACAAAGACGTATCACAAACTATGTGGGCCTCATTTACAATTCACGTTAATTGCGCTCTCGTCTCATCACTGTTCATCTCGTTCACGATTCACTGTCCGTCTCGTCACTTTTGAAGTTCAATAAAAAATCAGTGATTAAAAAAAAACAAGCAACGAAACAACATACCGTAAAGCGTATTAGTCGTTGATTTGTAGAATCCTCCTCACCCGGAACGTTTTATTACAAACTTTTATCCGCATTTGTACACTTTTCTGTTTTTCTATTGCCTCCCCGATCGTACATGTTGTCAGTCAATTTGCGATTGTCAGGGGGTTTCCTTCTGCCCTCAATTTCGTCCCCGTCCTCTTCGTCCTCGTCTATCTCCTCCTCGTCCATCTCATCTTCGTCGATTTCCTCCTCGTCCAACTCCTCCTCGTCGCTGCTCTTGCTACAGTCGCCCTCGGCCTCCTCGACGACGTCTTGTTCCTGTTTTAAAAAGCCCGTTGACACGAATTCCATCTGAGGGTCGGTGTCGTTCAGATCATCGGGCGGTCCTGGTACGTCGCAAAAATTCATGTCACCGTTGTCGCTCCCTCGATCTTCGTCCTCGTGAAGCGTCATCCCGAGATTGTCGAAATTCGAGGCAGTAGAACTGTCCCCGTCGTGGTGATCGGGAAATATCTCCGTGGGGCTTGGCGGTATGTCGAGAGGTTCGAGTTTTACCGTGGGATTCGGCGAGGTAGGTGCGACCGGCCGTTGCAAACGAATCTTCGTGAACAGCCTCGGCTGCATTGGCTCCGAGGATTGTCGTTTCTGTAATCGTTTCGGTCTAGTCTGCGCGGCTGCTTCCGACGACGCCGAAGGCTTACCGCTTTTATTGGCTTCGGTCGCGACCCTCGCGCTCGTCGCTACGGAACTCGGAACCAATGGCTTTGACTGAGGTACTAGCTTGGGTGGTCCTGGATTCTGTAACAAGAGAACGGCCAACAACATAAATTGACATCGTGTATCGTCTTTATGTAAAAATTAATTTGAAAAAAAAAAAAATCTGCATTGACTACCTGGAGCGACGAACTGGGTCCTGGCAAGCCCTTGATTTGCAGAGCTTTGGCAGCATTGAGTAGCTGTGGTAGCTTGTCGTGCGCGACATTAATCTCTCCTTGATACATAAACTTTACGAGTGCCTCGACTTCCCAGAATTTGTGATCCTTCATCAGAATTATCGGATGCTGACAAGGATTGTCACGAAGCAGAGTTGCCAAATAATCGCTGCACGACGAGAGAATCACCTTGTGGCATTTCAACGAGTGTCCCTCGCAGGCTAACGTCACGTCAACAAATTGCTCACTGTCGAGTAGCGATACAAAACTGTTTTGAATGTTGCTGTGGTAACTGTTCCACCTAAGGCAAGCCTGTAACAGAGACAATGTTAGTTCTCGATTGGTCTTTGACACAGATACTGTAACGCAAAATCGAACAGGCAACATATCCTTGTTCAACCTTGTCAGATTTTGATTCTCTATGACGCTTGCGAGTGAGAAGATCAACTCCGGCATCCGCAAGCATCATCGCTGAAGTACGACGGAAAGAGTGTCCGGTGTATCTCTCCGGTTGATCAAGTCCCAAATACTCTGCTATAACTTTCGGCATGGCACCGAAAGTGTTTATTCCGATGACCTGCTGCGTACATTTGCCATTGCGCAGGGTGAGAAAGAATCGGTCTGTCTTCACGTTCTCCGGTCTCAGATCTTCGTACTTCCTGACGATCTTGTAGAATTCTCCGTCTATTATGAACTTTCGAGGTACGTCGTTTCTCGTACGAGGAATCTTCACTACGAGCATGTTGTCGTGATGCTCAATATCCTGCACCGTTACGTTCTTCAATTCCTCTCGCCTGCAAGCTCCGGTTATTCCGAGAATCAGCGCAACCTGAAATCAACATTGATAATTCGGTCGTACGCTAAATAACTACGATTCACTGTCTGCGGGTTACGAATTTTGCCGTCCAAGAAACATTGAAGGCTCACCTTGATGGCCAAATATCGATCGTCCGGAGCTTCGGACAAAAATCTCTCAACCTCCTTTGATTCCAAAGTCTTCGATTTCGTTGACGTAAATCCTTTGCAGTTCTCAGAGAGGAACGCGGTCAAGCGGTAGTACTTGCCAATGTTTACTTTCCGAAAGTTCAGTATCGTGCTCTTTAGCATCGAATACTTCGCCCAAAGCGAGGAGGGCTTGAATTTGTTCGAGAGCTGGTCGAAATAGACGAGCATTGTGTCCTCGGAGACGCATGTTGTTTTCCGTTCTTTTTGCCACTCGACGAACTGATCGTAGCACTGCTTGTACAGTCGTTCCGATTTGTCCGGCAATAAATTGTCGCTGAATCTTGTCGCGACTTCGCGTATCTCCACCGTCGTATCGTCTCGATCGCGCTCCTCGCTTTCACGTTTGTTTCCACTCATTTTGATATTTTCGATGCGGAACGAGGCAAAAACATTGAAGCGATCACCTTCGTCTTCTTCTTCTTCTTTCGTGTGGTTTTATGCCGTTAAGCCAAGAACCAGTAACAGTCACTTTGTCGACGCACCTGACAGAGCTCGCAGAATCTACAGCTATGCTCAACTTTGGACGATCCCGTCAGAAGGCGCGTCGGTACGGCTATAAAAACTTGAGTCGCGAAAGCGGGTGAGAAGGGCGAGAGAAGCGGGCGGGAAGTAAATTTGCGTGGCAGAAGTGAAATCGGGGCCGATGTTCGCATGAGCCGTGTATTTAGAGTATTTAGAGCCTTGCTATAAAGCGCCACTTACGCCACTCTCAACAACCACGAAAAGTAGCACTTCTCACGCATGCGTTACAAAAAATATATGTGTATATATCGTTACATGGCAAGTTCGCGAGGGACTCGGAGGTGGTTTTTTATACTATGTACGCGCCGTGCGCTCTATATGCGGAATACGACGAACCGCCCCTATCAAAGGGGATCGTAACAGACATGAATCAATACTCCGGGTTGCACGCCGGAGAGAGTAGGCGGAGCTTTGCTCACGTTTGTCTCACCTTTCATCTCCCTCTCTTACCTTTCGGCCTCCGGCGGACGACGACGCGGTCCAGTCGCTTGCTTCAAGCTTTCTGTATACTATCCAATAACAACATGTATCACTCGGTTTATCCGAGACCACCGGATTTGCTGGCGGTTTTATGGTTTAGATACATTACACCGGTTATCCCGACGCCGCTGGCAACATATAATTTTTTTTTTCTTTTTACACTACAGGTAGGGTAAATTATGCACAGCAATCCGTGAGGTGCACGAGGGAAAGAGTGTGAAGAGATTGAGTGGCATAGCTGCCTTCCCCGATGGTTGACATTGGCGATGCTTTCGCAATGACCTACATACTGCATTAAAAGAAGAATCGTTTTATTTTCACCGTGTTTGTATACCTCTTTTCCCGGTAATCGGGCAGACCGCTGGCATTCCATTGACGAAGACAATTACGCCCCTGCAGAGTACAATAATTGGATCAGCGAACTTATTTATGCCGATCGTATCAACTCGCGTCTGGTATCAATTTTAGATGTCTAAGTTTATGCTGGAATAGACATTTATTCATAAGATGTATAGTCTCACACGTTACAATGTACACATACTTTTCATGTTTTCCAACGGTTTTTTTCTTTTTTTCTTTTCGTTTCTTCTTACCGTACTCTTACGCGGAGTATCTTGGTGCAGGTTGTCTTTTATGTAATACATTACACACGTCATACGTGTGAAAAACCATAATCACGCTGTTATACTCGTGATGGTGTGAAGAAAATTAAAAGAAAAATAATAGAACGAATAAACAAATTTTTAAGTGTGTAATGCCGTTTAAATAATCTAATGGCTGTGCAAAAACGTATCACAAACTATGTGTGCCTCATTTACAATTCGCGTTAATTGCGCTCTCGTCTCATCACTGTTCATCTCGTTCACTATTCACTGTTCGTCTCATCACTTTTGTATGAAGTTCAATAAAAATCAGTGATTAAAAAAAACCAAGCAACGAAACAACATACCATAAAGCGTATTAGTCGTTGACTTGTAGAATCCTCCTCACCCGGAACGTTTTATTACAAACTTTTATCTACATTGGTACACTTTTCTGTTTTTCTGTTGCTTCCCCGATCGTACACGTTGTCAGTCAATTTTCGATTGTCAGGAGGTTTCCCTCTGCCCTCAATTTCGACCCCGTCCTCTTCGTCCTCTTCCATCTCGTCCTCGTCAATTTCCTCCTCGTCCATGTCCTCCTCGTCACTGCTCTTGCTACAGTCGCCCTCGGCCTCCTCGACCACGTCTTGTTCCTGTTTCAAAAAGCCCGTTGACACGAATTCCATCTGAGGGTCGACGTCGTTCAGATCATCGGGCGGGCCTGGTACATCGCAAAAATTCATGTTACCGTTGTCGCTGCCTCGATCTTCGTCCTCGTGAAGGGTCATCCCGAGATTTTCGAAATTCGAGGCAGTAGAACTGTCCCCATTGTGGTGATCGGGAAATATCTCCGTGGGGCTTAGCGGTATGTCGAGAGGTTCGAGTTTTACCGCGGGATTCGGCGAGGTGGGTTCGACCGGCCGTTGCAAACGAATCTTCGTGAACAGCCTTGTCTGCATTGGCTCCGAGGATTGCCGTTTCTGTAATCGTTTCGGTCTAGTCTGCGCGGCTGCTCCCGACGACGCCAAAGGCTTGCCGCTTTCATTGGCTTCAGTCGTGACCCTCGCACTCGTCGCTACGGGACTCGGAATCAATGGCTTTGACTGAGGTACTAGCTTAGGTGGTCCTGGATTCTGCAACGAGAGAACGGACAACAAAATAAATGAACATCGCGTATCATCTTTAATTAAAAATTAATTTGGAAAAAAAAATCTATATTGACTACCTGGAATGATGAACTCGGTCCCGGCAAGCCCTTGATTTGCAAAGCTTTGGCAGCATTGAGTAGCTGTGGTAGCTTGTCATGGGCGACATCAATCTCTCCTTGATACATAAACTTTACAAGGGCCTCGACTTCCCAGAACTTGTGATCTTTCATCAGAATTATAGGATGCTGACAAGGATTGTCACGAAGCAGAGCTGCCAGATAATCGCTGCACGACGAGAGAATCACCTTGTGGCATTTCAACGAGCGTCCCTCGCAGGCTAACGTCACGTCGACGAATTGCTCACTGTCGAGTAGCGAGACAAAACTGTTTTGAATGTTGCTGTGGTAACTGTTCCACCTGAGGCAAGCCTGTAACAGAGACATTGTTAGTTCTTGATTGATCTTCGACACAGATACTGTAACGCAAAATCGAACAGGCAACGTATCCTTGTTCAACCTTGTCGGATTTTGATTCTCTGTGACGCTTGCGAGTGAGAAAATCAACTCCGGCATCTGCGCGCAACATCACCGAAGTACGACGGAAAGAGTGTCCGGTGTATCTCTCCGGTTGATCTAGTCCCAGATACTCGGCAATAACTTTTGGCATGGCACCAAAAGCGTTTATTCCAATGACCTGCTGGGTGCATTTGCCATTGCGCAGGGTAAGAAAGAATCGGTCTGTCCTCACATTCTCCGGTCTCAGATCTGTATACTTCCTGACAATCTTGTAGAATTCTCCGTCTATTATGAACTTTCGAGGAACGTCGTTTCTCGTACGAGGAATCTTCACTACAAGCATGTTGTCGTGATACTCGATGTCTTGCACCGTTACATTCTTCAATTCCTCTCGTCTGCAAGCTCCGGTTATTCCGAGAATCAGCGCGACCTGAAAGTAACATTGATAATTCAGTCGTACACTAAATAACTACGATTCACTGTTTGCGGCTTACGAATTTTGCCGTCCAGGAAACATTGAAGGCTCACCTTAATGGCCAAATATCGATCGTCCGGAGCCTCGGACAAAAATCTCTCAACCTCCTTTGATTCCAAAGTCTTCGATTTCATTGACGTAAATCCTTTGCAGTTCTCAGAGAGAAACGCGGTCAGGCGGTAGTACTTGCCAATGTTTACTTTCCGAAATTTCAGTATCGTGCTCTTCAGCATCGAATACTTCGCCCAAAGCGAGGAGGGTTTGAATTTGTTCGAGAGTTGGTCGAAATAGACGAGCATCGTGTCCTCGGAGACACATGTTGTTTTCCGTTCTTTTTGCCACTCAACGAACTGATCGTAGCATTGCTTGTACTGTCGTTCCGATTTGTCCGGTAATAAATTGTCGCTGAATCTTGTCGCAATTTCGCGTATGTCCACCGTCGTATCGTCTCGATCGCGCTCCTCGCTTTCACGTTTGTTTCCACTCATTTTGCTATTTTCGATGCGGAGCGAGGCAAAAACATTGAAGCAGTCACTTTCGTCTTGTTCTTCTTTCGTGTGGTTTTATGCCGCTAAGCCAAGAACCAGTAACAGTCACTGTTCCGACGCGCCTGACCGGGCTCGCAGAATCTACAGCTATGCTCAACTTTGGACGATCCCGTCAGAAGGCGCGTCGGTACAGCTATAAAAACTGGAGTCGCGAAAGCGGCCGAGAAGGGCGAGAGAAGCGGGTGGGAAGTAAATTAGCGTGGCCGAAGTGAAATCGGGGCCGATGTGCGCATGCGCCGTGAATTTATTGTAAGCCTTGCTATAAAGCGCCACTTACGCCACTCTTAACACCACGAGAAGTAGCACTACTCACGCATGCGTTACAAAAATATTTTATATATTGTACAAAAACATATGTGTATATATCGTTACATAGCAAGTTCGCGAGGGGCTCCGAGGTGGTTTTTTATACTATGTACGCGCCGTACGTTCTATATGCAGAATACGACGAACCGCGCCTCTCAAAGGGGATCGTAACAGAGAGATGAATCAATACTCCGTGATGCACGCCGGACAGAGTAGGCGGAGCTTTGCTCACGCTTTTCTCACCTTTCATCTCCTCCTCTTACCTTTCGGCCTCCGGCGGACGACGACACGGTCCAGTCGCTTGCTTCGAGCTTTCTGTGTACTATCCAATAACTACATGCATCACTCGGTTTACCCGGGACCACCGGATTTGCTGGTGGTTTTATGGTTTAGACACATTATGTCGTTTATGCCGACGCCTCTGGCCACATATAATTTTTTTTTCTTTTTACACTACATGTAGGGTAAATTATGCAGAGCGTTCCGTGGGGTGCGCGAGGGAAAGAGTGTGAAGAGATTAAGTGGCAAAACTGCTTTCTCGATGGTTGCCATTGGCGTTGCTTTCGCAACGACCTACATACTGCATTAAAAAAAGCACGGTTTTATTTTCACCGCGATTGTATACCTCTTTCCCCGGTAATCGGGTAGAAAGCTTCATTCCATTGACGAAGACAATTACACCCTTACACAGTACAATAATTGGATCAGCGAGCTTATTTATGCCGAGCGAATCAACTCGCGTCTGGTATCAATTTAAGATGCTTAAGTTTATGCTGGAATAGCCATTTATTCATAAGACATATCGGTTCACAAGTTACAATGTACACATACTTTCCATGTTTTCAAAAGTTTTTTTTCTTTCATTTTTACCGTAACTCTTACGCGGAGTATCTCCGTACAGGTTGTATTCTCTGCAATAAATTACACACTTCATACGTATGGAATACGTAACGTTACGGAACGACGATAACAGGCGTCCATCGATCTTCAACTGACGAGACTCTCGGGGTTCTCCGTTATTAGGAAACAATAGGTATATTCTAATGTTCAAATCTATTTATATAAAATCTGTTAAATAGAACAATGAATTTCGGTGTTTCTTTTTTTTTCCTTTAACTTTATTTTCTATTTTAATGAGGTTTCGACTGGCCTTTGGATAAGTTATCGGGCAAAGCGTAATTTCTCGTCGCTTGTCTCCATTTAATATTTCAGTTGGTTTATGATTTTTTTTCTTCATAAATGCCATAGATCAATCTCGAATCAATAAATGTAACGACTGGAATTGAGAGACAGAGGATATAGACAATATTATCGTACACGATTCGTACGCGGCGAGTGTTCTGAGAGTAATCGAGACGATTTGAAAAATGTGCATTCCGTGTTTCGGGGAAATAACTTGCGCCCGCGTCAATTGCTGCACGGCGTTTATTTTTATTTTTTGCACGTATAGATAATCAAGAAATATCTGACAATAAAGTGAATTAAGAGTTCTATTTACTTAAATTACGTAATTCTTAATTCTTTTTTTTCTGTTCAGAGATGCGAAGTAAAATATTCTTCCTTACAACTGTCGGTTCAAATGCTCACACACTCTCCACACACGTAAAACAGTAAAAATAAAATCTGCTTTCTTTTTAGGACTCGTGAACGAGCTTTATACAAGGTCGAGGTCGATATCGATGTGTTCGGGGATTCATTTATCATGGAATCCTCGCTAACATCGTCACGGTAGTACGATAATTCAATGTAAAATATATTACGCGTTTACCTCACGTTTCGTTGACTATCTTCGGGGAAAAAACCATAATCACGCTGTTATACTCGTGACGGAGTGAAGAAACTTAAAAAAAAGAAAAGTATTATAAAACGAAGAAACGAATCTTCGAATGGGTGGCGTCGTTTAAATAATCTAATGACTATGCAAAAAACGTATCACAAACTATGTGTGCCTGATTTACAATTCGAGTTAATCGCGCTCTCGTCTCGTCGCTGTTCTCGTGCCGCCTTGCGGCACTTTGACTTTTGTACGAAGTTATATAAAAAAAATCAGTGAATAAAAAAAGAATCAAACAATGAACAAACAAGCAACGAAACAACATACCGTAGAGCGTATTACTCGTAGATTTGTAGAATCCTCCTCACCCGAAACTTCTTATTACAAACTTTTATCCGCATTTGTACACTTTTCCGTTTTTCTGTTGCCTCCCCGATCGTCCGTGTTGTTGGTCAATTTTCGATTGTCAGGTGGTTTCCCTCTGTCCTCAACTTCGTCCTCGTCCTCTTCATCCTCGTCCATCTCATCCTCGTTGCTGCTTTTGCTGCAGTCGCCCTCGGCCTCCTCGACGATGTCCTGTTCCTGTTCCAAAAAGTCCGTTGGCACGAATTCCATCTGATCGTCGGCGTCGTTGAGATCATCGGGCGGTCCCGGTACGTCACAAAAATTCATGTCGCCGTCATCGCTGCCCCGATCTTCGTCCTCGTGAAGGGCCATCACGAGATTGTCGAAATTCGAGGCGGTGGAACTGTCCTCGTCGTGGTGATCGGGAAATATCTCCGTGGGGCTTAGCGGTATGTCGAGAGGTTCGAGTTTTACCGTGGGATTCGGCGAGGTGGGTGTGACCGGCCGTTGCAAACGAATCTTTGTGAAGGGCCTCGGCTGCGGTGGCTCCGAGGATTGTCGTTTCTGTAATCGCTTCGGACTAGTCGGCGCGGCTGCTCCCGACGACGCCGAAGGCTTGCCGCTTTCTTTGGCTTCATTCGCGACCCTCGCACTCGGCGCTACCGAACTCGGAATCAATGGCTTCGACTGAGGTACTAGCTTAGGTGGTCTCGGATTCTGCAACGGGAGAACGGACAACAAACGAAATTAACATCGCGTATAATATTTGTCTAAAAATTAATCTGAAAAAAAGATCTGCATTGACTACCTGGAGCGACGGACTCGGTCCTGCCAAGCCCTTTATTTGCAGAGCTTCGGCAGCGTTGAGTAGCTGCGGTAGCTTGTCGTGCGCAACGTTAACCTCTCCTCGATACATGAACTTAACGAGTGCCTCGACTTCCCAGAATTTGAGATCCTTCATTAGAATTATCGGATGCTGACACGGATTTTCGCGAAGCAAAGCCGCTAGATAATCGCTACACGATGAGAGAATCATCTTGTGACATTTCAGCGAGCGTCCCTCGCAGGCTAATGTCACGTCGACGAATTGCTCGCTGTCGAGTAGCGACGGGAAACTGTTTTGCATGTTGCTGTGGTAACTGTTCCACCTGAGGCAAACCTGTAACAAAGACAATGTTAGTTCTTAATCCTTAACACGAGATCCTTTAAATCGAATCAAGAGAGTAAAAAAAGAAAAAAAAAAATGCGAGACATAATTGAATTGTTCTGTACACAAATTACATTTTTTCTTTTATGTTCTAAATTTAAAAATCAATGGAAAAAAACATCGTAGGCAGCTGCCGGGTGAAAATAATATTCTTCCGTCTTCGACCGTCGCTCGAAGATCGTCGATTTACCTCGGTAGATTGTTGTGGTGCGACGGTTTGTGGTACGCTGATCGTAGGCTGACGCGGTGCCATTTTTATTGTAGTAGGCGCTACTTGTTTAACTTTCAACGGTATAGTTTTTAATACGAGAGTCTTTGGTTGTCGAGGCTGTTGCTGGTTCATTGGTGCCGGCGCTATGTTCCGCATCTGCGGCCTGACGAGAGATTGCGTTGCTATCCTTATGGTTCTTCCGCTCGAAGTGCCTTGAGAGCCGGAGTGCATAACTGCAACAGAAAAAAAAACATTCAAATTCACACAAATGCCAATAACTTCATCAGGGTTACGAGTCCTAAATTGCATCGTTAATAGTACAACACTTTGGAAGTGAAAACAAAAACAAGACATTGATTCTCTTGTATTTTTATGACTGAATAAACGAATGACCACTGGTAATATTCATACTCGACATTTAATCGGACGACCGTGCGTGTGATTAACGCTGACCATGGCAGTCCTCGTATCTTCGCATTCATTCATATCGCGCAGCCGAGGCATTGCGTCGCGTGCAAACGTGACGGAGGCTCCTCCGAGGATTACTCTATTGACGATTTCACCTACTTTAATCCTCGACATTAATTACGTCACATCTATAAATGGTTTTTTTTTCATTCGTCGTCCAAGCCTTTCGTTTTTTCTCACAACTAATTATTGCCCGGAGAGTCTACGGACATTTTTTTTCGCAGGCTTTTCGCAAATTACCGTGGTAACGCCTGCCGATGAGCCGACCACCGTGGTGTACCCTGAGATGCCGATGAAGGTTGGTAGTGCCGCATTGCCGCGGATTTGCGCCACCACGCACGACCACCGAGCCACATATTCGGCACTGCGCTCGCAGCGGATCGTTCACGCACAGGTCGAAGTGCGCCCAAACCGCGCTGGGGTTCGCCATCGCTCTGAGGCTCCTCGCGTGCGATCGCACTCTGCCGGTGTGACTCGCCGAGGCGGAGACGGGTCTTCGCTCCTCGAGGAAACACTCCTCGTCCTCGTCTTCCGGCGGCTCCTGCTTCATCGATGACTCCAGCTTTCCCGAGAGCAAATCTCGCCTCGAGAGGCGATCGCCGCTACGATGGGGCAACAGCTTGACGGGATCCGCGCCGGATATCAGAACTTTGCCGACGGCCGCCGTCGCGAAGGCTTTCTTCCGCGACGCTCCTCGATATATATCCACGCTATGACGTCGCTACAGTACAAAGGAGAAAAATAATAATAATAATAATAATAATAATAATAATAATAATAATAATGGCGTCGGAACTAAAACTCTGTTATCGCCCGCAACGAATTGGGCGTCAATTTTGTTTTCTTTTTTTAATGCTCTTGCGAATATAGTACTGTTTTGGTACTTATTAAAGTTTGGAAACTTAACCGGAAGCACTAAACTCGTGGCTGCAGACATTTTTTTTTCTCACTCGATCAAACCGATATTCATCGGGTGAAAAAAGCCCCAAGCGCGAATGTAAAAAAATCGTAGAGGTTCCATGATTTTAGAGTAGAACATTTTTTAAATTTTTTCAAATAAAATATATGTATATATTATATTATATTATATAAAATATGAACAAACATTTTATATATAACGATGTTATTATGTTTACACATGCTATATTTTGCTTCATATCGGTATTGTTATCTGAAGTGTAAAAATTGTAAATGTAAAAGGGTTCGTTCCGGCAGTAAAATAAATAATAATGATATTGAACAAAAACAGAACTTCTAAAAAATTTTGTATTCGGACCTGGGGATTCTTACGCTCGCCCGACGAAGCTGTCCGGCTTGCAATATTGTTCTACATTGGTATCTAAAATAACGAGAAGCCTGTCAACTTCGCGGCTTGAACCCGGTGCGAGTAGCTCTTCGGGAAGTGCGGACAGGATAAATATTCTACGCACGCCTTTCTTCGATTACGAAAACAAACACGGGGCGCAGCGATAGTCGCGATGTTGGAGCTATTACGTGGGAAGAAAGGTCGCGAGAGAGTACCGTCGCATCGATATACAACGGTGACAGTGCATGTGCAGAAACGTCTTAAGCCAATTCCCGGGTTAAAAAAATCTCAATTTCCTCGACACGTATCTGAATTCTTTACTGTGCGATTACTGTGGTTAAAAGTGGCCCAGCAGTCGCATTAACGAACCAAAATCCGAACAAACGCAAGTAAAATGACGAAAAAATTATACACTCAAAAAAAAAAAAAACTCAGTTTTTAATTATATTAAAAACCGTAAAGCCCGTGCGTTTGAAATCTCTCCGGCAGGAAGGACCGATAACGCGGTCTATATTATCGTACTCTGATGAATTCACGACTCTATCCGTACGTTCCTTTCTCCCTCTCTTCAAATTGAATCTCGTTGTGAAATCCCTGGCGATTACAAAAAAAAAAAAAAAAAAAAAATGAAGAAAGAATTTTTTCATTTTAAGAAAACAAAAACTAATAACAATAATTGTAAATGGCATCCCGCCTCGTTCGAATTGGAAAACTAACGAAATTATCGCAGGTGTGCCGAGGCGTGTGTTAACATTGTAGCTTCGGCCAAGCCCGCGCGTTTTCTTCGAGAAGTTATCGCGCAGCGCCTTATCGTCTCCCGGTGTCGCGCGGCAGTTGCGTCATTAGTTATTTTCTACCGTACAAGTCGGTTGGCGGCAAATTGTGCGTCGACGTTCTCGAAGACGCCACAATGCTCGAGCCCCGTATCTCCCTACGCGCGGCATAGTTTACCGCGTTGCAACCCTCGTCTGCCATTTCGGAAAGTCACGAAATCGTTAAAAATTGATAGAACGTTCGACACCGACGACACGCAGTCGTCGCGCGCAGCGTCGATCGTCTTTAGGAACTTCACTCGCGCCTCGTCGCTTGCGCATCAGTATTATAATTTTTATTTTATTTACCTCCGATCGAGACAGCCAAACGGTATTGCCCTAAATAGCGCGATATTTACTCGTGCCTTGTTCCTCGGTACGAGCTATTCAATCCCAAACCTCCGCGACAAAGCCCTATATCGAGCGACCAAAACGTAACCAAAGAGGCTTTTCGAGCACACACTCGACACTTCTCCACGTGCCGACGTGCCGGAGAGCCGCTCGCCGGGAGGGATCGGGACGAACGGCGCGAGCTCAGCGAGATTTGCAGATATCAACGAAAGAAAGAAAGAAAAAAAAAAAAAAAATACCGGCGAAAATTATCGAGCGAATTATCGGGGAGTGCGCACAACAATGTTGAAGGTTAAAGGACGCGATCGGCCAGTAGTTCGGCTGCGCTGCTTCCCCCTCCACCGCCCTTTGTCCCAAGTCACGTAACAATAACACCGGTCTCGAACGGGGATCGGGGAAAAAATCGTTACTTCGTCACCCAATGAAATTAATTAGCGACGACGAAGTGCGGCGGAGCTTTTTGGGCGTCGCAACGCCAGTCGGCCACGACGAACCCGACACCGCATCGCAGGACAGCGGTCGGTAAAATTAATGCTTCTCTGTAGGCGCGAGGAATCGCCAGTCTCTACTCCGTGTCTCTCTTATGTATATATATATATATACATATATATATATATATATTTATGTATATACATACATATTTAAATACATATACGTATACACGAGAAACGAAGAAACTGGTGCGTCTCCCGACTCTTTCGGTGTAGTACACATGTGCAGATATATATCTTATCTATCGTTCGTTCTCTTCTCTGTGCCTGCGTGTGTGTCTGCCTCCCAAGCCCCCCCCCTTCCCTCCTCACAGAACCGACACCGTCGAACGTACAAAAGCCCACCACGTTTCCAGCGAATCTTGCGAGATTCTCTCTCCAGTTATTCACTCGGAGCCTCCTCTCTACCTGCGTGTGTTAGTTTGCTGGCCGGCTCGTTAGCGCGTCTTCTGCTATTACCGCCACTGTGTGTCCGGGCAGCTCGTTTTTCCGTCTATATATATATATATATATATATATATAGATATAGATATACGTGTATATATGTATATATATATTTGTTTATTTTAACCGTCTCGAGCCGATAATAAACCGGTCACGTACTCGCGAATCTCCGATCGTGCGAGGACAAACGATTTTTCTAACCGAACTACCGAATTTTCCTCAATGTGTTTTGTGTTATTTCTCTCTAGAGCGGCGCGCGTGTGAGAGCGAGACGAGGCGAGATACTTTGTTATATATGGTTTGGCGAGAGCACTGTTTTAGGTATGGCAGTTTGCGACGCGGGCAGGAAGGTTTGTTCCCGCGGCTCGACGAACGATTTCCCCCAACACGAACCCAGGGAACGACTAAAATCGAAATCGGTGGACGGTCGGGGCGCGTCGGGACGCGCATGTGCGACGGCGCCGGTCGTCAACGCATTATCCGTACTATCATGTGTGTGCCCGACGATTCTCTCTCTCTCTCTCTCTCTCTCTCTCCCCTCTCTCGCTCTCTCTTTCTCTCTCTGGACGCGCGTCTCACTTTCTCACTGTTAGCTCTCCCAGTCGCACCGCTCTTATTTTCTCACCCTCTCTCCGGTGTCTTCTCTCGCTTGCGCTCAAACGGACTAGCTCCGTCTCCTTTCCGCCTACTAACCGACCTGATCACATCGGTCTTGCTCGCGCCCTGCCGAGCGGATTCATCGATCGAAGCCCTGCTCTCTCTCTCTCTCTCTCTCTCTCTCGCGCTCGTTCTCTCTCTGGGGCTACACGGGTGGAAAACGACGCCGAACCTCGACGCTCGACGTCGCTGCGCGCTGCGAGACGTAGTCCGGAGCGCGCTGAGCCGAGCCTCGGTAACTCGCAGAAAACCAACTAAAAAATCGACCCATCCGACACAGCCTCTTCCCATCTCTCGGAAACGATGAAAAAATTTTCTCGAAGTTTTAACGGCGCGAGGTTT